>CM022702.1:40220898-40893476 GCA_012295165.1 Asparagus setaceus
CAATTTTGTACAATTATCCCAATTCTAGTTTTGTTAGAGTTCTAGTTGACTAACACTGTAAAATTTTATTCTAGTTTTAGTTCTAGTTGACTAACACTATAAAATTTTATCCCATAAATTATCCTAGTTCTAGTTTTGAGTTCTATTTGACTAACCCCTCCTAAGAGGCTTATGTGCGAAAATCAAACTCCATGGATTATAAGTTTCAAAGCGCGATAATAAGGGGGTCTATGTGCAATTAATCCTATTCGTTACATTCATTCCAAAATATATAAGGCTAAATATCATAAAACCCCCCTTAGCTCTGGATGATTATCAGAAAACCCCCCTTAACTTTGAAAATATTCGAAACCCCCCTTAAGTTTAGGGGTTATCAGAAAACCCCCATTAACTTTGAGATTTTATCAGAAAACCCCCCTAATTTAAGGGAGTCTTCTGATAAAATCTCAAAGTTAAATGGGGTTTTCTGATAAAATCTAAAAGTTAAAGGGGAGTTTTGTGATAACCCCAATACTTAAGGGGGGTTTTCTGATATTTTGTAAGTTAAGGGAGGTTTTCCGATAATTGTCCAAAGTTAAGGGGGTTTTCCGATATTTAGCCAATATATAACTTCCTCCTTTAATCTTAAAATAGTGGAAAGGATCCAAAATCCCACCAATTACTTGTTCTCAAAAGGAAATTCTTCTTCCAGGAGCTGATTTTGGCCCATAGAATTAGAAACCAATGACAGATATATAAAGAATCTTGCCTTCATTGACTCATTCCTTTGGCTTTTAAAGCTTTCAAATAATTATTCTCCAGTCCTGTTTTCCACTCTCCATCCTAACTAGAATCAGATACCAGTCCCAAACATCAATTTGACATTTGCCTCTCATACACACACACACACACACACACACACACACACACACACCCTCAACTTCTCTCTCTCTCTTTAACACAAAACCTGATAATTCTCGACTCTTGGGATTAAAATGGCCTCTAGAAGAATTATTAAGGAGCTCAAAGATCTTCAAAGAGACCCACCAACTTCATGCAGCGCAGGTAAAAACAACTAATTAGTTTATATCTACCTTGTTGAATTCTTGTATATCAAATAGCATATGAACAAAGTTAAGTTGATATATATATATATATATATATTTGGTTTTGTTTTAGGTCCTGTTGCACAGGACATCTTCCAATGGCAAGCAACCATCATGGGTCCTAATGACAGTCCTTACGCTGGTGGCGTTTTCGTCGTTTCGATCCATTTCTCTCCTGATTATCCCTTCAAGCCTCCTAAGGTAAATGATGGAAGGGTAAAATGAAAGAAAAAGATAACTAGGACTCATTTAAGTTTAATCAAATGATGAGTTATAGTTCAACTTTACATAGTAGCGTTCAGTTATTTGAATAAATCAGAGCCCTTCAAACTGTTTTTGTATCTAATTAATTGTGTGTTATGTTATTAATTTCATGTAGGATGAATCTGTTTTAGCTTGTTTAATTTCTTTAATTAAAATTAGATTGTTGTAGGCTCCTCAAGCATGGCAGACGTGTTTCCAATTTATGTTACTATATTAAGATTGAAATATTGCAGTCCAGGAGTAAGGACTAATCTGCAACACTATATATAATCCTCTTAATCAGGACAATTAGTATATGCAAATTTTTCAAAGCTAACCCACAAGTGACTAAGCCAGGAAAATTTAATTTTTGGTTTAAATCATTTTAGATCCATTGATTATGTTTATAATTTATTGTATTTTTTCTAAATTAAGTTATAGCAGTCTACCAGTTAATTGTCATAATGTCTGCTTTATTCTGATAGGGAGGTTCTAATTCTGTAAGTGGCTCTCTTTGATTTATTGCAACAGGTTGCTTTCAGGACAAAAGTCTTCCATCCAAATATTAACAGCAATGGTAACATATGTCTAGATATTCTCAAGGATCAGTGGAGTCCAGCTCTAACAATTTCAAAGGTAATTACTAGATCTTGAACATAGAGAAAAATCGAACAAATTGAAGTTTGATGAGGGTTTCATTCAAATGCACCGAGATTTGTTCAGTACTATGTAACTCTAGAGAGCAGTTTTTGCATCTAATGATATTTTTGTCATAATGATGTTTTCAAAATAAAAACCTAGGAGCAGGACTTTTTGATAATAAAATTATCTGAGAAAGTTTTCTATTTTCATTATAACACATACATGAATTGCCATGGTGATTAAGTTGACAATATACTTGAACTAAGCCAGAGATCTTGATTTAAACTATTAGCCCTCTCGCTAACCGAAGCATAGTAACTAATCCCATTTATCCTCCAAGTGGATGATAACTTCATAGCATACAAGACCAGTCACTTTTTTTTTTTGTTGGTATGAATGGTAAGTATTATTTCAATACCAAATGTGAAAGATATGTGCAGACTCCAATTAAAATTAAAACATCTCACAAAGCTCATAAGTTATATACAAGCATCTCCCTCAACAACTCCAAAAATTAAACAGAATCTGAATCTTCCACCACCACATCACCAAAAACACTCTTCTATGAACTATACAACCTGTAGAACTCTGACAAAACTGCAGAAGGCAATCAGCATTTTAAACAAAAGAAGGGTGAATGCAAAAGCCATCGCACTATCTTCTATTCTTCTGCGTATTTCTCATAGTCTGCTTTTGCTGATCTTCAGGAAGAATTTGATTTGTTCGACCAACACCTCGACTTCAGGAGAAGTTTTTCTGAAAATAACATAATTTCTAGCTTGCCATATGATAAACTTCTGCAACCAGAATAGCCCAAGGAATGATATAACCACATCTACAAGAACATTGTATCCACCTTAATAAACTGCAGAATGTTATGCCTGACTTGCTTACTAAAATCACATTCAAAGAAACTGTGATTGATTTCTAGTAGTTTCATCAAATCTAGCACAAAATGGACATTCAGTCCTAATGAAGACTAGTCAGTAGCTATACATATAAGGAAGAACAATAACATCACCATGACAAAATCTGAGAATATATTACCTCCAAATTTTTTGTTACTTTAGTGTCTCCTGATATTTGTTACTATTTTAAACGTAGTTAACGCTCTTAACTCTACATTGCCATTATCACAGGTTCTTCTGTCAATTTGCTCATTGCTGACTGATCCAAACCCTGACGACCCTTTGGTACCTGAGATTGCTCACATGTGCAAAAACGATCGTTGCAGATATGAGTCCACTGCTCGTAGTTGGACCCAGAAGTATGCCATGGGCTGATCATAAGATTATATGCTATATCTTATTAGCGAAACATTGATATAATGTTCTATTGAAAAAATTTCAAGTTTTATAATGCTCTCCATCACTGAGAAGAATTATGGGATTTTATTTCTATTTTGACATCTCATCAGTAGAATAAAATGGTGTGATCTTTTGTATTGATTACGATATTTAACTTTTGAGTTTATTGTGATGCTCTTGCTATGTAACAATTAAAATAGGTCATTATGACACTCAAGTTTCAGATATAAATTTGGGTTTTATAGACATTGCTCCCTCTTTTGAACAACCTTTGTGAGTGATTTATATTTCTTCTGTCCTCTTGTCATCTATATCTTTTGAAGTAATTAATAATTTTAGAATAAGAGCAAAGCGTTAATCTTAAAATTATATTTTGTAAAAAAAAGCTAAAATTACTTTTCATTCATCATTTGGGATAATTTCTTGATCATTTCTTAACAAATATTTATCAAATAACCCACAAAAGAAATAAATCAAAAAGAAGAAAGAACAAACAATCTTCTTCAGATAGGTTTTATTCTGCCTATTTATTTTCCATCTTGATAACATCGAATTTAGAGACATGACATTCTATTTTCTTCTTGTATCCACGCCTTTTATTACCAAAATCACCAATCCACTACCTGAGAAATAAGGAACCAACATTGTAAGATAAAACATTTGATATAAATATTAAAGCACATAATAACTTACCTCAGATGGGTGAAGCTTACCTTTCTGAAGTTTCTTTTACTCTGGATCTCTTGCTTCTGTAGAACTGAACATTACATAGTTTTTGCTATGAATGTTAGTTCTACAACCTAGAGGACCCTCTCCATATGGACCCCTAGATAAAGTTTTCTCAAGATGGATAGTCCACAGTAGCTGGCTCTCAAAAAAGAGGCCAAAAATAGTGTTGGGAAAAATAATCAAACCATCAAAATAATTACTTAGCCTTGTAGAAAGTTGATAGTCGAATTCTTTAAAACTGATCTCAACTTGTCCATCTGGATGAAAAGACATTCGAAAAAGTAAAATTAATTATCCCATAAGCCAAAGCATGTAAAAGTTAATGTAATGAAATAAAAATGAAACTGTCAAAAAAAAATTGGAGAACTGAAATAATCAAGAATGCCAATCAAAATCTACTAGCCCATAAACAAATAAGAAAACACTATAAGCAAATTCTAAAGGAAATGTAAAGATAGGACTTGCTAAAAAGAGGGCATCTAGGCTTCTCTCTATGGGAACTTTCATGATATTTTGATTTGATGGAGTACCATATGCCAACCTATTGTGTTTATATAGTTGAATCATTGTCTCCACGCACCGAATCTTCCTATACTCTCTATGTATATGCATGAATAGAATCATGGTTCCTTCCCCTTTAAATATAATACAAAATCCTGGAAATGATATTTCCCAAAATTAAATTCTAAGAATAAAAAGATATAGGGACATTCCTTGCCAAAGTTTGCCATGCAGTGTACAATGTATTTGCAAAACAAATTCAGAGATATCAAAGTAGCTAATTTTGATAGGCTTAGATTAGGGAAGACGAATCCAGTCTAGTCTTGCTGGGAACCCGACCCAAAGGAGTGTGCTAAGATCAATCTATACTAATACTAGCATTAATGCACGTGCAAATGCATGTTTCATAGATATTAAACTTATTTATTCTAAATTTTATATAAAGAAAAGCAAATTATATATTAATACCTTAAAGTTTTATCAGCTTCTTAACGCTGATATCATATTCCAAAATAGTTAAGATATAATTTTATAAAAATATAATGTTGTAATCTCATTCGAGCATGAGAATGTACCTTTCCATTTGCTAAATGTCAACCAAAATCATTGTAGAAAATACATTTTTCTCAATAATACAAAAAATTATAAGGAGTTGTTACAAAAAGTCAACTAGTTATAATTAAAAGTATTCTTTAAAGTGATCATGGTCATACTCAAGAGAGTCTAGCTGAGTTGGTAAGCTACGTATGAGTAGTACTCCAAGGTCTCAAGTTCGACTCTTCTGGAGAGCACCCATGAAAATTTAATTTTCTGAAATACCCGAGACCATGCATTTGGGGTGCCCTTTAGCCACACCCGGGGGTTTGATACCCATGGCCCGAAGGATCGTGGGGGAAGTTCCCTCATCAAACCCAAAAAAAAAGTGATCATGGTAATTTTTTAACTGTTATATTTTGCATTGAGATGTATTTAATAATCATTCAGAAAAGAAAGTTATCATTTTATATTTTATCCACTTGTACGTCGAAGGAGGTTGTATATTTTGACCATCTACATATGCAAGCTAGCCTCACCCCAATGTGTGTGCAAGCTAGCCTCGCCCCATGTGTATGCAAGCTAGCTTTGCCCCATCTAACTCTCATCTCGTCATTCTAGCTAATTTTGAAATGTACTGAGTTCATTTCTTGTTAATCTCTTCTTTGTTGCTTCATAAGTTAGTTTCAAATTTTTAACTGCCTACAATATATTATTGTAAAGAATCTTGTCTTTATTGAGTTATTCCTTTGGCATTTCAAACTCTCCAATAATTATTCTCCAGTCCTTTTTTTTCCACTCTCCATCCTAAGTAGAATCAGAAACCAGAGCCCCACGTCATTTTCATCTCAAATATCAATTTGACACACACACACACATATATACACACAACTCTCAGCTTCCTTCTCTCTTTAAGACAAACTCGGATAATTCTCAATCCTTAAGATTAAAATGTCCTCTAGAAGAATTATTAAGGAGCTCAAAGATCTTCAAAGAGATCCACCAACTTCATGCAGTGCAGGTAAAAAAGAAGTGATCGGTTTATAATATCTTCTTGTTGAATTCTTGCATATCAAATAGCTTATTAACAAAGTTAAGTTGATACATAGTTGGTTTTGTTTAGTTCCTGTTGCGGAGGACATCTTCCACTAGCAATCAAGCAAGCAACCATCATGGGTCCTAATGCTAGTCCTTACTCTGGTGAAAAAGAAAACTAGTACTCATTAGGTTTGATAAAATTATGAGTTGTAATTCAAATTCTACAGGGTAGAGCTCAGTTTTACTTAAATAAATTAGATCAATTTAAACCTGTTAGATGTGTATTGAATTTGGTCAAAATGTGGGTCCCCTTTTGATTTGAAACAGGGTGGAAATTCTGATTTGGAGCTCCACCGAAAGTACATATTTCTTTTTTGATTTTGCGGGCCCTTTTGTGAAATTTGTCAAAGGTAGCATGATCTTTGGATTTTCAGCTGAAGAAAAATTCATAAAGGAAGATCACTTTCAATAAGGATCACTTACACTCTCTCTCTTTTTGCGCCAAGTGTGTGTGTTTTCACAATTGTATAGTTGAGCGAAAACTCAGAGAGTTTAGAGAGAGTTCTACACAAACTGAGAGGTACTCATTTTGTACGAGTGTTCTTATTGCTCAATTTTGAGTGTTGTAATTGAGAGAGAAATATAGTGAAACCCCCTCTTACCGTGGACGTAGATCAAGTTGATCGAACCACGTAAATTCTTGTGTTTGTGTTTATTCTCTATTTTCTGATTTTGTGTTTTAATATTTTGGTACACTTGATCAGACCGCTACGGATTTATCCCAACAAACTGGTATCAGAGCTTCTCGGTTCTAGGGCGGTTTTAAATCTTCCATAATGGCTTCTGTGAAGTTCTCGGTGTCGATATTCGATGGCCAGAATAATTTCTGCCTATGGAGGATAAAGATGAAGGCTTTGTTACGACAAGAAGGTACGGTTAAAGCTATCGATGGGAAATACCCAGATGATATGACTACTGCTGAGATCGAAGAGATGGACGAAAAGGCTCACAACGCCTTGCAATTGTCACTATCCGATAATGTGCTTCGTGAAGTTGCAGATGAGGAAACGGCAGCAGGGTTGTGGTCAAAGCTCGAAAGTCTCTATTTGAAGAAATCTCTTACAACGAGATTGTACCTGAAGTAACGGCTATACACATTGAAGATGAAAGATGGTACACCCATTCAGGAATACCTTGATGAATTTAATAAAATTATCATGGATATGAAAAACCTGGATCTTAAACTTGATGATGAAGACCAGGCTCTCATTGTGTTGTGTTCCTTGCCTGACTCTTATGAAAACTTTATTAACTCTATATTGTATGGAAGAGAATCCATAAGTCTGAGGATGTGAAGGCCTCTTTGAATTCTGCTGAGTTAAGAATAAAATTGAATTGGAAAGGTACCGATAGGCAGGCTGATGATCTGCTAGCTAGAGGTAGATCGAAGACCATAGAGGATAGTAAAGGGCAAGCGAGAAATCGTTCAAACCCAGGTCAGCCCAAGATAAGAAGCAAGTTTAGTGTTTCTACTGTCACAAGAAAGGGCATTACATGTCAGAATGTTATGCTCTAAAGAAGAAAGGCAATTAGCGTGGTGAAACCTCAGATTCAGCAAATACGGTAAAGGCTAATGTTGCCGATGTCGCTGAGACGGTTCTTACAGTATGTCCCTTGAATGGCCGTTCTGATAGAGAATAGATCTTGGATACAGGTGCGTCTTATCATATGTGTCCAAATAGAGATTGGTTCACTACTTACAAAATTATAAGTGGTGGATCAGTTTTGATGGGCAACAATGTAGTTTACAAGAGAGTTGGAATTGGTACAGTTCGCATCCGGTGTCACGATGGGATAGTGAGAACTTTGTCAGATGTGAGACACATCTCGGACTTAAAAAAAATCTGATTTCTTTGAGTTCTTTGGATTCTATTGGGTGTTCTTACATAGGTGGAGGTGGAACTCTTAGAGTTTCTAAGGGTTCATTGATTGTGATGAAAGGAAGCAAGGTGAACAGTCTTTATGTTCTCCAAGACAATACTGTGACAGGCTCTGCAGGTGTGTCCTCTGATGCTGACAGGGACACTACTCAGTTGTGGCATATGCGCTTAGGCCAAATGAGTGAGAAGGAGATGACTATCTTGAGTAAACGTGATTTACTGTGTGGTGATCATACATCATCACTTGACTTCTGTGAGCATTGTGTGTTTGGGAAGCAAACTCGGGTCAGCTTCTCTACTGGCTCACATACAACGAAGGGCACTCTCGACTACATCCACTCGGATTTATGGGGACCTGCTCAGGTTCCATCCAAAGGTGGCGCTCTTTATTTTCTGACGTTTATTGATGATTTTTTCAGAAAAGTTTGGGTCTATTTTCTCAGGCGCAAATGCGAGGTGTTCGAAACTTTCAAGAAGTGAAAAGTTCTTGTTGAGAATCAAACTGGGAACAAGATTAAACGTCTCCGAACAGATAATGGCCTAGAGCTTTGCAGTGGTGAGTTCAATCAGTTCTGCGCAAATTCTGGGATCATACGACATCGCACGGTCAGGCACACTCCTCAACAAAATGGGGTGGCAGAACGAATGAATAGAACATTGATGGAGAGAGCTAGGTGTATGCTCTCAAACTCCAGATTGGATAAAGACTTTTGGACTGAAGCTGTTAACACAGCTTGTTACTTGGTGAACCGGTCTCCTTCTACCGCCATTGAGCACAAGACTCCAAATGAGGTATGGTCAGGTAAACCCAGTGATTATTCAAATTTAAAGGTATTTGGATGTCCTGCTTACTATCATGTTAGAGATGGTAAGCTTGAGCCTAGAGCTAAGAAATGCATATTTGTTGGTTATGCTGATGGCGTCAAATGCTATTGCTTGTGGAGTCTTGAACCTGATTCTCCTAAATTCATTATTAGTAGAGATGTTACTTTTAATGAAAAATATATGCCTGATCATGGGAAGGTTTCTGTTGAGTCTACAGGAAATGTAGAGAAGGCTATGGATAAGGTGGAGCTTCAGGTGGAGCTCGAGGGAGAGACTTCTCAAAAGTCATCTACAAACATTGCTCCTACAGTTGTAGAAGAGCAAAATGATTCGGGCTCAGATGATGATGAGATAGAGACTGAGCAACCTTATTCCATAGTGACCGGCAGAGAGAGGAGACATATCAGACTTCCTCAGAGATATGCACATGCTGAATTAGTGGCATATGCTCTCACGACAGCTGAAGAGATGGGTATTCAAGAGCCATCAAACTTTACTGAAGCTGTCTCATGCAGTGAATCTGGTCATTGGGCCACGGCTATGACAGAAGAACTCGAGCCACTTTATAAAAATCAGACTTGGGATTTGGTGCAATTACCTAAGGGTAAAAGGGTAATTGGATACAAGTGGATTTCAAGAAGAAAGAAGGAACCCCAGGGGTTGAAGATGCTAGATTCAAAGCGCGGTTGGTGGCAAAGGGTTATAGGCAAAAGGAGGGAATTGACTATGATGAAGTATTTTCTCCAGTTGTGAAGCATACCTCCATCCATGTATTGCTTGTCATGGTTGCTCTATTTGATCTGGAGCTTGAGCAGCTTGATGTGAAGACTGTATTTTTACATGGTGAACTTGAAGAGACTATCTACATGTCTCAGTCAGAGGGATACTTCATAGGAGGTAAAGAAGATCATGTTTGCAGATTGAAGAAATCTTTGTATAGCTTAAACCAATCTCCGAGACAGTGGTACAAGAGGTTTGATACTTTTATGCTTAGTCATGGGTACTCGAGAAGTACTTATGATAGTTGTGTGTACTATATGCATCTAGGAGATGATTCTGACATTCTTATTGCTGCTAAAAATATGTCGCAGATTCTTATCTTGAAGAAACAACTCAGTGATAAGTTTGAGATGAAATATCTTGGTGCAGCAAAGAAGATCTTAGGGATGGAGATCAAGAGGGACAGAAAAGCTGGAACATTATATCTCTCATAGAAGAGTTATATTGAAAAGGTGCTTGAGCGCTTTGGGATGAAGAAGGCCAAGCCCGTTACGACTCCTTTGGCTCCACACTTTAGGCTCTCAGCTTCAGATTCACCTAAGAGTAAGACAAAAAAAAGAGATGTCCCGAGTTCCATACACTAGTGCAGTGGGTAGCATTATGTATGCTATGATTTGCACTCGTCCAGACATTGCCCAGGCAGTCAGTGTAGTGAGCAGATATATGGCTCAACTAGGGAAGACACTGATTATCACATTTTAATTACAAATTTATACCCTCATTACATATTTTATATGAATAAAGATATCACTAATAATTATTTTTATCTTATATTGCAGGTTAATAAAGAAATAATGAATAAAAGTCCAAAAGACTCAAACTCTTTATTTTTTTGCCAATTATTGAAGCCCAAAAACGAAGTTCAAAGAAGGTCCAAGAAGACCCTAGGATCCAAGAGAAATTCGTGAAGAAAAATCAAGAAAAGACAAAATCGATTACAAACCAATCGATTGGCCAATCGGTCAGCCAATCGGTTGTTCGCGGGGAAAATTATTTTGTTATTCATTGTCGTTGAACTTGCTTACAGCTTCTTGGGCCTACAACAAAATTCAAACAAAGAAAAATCGCCTTTTATTTTAAGGCGTACAATGAAAACAAAAGATTACAACTTTTTCCTGTATGAACAAACGCTCAGATCCGTTTATCGGGATCCTCGCTTTTGTGGGTTCTTCGCCTGTGCCGGGGACTTGAATCGTCCGTGGACCACCGCGCAATTCCGATCCAGGTGGAAACCCGGGTTCTGGAACTACAAACGTGAAGGGGCTCGTTTTAGAAGGAAACGAAGCGCCTTCGGGGATCGCACTCATGAAGGAGAGGATCGCCTTCGAGGATCGCACTCACGAAGGAGAGGATCGCCGGAGTGGGTGAGATCTACTAGGAGAAATCACAGCGCTATTCTGTACCTGACCCGGATTCGCTTACCTCGCGATTGTGGATCTGGCGTCGATCGAACTCGTGCTCGCCGGTGCTTGGAACTGTGCGTCGACGGCTCGTAGATCTCGCGAGAGCTCTCTCACAAATATCAGGAAATCCAAAATCTCCGAAAATCCCTGAAATCCCACCCTGACCAACCTCCCCCGAACTGAAGAAAACCCCCCCTATTTATAGGATGGAAGTATCTTAGAACCTAGAAGTGGCTCGGCCACTTGGCCGAGCCACCTCGGCCACTTGGCCGAGGTCCCGTTTTTCACCGTTTCGCCGTTTTTCTCGGTCTCTCGGGCTTAGGTCCTGCCTATTCTGACTCTTGGTCTTCTCCGGACTTAGGTTCCGTCTGTATTTGGTTCCGGGACTAACTCTTGGTTTGTTCCGGTTCAACGGTCCTGAAATCCGATCGTCTGTTCAAGTCCGGTTTAAACCGTGCTTGTGACGCCGTGGGTTTGCCGTCGGGTTCGCGTCTTAACGATTCGACGTCCGTATCATCCGATGGGTTGTCATTCGCCGACTCCCCGTCACGAGTTGGTTTCGGGGATCTTGTAAGTATTTTTCAACGCCTACAGATACCCCCTCCAAAGTGTTTCAGTCTCGTTCTTTTATAGGCGAGCCTGGAATACTTTGGACATGATGGTTCCCGGCCTTCAGTCGGCAGAGGGTCCCAAAAGTTAGCTTCAAGTCTTCGATTCTTTCAGATCATCCAGTTCTTTGTAGGATTTACGATAAGGTCGCAGTCTTTGCATTTATTATCTGACCGCTTGTTGAAATCTTGATTCGAAGCTGGTGAGTGAGTTTTGTTTGTAACTCGTGTCGGTTGGTTGTTGTTTGACTAACCATCAGACTTTTGGACTTCTCCGTATGTCGGCGAACTCCTTGTTGGTGACACGTTGACTGGTATCGAATACGTGGAATTTCGTAATCCTCAATCGGCTAATTCTTCCACCACCACGTGTGTTGTTGGTTTGACCATAGCGGGAGGAAAAATCTTTTCATGGAGGTATCCTCCGAAGATTCCTTATCGAAACAGGAGACCACTTGGTTTTCAACCATCGTCCTAGCCTTCAATCGGCGAGTGCGACGCGTTGACCATTGTTGGGATATGATTATCCACAGCGGGAGAAGTTTCTTCGAGACTGGACACATTGTCCGGTGTCAACATGATTTTCATGCCTCGCCGATTATTCCTTTTGGATATTATGGTGGGAGGAAATTAAGGGTTATCGAAGTTATCCTTAAGAATATGGGTTTATTCTCGGGAACTTCGTTGAAAATTAGGAAACATTTTATACTCATATTCTGATTGGAGTAGGATTAGGCGGCAGCGTTGATTTGCGTCGATACAATCCATACGATTGAGTTATCCCTAAGAATATTTTTATGGAAATATTCTTCCGAACTTCGACAAATTAGGAAATAGTTTATACTTGTAATCTGATTGGAGTAGGATTAGGCGACGCTGATCGGGCCGATGTGATCCGCGACGATCGAAGTTATCCCTAAGAATATTTTTATGGAAATACTCTTCCGAACTTCGACAAATTAGGAAATAGTTTATACTTGTAATCTGATTGGAGTAGGATTAGGCGACGCTGATCGGGCCGATGTGATCCGCGACGATCGAAGTTATCCCTAAGAATATTTTTATGGAAATATTCTTCCGAACTTCGACAAATTAGGAAGCGGTTTATACTGTAATCCTATTTGGAGTAGGATTAGGCGACGCTGATCGGGCCGATGTGATCCGCGACGATCGAAGTTATCCCTAAGAATATTTTTTATGGAAATATTCTTCCGGGAACTTCTCGACAAATTAGGAAACATTTTATACTCATATTCCTGATTGGAGTAGGATTAGGCGACTGTAGAGTCGAAAAAAGTTTATTGATTGAATGAATGTGTTACAATCAAATTCTCTCGATTACAGAGGAAGAGAAGATTGATTTGACTTCTCTTTTGTATGGGTTCTTGGTGGCGAGAGGATGCCTCACTCGATGCTCAAGTCGAGATTGCTTCCCGTTGACGATCAGATCAAAGCCGCAAACGATCTAGAGGTTGCTGATGAGATTTCCGATCTCTCTCCTGCGCAAGTGTCTAAATCTCCAAGTCTTAAAACTTCAAAATCCCCTTTGCAATAGTCGTCCAAGACTATTTATAACAGTTAAGCACACAACTGGTGTGCTATAATCGTGGGAACGTGAGTTAATTGATGTGGACGTGGGTATAACTGATATCCACTATTCAGTTCACGTGGCTGTCGTGGCCTTCGTGGCCTTCGTGGTCGTTGGCTTTCTGTTATGGAGAGCTTTGAGCCGTTAGATGGCGAGCTTAGCTCTTCATTGGTTGGTGAACCTTGATTGAATGGCGAAGTTAAGCTACTTGGGTGAATTCGGTTGGATAACGAGCCATTTGCTTGGCGAACCTCGGTGAATGAAAACTTCCTTTGCTTGGCGAACCTCGGTGAATGAAGAGCTTCACCGCTGGCTTAACCTCGCTCGAATGAAGAGCTTCACGCTTGGCGAACCTCGATCGAATGAAGAGCTTATTTGCTTGGCGAACCTCGGTGAATGAAAACTTCCTTTGCTTGGCGAACCTCGGTTAAGAGTTGAGCCGCCATTAGGCTAACCTCGATCTCAAGCTCTGCAACTAGTAAGCTTATGACCCTCGTCCTCAGGCTTACATGGATTTTTATTTGTCTACAAGACCCCTTTAAAGTTTTGGTCGAGAACCGGGTTGTGAAGTGCGAAATACTTTGAAATAATCTCATAATCATTAGTGACGTTCGTTTGCCGACTTCGTCTGCTACATACGAAGTTCGAGCCTCGTGTTCACTGAACCTCGTCATTTAGCCCCAACCTCGGCGGCGGCGTAATGGCGGCGTATGGCGGTTTAGGGCTTCAATTCCAATTGGGTGGGCCCCACTTTTGCTTTGATGTCAATCCCGTAAATCTCGTTGTTAGATCTTGTCACTCGAAGATCGTGCGGCGCTTTGTCAACGTATCTCAACCGTAGAAATACGCCGTTTCAATACCCTATATATAGGGGTAGGGCTGGGGAAATAGGAATCGACGTTTCCTATTCCCTGTTCATCTTCCTCAAGCTGCCGCAGTCCCATCCTTCGTTCAAGACAACTTCACCTCCTTTCAATCATGGCCCCCAAAACCGCCGCCGATAAAACAAAGAGGACCACCAAATCCGCCACCGCCTCAACCGAATCGGCCACTTTCTCAGGTAAAAAGAATTGAAGGTGTGGGCTGCGATTTGCTCTAGGACTTAGGAAATGGGTTCATTTCTCGTTTTTGACTGTTTTGTGATGAGATCCATCTAAAAGATGGCGTCTTTCGTTCGTTCGTTCATTTGTCCAACCACGACAGACGTTTTCGGCAAGGTTCGCCTTGTTCGATTAAACTTTGTCTTCAATGACAAGTTTTCTGACTAAGGGGTTCCACTATTTTGACGAACTTCGTGATTGGTTTAATTGCTGAACCTCGCTTTCCGCTGGGTGAGGCTCGCGATTTGTTGACTTAGATGAAGTTCGTCTGTTGATGATGCTCATTATTGTAGACGAAGTTCGTCTTTTTGACGAGGCTCGTTATTCATAGATGTATTTTGTCTGTTTGACGAGGCTCGTTGATTGAAGACGAAGTTCGTCTATTTGACGAGGCTCGTTGATTGAAGACGAAGTTCGTCTATTTGACGAGGCTCGTTGATTGAAGACGAAGTTCGTCTATCTGACGAGGCTCGTCATTCAAGTGCTTTTACTTATTTAAAGTAATGGTTTAATCCCCTTGGACCAACTTCTCTTGTTCTTTTCTTTTGTGTAGTTGAACATCCTTCTACCCCCATTCCTCAGCAAGGTGCTTTCGGAGCAAATGGTGCTCAAGAGGCAGAACCTGATTTCCTCTCCCCTCTCGTGAACGTTCCTGCATTTGTGGATAGAACTGAAGAGGAGTTGAGACTTCTTTCTGAGCCTTCAACATCCACCTTCAGGCGTTGGATTACGGATGCCCCTCAGATCACGTGCTTAGGGACCAAATCGCAAAGCCCGTCTTCCTGTTTGGAGATGATACTGAAGATCGAGATCTGTTGGATTTGGGTTCATATAGGTGGCTCAGGGTGGTGAACTCACGCTACATGTTTCGCCGCAATGGAACGGATTGCTCATCGACCTCCTTAAGAGCCGCCGCTTCCGGAAGATGGTGGGATCTAACCCCCACTCAAGATGGAGTGATGTGTGGTCACTTCTCCCGGGATGGTGCACAGGTGGACCGTCATGGTCACCATATAACTGGATTGCAACCAGGGCTGTTTCAGAGGGAGCTTCCTGTTGGCGAATCCACCGTCGTGGCCAATACTTTTGGTCGCGCTTTTCATGAAGTGAAGGGGCAATTCCCCGCGAAAGATTTCCAAACTCCTGGCTGGTCCCGTTGGAGTTCTTCACAATGGTGGCCTCGCGTCACTGAATACATTCTAAAAGAAAATTGTGACGCATTGGAAAGGTTTGGCCTTAGAGCTCCGATCAGGGCAACTCAATTGGGCCTGAGAAATAATTCTCAGCAATTTCTTAGAGTTTTGGAGTTGTATAATCCTGATACCCACACTTTCTTCACTCCAGATGGCGAATTGGGGATTGCTTTGCATGAGATGGCCGAGATTTCTGGACTACCTCATGGAAGGTATCCGTACGAGGAGTACATACCGGGGTATAAAGAGCTGACAGATTTGGAGAAAGCTCACCCCCAAGTAGTGGAGACTTATTGGGAAGTGATGTGCCACTACCATATTTGCACATGTAGGCACGGACGCGCTGATAAGAAGGGGGAGAAGTTCATTAGTCACAACATTTGGGCCCACTACCTCTTTGAAGGGCTAGATGATAAGGAAGGTACTGTGGTGCCCCTGGGTCCTCTTGAGGCGGGTACATTGTCGCGGCTTGTGCTCGACAACCTTCCACTTTCTTATGTGACTTCCTCAGACGAACATGGCTTCCCGGTAGGGGCGACGTTTGACACTTATATTTATCAGAGCGGGGAGCCGATTTCTTCGAAGGCTGTGCTAGCAGGCTACCTCATGTTGTGGCTCAAACACATCGTCGTCCCCACCAGCAGCTTTGATTCATTGGCACCTGAGGTGATTTTTCCTGCTGTTTGCTTAGCACACGGGCGTCAGTATGCACTACTTCCTGCTATGATTGCCCGTATTCATTGGGGATTGCGGCGTCTTTGCTACGCCTTCTGCCATGGTGCTGAGAACCCAAGGGTGGAATTACCATATGCCTATCTTATGGCGTGGTTTGTCATGCACTGCCCTACTCTCATGGGTACACCCTCTGCTCATATAGAGGAACAAATTACTCCTTTCATCCAGAGGCTAGAGAACATCGATTGGAGCAAATATTACATGGCTTCAGTGCGGCGCGTTCTCCGGGACTATAAGAGTTATTCTTTTAACCGGTGCCTCCCTCATTTCCCTGGAGTCAGCTATGGACAAGCTTTGGTGGATGAACCCAATGCTCAGGGTTATACCACTTTGTCACTTGGCTGCTTCTTATGGCTCATGAGCATCCTGCCGGGGTATTTCATCTGCCGTTTCGGTCCTGTATGCGTATTGGAGCCTTATCTACCCTGCCGCTTTGCCCGTCAATTCGGGTATGATCAAATGTATATCGGTAACCCCAATTCTCAATTACAATCCAACGGCTGCGGCTTAGTTGTGGGAGCCCGGGCTTGGTACTGGACCGTCGCTGGCGGCACGGGTGCTCGTTTTTCTCTTCCGCGACGAGATCCTCAATCCCGGACGACATTTGCTTATTACAAGTAGCATTGCATGGCAAACGCCGAGATCCCAGGCTTTAACATCAATTCGTCGGGGTTACGTTCGATTCGGCGTCGTTACAGAGAAGGGAAGAGCTCAACTAAGAGCCGCATGCCCGGAATAAAGGAGTTCCTGCACGCCGAGAAGGATGCTGGAGTTGTTGAAACCCCGACGGGAGTTGGTGCGGACACCTCACGCCCATCTAGCCCTCATGAGACTCAGGCGGAGATAGACGAGGCTCTGGATGATAGCGTGTTCCCAAGCCCCTCTAGATTGAATGAATATGGCAGTAACATTCCTTCCGCTACCGAAGCTGAGGATACTATTAGGGTTGCACCCGCATCTGAGGCACCTCGAAATTTCGTCCCCACAGACGAACCGTCGGAGCCTCCTCGACAGGAATCTCTCGAGAGTCATGATTCGCCTAGTCGGCCTGCTGAAGCTATGCCCAAGGAGACCATTCCCGTACCAGGGTTTGCTAGTATGACAATTTTGACTTGTCAATATCCTTTAGATTATCACTTTATCTAACTCTTTTCATCTCCTTATATTTTTTTATTAAGGAGAATGAACTGGAGAGAGCGACACCTCAGTGCCAACAGTTCGAGGCTCCAAGAGACCAGGGCCTCCACGAACCAAACGTTTGGTCAAGCGGGTACGGCAAGAGGCTTTGATTGATCCTGCTGCCGATTTAAGTATGACTGCTGAAGGCGTCCCTGACGTTGTTGAGAGTACTCCGATCCATGTTGAACTGTCCACGGCGGCCACTACTGTTTCCGAGTCGGAGACCAGGGCTCAGGATGATGATACGGCGGTCCCGGTCGCGATCGTGCCTGAAACTTCCCTTGCTTTGATTGTCGTCCCCACCCCTTCAATTGAAGTCCCGCCAATTCCGTCCTCGGCTTGTCCGTTGGGCTCAAATCCTTCTGCTGGTACCCCCTCTTCTTTTGACTTGTCAAAAGAATACGGGGTATCTATGATTCACAATAATTTCCTCACCATCCTAAAAGAATCTCCTGCTCAAGTGTTAGAGCGTGGTGGGGATTTTGCCGGGATCAAGGCTGTATTGGAACCTCTCCTGGATGTGATGCAAAGCGACCAGCGCTTCTGACTTCTGTTGCCTTATCGAACCTATCCGTACGTGCAGAGACCCTTTTCAACAAATGGCAGAGACAGCGTGACCAGTCTCTTTATTCCATGATTGAGGACCGTGCTATGCAGCTTAGGAGAATAAGAGATGATACCCAATTTGAGCTCTAACGTCAAATACTCGAGAAGAAGCAGACTATTGGCGGCTCTTTGAGGCGGCGCGACTCTGTATGATGAAAAGAAAAGGGTTGCTGGTGCCGAGCGTAATCAACAACTCCTAGTTGACTCCTACAAGGCTGCACTCGTCGATATTCAGGCAAAATTGGCGGAAGCAGAGAGTGGGCTAGCGGCTGCTACTGAGAAACATCAGACTCTGATAGCTCAATGTACGGTACATGAGGCCGCAGTGCAAGCCGAATCTAATGACCTGGAAGGGCTAAGCGTTGGTGTGAGTCAAATGCACGTACTTTCGGCGGCGATCTTTATAAACAGGCGACGGAGGAGATCAAAGTCGCTCACAAGGAAACTATGGTCAAGATTGCTACCGAGGTCCGCCAAACTCTTGAGAACTTGTAACTCATGTACCTTTGATTTTGCTATAAAATTTCGACTTTTATGTTTGACCAATGTTTTCTTGTGCAATTTGCGTTTGCAACTGGAATTTTAGCAAATCCCGGCTATAAGCGGACTTGGTATGTCTTTACGGATCTTGGTTTGGTTTGGACTAATATACTTTTCCCCTCGGTATGGTGAGTTTGAGGAGTTTCTTTTAGGCTTAATGCTAAAATCTCCCCTCTATCCTTAGCCGTTCAAGGCGTTGGATTAAAAGATAGGGGCAACTCGTCTGGTAAACCACCCTCAGGAATAAAATAGTGTGAGAGTGATCAAATCGTTCAGTGACATAAAAGTATAACGATCGTGATCAGAAAGCAATCAAGTTGTTCAGTGACATGAAAGTATAACAACAATGATTAAGAACGAGTCATTTAGAGGAATGACCATGTGGGAATAGTCAAGTCGTTCAGTGACATAGGAGTATAACGACTATGGTTGAAATAGAGGCACATCGCATGGTAGGCTACTATTCGGTAAGGGGGTTGATAGGGGTATATCGCTTAGTTAACCACTATCTAACATAAAGTCCCTCGCAAATATGGCGATATGGAAACGATCAGGTCGTTCAGTGACATAGAAGTATAACGACTGTGATCGAAAACAATCATATTGTTCAGTGACGTGAAAGTATAACCACTGTGATTGACATGGAGACACATCATTCGATAAATCAAAATTAGGTGACAGCCATTGTTTATGAGTAATTGAAACATTGGCACATCGTTGAGTAAGCCTATACGGGGTGACGAACATCATTCGGTACGAATAACAAACGCCGAGAAAATAGAATATTGGCGCATCACTTGGGAGGCCAATATAGGACAATGAACATCACTTATGGGAAATGGTGGACATCGTAAAGATAAAATATTGGCGCATCACTTGGGAGGCCAATATAGGACAATGAACATCACTTATGGGAAATGGTGGACATCGTAAAGATAAAATATTGGCGCATCACTTGGGAGGCCAATATAGGACAATGAACATCACTTATGGGAAATGGTGGACATCGTAAAGATAAAATATTGGCGCATCACTTGGGAGGCCAATATAGGACAATGAACATCACTTATGGGAAATGGTGGACATCGTAAAGATAAAATATTGGCGCATCACTTGGGAGGCCAATATAGGACAATGAACATCACTTATGGGAAATGGTGGACATCGTAAAGATAAAATATTGGCATCACTTGGGAGGCCAATATAGGACAATGAACATCACTTATGGGAAATGGTGGACATCGTAAAGATAAAATATTGGCGCATCACTTGGGAGGCCAATATAGGACAATGAACATCACTTATGGGAAATGGTGGACATCGTAAAGATAAAATATTGGCATCACTTGGGAGGCCAATATAGGACAATGAACATCACTTATGGGAAATGGTGGACATCGTAAAGATAAAATATTGGCGCATCACTTGGGAAGCCAATATTTTAGAAATAACAAGATAATTAATTAGGGGTAATATTTCTTCAGAAACTTACCGTTGATAGGCATCATGATTTTGTCGCCTTCTTGATTGGTTAGGCGGTACGCTCCATTTGAGTAAAGCCGACTCCCTCTGAATGGTCCTTCCCATTTTGGTTCGAATTTCCCCTTCTTCTTAGAATTGAGGATCATTGGGCGTCGGACAGCGAGCACGAGGTCACCTTCCTTGAAAATGCGACACTTAACTTTCTTGTCAAATGCTTTAGAAATCCGGACTTGGTAGAACTCGATATGTTGTTGAGCCTGTAGTCGCTTTTCATCCAGCATTTCAAGTTCCTCAAGGCGTCGACGATGATTTTCTTGATCGTCATTCCGATGGTTAATGCTATTAAGTAGCGATGGAATTTGAATCTCCATCGGTAAGATAGCTTCACAACCATAAACTAAAGAATATGGGGTGGTACCCGTTGGTGTGCGAACCGTTGTGCGGTAAGCCCACAAACTTTGTCCCAACTTATCATCCCAATCCTTCTTATTTGAAGAGACCATCTTAGTAAGGATCTTGATGATCGTCTTATTAAAAGCTTCAGCTTGTCCGTTCGCAGCAGGATAGTAAGCTGTTGATGCTAAATTCCGGATTCGGAATTTATCGCAAAATCGCGTGAAAGCATGACTGACAAATTGTGGACCATTGTCGTGGACAATCTGCCTTGGCACACCATATCGGTATATGACGTGATGTTTGACAAATTTGATCACATCACTAGTCTTGACCATTCTCAATGGAATAGCTTCAGCCCATTTTGAGAAATAATCAGTTATCGCCAATATGAAGCAGTGTCCTTTTGAAGAAGGCGGAGAAATGGGACCAACAATATCCATTCCCCATGTTTCAAATGGCCAGGACGTGGCGGTAGGATGCAAGTGCTCCGGCGGTTGGTGAAGGTAATTAGCATGTATTTGGCATGCATGGCATCGTTTAGCGTCAACCACGGCATCCCTTACCATTGTCGGCCAATAATAACCAAGTCTCGTGGGTCCCATAACTTAGGTCGGTGGTGTGCTCCACAAACACCGCCATGAGCTTCTTTCAAGACTTGCTCTGCTTCCTTAGTTGACAAACATCGGAGCAGTAACCCATCATATGACCTTCTATATAAAGTCTGTAATTGGGAATCATAGTAAAATCTTGATGCTCGTCGGCGAATTGACTCTCTTTCTTTTATGTCTTGGGCAATATCCCATACAAGACATAGTCGATGATCGGAACCGCCCGATCTCGTGCTTCAAGTGACTTAGGTTAGTCTTATTTGCTTGGATCTATAATGCATATTTTGGCGAAATAGTTCTTGACTAGACACAATAACCTGGCGAGTAGCATTCTCGGGCGGGGCTAAGCGTAACTGCAAGAGAGCGCCAGCGCATCGGCATAAGTGTTACGCAAGCGGGGTACATGATCAATGTAAAAGCTTTCAAGCGAGTCGACTAAAGTCCGCGGCTGGCATGATGAGGATAAGGTCCTCGTGCGACCGTACTCTCCTCTTAGTTGTTTCACGATTAGGCTGTGAATCCCCAAATGCTTCAAGGTGTTTCCGCCTAAATGTTTGGCTATGTCGAGACCAATCAATAACGCATTATACCGCTACGCTATTGGTGCATGGTTCGATAGCGACCGCATTTCGTGGTATCCGTGGTTTTGTGGAGATATCAATACTACCCCACTCCGGCTACAGCGGGGCGCCGGTAAACTCTCGGCGGCTCCATCAAAGAACAAGCTGCCATACACGTTTCCTTAGAGACCAGATTAACCGTAAGGTTCATCGGGCATGTCTTGATACAATTCGACTCTCCCTTTCAATGGATGGTTAGCCATAAGATCACACACAGCTTGACCCTTCATAGCCGAGGTTTGAAGTGGATGTCGTCTTGAGATAATAACAATGCCCATCTAGCCATTCGGCCATTCAGCGTGCGGTGGGTCATAAATACCGTGAAGTCGATTCTAGAGATGGCGTGTATAGTCGTCCCACTAGATAATGCCGCATCTTTTGGATGGCGAAGACCAAAGCTAAACATTCCTTCTGAATGGGAGGATATCGATATTCGGCCCCCGACAGCGTCCTACTGAGGTAATAGACTGCCTGTTCGTGGCCATTGTCATCGTCCTGTGCTAAAAGACCCGCTAGCGCATACTACGTAGCGGATGTAAATCGAGGAAGGGCTTTCACGATTTAGGTGCTACTAACAGGGGGATTAGAAAGATATGTTTTGATCTCTTGAATGCCTTAGGCAATCTTCATCCCAAGCGAGCGATACACCTTTCTTCATGAGCTTGAGAATGGTTGACATTTCCCGATAAATTGGAAATGAATCTGCGAATGTAGGCCAAGCGCCCTTGGAGACCACGAAGCTCTCGAGGCTTCTAGGAGGTGGAAGTTCGGGATAGCTTTGACTTTGTCGAGATTGGTATACCATCTGCTATGATCCACGAACCCTAGAAATTTGCCACTAGACATCCCGGAAAAGACTTAGTTGGGTTCATCTTGGTGATGTGCCGCATTATCTCAAATGTTGTCTTCAAGTCATGCAAGTGATCACTTTTGCGGCGACTCTTGACTACTAAATCATCCACGTAGCATTCCACTATTTTCGTAAATGTTTTGGGAAAATAGTAGTCCTCTTCTGTTGGTATGTAGCCCGCGTTTTTCAAGCGAAAGGCATGGTATATAACGGTATATTCGGCGGTGTTGGCGATATGTTTTCATCATCGGGGTGCATTTTGATTTGATTGTACCACGAAAAGCCATCCATAAAGACATCCTTTCAAATCCACGCGTGTTGTCGATGATAAGATCCGTGATTGGTAAGGAAAATCATCTTCGGACATCTTTGAATTTAAGTCTCGATAGTCGGCCTTGCGGCGAATCTGTCGTTTTCTTCAAAGCGGGTACTATATTGGCTACCGGTCGAGGTGTTGAACCTCGAATGAACCACTGCTTTGATCGGCTTCTCGATTTCTTTCGATGGCCTTCATGACTGAGGGAAAATCGTTATTCTTTGTTGTTTATGAGCTTAGCACGGGTTTGATATTAAGGCGGTGCATAGCCACTGAGGGTCTAAGCGGGCATATCTTCATAACTCTAAGCGAAGACATCGATATATTCTCATTACCAAAGCGATGAGGTTCTCCTTTTCCTCGGTGGTCAAACTATCACTTATAAATATGGGTTTTGGGTTGGCTTCATCCCCATATTAACTTGGACTATTTTGTCATCGGTGGCGGTTCTCGTTGTTCAAAGCGATGTTCCCATTGCATTCCAAGTCGTTGACTTAGTGGATCCTCATTATAGTGGCGAGGTCATCTTCTTGAATCTCAATTGGACTAGCTGAGGTCATATTGGCCATCAGGGACTTAAATTCATGTCCTACACTGACGTCAGAATCCCAGGAAGCTGCTTCAGAAGATGAATGATCTGACTCACCCTTAGTCATAACATGCCATGAGTACGGCGGCGACTCATATTCCAACCCTTTACGAGTTTTATGATAGTAATCATCAGGCTGGCCTTCCGGGACATAAGCAGATCGGATCGGTGTCCTGATGCCTTTCCCATAGTTTAAACCCTTTTTATGAAGGAAGTCATATCCCATTTTCTTCATCAAATATTGCGCCGTCGGCGAGAAATATGAAAATTGGGGTTCTTTTTCTTTTGCTTGGAGTTGTTCCACCTCAGCTTGCAATGGTTTGTTAACTTGCCCAAGGATAATGTCTTTCTAATCATCATTCCGGGCCGGTATCACAAAAACCGCTTGTGAAGGATTAAGGTGCCTTTGAGTTGTCATAAATAACGACTGAATGGGCATGTGCAATGCAGGTTCAGCATACAACCGTGGAAGAATTTCGACCTCAAGTCGATTATGACTTTTAACACCGATCGTAAGCTAAATCATAATTTTCATTAAAAATGACTATGTCATCATCGGGATCATTGGATCGATTACAAAGGGTTTTACATCATTGAAAATAACTCCTTGTTAGGACTCTATGTCGACTTCATTTCATTGTCATAGTCCTCGATCTGTGGTTCATCGGTTTGGCCTTCCTCGGGGTAGTGGGCGAGAATCGATAAAATAATTCTCCACACCTTTGAATGGTTGCCTTTCCGCGACCAATGTTTTAACCATCCATTCTTCATCTACATACTTCATGCATTGATGCAACGTAGAAGGGACGATCAAATTTTCATGGATCCAGGGTCGACCCAAGAGTAAATTATAAGATGTATCCGCGTCGATGACGTAGCAGGTAACATTTGTCTTCAAGTCTCCTATTTGGCATTTGAGTTTGATCTTGCCCAAGGGACGAGAATTGGTAGCATTGAAACCATAGATGGTGGTTCCTGTTGTTGCCAACCGATGCAATGGTATCCCAAGATGTTGTATGATTCTCAGTGGGATGATGCTCAATGCAGATCCCGGGTCAACTTGAACTCGGTTGATTCGGACAGAACCAATATAGCCAGTGAAGTACAACGGCCTATCATGCTTTGGGTTTGTAGGATCGAAAAAGCTTTGTATTGATTGAATTTGAAGAAGGATTACAATCACACTCTCTCGGTTACAGAGGAAGAGAAGATTAATTCGACTTCTCTTTTATATGGGTTCTTGGTGGCGAAAAGGCTTCACTCAATGCTCACGTAGAGATCCGCTTTCGTTGGCGATCGAGCAGCGATTGATGATTGATGAAGAACTTCGATCTTTCTTATGCATAGCGCTGAATTTTCAAAAGTCCCGGCCAATGGCTACTCACCGCCATTTATAGGGCTTTTAGCATGTAGCGGCATCTTTGGAATTGTGGGAGCGTGGGCTAGCGGCATGGGCGTGGGTATAACCGATGTCCACTACTTATACGTGATTGTTAATAACTTCGTGGCCTTTGGGTCCTTCTGAGGCTGACCGATAGATGGCGAGCTTAGCTCTTCCTTGGTGGTGAACCTTGATCGAATGGCGAAGTTAAGCTACTTGGGCAAGCCGGTTGGAGTAGCGAGCCCATTGCGTGGGCAAATCTCGGTTGGATGTGTCTATACATTTTGGTTGGATGGCGAGCTTGGCTATTATAGGCGAACCTCGATGCGAATATCGAGGTTCGCTGCTGTGGCGAACCGCCATTATGAATATCGAGGTTCGCTGCTGTAAGCGAACCTCGGTTGAATGGCGAGGTTCGCTGCTGTAAGCGAACCTCGGTTGAATGGCGAGGTTCGCTGCTGTAAGCGAACCTCGGTTGAATGGCGAGTTCGCTGCTATGGCGAACCTCGGTTGAATGGCGAGGTTCGCTGCTGTAAGCGAACCTCGGTTGAATGGCGAGGTTCGCTGCTATGGCGAACCTCGGTTGAATGGCGAGGTTCGCTGCTGTAAGCGAACCTCGGTTGAATGGCGAGGTTCGCTGCGTAAGCGAACCTCGGTTGAATGGCGAGGTTCGCTGCTGTAAGCGAACCTCGGTTGAATGGCGAGGTTCGCTGCTGTAAGCGAACCTCGGTTGAATGGCGAGGTTCGCTGCTGTAAGCGAACCTCGGTTGAATGGCGAGGTTCGCTGCGTAAGCGAACCTCGGTTGAAGGGCGAGGACTGTTGCTTGGCGAACCTCGATGCGAAAGGAGAGCCGCCCGAACTTTGGCGTTGAGGGGCGAGCCTCGCCAAACTTTGATCGTAGCGAGCCTCGTCAAACTTAAGTGTTGTGGGCGAGCCTCGTTTAATCCTTTGTTGAGCCGTTTCTCGTCGCGAGCCTCGTGTTAAAAATGAACTCCGCTCCCGCGTCGCGAACCTCGTATTGAGGTTGAGCCTGCATGCTGGCCGAGTCGTTTTGAAGTTTGGATGGTCTAGCCTGGCCCCATCGGTGAGCCTCGTCTTGAAGCTTTAACAACTAGGGTGCGCTGACCCTCGCTGGAGGATTTTTGGTATCTACAAGACCCCTTCAAAGTTTTGGACTTGAATCGGGTTGTGTGGGGTGCGGAATACTTTAAATTTTTCTACAGTTATCGGCGAACCGCCGCCAACCTCGCCAGAGTTCGATATGAAGGCAAGGCCACGAACCTCGCACTCCACCGACCCTTGGCGTTTAGTTTCGATTTCTCTTTAAATCCGCATCCGCGTGGCAAATTAGGGATTAGACCCCTTTCGGTGACTTGTCACATCCCGGATCTCGTCCGCGGATCTGCGCCGATGATCGCGTGAGAGATGCGGGCGTATATCTCGGCCGTCGGTTGGGTTCTTGAGACCCTATATATGGCGGTATGAAAACCTTTCGCTGCTCATCTTCTCCAAGCCGTCAATCTAAATGTTGAATTCCCCTTGGCTCGAAGCAATGGCCCCCAAAACCGCTACTGGCAAAGGCAAAAAGCCTATTGGGACTTCTGGCTCTGCTCCACCGCCGTCCGCTTTCACAGGTAAAAGGCGTAAGAGCATCGCTCGCCAAAACATGACTTTTAAGGTCTGCCGTAGAGTTAATTTTACGACGTGATTTTCACTCTGGAGATGATATTGCTCTCCAAGATCATATCTTTCTAAGCTGCGCCCGGTTTTAGAGCTTGCCTCATTTGGCTTGATAAACCTCATCGAGGTTCTTGATCTCGAGATCCCCATAGGGTCTCTGTTTTGAAACTTCGCTTTGTTTGGCGAGTTTGATTATTTTAGATGAAGCTTCGTTTGGTGAGTCGTCTTTGAATGATGAGTCTTGTTTAGCGAGGCTCGTCTTCTTATGGGATGGGTCTCGTTTGGCGAGGCTCATTTTCTGGCGAGATGAGTCGTTTGGCGAGCTTCGTTTTACGGAAAGATGAGTCGTTTGGCGAGCTTCGCTTTCTTGTTGGATGAGCCTCGTTTGGCGAGGTTCGTTTGTCTGGCGAGATGAGTCTCGTTTGGCGAGCTTCGTTTTACGGAAAGATGAGTCGTTTGGCGAGGCTTCGCTTTCTTCTTTGGATGAGCCTCGTTTGGTGAGGTTCGTTTTACGGAAAGATGAGTCTCGTTTGGCGAGGCTCGTTTTCTTGTTGGATGAGCCTCGTTTGGCGAGGTTCGTTTGTCTGGCGAAGTTAAGCCCATTGATGGAAGTTAGATGCGTTTGACAAGGTTAAGCTCTTGGGTGACTTTGTCCTTTTGAAGTGGCGATTTGACCCTCTGAGACTAACTTCTTCTTCTCTTTTGTGTAGTTGAGCATCCTTCTACCCCATTCCTCAGCGGGGTTCTTTTGGATCAAGCGGTGCTCAAGAGGCGAACGATTTCCTCTCCCCTCTTGTGAGCGTTCACGCATTTGGGGGCGGGTGAAGAGGAGTTGAGACTTCTTTACGAACCTTCAACATCCACCTTGGCGTTGGATTACGGATGCCCTTTGGAATACGTTAGCAGGGACGGATCATAGCTTGTCTTTGTTTGGAGATGATCGAAGATCGGATCTGTTGGACTTGGGTTTGTACAAGTGGCTCAGAGTGGTAAACTCACGCTACATGTTCTTGCCTTAATGGAGCAGGATTGCTCAGCGACCTCCTTAAGAGCAGCTTCTAATCCTCGGAAGATGGTGGGATCTAACCCTACTCAAGATGGAGTGATGTGCGGTCACTTCTCTGGGGTGGTGCAGGTGGACCGCCATGGTCATCATGTAGCGGTCTACAACACGGGCTTTTCTAGAGGAGCTTCTGTTGGCGAATCGGTATCGTGACCAACACCTTTGGTCGTGCTTTCCATAAGGTGGAGGGGCAATTCCTGCCAAGGATTTCGGACTCTGGTTGGTCTCGATGGGGTTCTTCGCAATGGTGGCCTCGCATCCTTGAATACATTCTAGAAGAGTATCGTGATGAATTGGAGAGGTTTGACCTTAGGGCTCCTATCGGGGCAACTCAAGCTGGGCTTGAGGAACAATTCTCAGCAGTTCTTTGGGATTTTGGAATTGTATAATCCGATACTCATACCTTCTTCACTCGGGCGGTGGGGATTGCCTTGCGAGATGGCGAGGTTTGGGCTACCTCATGGCGGTATCCGTATGAGGAGTACATCCGGGGTATAAAAGGCGGTTGGAAAAAGATCACCCCAAGTAGTGGAGACCTATTGGGAAGTGATGTGCCACTATTATATTTGCACATGTAGGCGCGATCGTCTTTGATAAGAAGGGGAAAAGTTCATCAGTCATAATATTTGGGCCCACTACCTCTTTGAAGGGTTGGATGATAAGGAAGGTATTGTGGTGCCCACAGGTCCTCTTGAGGTGGGTAAATTGTCGCGGCTTGTGCTTGACAACCTTCAGCTTTCTTATGTGACTCACCGAGGCGAGCATGGTTTCGGCGGGGATGACGTTTGACACTTATATTTATCGAGGCGGGGAGCGATTTCTTCCAAAGCGGTGCTAGCGGGCTACCTCATGTTGTGGCTTAAACATATCGTGTCCTGTGGCGGCTTTGACATCTTGGCATCGAGGTGATTTTCCTGGCATGCAGCAGCACAGGCGTCAATATGCACTTCTCCACGCCATGATTGCGGTATTCCGCTGCGGGTTCGCGGCGTCTTTGCTATGCCTTACGCCATGGTCTTTGAGAACCCAAGGTGGAATTACCATCGCCTATCTTATGGCGTGGTTAGTCATGCATTGCCCTACCCTTATGGGTACACCTTACGCACCGTGGAGGGACAAATTACTCCTTTCATCCGAGGCTAGAAGAGCGTCGATTGGACCAAACATTACATGGCCGGTCTTGGCTCTCAGGGACTATAAGAGTTATTCTTTTAGCGGTGCCTCCCTCATTTTCGAGGTCGACTATGGACAAGCTTTAGTGGATGAACCCAATGCTCGTGGTTATACCACTTTATCGGCAGGCTGCTTCTTATGGCTCATGAGCATCGGCCGGGGTATCTTGTATGCGTTTAGGTCCTATATGTGTAGCGGAGCCTTATCTACCTTGCCGCTTTGCGTCGGTTCGGGTATGACCAAGCTGTATGTCGGTAATCCCAATCCTCTATTACAATCCGGCGGTGCGGCTTAGTTGTGGGAGCGGGGCTTGATGCTTGGACCGTCATTTGGCGGCACGGGTGCTCGTTTTCTCTTCATAGCGAGACCCTCAATCGGACAACGTTAAGCGTCTTGCAAGTGGCATTGCATGGCAAGCGCCGAAATTCGAGCTTCAACATCAACTCTTACGGGCTCACGATTGATTCGGGGCGTTATAGAAGGCGGACTTCAGCGAGGAGCGCATTAGGGACTAAAGAGTATTTGCATGCGAAGCGGATCTTTGGGGCTGCTAAACCCCAAGTCGGTGTGGAGCCCTCACACCAATCCGACCCTCATGGGACTCAAGAGCCATCCGTCAATCCGGCCCACATGAGACCCGGCGGATATAGATGAGGCTCTAGATGAGTATGGTAGCAACATGCCTTCTTCTGGCGGTGTTGAAGAAACTCCGGTGAACACATGTCGAGGCACACGGAGATTTTGCTCCTTTGGAGAACCATCGGAACATATTCGAGAAGATCCTCTTGAAAGTTCTACCTCGCCCGGCCGGTCTGTTGGGCTGTGCCTCAAGCCACCCCGCCCGAACTGGAGGAAGCCAAGCTTTGGTGCCAATAACTCAAGGATCTAAAGACCGGGGCCTCCTCGGACCAAGCGTGTAGTCAGCGGGTAAGGAGAGAAACCTTGATTGAAGGCTGCCGCCGGTTTGAGCCCTATGCGAAGGCCCTCGATCTTTGCCAAGGTATGCACAGTATCTTGGCGAGCCTCCGTGATCATTTGTTGTTCGAGTCGAGAACCGGGACCGAGATGATGATTGGCGATCCACTGCGGTTGTGCTGAGACTTCAGCGGCTTTGGCTTCGCCACCACTCCTTCGATTGAAGTCCGCCAATCCGTCCTCGGCTTGTCCGTCGGGTTCAAATCCTTCTGCTGGTACCCCTCTTCTTTTGATTTGTCAAAAGAATACGGGTATCTATGATCGCCATAATTTCCTCACCATCCTAAAAGAATCTCTGCTCAAGTGTTAGGCGTGGTGGGGACTTTCTTGGGATCAAAGGCGTATTGGAACCTCTCACGGATGTGATGCAAAGCGACCAGCGCTCTGACTTCTGTTGCCTTATCGAACTTATATGCAGCAGTGAGACCCTTTTCGACAAATGGCGAGCAGCGTGACCGGTCCGCCGTTCGAGTTGAGGACCGTGCTATGCGGCTTAGGAGAATAAGGGATGATACCCAATTTGAGCTCCAACGCCAACTACTCGAGAAGAAGCGGTCTATTGGCGGCTCTTTGAAAAGGCCACATCTACGTATGATGAAAAGAAAAGGGTTCTTTGGCGTCGGCGTAACCAACAACTCTGGTTGACTCTTGGTACACTTTCGTCGATATTGAGGCAAAATTGGCGGGCGAAAGTGGGCTAGCGGTGCTATTGAGGAACATCGGACTTTGATAGCTCAATGTACGGCCGCCCGAGGCAGCGGTGCAAAGTGAATCTAATGACACGGAAGGGCTAAGCATTCTTGTGAGCGGATGCTGTACTTTCGGCGGCGATCTTTATAAGCGGTGACGGAGGAGGTCAAGGTAAACTCACAAAGGAAACTATGGTCAAGATTGCTACCGAAATCCGCCAAACCCTTGAGAACTTGTAACCCATGTACCCTTGATTTTGTTATAAAATTTCGCCTTTGGTGTCCATTTAATGTTTTCTTGTGCAATTTGCATTTGCAATTTGGAATTTTTAGCAAATCCCCAGCTATCAACGGACTTGGTATGTCTTTACCAACTGCCGTTTGAGTTGGACTAGCCATACTTTTCCCCTCAGTATGGTGAGTTTTCAAGGAGGTTCTTTTAGGCTTAACTGCTAAAATCTCTCCTCTATTTACAAACAACTAGATTGTAAACGAGCCTCAATTATAAGGATAGCGAGGTTAAAATATCGGCACATCGCTTGGTAGGCGATGTTGGACAATAAACATAATATTGACACATCACTTGGTAGGTCAATATTGGACAATGAAACGTCATTTATGAGAAATGGCACATCGAAGGATGAAATATTGACACATCACTTGGTAGGTCAATATTGGACAATGAGCGTCATTTATGAGAAATGACGAACATTGAAAGGATGAAATGTTGACACATCACTTGGTAGGTCATTATTAGGAATAAAATCATGTGGGGATGATCGAATCGTTCAGTGACGTAAAAGTATAACGATCGTGATCAGAAAGCAATCAAGTTGTTCAGTGACATGAAAGTATAACAACAGTGATTATGAACAAAGTCATTTAGAAAAATGACCATGTGGGAGTAGTCAAGTCGTTCAGTGACATGAAAGTATAACGACTATAGTTGGAATAAGGGCACATCACATAATAGGCGCTATTGGTGAGGAATTGATAAGGGTATATCGCTTGGTTAATCTCTATCTAACATAAAGTCACTTTCGGACAAGAGGCGATATGGAAATGATCAGTGGTTCGATGGCGTAGAAGTATAACGGCGTGATGAAAGCAATCAAGTTGTTGATTGACATGAAAGTATAACAACGGTGATTATGAACAAAGTCATTTAGAAAAATGACCATGTGGGAGTAGTCAAGTCGTTGGTGACATGAAAGTATAGCGACTATAGTTGGAATAAGGGCACATCACATAATAGGCGCTATTCGGTGAGGGAATTGATAAGGGTATATAAACGGTTAATCTCTATCTAACATAAAGTCACTTTCGGACAAGAGGCGATATGGAAATGATCAGTGGTTCGATGGCGTAGAAGTATAACGGCGTGATGAAAGCAATCACATTGTTGATGGCGTGAAAGTATGAGCAGCGTGATGCGACATGAAGACACATCATTCGATAAATCAAAATTACGATAAATCAAATTTAGGTGACAGCCATTGTTCATGGAGAATTGAAACATTGGCTCATCGTTGAATAAGCCCATACGGGATGACGAACATCATTCGGTACGAATAACAAACGTCGGAAAATTAGAATATTGGCGCATCGCTTAGTAGGCCAATATATGACAATGGACATCACTTATGGGAAAATGGTGGACATTGTAAGAATATTGACACATCACTTGGTAGGCCAATATTGGACAATAATCGTCATTTATAAGAAGCAGCGAATATAAAATATTGGTATACCACGATAAGCCAATACTTAGAGATAACAAGATAATTAATTAAGGGTAATATTTCTTGAAATTTACCGTTGATAAACATCATGATTTTGTAAGCCTTCTTGATTGGTTAGTGATGCAGCTCCATTCGAGTAAGCAGACTCCCTCTGAATGGTCCTTCCCATTTTGGTTGAATTTCCCCTTCTTCTTAGAATTGAGGATCATCGGTCGGACGGCGAGCGAGGTCGCCTTCCTTGAAAATCGACATTTAACTTTCTTGTCAAATGCTTTAGAAATCGGACTTGGTAGAACTTCGATATGTTGTTGAGCACGTAGTAGCTTTTCATCTAGCATTTCAAGTTCCTCAAAGCGTCGGCGATGATTTTCTTGATCGTCATTCCGATGGTTAATGCTATTAAGTAGCGGCGAATTTGAATCTCCATCGGTAAAATAGCTTCACAACCATAAACTAAAGCATATGGGGTGGTACTGTTGGTGTCGCGAACCGTTGTCGCGGTAAGCCCACAAACTTTGTCCCAACTTATCATCCCAATCCTTCTTGTTTGAAGAGACCATCTTAGTAAGGATCTTGATGATCGTCTTATTAAAAGCTTCGACTTGCCGTTCAGCAGCCGGGATAGTAATTTGTTGATGCTAAATTCGGATTGAATTTATGTGAGAACAGCGTGAAGGCATGGCCCGACAAATTGTGGACCATTATGCGTGGACAATCTGCACAGGCACACCATATCGGTATATGACATGATGTTTAACAAATTTAATCACATCACTTGTCTTGACCAATCTCAATGGGATGGCTTCAGCCCACTTTGAAAATAATCGATTATCGCCAATATGAGCGATGTCCTTTTGAAGAAGGTGGAGAAATTGGACCAACAATGTCCATTCCCCATGTTTCAAATGGCGGGGCGTGGCGATGGGATGCAAGTGTTCGGCGGTTGGTGAAGGTAATTAGCATGTATCGGCATGCATGGCACCGTTTAAGCGTAAGCCCGGCGTCTTTACCATTGTTGGCCAATAATACCCAAGTCTCGTGTCGGTCCCATAACTTAGGTCGGTGGTGTGCTCCACAAACACCGTCATGAGCTTCTTTCAAGACTTGCTCTGCTTCCTTAGTTGACAAACATCGAGCGGTAACCCATCATAGGACCTTCTATACAAAGTGCGTAGTGGGAATCATAGTAAAATCTTGATGCTTCGTCGGCGAATTGACTCCCTTTCTTTTATGTCTTGGGCAATATCCCATACAAGACATAGTCGATGATCGGGAACCGCCGGTCGTGCTTCAAGTGACTTAGGTTCATCTTATTTGCTTAGATTTGTAATGCATATTTTGGTGAAATAGCTGCCGACTAGACACAATAACCTGTTGAGTAGCATTCTCGAGGCAAGGCTAAGCGTAGGCTGCAAAGCATCGGCATAAGTGATACGCAAGCGGGGCACATGATCAATGTAAAAGCTTCCAAAGGAGTCGGCTAAAGTCCGGCATTTGCATGATGAGGGATAAGGTCTTAGTGCGACTTAGTACTCTCCTCTTAGTTGTTTCACGATTAGGCTGTGAATCCCCAAATGCTTCAAGGTGTTTCCGCCTAAATGTTTGGCTATGTCGAGACCAATCAATAGCATTATACTACGCTATGTTATTGGTGCATGGTTACGACAGCGACCACGGCTTCAGCGGTATCCGTGGTTTTGTGGAGATATCAACACTACCCCACTCGGCTACAGCGGGGCCGTCGAGTCGCTCTGCGGCTCCATCAAAGAACAATTGCCACACGTTCCTTAGAGGCTAAATTGGCTTCATAAGGTTCATCGGGCATGTCTTGATACAATTCGACTTTTCCTTTCAAAGGATGGTTAGCCATAAGATCACCTGCAGCTTGACCCTTCACGCCGAGGTTTGAAGTGAATATCGTCTTGAGATAATAACAATGCCCATCTAGCCATTGGCCATTCAGCGTGCGGTGGGTCATAAATACCCTTATGGGGTCGATTACGGAGATGGCGTGTATAGTCGTCCCACCGGTAATGCGCATCTTTTGGATGGCAAAGACCAAAGCCAAACATTCCTTACGAATGGGAGGATATCGATATTGACCCCGGCGTCCTACTAAGGTAATAGGCTGCTGCTTTCGTGGCCATTGTCATCGTCTGTGCTAAAGACACGCTAGCATACTACGTATACGGATGTAAATCGAGGAAGGGCTTTCACGATTTAGGTGCAACTAACGGGGGATTAGAAAGATATGTTTTAATCTCTTGAATGCCTTAGGCAATCTTCATCCCAAGCGAGCGATACACCTTTCTTCATGAGCTTGAGAAGGGTTGACATTTCCCGATAAATTGGAAATGAATCTGCGAATGTAAGCCAAGCGCCCTTGGAGACCACGAAGCTCCTAAGGCTTCTAGGAGGTGGAAGTTCTGGATAGCTTTGATCTTGTCGGGATCGAGGCGTATACCATCTGCTGTGACCACGAACCCTAGAATTTACCACTTGACATCCCGAGAAAAGACTTGGTTGGGTTCATCTTCAAGCGATGTGCCGCATTATCTCAAATGTTGTCTTCAAGTCATGCAAGTGATCACCTTTGTGGCGACTCTTAACTACTAAATGCGTCTCGTAGCATTCCCTTTGTTTTCCGCAAATGTTTTGGAAAATGGTGGTCATAACCTGTTGGTATGTAGCCCTGCGTTTTCAAGCCGAAGGCATAAGCGTATAACGGTATATTCGGGCGGTGTTGAGGCGGTGTGCTTTTCGTCATCGGGATGCATTTTGATCTGATTGTACCACGAGAAGCCATCCATAAAGACATCCTCTCGAATCCACATGTGTTGTCGATGATAATGTCGTGGTGGTAGAAATCGTCTTTCGGACATGCGCATTTACGTCTCGGTAATCAACACCGCGGTCGGATCTGTCCGTTTTCTTTACCACGGGTACTATATTTGCTACCCGGTCGGGATCTTTGCACTTCGGATGAACCACTTTGATCGGCTTCGATTTCTTTCTCGATGGCCTTCATGACCTGAGGGAGAATGCGTCGTTCTTCTTGTTTAGAGCTTAGCACGGTTTGATATTAAAGGCGATGCATAGCCACTTGAGGGTCTAAACCGGGCATATCTTCGTAATTCCATGCGAAGACATCGATATATTCTCATACCAAAGCAATAAGGCTCCCCTTTTCTTGGTAGTCAAACTATAAACTTATGAATATGGGTTTTGGATTAGCCGTCCCCATATTTACTTGGACTACTTTGTCATCGGTGGGCGGCTCGTTGTTCAAAGCGATGTTCCCATTGCGTTCCAATTTGTTGACTCATTGGATCCTCCAATAGCGTAAGAGATCATCTTCTTGGACCTCTATTGGATCGGTGAGGTCATATTAGCCATCAAGGACTTAAATTAGCGTCCTATCTTGGCGTCGAGAATCGAGGAATCGCTTGAAGATGAATGATCGATTCACCCTCGGTCATGACATGCCATGATGCGGTGGCGACTTCGTATCCTAACCCTTTACGAAGTTTTATGATAGTAATCATCGGTGGCCTTAGGGACATAAGCGGTTGGATCGGTGTCGATGCCTTTTAGAAGTTTAGTCCTTCTTTGTGGAAGAAGTCATACCCCATTTTCTTCATCAAATTTTGCTTGTTGGCGAAATATGAGTGGGGTTCTTTCCCTTTGCTTGGGGTTGTTCCACCTCGGCTTGCAATGGTTTGTTAACTTGCCCAAAGATAATGTCTTCGATCATCATTAGGGCGGTATCACAAAAGCGCTGCGAAGAGTTGGAGTGCCTTTGGGTGCGTCATGAATGGCGGTGAATGAGCATGTGCAATGTCGGTTCGACATACAACCGTGGAAGAATTTCGGCGTTAAGTCAATATGACTTTTAACACCCGATCGTAAGCTAAATCATAATTTTCATTAAAAGCGACTATGTCGTCATCGGGATCATTGGTCGATTACAAAGGGTTTTACATCATTGAAAACAACTCCTTGTTGGATTCTATGTCGACTTCATTTCATTTGTCATAGTCCTCGATCTGTGGTTAGTCGGTTTGGCCTTCCTCAAGGTAGTGGGCGAATCGATAAAATAATTCTCCACGCCTTTGAATGGTTGCCTTTCGCGACCAATGTTTTAACCACCCTTCTTCATCCACATACTTCATGCATTGATGCAGCGTAGGCGGAGACGATCAGATTTTCATGGATCCAAGAGGCGACCCAATAGCGGTTATAAGATGTATCGCATCAATGGCGTAACGGTAGCGTCGTCTTCAAGTCTCCTATTTGGCATTTGAGTTTGATCTTGCCCAAGGGGCGAAATTGGTAGCATTGAAACCGTAGATGGTAGTCGGTTGTCGCTAGCGGTCGCGGCGGTATCCCAAGATGTTGTATGATCCTCGGTGGGATGATGCTCAATGCAGATCCGGGTCAACTTGAGCTTCGGTTGATTCGGACGGATCCGATATAGCGGTGAAGTACAACGGCCTATCATGTTTTGGGTTCCTCACTTGCATGTCCTCCGATGAAAAAGTAATGCAAGGTATCGGTCCTTTGAAGACGATGACATTGGACACAAACTTACATTTGTCCTTTACGGGAAATGGCGAGGCAGCTTCATTATCATGGCAGCTTCTCATGAGCTTCTACGGTAGATTGAGAGAGACGCAAGAATTCAAATAAAGTAATTCGTAGGGATGTTGGAGAATTTGGGCTAACACGTCAAACTGGAAAGGAGCCTTCGAAGTTTCAGGCATGTCCTTCCTGAGTGCTTTGTTGTAGCGGATCTCCCTCATTTTGGGCTCACCGATGGCGCCTTTCTTTGGTACATCGGTGTTGCCTCGGGATACTCCTTTGCGAACTCTTTTCGCCTCGGTGGCCAACAGTGCAGGTTGTCGCGGTAGGCGGTTTGTTACTCGGTGGAGTCATTGACTTGCTCCTTTTAAAGCCGGTGAGGTGGCGTTACAAGTCTTCCCTTTGGACTTTGAAGAAGTCCATTGTTCATCGATAACAAGTCGGGGTGAACCCACATAATTCGCCTTCGGTGGTGTAAGGGACCATACCTTGCGCTTCCGCCGTTGGAGGTCAAAGTTCACAACTCGGCCTGCAGCGAGGATTGGCTTTACACCATCACGTACTTGAAACTCCATAAAATCATGGCGGAAGCGATCATGTTTGCGAGACACCTTCTTTTGATCCTCTCGCCAAAGTCATAACACCGCTTCTAACAAGACTTGGATCTTGTCTTTCAAGATGTAACCGCGACCACGTCGGATGGTGTACCATTCGATGGTACATCGATATTTTGGATCATCCGTCTTTGAAGCTTCCTCCGGCTTCTTTATTTCGGGCGTGATCTTGTTCATCTTGAGTAAAGTCTTGAAGATAGGGACAACGATCATCCTTGAAATCATACTTCTTCATAGGGCCGGTTATCGGAGGCATTTGGTTTTACGCTTAAAGGTTTCGCGATGGGTTGAGTCTCCACGGCTAGAGTCTCCTTCCCCTTTGATTGTTTTGGCGTGAAATTACTCGATTACCCCCCTTTTTAGAACGATAATCCTGAGGTTCTTCTGCCTCAATCCTCTTAAGCATGTTTTCAATTTGTTAGCCTTGCCTCACCAATTCCTTCCAAGAGTGTGCTTCAAGCGCACCCATCTTGAAAGTATGTCGATCAAGAGGTTGGCCACGCATCGCGATGAGCGTCTTTTCGAGACTTGGTCACGGGAGTGCAAAGATTGGTTTGAATCTCTTAGCGAAAGTCTTGGCGGATTCCGTCTTCTTTTGCTTTTCGGCCAACAAAGTGGCCATAGACACCTCGGTGTCATCATCGAAATCGGGCCATAAAGAGCGCTGCGGATCTTTCCAAGAGTTGACAAAACCGGGCTCTAACCTTGAAACCACTTTCGGCGACTCCCTTAAGAGTGCTAATGAATAATCGGGTCATGATAGGATCATTACCGTTATATCTGATTTGTGCTTTGAAGTAGTAGATGTGTTGTGACGGAGAACTTTTCGTCGAGCGCACTAAGTTAAGTGGCTTGAATTTGGAGGATATGGGACATCATCCCATTCTATAGGATATGGCCTTGCCACCCCGACTCCTTAGATTGCCCTTGGGTTTTAGGCGTCCGGTTGCTTTTGGAAATCATGACACATGATCTTGCTCTTTTGTCATGCGGTTCGATTCGCTTCGATGACGAGTGGACATCTTGATCCCGTCGTAGCCTTCTTGCTTGATTTGGATCCTCCTTCGTCCATCTTCTTCTTGCCCACAAGTTTCTCCATCATCATTTCTAAAGCTGATGGATTCTTGTTGGGCAAGAATAGTAGCTTGTTGCTCTTCTATTCTTCGTGTCATCTCTTCCTCTCGTTGACCATGAGGACAGCGGCAGTCAGCGAAATCGGTGTTTGAAGGTTGAGGCGTAGCAATGCGGAGTTCTCATGTTCTTGAAGTACCCCGGTAATTGGCTATAGTCAAGCGGGATTGGCCTTTCGTGCGAGCGGGTGCTTCGATGGCCTTGGCTATTGATTAATGCACCTCGTAACCACGGGGAGTATTAAGGTCCGATGATTCCGGACTTCCTGTTGGGGTCTTGCTCCTGCCTCTCCCAACCATGTTGATAGTCACTCCATGACCATTGCGGGCTGCTTCGCTTTTATGGTGGAACCGCCGATGCAGTTGGCCAGATTGGACAATCGTTCAAAAGCGAAGGTTGATCGTCGATGAACATTGGCGCGCATCGCGAAATAAGCTTCTCCGGCGGCAATGAGGCGCATTTGGCGGCATCAGCTTGCGAGTGAGATAATCCGGAGATCGAAGTGGGTGTTCCCCGGTTGACTCACAGCGAGCCTCAAATGAGAGAGGCTCTCGAATCAGGCTGGCGAACTGGCGAGGTTGCGCTTTCTTTGGTTACGGCGAGGCTCATTTGCCTTGCGAGTTAGATCTGTTTAAAGGAGACCTCATGTTCTTTGGCGAGACTTCGCCTTTCAAGCGAGGCTCGGGTTGCGGCGAGGTTAAGCCATTTTGGCGAGTTCATCCCTTTTGAGGGACCTCACGTGGTAAGCGAGGTTAGCCACTTTGGCGAGTTCATCCCTTTTGAGGGACCTCTTGTTGTAAGCGAGGTTAGCCACTTTGGCGAGTTCATCCCTTTTGAGGGACCTCTTGTTGTAAGCGAGGTTAGCGGCTTTGGCGAGGCTTCGCGGTAGGCGACACTCGTCTTGTTTGAATGAACCCCTTGATGATGGCGAGGTTCGTTGTCCTTCTTTGGGCGATAGTGGAATCCGTCCAGCGAGACCAAAGCTTCGAGCACGTCGGCGAGCTTAGTTACTGTCGGCGGCGTTGTCTATGCGTCTTGAGAGTGGACCGTTAGAAGGTCCGGTCTTCACATAAGCGGCGAGGCTCGCCCGAAGCGAACAGGCGACTTCAGCGAAGTTGACTTGGGTTGTTTGACAACCCATTTCTTAGCTGTTGGCTAGCTTTTGGAGCCTTGTCTTTGAGAGGCAATTTCGTCGAGGTTCGCCGAGAGGATTCAGCGAAGCCACGGGGCTGAAGTCTCATCACGAGACTTCGGCGACACTGCGTGTCTTCAGGGCTAGATGCCCGGAGGAGAGGAACTCCTCGTACTTACCTGATCGAATTCAATAACCAAGGTTTGAACCTCGGTTCCAGCGCAATCTTGTCGATTAGCCACCACCGATTCGTCGGAATGAATGGTAACTCCCCTTTGTGGTAGCCATCTTACGTAGGATCGAAAAAGCTTTGTATTGATTGAATTTGAAGAAGGATTACAATCACACTCTCGATTCTGAGAGGAAGAAGATTAATTGACTTCTCTTTTATATGGGTTCTTGGTGGCGAAAGAAGGCTTCACTCAATGCTCGCGTAGAGATCCGCTTTCGTTGTGATCGAGCAGCCTTGATTGATGATTGATGAAGAACTTCGATCTTTCTTATGCATAGCGAATTTTCAAAAGTCCCGGCCAATGGCTACTCACCGCCATTTATAGGGCTTTTAGCATGTAGCGGCATCTTTGGAATTGTGGGAGCGATGGGCTAAGCGGCATGGGCGTGGGTATAACCGATGTCCACTACTTATGCGTGATTGTTAATAACTTCGTGGCCTTTGGGTCCTTCTGAGGCGAGCCGATAGATGGCGAGCTTAGCTCTTCCTTAGGTGAACCTTGATCGAATGGCGAAGTTAAGCTACTTGGGCAAGCCGGTTGGGTAGCGAGCCCATTTGCGTGGGCAAATCTCGGTGGATGTGTCTATACATTTTGGTTGGATGGCGAGCCGCTATTATAAGCGAACCTGATGCGAATATCGAGGTTCGCTGCTGTGGCGAACCCATTATGAATATCGAGGTTCGCTGCTGTGGCGAACCTCGGTTGAATGGCGAGGTTCGCTGCTATAAGCGAACCTCGGTTGAATGGCGAGGTTCAGCGCTATGGCGAACCTCGGTTGAATGGCGAGTTCGCTGCTGTGGCGAACCTCGGTTGAATGGCGAGGTTCCTTTGCTATAAGCGAACCTCGGTTGAATGGCGAGTTCGCTGCTATGGCGAACCTCGGTTGAATGGCGAGGTTCGCTGGCGTAAGCGAACCTCGGTTGAATGGCGAGGTTCGCTGGCGTAAGCGAACCTCGGTTGAATGGCGAGTTCGCTGCGTGGCGAACCTCGGTTGAATGGCGAGGTTCGCTGCTGTGGCGAACCTCGGTTGAATGGCGAGGTTCCTTTGCTGTAAGCGAACCTCGGTTGAATGGCGAGGTTCGCTGCTGTAAGCGAACCTCGTCACGAAAGGAGAGCTTCGCCGAACTTTGGCGTTGGGGGCGAGCCTCGCCAAACTTTGATCTTGTAGCGAGCCTCGTCAAACTTAAGTGTTGTGGGCGAGCCTCGTTTAATCCTTTGTTGAGCCGTTTCGTCGCGAGCCTCGTGTTAAAAATGAACTCCGCTCCGCGTCGCGAACCTCGTATTGAGGTTGAGCCTGCATGCTGGCAGAGTCGTTTTGAAGTTTGGATGGTCTAGCCTCGCCCCATCAGTGAGCCTCGTCTTGAAGCTTTAACAACTAAGTGCGCTGACCCTCGCTGGAGGATATTTTGGTATCTGAGGGTTCTTCACTTGCATGTCCTCGATGAGAAAGTAATCACGGGGCATCGGCCCTTTGAAGACACAGGCACAAACCTGGCGAGCTTTACGGGAAATAAGCGAGAAAGGCCTGGTTGTCATGCGCTTCTCATGAGCTTCTACGGTAGATTGAGAAAGTTGTAAGAGTTCAAATAAAGTAATTCTCGCCGGGATGTTGGAGAGTTGAGCTAGAACATCAAACTGGAAAGGGGCCTTCGAAGTTTCAGGCGTGTCCTTCCTGAGCGCTTTGTTGTAGCGGATCTCCCTTGTCTTGGGCTCACTGGCTGGCGCCTTTGCTGCTACTTCGGGTGTTACCTCGGGATACTCCCTTAAGAACTCTTTTCCACCTCGGATGGCCAACGCTGGTACAAGTTGTCGCGTAGGAACGATTGCTCCTTTTCGGTGAGGTGGCGTTACAAGTCTTCCCTTTGGACTTTGAAGAAGTCCATTGTTCATCGATAACAAGTCGGGATGAACCCACATAATTCGCCTTCGGTAGTGTAGGGACCATACCTTGTGCCTCCGCTCTTGGAGGTCGAAGTTCACAACTCACGGCTTACGCTTGATGGATCGGTTTACACCATCTTGCGCGGAATTCCATAAAATCGCCAAATTGGAGGCGACCATGTTTGCGAGACACCTTCTTTTGATCCTCTCGCAAAGTCATAACACCGCTTCTAACAAGACTTGGATCTTGTCTTTCAAGATGTAGCATGACCACGTCGGATGGTGTACCATTCGATGGTACATCTGATATTTTGGATCATCCGTCCTTGAAGCTTCCTCCGGTTTCTTTATTTCGGGCGTGATCTTGTTCATCTTGAGCAAAGTCTTGAAGATCGGAACAACGATCATCCTTGAAGTCATACTTCTTCATAGGGCCGGTTATCGGAGGCATTTGGTTTACGCTTAAAAGGCCTTGAAGAAGGTTGAGTCTCCACGGCTAGAGTCTCCTTCCCCTTGATTATTTTGAGGCATAAAATTGCTCACGATTACCCCCTTTTAGAGCGATAGTCACGAGGTTCTTACGCCTCTATCCTCTTAAGCATGTTTTCAACTTGCTCGCCTTGCCTCACCAAGTCTCTCCAAGAGTGTGCTTCAAGCTGCACCCATCTTGAAAGTATGTTAATCGAGAGGTTGGCTCGCACATCGCGATGAATGTAAACCAGAGACTTGGTCAGGAATGCAAGGATTGATTCGGGATCGTTTGTGAAAGTCTTCGGCGGACTCGTCTTCTTTTGCTTTTCGGCCAACAAAGTGGCCATAGACTTGCGCCTTTGCTGGTACATCGGGTGTTGCCTCGGGATACTCCTTTGAGAACTCTTTTCCGCCTCGAGTGGCCAACTTAGCGTCGAGGTTGTCTTGTGCGGTTTGTTGCTTCGGTGGAGTCATTGACTTGCTCCTTTTAGGCACGGTGAGGTGGCGTTACAAGTCTTCCCTTTGGACTTTGAAGAAGTCCATTGTTCATCTGATAACAAGTCGGGGTGAACCCACATAATTCGCCTTCGGTGGTGTAAGGGACCATACCTTGCGCTTCCGCCGTTGGAGGTCAAAGTTCACAACTCGGCCTCTGCTTGAGGATTGGCTTTACACCATCACGTACTTGAAACTCATAAAATCATGGCCCGGAAGCGATCATGTTTCTGAGACACCTTCTTTTGATCCTCTCGCCAAAGTCATAACACCGCTTCTAACAAGACTTGGATCTTGTCTTTCAAGATGTAGCATGACCACGTGGGATGGTGTACCATTCGATGGTACATCGATATTTTGGATCATCCGTCTTTGAAGCTTCCTCCGGCTTCTTTATTTCGGAGCGTGATCTTGTTCATCTTGAGTAAAGTCTTGAAGATAGGGACAACACGATCATCCTTGAAATCATACTTCTTCATAGGGCCGGTTATCGGAGGCATTAGGTTTTACGCTTAAAAGGTTTTGCGGTAGGTTGAGTCTCCACGACTAGAGTCTCCTTCCCCTTTGATTGTTTTGGGCGTGAAATTGCTCGATTACCCCCTTTTAGAGCGATAATCACGAGGTTCTTACGCCTCAATCCTCTTAAGCATGTTTTCAATTTGTTAGCCTTGCCTCACCAATTCCTTCCAAGAGTGTGCTTCAAGCGCACCCATCTTGAGTATGTCGATCAAGAGGTTGGCCACGCACATCGCGATGAGCGTCTTTTAGAGACTTGGTCACGGGAGTGCAAAGATTGGTTTGAATCTCTTAGCGAAAGTCTTGTGATTCCGTCTTCTTTTGCACCGACCAACAAAGTGGCCATAGACACCTCGGTGTCATCATCGAAAAATCGGGCCATAAAACCCTTTGCAAATCTTTCCAAGAGGCGATAGAACCGGGCTCTAACCTTGAAACCACTTTCGGCGACTCCTTAAGAGTGCTAATGAATAATCGGGTCATAATAGGATCGTTACCCGTTATATGCCGGTTTGCGCTTGGAAATAGTAGATGTGTTGTGGCGAACTTTTTAGTCGAGCGCACTAGGTTAAGTGGCTTGAATTTCGGAGGATACGGGACATCATCCCATTCTATAGGATATGACCTCGTCACCCCCAGCTCCTTAGATTGCCCTTGGAGTTTGAGAGCATCAAGCTGCTTTTGGAAATCCCGCAACACATGATCTTGCTCTTTTGTGCGGATTGACTCGCTTGGATGACGAGTGGACATCATGATCCCCTCGTAGCCTTCTCGCTTCGATTTGGATCCTCCTTCGTCTATCTTCTTATTGCCTACAAGTTTCTCCATCATTATTTCTAAACGCCTGATAGATTCTTGTTGCGCAAGAATAGTAGCTTGTTGCTCTTCAATTATTCGTGTCATCTCTTCTTCTCGTTAGGCCATGAGGACGGCACGATCAGCGAAATCGGTGTTGAAGGTTGAGGCGTAGCGATGCGAGTTCTCAAATTCTTGAAGTACCCCGATCAATGTCTATAATCGAACGGAATTGCCGCTCCGGTACGAAGACGGGTACCTCGATAGGCACCCTGGTTATTGATTAATGCACCTCGTAACCCTGGGGAATATTCAGGGTCAGACGATTCCGGACTGCCTATTGGGGTCTTTCTCCCGCTTCTCCCAACCATGTTAATGGTCACTCCAGGGGAATGACCACCGCGGGCGCTTGTTTCTTATGGCGAAACGCCCGTCTAGTTGTGGTCGGATAATCGCTCAAAAACGAAGGCTGATGTGTCGATGAACATTGGTAGCGCATCGCGAGATGAGCTTCTCCACAGCGGCAATGAGATTGTATTTGATTGGCATCAGCTTGCGAGTGAGATAATCCGCGGAGATCGAAGTGGGCGTACCCGGTTGATTACGAAAAAGCGAGCCTCATATGAGAGAGGCTCTACGAGTTGAGTTTGGCGAACTGGCGAGGTTGCGTTTCCTTTGGTTACGGCGAGGTTCATATTGGCGGCGAGGTTATTTGCTGCGAGTTAGTCCTATTTAGAGGAGACCTCATGTTGGCGAAGTTCGTTGCTTGAGCGAGGTTCATCCCTTTTAGAGGGACCTCATGTTGGCGAAGTTCGTTGCTTGAGCGAGGTTCATCCCTTTTAGAGGGACCTCATGTTCTTTGGCGAGATTAAGCCACTCAAGCGAGCTCATCATTCAAGTGGACCTCCGTTGTGGCGAGGTTAGCCACTTGGGCGAGCTCATCCCTTTTGAGGGACCTCCGCGTTGTGGCGAGTTAGCCACTTGGGCGAGTTTGCGGTAGGGCGGCGTTAGTCTTGTGGGCGAGGTTAGCGGTGGCGGCGTTAGTCTTGTGGGCCGAGTTCACGGTGGCGGCGTTAGTCTTGTAGATGAGGTTAGCGGTAGGCGATATTTGTCTTGTTTTGAATGAACCCGTGATGATGGCGAGGTTAGTTGACTTTCTTTGGGCGATAGTGGAATCCGTCCAGCGAGACCAAAGCTTCGAACGTCGGTGAGCTTGGTTACATCGGCGGCGTTATGCAGCGCGTCTTGAGAGTGGACCGTTAGAAGGTCCGGTCTTCCTGAGCGAGCGAGGCCGTCGAAGCCAAAACAGCTAACAACATCGAAGTTGACTTGGGTTGCTTAACAACCCACTTCTTAACCTGGCTAACTTTTGGAGCCTTGTCCTTGAGAGGCAGTGATTGTCGAGTTAAGCTCGAGAGGATTCAGCCGAAACGGGGCTGAAGTCTCATCACGAGACTTCGGCGACACTGCGTGTCTTCAATGGGCTAGATGCCCGAGGAGGAAAGAAACTCCTTGTACTTACTCGTCGAATTCAATAACCAAGGTTTGAACCTCGGTTCCAAGCGCAACAGCAATACGTCGGCGCCACCACCGGTTCATGGAATGAATGGTTGCTCCCCTTGTAATTAGCCATCTTACGTAGAGTCGAAAAAGTTTATTGATTGAATGAATGTGTTACAATCAAATTCTCACCGATTCTGAGAGGAAGAGAAGATTGATTTGACTTCTCTTTTGTATGGGTTCTTGGTGGCGAGAGGATGTCTCTTTCGATGCTCAAGTCGAGATTGCTTCCGTTGTGATCGGATCAAAGCATAAGCGATCTAGAGGTTCTTGATGAGATTTTCGATCTCTCTCTGCGCAAGTGTCTAAATCTCCAAGTCTTAAAACTTCAAAATCCCCTTTGCAATAGTGGTCCAAGACTATTTATATGATTAAACACCTGGCGGTGTGCTATAATCGATGGAGCGTGAGTTAATTGATGTGGGCGTGGGTATAAGCGATATCCACTATTGAGTTCCGCGTTAGGCATGTCGTGGCCTTAAGTGGTCGTTGGCTTTCTTTGTTATGGCGAGCTTGAGCCGTTAGATGTGAGCTTAGCTCTTCATTGGTAGTGAACCTTGATTGAATGGCGAAGTTAAGCTACTTGGGTGAACCCGGTTGGATCTGAGCCCATTTGCTTGGCGAACCTCGGTGAATGAAAACTTGACTGCGTGGCGAACCTCGGCCAGATGAAGACTTCCTTTGCTTGGCGAACCTCGTTTGAATGAAAACCGCTGCTTGGCGAACCTCGATGCGGATGAAGAGCCCATTTGCTTGGCGAACCTGGTGAGTAAAGAGTTTAAGCTACTTGGCGAACCTCGGTTGAGTTGAGCCGCCAATTAGGTGAACCTCGATCTCAAGCTTTGCAACTAGTAAGCTTATGACCCTTGTCCTCGGGCTTACATGGATTTTTGTTGTCTACAAGACCCCCTTCAAAGTTTTGGTCGAACCGAGGTTGTGAAAGTGCGAAATGCTGAAATAATCTCATAATCATCGGTGGCGTTAGTTTGCCGACTTATGCGCTACATACGAGTTCGAGCCACCGTGTTCGCTGAACCTCGTCATTTAGCCCCAACCCGGCTGGCGGCATGTGCGCGTATGGCGGTTTAGGGCTTCAATTCCAATTGGGTGGCCCCACTTTTGCTTTGATGTCAATCCCGTAAATCTCGTTGTTAGATCTTGTCACTTTCGAAGATCGTGCGGCGCTTTGTCAACGATATCTCAGCGGTAGAAATCGCCGTTTCAATACCCTATATATAGGGGTAGAGTGGGAAATAGGAACCGGCGTTTCCTATTCCTGTTCATCTTCCTCAAAGGCGCCTTGATCCCATCCTTCGTTCAAGACAACTTCACCTCCTTTCAACCATGGCCCCCAAAACCGCCGCCCATAAAACAAAGAGGACCACCAAATCCTCCACCGCCTCAACCGAATCAGCCACTTTCGCAGGTAAAAAGAATTGAAGGTGTGGGCTGCGATTTGCTCTAGGACTTAGGAAATGGGTTCATTTCGTTTTTTTGTTTTGTGATGAGATCCATCTAAAAGATGGCGTCTTCGTTCGTTAGTTAGTTTGTCCAACCACGACGGGCGTTTTCGGCAAGGTTAGCCTTGTTGATTAAACTTTGTCTTCAATGACAAGTTTTCGACTAAGGGTTCCACTATTTTGGCGAACCGTGATTGGTTTAATTCTTTGAACCTCGCTTTCATTTGGGTGAGGCTCGCGATTGTTGACTTAGGCGAAGTTAGATGCGTTGATGATGCTCATTATTGTAGGCGAAGTTAGTCTTTTGTGAGCTCGTTATTCATAGATGTATTTTATGCGTTTGGCGAGGCTCGTTGATTGAAGCGAAGTTAGATCTATTTGTGAGCTCGTTGATTGAAGGCGAAGTTAAGTCTATTTGATGAGGCTCGTTGATTGAAGCGAAGTTCGTCTATCGATGATGCTTTCGTCATTCAAGTGCTTTACTCCTTTAAAGTAATGGTTTAATCCTTGGACCAACTTCTCGTTCTTTTCTTTTGTGTAGTTGAACATCCTTCTACCCCATTCCTCGACAAGGTGCTTTCGAGCAAATGGTGCTCAAGAAGCGAACGATTTCCTCTCCCCTCGTGAGCGTTCACGCATTTGTGGATAGAACTGAAGAGGAGTTGAGACTTCTTCTGAGCCTTCAACATCCACCTTGGCGTTGGATTCACGGATGCCCCTCACGATGCGTTAGCAGGGACCAAATCATAAAGCCGTCTTCTGTTTGGAGATGATCGAAGATCGGATCTGTTGGATTTGGGTTCATATAGGTGGCTCGGTGGTGCACTCACGCTACATGTTTCTGCCTGCAATGGAACGGGATTGCTCACTGACCTCCTTAAGAGCCGCTTCTGCTTCCCGGAAGATGAATTGGGATCTAACCCCCACTCAAGATGGAGTGATGTGTGGTCACTTCTCCCGGGATGGTGCACAGGTGGACCGTCATGGTCACCATATAACTGGATTGCAACCAGGGCTGTTTCAGAGGGAGCTTCCTGTTGGCGAATCCACCGTCGTGGCCAATACTTTTGGTCGCGCTTTTCATGAAGTGAAGGGGCAATTCCCCGCGAAAGATTTCCGAACTCCTGGCTGGTCCCGTTGGAGTTCTTCACAATGGTGGCCTCGCGTCACTGAATACATTCTAAAAGAAAATCGTGACGCATTGGAGAGGTTTGGCCTTAGAGCTCCGATCAGGGCAACTCAATTGGGCCTGAGAAATAATTCTCAGCAATTCCTTGGAGTTTTGGAGTTGTATAATCCTGATACCCACACTTTCTTCACTCCAGATGGCGAATTGGGGATTGCTTTGCATGAGATGGCCGAGATTTCTGGACTACCTCATGGAAGGTATCCGTACGAGGAGTACATCTGGGGTATAAAGAGGCGGAGTTGGAGAAAGCTCACCCCAAGTAGTGGAGACTTATTGGGAAGTGATGTGCCACTACCATATTTGCACATGTAGGCACGGACGCTACCGATAAGAAGGGGAGAAGTTCATTAGTCACAACATTTGGGCCCACTACCTCTTTGAAGGGCTAGATGATAAGGAAGATCTTGTGGTGCCCACAGGTCCTCTTGGTACATTGTCGCGGCTTGTGCTCGATAACCTTCCACTTTCTTATGTGACTTCCTCGGGCGAACATGGCTTCCGGCGGTGACGTTTGACACTTATATTTATCAGGCGGGGAGCCAATTTCTTGAAGGCGTGCTAGCGAGGCTACCTCATGTTATGGCTCAAACACATCGTCGTCCCCACCGGCAACTTTGATTCATTGGCTTTGAGGTGATTTTCCTGTTGTTTGCTTAGCACCGCGAGCGTCGGTATGCACTACTTCTGCTATGATTGCCGTATTCATTGGGGATTCGGCGTCTTTACTTTCATATACGCCGTAGTCTTTGAGAACCCAAGGGTGGAATTACCATCGCCTCTCTTATGGCGTGGTTTGTCATCTGCCCTCCTCTCATGGGTACACCCTCTGCTCATATAGAGGGACAAATTACTCCTTTCATCGAGGCTAGAGAGCGTCGATTGGAGCAAACATTACATGGCCCGGTCGCGGTAGCGTTCTCGGGACTATAAGAGTTATTCTTTTAGCAGGTGCCTCCCTCATTTCCACAGGTCGACTATGGACAAGCTTTGGTGGATGAACCCAATGCTCAGGGTTATACCACTTTGTCACTTGGCTGCTTCTTATGGCTCATGAGCATCCTGTAGGGTATTTCATCTGCGTTTAGGTCTGTATGCGTGTGGAGCCTTATCTACCTAACGCTTTGCGAATCAATTCGGGTATGATCAAATGTATATCGGTAACCCCAATTCTCAATTACAATCCAGCGGCTGCGGTTTAGTTGTGGGAGCCCGGGCTTGGTACTGGACCATCGCTGGCGGCACGGGTGCTCATTTTTCTCTTCCGCGACGAGATCCTCAATCCCAAACGACATTTGCTTATTACAAGTGGCATTGCATGGCAAACGCCGAGATCCCAGGCTTTAACATCAATTAAATTGAGTTCACGTTGATTGACGTCGTTCTGAGAGAAGAGCTCAACTATGAGCCGCATGCCCGAATAAAGGAGTTCACCTGCCCAGAAGGATCTTTGGAGTTGTTGAAACCCGGCGGGGAGTTGGTGCGGACACCTCCGCCCATCTAGCCCTCATGAGACTTCGGTGAGATAGGCGAGGCTCACGGATGATAGCGTGTTCCCAAGCCCCTCTAGATTGAATGAATATGGCGGTAACATTCCTTCCGCCACCAAGCCGAGGATACTATTAGGGTTGCACCATGCAGAGCACCCAAAATTTCGTCCCCTGGGGCGAACCGTGAACCTCCTCGGCGAGGAATCTCGAGAGTCATGATTAGCCTAGTCATTTCGAAGCTATGCCCAAGGAGACCATTCCATTACCGGGGTTTCTTTGGTATGACAATTTTGACTTGTCAATATCCTTTAGATTATCACTTTATCTAACTCTTTTCATCTCCTTATATTTTTATTAAGGAGAATGAGCTGGAAGGCGACACCTCGGTGCCAGCGGTTTGAGGCTCGAGACCGGGGCCTCCACGAACCAAGCGTTTGGTCAGCGAATTGACAGAGGCTTTGATTGATCTGCTGCGGTTTAAGTATGACTGCTGAAGGCGTCCCTGACGTTGTTGAGAGTACTCCGATCCATGTTGAACTGTCCACGGCGGCCACTACTATTTTCGAGTCGGAGACCAGGGCTCAGGATGATGATACGGCGGTCCGTCGCGATCGTGTCTGAAACTTCCCTTGCTTTGACTGTCGTCCCCACCCCTTCAATTGAAGTCCGCCAATTCCATCCTCGGCTTGTCCGTTGGGCTCAAATCCTTCTCTTTGGTACCCCTCTTCTTTTGACTTGTCAAAAGAATCACGAGGTATCTATGATCATAATAATTTCCTCACCATCCTAAAGAATCTCACTGCTCAAGTGTTACAGTGTGGTGGGAATTTCTTGGGATCAAGGCGTATTTCTTTTCTTCTTCTCTTTTTCTTTCTTTGTGCGTCACGAGTGCATGAGGCCTTGAGGAGAAGGGCGAGGCCGGGGCCGAGGCACCGGCGGCTGGCGAAGCGGCGGCGGCCAGGCAGCGCCCTGCGCCAGCGATCAGGCGCTCTTTGTAGCGCCCGCCTGGCAGGTATTTGGCTGGCCGTACGAATGCTGCGGCGCCGGCGCCCGTGAGTCTTCGCGGCGCCAGCGCCCGTGACCGGCTTCGTCGGGTGCTTCGGCATCGGGCGGTGTAGTCCATTGGTGTCGGCGTTTTTGACACTTTATTTGTTGATTTTTATTTGTGTATCGACTCTATTTATCTTCTTTTGCGGTTTCGATGTCGTCGCGAAGATCTCATGTTCGAGTCGATCAACTTCATTATGCGGCGTGAATGCCGCGCCTCCTTCTTTGGTGGTGCGCCCGGCGTTATTATCTTCGTCTATATCGTTGTATCCCGCTTAGCTCTCCTTTGTGGCGATTGGGAAAAGCGAAATCCTCTTTTGTGGGGACCGGCGCTTGGTTACGCTTCATCTTCTCATGTGTACACTTATTCTGACCCAGCCGTTCTCCTTTGTGGCGATTGGGAAGAGCGAGATTCTCCTTCGTGGGGATCGGCGCTTCAAAGGTGGTTTTGCTTGGTCATCACCCGTCTCGATATCTTTAGCGGGGCGATTTCATGCCGTACCCATGCTCGTAGAGCGGGATATATTGCCGTTTTGTTTACGACTATATCTATCGTTCTCGGGTATTCGATCACGGATGAAATCGTCATTACCGATTATAAGGTCGTGACTCAACCCATGTAAGATGAATTCAACGCCTTTTACTAACTAAATATTTTACGATTTGATTGATTATTCCTCGGGAGCTTTTCCGACTTACAGCGGTTGTGGGCGCCATAGTGAATATTATTCCGCGTGTGGCGATCCGCGATTTTTATCTGCGCCTCGATTTGCACGATGCGTCGGTAGGCGATTGGTATAGTTGAGGGGAGTTCCGCATTCTCGATTATTGGTCATCGATCGCCACTTGTAAAGATACGGCTCCGCGAACGCTGCGAAAAGCAGTTATACGTTCGGTGGCTTCGATTAAGGATCGGATACAACTTTTATCGAGTGGCGGTGGTTGAACACCCGATGGCGGAGGTCCTTTGTATATTCCCGGATACCTCGTCGGCTCTCATTGACCAATCTCGGGCGCCATCTTTGTGACCGCTGTATGTCTTGGCGTCGGAAACATGATCATATCCATTCGCGGATTTATTACCCGGCGGCCGATTCGAGGTTCCAGCGGGAATCGTATCATCGACGCCGTCCGGAATTGTGGGGTTGGACACACCGCCCGTGATGAGCTTTTGTTCTGCCACCGACTTTGAAGAATGCATACCGCTCGTTGGGGAAGAGCCGTCATCTAGTCATAGATTTTACGGTTGGGTTCACTCATCGGGTAAACATTGGTGGGGTGGCGACCAACTATGTCCTCAACCGATGGGAGGGAGAACCGTGCTTGCGGCTGTGATGATTCATGCCACCATGTATGGTCTTCCAATCAGCGCCAACCATTTCTTCACCTTATTCGAGCTCTATAATCCATATTCAAATCGTTTTCACCAAACCACGGCGAATTGGGTGGCTTTACATGAGATGTACGAATTTCAGGTTTACCCATGGGGAAGATCTTTGTATCGAGTACTTCCCTTCCAATCGAGGCCGAGCGATGCGAAGAAACACACACCCGGCCGTTACAAGACTTTATGGGATCTCACTTGTCATTATCATATAGCTCACATTGTCGAACCTTAGCCAAAGGAAATTGCAAGTGAGTGCGGAAGCAATTTGCCGATTACTTGTTCCGGCATTTGGAGGACAAATCGGCAGGAAATATATTTGTCACCGCTCACTCCTTGAAGGTTAATGAACTGATCGAGAGGTCCGAGGCTAACTCTTATCACGGCTCGCTCTGGCGAAGATGGTTTCCCCGAGGGACCAAGTTAGCAACCTTTACGTGGCATGCGGTAAAGCCTATCAACCGACAACTCTTCTAGCCGGCTATCTTGTAATCGGCTAAAGAAATGTGTGGTTCCATATCAATCGATGGCGGCTTTACCTTTGGAGGTCCTTTACCTGCGGTTCGGCTTGCCCACAGAAGGAACTCTCTCTCCTTCCGTAATGGTGGCCAATATTCACGTGGATTGCGGCATATAGTCGGCGTTTACTCGAGAGAAAGGATGAGCCATCATCACGTATTCCTTCCGTTCGAGTAGAGCTCCCATATACCTATTTGATGGCTTGGCTGGTCCTTCATCATCCCGACATGATGTCGGCACGGGTTCCAGGGTCGTCTACTCCTTTCTTGCGGTTGGTAGAGGATTGCGGATGGAAGGGCGTGGCTTCTGCGGAGATCAAGAAGCAGTCTGATTCATAAAGGGTGGATCTTTTCGGGTGTTTTCCTCGATTCTCGGTCAATATGGTGAATCCTTGGTCGACGAGGAGGTGCGAAGACGACAAACTTCACTTGACATTGTTTGTTTCAAGCGGCTAGTGAACATCGGGCGGGGTATCTCACTTTCGAGTAAAGGAAGAATGCTTCATTGAGCCTTATTTTCCCTGTCGTTTTGCTTTCGCCCGGTTTGGTTACGACCAACTTTATGTTGGGAACCGAACCGACAGACTCGGTTCGTGGTGGACTTGTAGATGGCCTTCGAGCATGGTTGTAGAGCGTTATGGGATGTACCGGTGCTAGATTCAGTCTCCCGAGCTCAGATCGTCAGTTGGAATCGATATTCCTCCATTGTAGTTGGCTATTAGTAGCTAACGAGCCAGTCCCTGTGAGGGCTATCTCAGATCTGGTAGCCGAAGCATCGTTGCGAGCCGACACTCAGACACTTCAAGATGCCGCTCAAGCTCAAAGGAAGCGTCGCCAATCCCATCCGCCAATTGAGACTGAGGAGGAGTTCCACAATCTTGGCGCTGGGACTTTAGGAGAGGACCAAGCGGAGGCTACAGTTCATGAGAAGGACCTCGGTACTTTCTCCTTTTCCCCTTCGTTTTCTCATCCTTTCCATTAGATTTCTCATTCAAATGAATTTTCAGGAAAATCTGTTGAGGAAGAAGAATTTCGACCCTCTCAAGGGGTTAAACGTAAGAGGTTAGCCCATAAGAATCTCGTGAATCCTCGGTCCTTTGATATAGACTTGACCAGTAATGATCCAGTTAGTGACGGAGGTAACAATTCACCGTGATGTAATCTGACATTTTCGGCTTTTGGAGACTGACATTTCTCCGTTTGCATGCAGGGGGCTTTAGGGATTATGATTCTGGCTTTGATTTTCCTCACCACGATTCTGCTGGGCCCAGTTCTGCTCATGCTGAGCTAAGTTTTACTCAACAAATGTATGGAGCTATGGTGGAGGGGGCCGATGTAGGACCTGTTTCGGTGAACCCAGGTACATCTAACATCGATAACTCTCTTCCGGATGGTGAATGCGAGAATTGAACGACTCGGAATTCGTACCCCCACTAATTGCCTCTTCGCCTTTTGCTCTTTTAGAGAGATTACAGGAGACAAATGCGCAAACCGAGACTAGGCGAGCTAACCCCACTGTAGGAGGTAAGTAGCTTTACCTATTGTTCGTCAATTCTTAGTTGCATTCGTTTTCCTAATGCCTTCTTTTTCAGACTTCTCCATGGAAGATTTTGTGGAAGCTGGTTTATACGGCAACACTTCCATGGATGATTCTTCTCTTAGTCCACGGATGGCGATGCTCTTGGTGAAGATCTACAGAAGCCACAATCCACGAAGAAGGTATGAATTTTCTCTTCGATTAATTATAGGACCGACCATTTGGCCAATACTACTATAATTAAAGGGCACGAGAAATTCCCTTTGTGTAGTGGCAAGCACTCCTCTTCCCGCCACTTTTTCGGAGTCAGCTACTACAGCGACTGTTGAGATAGATGAGCATACTGAAGGGTCAGCTGCTATAGATAGTACTCCAGCGATAGGTACTCCTCTGATAGACTCGCCAGTCCCTGAAACTATGCTGAAGGAAACGGGTAAGAGTCCTCTAACCGAATATGTCTTCGCCAATTTTTTGATTGAAGATTCTAAGGTCCTCTTTTCTTTTGTGTAGAGCCTACATCTCGACTCCATGATCTGGCGAGAGCGCTGATGCTGGGTGAAGATCCATCCCATTTTATTATCTGTTTGGAAGTACGCTCGTTCTTTTCCTTGGTGAACATAGTGATCAAAAAGGTTCTTCATGGCGGGCTTTCTCTACCTCAGTTCAGGCCACTGCTTGATCCGTGGACAGCCTTGATACGGGATATGGGTTACCCCGAGTTAGCTCAAGCCATTACTGACGACCTCGTTCAAGCTGGAGAAAGTTTGGAGACTACAAGAGCTGCGGGCAGCTGGAGCTTCCTCATACGTGCTTCTCGAAGCCAGCGTTTAGAGGCATGGCCTTGATGCTCGTGTTTTCTTGGGCTCGAGGTCAGATCTGAGAGAGACAGCGCGATCAGCTCGGGCTGTTGTTCTTGAGGCATATTCTTCCTAAGCCAAATCAGTTGATGTTGTGGCGGCGTGCGAGAGAGGATATCTTTCGGCGAGCTCCATGCGAGAAGATAAGATGAGTATTTTGGGTGGCGAAGGCCAACAAGGAAGAAGCCCTCACCGTCGTCTAAGGAACTTCGACCTATCGAAGCGGCTGGTTGAGCTTGAGGAGGCGACGAAGACGAATCTTGATGAGAGTCCCTCGGGGCTGAGTTGCAGGGAGAACTCCACCAGGCTTATAGTGATGAAGTGTCTCAGCTCGAACAACAAATCCTTTGTCATAGACTTGATGTTTAAACAGTTGTAGCTCCTTCTATATTTGCTTCAAATGAATAAGATTTATTCCTTTCATTGTTTATTATGATTCTTTTGCCGTTAGAAATAATTAACCATAATACTTATAGGATTTTGGCAAACCCTCAGCCATCAACGGGTTTGATTAGCCTTTACCAACTACCGTTTGAGTTGGGCTAGCGTGCGGATTATCTGGATCCGTTCCACACGTGACGTTGTGCTAAAAGAATGAAACTCTTCTAGACTTGTTGCTATGATATTGAATACATAGGCTCGGTACTCTTTTACGGGCAAGAGACCACGACAGCGTGTTACCGTAGACTCATCCCTTCTTAGGCCGGGATAAAATACCCCGAGAATCAAACTCACGGTGTCTTCTTTAATCGGAAAAAGACTAAACGGCGTAGCGTGTTAGGCATCGGCTTTAGGGTTATTAGCCAACCCGACCCTCAGCGGGTTTGATGAGCCTTTACCAACTACCGTTTGAGTTGGGCTAGCATGTAGATTATCTAAATCCGTTCTACACACAACGTTGTGCTAAAAGAATGAAACTCTCTTAGACTTAATGCTACGATGTTGAATAATGAGGCTTCGGCTTTTCACGGGAAGACTAACCCAAGCGGCTAAGAATTTACCCGGCAATGCACATTAGGCATAGGCTTATCCTACTTAGGCTTCGGATAAAATACCCTTAATCAAACTCGTGTCTTCTTCAATCGGAGAAAGACTAAACCGCAACGCTATATGGCGCTGGCTTTATCCCTTCTTAGGTTTCGGGATAAAATACCCTTAATCAAACTCGTGTCTTCTTCAATCGGAGAAAGACTAAACCGCAACGCGGCAGGAGGCGCTTTATCCTTCTTAGGCTTCGGATAAAATACCCCAAGAAGAATCTTGGATTAAGGAGTTTTGATTGATAGGATTAAATTGGTGAGAGAGGAGGAACTTTATGTTCTATGAAACCAATAGCGAGGGCTGCTATAGGAATTAAGAGGTTGATCGTCCTTGATTCGGACGACTTGATCCAAACAATCTCGCAAGATACCTTCACGGCTTACCTAAGATGTAAGTTCCGCTTACCTCTCACCGGCGCTTACTCCCGAAAAGGATGGAACTAAGAGTGGGATCTCCACTTTGAGAACCTAAAAGACTCAGCACCTTCACGGACAACCTCGGTTCTGAAAATCCCTACAAGATACCTTCAACGGCTACCTAGGCATAGGATGGATAGAACCCTTCCGTTTATCACGAAGGGGATCTTACACTTGGAGAGGAAGAATTTTATGTTCTATCTCCGGCGTAAAAGGAATTTTGAGTGGGCCTCTTGTTCATAGAAGGAATCAAGAGGGGATTTTGGTAATGTACCAGAAAATTTGTAGACCTACCATCAAGGAATTTGATCGGTGGGGGAAATTATGATGGAGGACAAATCTAGGGTTATCCTCAAGAAAAGTGGGTGAAACATCCCACGAGGAACTTCCCGTCGAAACGGGTTATCCCGAAGATACTAAGGGTAGTATTTCTTCAGGAACTTCCCATTTATCGGCATTAATTGCCGGTCGCCATTTTGGGTAATTAGGCGATACGCACGTTAGAGTAGACCGTCTCTATTACAAACGGTCCCTCCCATTTAGGTTCAAATTTACCTTTCTTTTTGGAAGTGAGGATTATCGGTCGTCGAGCAGCGACAACCAAATCTCCTTCTTTGAAGCTCCGTTGTCGTACTTTCTTGTTGAAAGCTCTCGACATCCTAGCTTGGTAGAACTCAATGCATTGTTGAGCTTCCAGACGCTTTTCATCCAACATCTCTAGCTCTTCGAGGCGTTTCTGATGTTGTTCTTCAATCGCCATTCTCTGGCATGGCGCGAGTGACTAATCTGATTTCTAATGGGAGAAGCGCTTCACACCCGTAGGCGAGAATAGGGGTCTCTCCAACATGTATGCATGGCCGTAGCGATACCAAAGTGCTTCTCCGAAGTTTATCATCCCGCCTCGCTTTGTTATTCTTCACAAGCTTTGATGTAATCTTAATAATCGCCTTGTTGAATGCCTCGCTAATCCATTTGTACGGATTGTAGGTCACGACGAGACGCCTTGTATCTTGAATTTCTAAAACCCGATGAAGGAATTGCCGATAAATTGGGGACCGTTGTCATGCACGATCCGCCTTGGAACACCGTGTCGGTAGATGACATGATGTTTGATAAATTTGGCGATGGTACTTTCGCCTTTACTTCTTTTAGCGGATTGCTTCACTTGAGAAGTAGTCGGTGATCGCTAGAATAAACCGACGCTTTGACCGACGGAGAAAAATGGGACCTACAACGCCCATTCCCCATGTCTCAATGGCCGATGTACGTAAGGATGCTCGTTTAGAGGTCGATGCATATAATTCGCGTGAATTTGACACGCGTGGCATCTCCGAGCATATACGACTGCGTCGTTAGTCATTGTTGGCCAAAAGTAGACCATTCGATCGTAGAGCTTGGGACCAGGCTGGTGCGCACCACATTCACCTTCGTGTGCTTCCCGAAGGACCTCTTCTGCCTCTTTGTTTGAGAGGCATCGGAGCAAAACACCATCGTACCCTCGGCGATATAACGTCCGGGTCTCCGTGTCGTAGAAGAATCTTGGAGCTCTTCGCCGGATTGACTCTCTCTCCTTCACGCCTTCTGGGAGAATACCATGTAAGACGTAATCGATGATAGGAAAGCGCCAATCTCGGGGCTCCAACTTAGTTTGGGTTGCATGCACTTCTTTGGTAACTACCCCTTTGTCTTCTTGTACCTCATCATATATTGGTGCGAAGAGTTGGTGAGTCCTGACCGTAACTAGTTGTTCGGTGTCGTATCGTTGTGCCGATATCAAGCATGCGGCCAATGCATCCGCATAAGCGTTCTGAAGGCGTGGAATATATTCGATGAAGAATTTTTCAAATGAGTCCGCCATTTCAACGGCTATCTGATGATAGGGGACCAGATCAAGGTTCCTAACTTCGTAGTCACCACGGATCTGCTTAACTATCAATTGCGAATCACCGTACGCTTCGAGATACTCAACCCCGGTTCCTTGGCAAAACTAAGTCTAATAAGTAGCATTGTATTCGCCACGCTATTTGAGCAAGGTTCGAGTGAATAAGCTCGGGGCATGACATGATTCTCCGGAGAAATCAAAACAACTCGACCGAGATTTTAGAACATCCGGGCACTTTCCACATTAGTGGCCCGAGAAGTTCACAAAATACAACCGCCATATTTGTTGGTGCGATAGTGTTGACTTCGACTTCATCCGAAGATCATCGATAGCTCAATCAAGGCCCGCTGTCGGGTTGGCGACCAAGAGATCGCAAATCGCTTGTCCTTTGACCGACTTTTATTATTTGAAGTGCAAGTCATATTGGGACAAGAGCAAGGCCCATTTCGCCAAACGCTAACTCATTGAGGCGGTTGGGTCATAAATATTCGACCGATTTACGCTAGAGATAACATAAATCGCCTCGTTCGACTAAATAGTGCCGCATTTTACGGATCGCGAACACTAATGCAAGGCACCGCTTCACCATGGGTATCGAGACTTCGGCGCCGACTAATGTTAAACTCGGGTAATACAGCGCTGTTACGTGACCGCCGTCATCGTCTGAGTAAAGCAACGAGTTATCCGTTGCCTTGGCGTAGATCAAAAGCGGTTTTCCGACAGCGGTGCAACAAGAACAGAGGTTTAGCGAGATACGATTTGATCTTCAATGCATTCCCGCAAAGGCCGCCCCAAATAAATGACCGCCCTTCTTATTCAACTTTGAGAATGGTTGGCACTTCCCAGATAGGTTCGATATAAACCGTCGGATGTACGCCAATCGCCATTGTAACCCCCTGAGTTCTCTCAGATTTCTCAGAGGTTGCAACTCTTGAATCGCCTTTACTTTATCAGGATCGACATGGATGCCCTTATTAGTGACGACAAAACCGAGGAACTTGCCACTGGACATCCCAAGGAAGGATTTGGCAGGATTCATCTTTAGTTGATGAGTTCGCATGAGCTCGAATACCGTTCTAAGATCTTTGATGTGATCTTCTTTGTCACTGCTTTTTACAACTAAGTCGTCGACGTAGCATTCGACCGTTTTCCGGAGATGGTTCTGGAAAATTTTCGTCATCGCTTCGGCCAGTGCGTGGCGCCGGCATTTTAGGCGAGCGGCATGGCGTGTAACAATATATACCGATGGGTGTTACGAGCGGCTGTGTGCTTGGCATCATCGGGGTGCATCTTGATCGATTGTAACCGAGAAACCATCCATGAATGATATTCTTTCAAATCCACCGTATTGTCGACTATGACATCGGTGATTGGAAGAGAAAGTCATCCTTCGAACAGCGGCATTGGATCTCGTAGTAAAACCACAGATCCTAATCGAACCATTTTTCTTTATGACCGGGACTATATTCGCCACCCAATCCGGATGTTGAATTTCCTTGATGAATCCCGATTCTATGAGTTTTTTCGCTTCGTCAATGATTGCCTGCAAGATTTGTGGATGAAACCATCTTTGCGGTTGCTTGACAGGTTTGACATCCGTCTTGATGTTGAGGCGATGTGTCAACACATTAGTGTCGAGTCCTGGCATGTCCTCATAACTCCAGGCGAATACATCGATATACTCCCTGATTAAGGCGATCAACTCTTCCTTCTCTTCCGAGAGAAGAGTATTGCTGATGTTTATGAGCTTAGGATGCTCCTCGTCACCCATATTAATCTGGACTACCTCGTTCTTAGTGGGGGGTTCTCTTTGTTCGAATCTATCCCCAAACTGCTCTCTGAGTTGATGGATCCATGGGTCTTCCCATGTTGGCATATCTTCATCACTCTCAATAGTAGCGGGGATCGTAGTAGCCATATTTGACATCAAAGCCTTGAAAGCTTCTCCGAGGCTGGTGTCAGAATCCCAAGCCGAAGAATCAGACGAATGTCCGTCTCCCTCATTGGGTGGATTATTATCAATCATCCATGAGCATTCATCTTCTGAGGAGGATTCGTATCCCAATCCCCTTCTAAATGCATAATAGTTATCCGGCTTCCCTCTTGGGACATATGCCGCTTTGGGAGGGACTCGAGGATCTCGTACAAAATATAGACCTTCCCCTTGTGTTAATTTGTACCCCCACTTCTTCATGATACCCAGTGTTTCTAGACTATATCTGAATGTGTGGAGGATAGGCCCATTGTCATCTTCATCTTCTTCTAAAAAATGATTCGGCATTGGAACAGCATCTCCTTTTCCATAAATCAAGTCTTTTTCACTACTTGATCTTCGTGGGATGACGAGTGTTGTCCCAAAAGAGTCTCGAAACTGCTTTTGTGTAAAGCAAGATGACCGAGTTGGTAAGTGCAACTCTGGATTGTTGTATAAACCTGTCATCACATCATTCAAAGACAAAGGGTACTCTAAATCGTCATTTATTAATTCATCGGCAATTTGCCAATTACAATGTTCATCTGACGATTCTTCATCGTCAAGATTGATTACAAGGGGTACAATGTCATTTAAAATAAAACCACCAATATAACCAAGCCCGGCTTTGGTATCAGCTTCTTCACCGCTGTCCGTGCCTTGGGCCGATGATTCAGTTTAGGACTCATTTCCGTAGAGGAGAGAATCAGTGAAATAATTCTCCATCCCTTAAGCGATTAGTTTGTCGCGACCACGTCTTGATCTCATTATTAGTGTCTACATATTTGAGACGATGAAGAGTAGATGGGACTATCCGTTCTTGTGGATCAAAGATCGACCCAACAATAAGTTATAGGAAGTCTGCGTCAATCACATAGCGGTGACTTGGACTTTAAGTCACCCATTTGGCACTTTATCGAATTTTACCAAGCGCCGAGACCGCTGGTGTTAAACCCGTAGATCACCATGCACATTGATGCGGCTTCTTGGGGGATTCAAGGTGATACATGGTAGCGGGGGCATGATGCTCCGGCGGAACCGGATCGACTTGGATCGGTTAACTTCACTAGAGCCAATATACGGTGAAATCTGTGACCTATCATGCTTGGAATTCCTTGTGCATATCCTCCTTTGTAAAAGTGATGCGGGAAGTGTTTAGCCGGGTTGCATTGTTGGGCGACTCTTACGGGCTCGGCTTAATCACGGGTGAGAAAACCTACGAATCGGCGGGGCTTCTTGTAAAGCTTCTCTTGTCTCTTTTGACAGCATAGCGGCTCGTAAAGTGATCCTTGCGGAATATTAGCCAATGGGCCATAACGTCGAAGCGATATGGGGCGTTAGAGCTTCGGTTTGTCTCTTCTAATCGGGTGATTGAGCCAAAGCGCTTCGGGATTTGAACTTCTTGTGGGCTGCCATTTGTGGCTTCTTTGGCAACCACATTCGCTTTCGGCCTGGTGGGGAATCATTGGCACCCCGGCTCGGCGGCGTCTTGGCATTTGGGTCGGGGACTTACGGGTATTCGTATTTGTACTTGTGTCCGCTCCTGGTGGCGTGAGCTTCAGGTTCCCCTTCGGACAGCTGGAATGTTACCACCTGTTCGTCATCTCCCTCGAGTGCGGAGTAGCATGGCATGCCTTTCCCTTCGCTTTGACTTTTCTTCAATGAAGAAGAGGCTACCCATTGTTCATCTTCAAGCGGTGCAGGTGGATCCACGGGACTTAGCCATTTGGGGCCGTATCACGATACAAGTCCTTTACGTTGCTTGTGTGGGTCGCCATTCACCGCCTTCATTGCGACTTTGACCACCGGTTTAGGTTCAAACCATGTCAATGGCGACCAAAGCTTATGGACACGCATTAAGCTCCGACCTTCTTTTCTTTGGGCGGCTTCATAGTGATGACCCTACGTCAATTAAAGCACGGATTTTATCCTTAAGGTCAAACAGATTTAGTGGGGTGATGAACTACCACGTGATCTGTAGCGATATTTTGGGTCGTTAGTCCTCATTGCTTCCTCTTGATTGAATCGGAGGAGCTTGATCTTGTTATTTTCCGTAAGATATTTGAAGAGACCGGAATCTCGCCGTCCCTAAAAGAATAGGACTTGGGAATCTTGGCTCACGAGGCCTTACGTTTACGTGGCCAGTTTGCCTTGTGATTGTGCATGTTGTGGCCCGTTGTTCTTCTGCGCTCTTTGGGGTTGGAGTTAGAGCGTTTGGTTACGCAACCGCCCGTCTTGGCTGCTCTTTCCCTTTGCAGCGTGGGACAAAGTTAAACTTGAGCTTCGGTCGGTGGCCTCTTTCGCCTTTTTCCTCTTGAGGAATCTTTGACTTGCTCTTCACGAACCTTCAAGTCCTTTCCGTTATAGATGGTGCTTTGTCCCCATTGCCTCGAAACGCGTCTATCGACAAGTTGTTGTGGCAGTGCGGAGGATGAACTCCTCTGTTATTGGATCGGCGGTTCATTGCCTTGTTAGAATCGTTTGACAAAGATATCCACGGTTTCTCCGTCATACGCTTCGTCGAGCAATGTCGATCGATGCCGGTATCGTCGTCAAAAATTGGTGAGGAAGCTAGACTCCATGTCGCCCCACCGTGAATGCTCCCGGCGAGGCGGTACCAATCGAAGGCGGCCCGAAGGGTACCAACGAATGACCGAACCATCGGGGCTCGTTTAGGATATTACCCCGTGATACGACTTGAAGTAAATCAAGTCTTTGCGTTGGGAACCCTTCGATCAAGCGGTGTGAAGTTTATTAAGTTAAACTTAGACGGTACGGGATTGATTCCCACTCCCTCGGTATGGGCAAGGAATACTGTCTTCTTCACCTCTTGGCGGAAATCAATGAGTTGATTTTGCTCTCGAGGTCTTTGATCTTCTAGCTCTCATGAACAGCGGCATCTACATTATGTCCGGTTGCGTGGTTCGGAGGGTTATCATCCTCTTGTGCTTCCTCACAGTGCGAATGTTGTCATCTTGATCGGCGTCGATCGCTAACTTCGATTCACCTCGATGTTTTGTCAAGGCTTGGATCATTGGTCATGCATTTCTCTCATCGTCTGCATGGCCAACTCCATCTCTAACTTGAAGTTTTCCGTTGCTTATTCAGCGCCGTCTAGCATTTTAGCCACTTGATATGCGATCATAAAGCGTTTCTTGGGGCTCCTTCACTAGATCTGATATGATCGAGGCGACAGAGCCAATATCCGACGATCATCCTCCGCTGGTATCCCCTTTAGAAGTTTGTCGATTCGACCGCCGGATAGTCCCGACCGCGAACGAAGTTAACCGCTAGACGCTACTGAATAGCCCGTGACGACGGTTCTTTGCGGTCATATTGTTAGTGACTGCCGGTAATTCATCATTTCGAGGCGCCGCTCTTCTACGGAATCGTCTTGACCTAGGTCTTGGCGTTTCTGTGGTGAGTCTCTGGAAGACCGACACCCTTTCTGGAGTTTCTTGGCGGCAATTACACTCAGAGCACCGTTTTGATGAGCTTAGAGCACAAACATGATCGGACGAGCCGAGAGCTCTTCGAGCCTTCTTCGTACCCCGATGCGGTAGTATAACTCATCGGCATGAGTGCGGAGCAACCTCTTGTGTGTTGTACGATCTCGGGTATAACGTCCTCATCATCAGATGAAAACGTCTTCTTCCGAGGACGAATTATTTCGTCAAAACTGCCGAAAGTGACTCGTCTTGACTTCCACCCGCGTGAGTGTGAAGTCTCAGCAGACTCTCGGACTTCGACTTTTAGTCCGATAGGAGGGGCTGCAGGAGTCTTCTTGTCCTTGTTGGAGCGGGTGCGACCTCCTGCATGAGGAGTGACCCATGATTCTCTCAAAGGACCCAGACGATCCTTGATAGTCGGTTTGGTGGTGGTGGCGGGAGTTGGCTTCACCACCGATTCTGATGCAGACGCCTTTGACTTTGAGGCGCCATCGGTCTCGGACTTTGGCGCTGTATTTGCAACGCCTGCGGCCTTCGGCTTAAGTGCCGGGACAGGAACTGGAATGTTGACAGTCTTAGCTTTTGAAGCCGTGCCAGCTGGGGTTGGAGCACCGTTAGATTTGGGCCTCCAAACCTGGTGGTATGTTGGCGGCTTCTTTACTACCTCCTTCTTCAATTCACGAGCTTGTTGCACCAAAGCTTCGTGCACATAAGAAGTGCGGCGCTTCGAATCGTTCTGGCGTGGGCGGTTGTTTGACCGGACCCTTTCGTTGGTGGCGGCTTGGATGGACCGTCGATCACTTGAGGTGGAACCTGCGTAAGTGCGGATCTTAGATCCGCCAGAAGCGACCCCATCCATGGATTGCACGGCCTTGGCGTATTTACGCGCCATGCTTTGTCGTCGCCTTTGGTGGGCTCGCTTGGAGAGTGCGGGCGCGTCCTCGGCGTTCATCTCGGGCGCCATTGTAGTCTGAACTTCGGGCGCCGAGGGAGATTTTTCGCTACCTGCGGCAGCGGGGTTGGACTCGCCATCCTGGGGCTCTACATCGGAGGCCCATCGGGTTCTCCTTACAGCGGAGACCTTCTTGGAGCGGCGGGGGGAACTGGATCTGGAGGAGGGTGAGGATAGGTACTCCTCGAACTTCTCCTGGTCGAACTCGAACTCGACCTCTTCCTCCACCGGGATAGGAATCCGCAGCTGCACGACGACCTCCGATCTGAGGCGGTGGCTCCCAACTGTGGTCGCCAGCCTTGTTGGCGGGGAAAATTGTTTTGTTATTCATTGTCGTTGAACTTGCTACAGCTTCTTGGGCCTACAACAAAATTCAAACAAAGAAAAATCTCCTTTATTTTAAAGTACAATGAAAACAAAAGATTATAACTTTTTCCTCAGAGGAACAAACGCCGATCCGCTATCGAGATCCTCGCTTTGTGGGTTCTTCGCCTGCGTCGGGACTTGAATCGTCCGTGGACCACCGCGCAATTCGATCGGTGGAAACCGGGTTACGGAACTTCTGAGGCGTGAAGGGGCTCGTTTCACGAAGAAACAAAGCGCTGAGGGATCACACTCACGAAGGAGAGGATCACCTTCGGGATCGTGACTCACGAAGGAGAGGATCGCCGAGCGGTGAGATCTACTAGGAGAAATCCTGATACGTAGCGACCGGGATTAGCGTACCTGCGATTGTGGATCTGGCGTCGTCGAACTTCGTGCTCGCCGGTGCTTGGGCGTGCGTCGGCGGCTCGTAGATCTCGAGCTCTCTCACAAATATCGAAATCCAAAATCTCAGAAAATCCACGAAATCGGCTGACCAACCTCCCCGAATCGAAGAAAACCCCCTATTTATAGGATGGGGGTATCTTAGGGCCTAGAAGTGGCTCGGCCATGTTGGTAGAGCCACCTCTGACCTTGGTAGGGTACCTCGGCCAAGTTGGTCGAGGTGGCTCGCCATAGTGGCCGGGCCACCTCGGCCACTTGGCCGAGGTCCCATTTTTCGCCGTTTCGCCGTTTTTCGCGGTCTCTCGGGCTTAGGTCCTGCCTATTCTGACTCTTAATCTTCTCCGGACTTAGGTTCCGTCTGTATTTGGTTCCGAGAATAACTCTTGGTTTGTTCCGGTTCAACGGTCCTGAAATCCGATCGTCTGTTCAAGTCCGATTTAAACCGTGCTTGTGACGCTGTGGGTTTGCCGTTGGGTTCGCGTCTTAACGATTCAACGTCCGTATCATCCGATGGGTTGTCATTCGCCGACTCCCCGTCACGAGTTGGTTTCGGGGATCTTGTAAGTATTTTTCAACGCCTACATCGGTCAGCCAACCGATTGGCCAACCGATTGGCCGATCGGTTGGTTCGCAACAGATTTGAATTAAGGGTTGATTTCTCTTCCTTGGTGGCCAAGTTTGATCCAATGGTTCACATCAACTCCATTGGGCTATAAATAGTGGTGAATTCTGAGGGTTTTGAGTGTGAAATATTTTGTAAAAACTCCATTTGGAGAGGAGGGTTACTCTTAATTGAGAAGACCTTCCAAAATTATAATTTTGTTACACAATAAATAAAATTTTTCACCCTTCAATTTCCTTTCTCTTCTTCTTATCCAATGACCAAAAGGAGGATGAGATGAAGATCGAGTTAATAGATTTCTATTTTATTTCTTTTTATTTCTTGTTCATTTATATGCTTTGTAGTTTAGATTTACTTTCATGCAATGTACTTTCATGTCTTGTCTTTAATTTGTAGTATAGATTTATTTCCTTGCAATTAGTTAGATTGTCTTTATTTTCTTTTCTTTTCATTTTCTTTTCTTTTCTTTATTTTCTTTGTTTTTATTTTCTTTTTTGTACTTAGTTTTCTTTCCTCCTCCCTCTCTTGATTTCTTTTTATTTTTCAAAGATGTGGAACTAACCTCTTGTGGGGATCTAGTTTTGCATGAAACTAATCTAATTCTCTCTTATATTTGTGAATCATTCTCTTATGCTTAAAAGATCATGCTTAGGCTAATCAACTAGAGAGCTAATCGATAGAAGAAGAATTTGATAGTCTATACTTTTCTTAAGTGGTTTGATAAGTTATGCTTATGAATTCTAGGATTACTATCTTCTGTTATTCTCCTCATGAGTATTGATTTCATTAGGTGATAATTTGATAGGTTATGCTTTCCTTAAGTGGTTTGATAGTCTATGCTTAATAAATCTAAAATGAAATGTGATAAAAGAGAATGGTTCATATCTTATAAGTAAGATTAGCTAGTGGATTCAATTCTAGATTCCTTCATATCTCTAATTGAATCCTCCATCTTACTTTATTGATTTTATTTTCTTGATCTTGATTTCTTTACTCTCTCCCTCAGCTCAATCTCATTTTATTTTCTTTGCATTTATTTTCTCTCCTCTCCATCTCTCCATCTCTCCATTCTCACTTCCATTTTGATTTATTTACACTTTATAACCTTCACAATCTCAATCTCTCCACAACACATTTTCTTCCTTGTTTTATTTATTTTGCACATAATAAACAATCCACTCTCTAATCTTTTCATGACCACTTTCACCATGTACATAAACTCCTAATTGTCGCGCATAATTTGAGAACCAAAAACTTGAACAAACTCTTCCTACTTTTCGTTCCTCGTGGGATCGATAACTCTTTATACTATAACTTGGAAGTTATATACTTGCAACTCTAGGACATCATTTAGTCCCCATCAGGCACATTGGGAGGTAGTGAAATAGATCCTTCGGTATCTCAGGGGTACCTCAGACTTGGGTTTGGTTTTTTATAGCAGTACTTCGGGAACCTCAGTTGTAGGTTTTGTGGATTCTGACTATGCTGGTGATCTTGATAAAAGAAGATCTTTGAGTGGTTATCTTTTTACTCTTTTCTAGCTCGGCTATTAGTTGGAGATCGAATTTATAGTCGACAGTTGACTTTGTCTACTACGGAGGCAGAGTACATGGCAGCAGCAGAAGCAGTAAAGGAGACCATTTGGTTGAGAAATCTCGTTGGTGAGCTTGGGCTTCAGCAGGAGGCTAGTTTAGTTGTATTTTGCGACAATCAGAGTGCAATACATCTACGTAAAAACTCAGCACACCACGAGAGGACAAAACATATCAATGTCAGATATCATTTTAGCCGTGAGGCAACTGCTAAGAGAAACATCACGATGAAGAAGATTGGTACTGCAGATAACCCAGCTGACACATTGATCAAACCGGTCCCGGCCTTCAAGTACAAGCACTGCTTGGACTTGGGAGGCATTCGCACTTGTTAGGTGGCCCCGTTTGAGATATTGTTAGCAAGAGTGGTGGAGTTTACTGGTTCTTGATATTTAAAAATTCAATCCAAGGTAGAGATTGTTAGTTGTGTATTGAATTTGGTCAAAATGCGGGTCCCATTTTAATTTGAAACAGGGAGGAAATTCTGATTTGGAGCTCCTTGTTTACCGAGCCACCGAAAATACATATTTCTTTCTTGATTTTGGGCCCCTTTGTGAAATTTGTCAAAGGTAGCATGATCTTTGGATTTTCGGCTGAAGAAAAATTCATAGAGGAAGGTCACTTTCAATGAGGGTCACTTTTACTCTTTCTCTCTTTTTGGGCCAAGTGTGTGTGTTTTCACAATTGTATAGTTGAGCGAAAACTCAGAGAGTTTAGAGAGAGTGCTACACAAACTAAGAGGTGCTCATTTTGTACAAGTGTTCTTATTGCTCAATTTTGAGTGTTGTAATTGAGAGAGAAATATAGTGAAACCCCCTCTTGCCGTGGACGTAGATCAAGTTGATCGAACCACGTAAATTCTTGTGTTTGTGTTTGTTCTCTATTTTCTGATTTGGTGTTTCAATATTTTGGTACACTTGATCAGACCGCTACGGATTTATCCCAACAAAACCATTCCTTTATATTATTGTGTGTTTGTTATTAGTTTCATTGAGGATGAATCTGTTTTAGCTTGCTTTATTTTATTTTATTTAATATAAATTAGAAGATTATGCTATTCAAACATGGCAGATTAGTTTCCAACTTATGCTACTAGATGAAGATTGAAAAATATTGCAATGTAGGAGTAACAGCTAAACTGCATTACTATATAGCATCCTCTTCATCACAGAATAATATAGTATTATGCAGAACTTTCAAAGTTAACTTAATAGTGATTAACCCAGAGAACCTAGTTATCGTTTGAATGTATTTTAGATGATTTGATTAATGTTTATAGTTAATTATATTTTTTATAACTAGTGTCTAATGGAGTTCTAGCAATTCCAGAGTCATCCTTATTGAATCTTTTAAGGATCTTGTCCACATAATGAGATTGACTCAAAGTGATACTCTCTACTGTTCTAGTGACCTTAATTCCTAAAATCACATCAGCAGGTCCCATATCTTTCATGTTAAATTTTGAGTTTAACATGTTTTTGGTAGATTTGACAATTTTATCATCACTACCAACAATGAGTATGTCATCCACATAAAGAAACAAAATAACATAGCCGTTCTCGGTATCTTTAGTGTATACACACTTATCACACTCATTGATTTTGTATCCGTTCACAATCATTGTATGGTCAAACTTTTCATGCCACTTCTTTAGGGCTTGTTTTAGACTATACAAGGACTTCACTAATTTACAGATTTTCTTTTCTTTTCCTGAAACCGAGAAGCCCTCGGGCTGTTCCATATAGATTTCTTCATCTAAATCCCCGTTTAAGAAAGTCGTTTTTACATCGATTTGATGTACTTCCAAGTTTCTCAAGGCCGCGATTGCAAGAATCATTCTAATTGAATTTATTCTCGTCACAGGAGAATAAGTGTCAAAATAATCTAGGCCTTCTCGTTGCTTGTATCCTTTGATTACAAGCCTAGCTTTATATTTATCGATTGAGCCGTCGGGTTTCATCTTCCTCTTAAAGATCCATTTAGATCCTAAAGGTTTGCAACCATAGGGAAGATCAACTAATTCCCACGTGTGATTTTGCAGAATTGAATCAATTTCACTATTGATTGCTTCTTTCCAAAGAGGTACCTTCGAAGAACTTATAGCCTCAATATAAGTTTGAGGTTCCTTTTCTAACAAATAAGTTAGAAAATCATCTCCAAATGATCTTTCTACTCTTGCCCTTTTGCTACGCCTCGGTTCTGTTTCTTGAACTGAATCATGATTTTCATCATCTTGATTCATAGCATCATTTGTTCATTTTGATGGACCTGATCCATCACTGGATTTACAAAGAAATATATTTTCAAAGAACGATGCATTCCTTGATTCCATTATCGTGTTCTTGTGTATATCCGAATTTGAGAATTATACACAAGGAACCGATAGGCGCTACTATTATGTGTATAGCCTATAAAAATACAGTCCACTGTCTTAGGACCTATTTTTGTTCTCTTTGGTGTTGGAACCGCTACTTTTGCAAGACATCCCCACACTCGCAAGTATTTGTAGGATGACCTCCTATCTTTCCACAACTCGTATGGAGTTTTTTCTTATTTCTTTCGGGGTACCCTATTTAGAAGGTAATTGCTTGACAAAATAGCTTCACCCCACATATTTTGAGGTAATCCTAAACTTAACAGCATCACATTCATCATTTCCTTTAAGGTGCGATTTTTACGTTCAGCAACACCATTTGATTGAGGTGAGTAGGGTGCAGTCACTTCATGTATTATTCCGTGCTGTGCACAGAATTCACCAATTGGTGTTTCATATTCGCCACCTCTATCACTTCTCAATCTTTTTATTTTCTTGTTGAGTTGATTCTCAACTTCATTCTTGTAGAGAATAAATTTCTCTAAGGCTTCATCTTTGCTCTTTAGCAAATACACATAACAGTATTTTGTGCAATCATCAATAAAGATAATTAAATATTTATTACCACCTCTAGTTTGAACAAACTTTAGATCGCACACATCACTATGAATCAATTCAAGTGGTCAATGTTTTTCTCTATAGTTTGAAACGATGACCTTGTTAATTTTATTTCAACACATATTTCGCATATATATTTTGAATCAATTTGGAAAGAAGGAATATGGTCCAAGTTAATTAATCTACGTAATGTGTTATAATTAACATGACCTAGTCTACCATGCCACAAATTGGAACACTCAAGCAAATAAGCAGAAGTAGAGTCATTTCTATTATTCTTAATAGCCATTACATTCAATTTGAAAAGGCCATTAGTGGCATATCCCCTTCCCACATACACCCCATTCTTTGACAGAATAACTTTGTCAGATTCAATAACCACGCGGAAGCCATGTTTGTTGAGCAGTGACCCATACACCAGATTCTTACGGATCTCTAGCACGAACAATATATCAGTTAGGTTCACTGTCTTGTCGGAAGTCATCTTGAGCAACACCTTTCCTTTGCCTTCTATAGCTGAAGAGGCAAAGTTCCCTATATAGATCTTCTCGCCTTCAGTCGGTGAGAATGCGGAGAACAAGTCCTTGTTGGTGCAGACATGTCTAGTAGCACCAGTGTCAATCCACCACTTCAATGCCGAGAAAATAAGACATCAAGTCAAGATCTGTCATCTCAAATTCATGCATCATCGACTTCTTAAAATCTTCAATCATACTAATATTATTGCCCGTAAAAATCAAGTCATCAACATAAAGGCATAATAGTAGTATATCACCAGAATTGTTAGTCTTCACGTATAAGGCATGCTCGGAGGGACACTTCTAAAATCCACTTTTATGAAAGAAAGAATCAATTCTTTTGTTCCATGCTCACGGCGCCTGCTTCAGCCCGTACAAGGCTTTCTTGAACTTGTATACTTTATGCTCACACTCTTTCTTCACAAATCCAGGTGGTTGCTTCATGAAAATTTCTTCTTCAAGTGGCCCATTAAGAAAAGGTAACTTCACGTCCATCTGATAAATATTCCAATGCTTCTGTGTAGCCAAGATAATTATTAGTCTAACAGTTTCAATTCTAGCAAAAAGGGAAAATACATTTTGGTAATCATAACCAGGTCTATGCTCGTAGCCTTTCGCCACCAATCTTGCTTTATGCCGCTCAACCTCGTTGTTCGCCTTAATCTTTATCTTGAAAACCCACTTCACATCAATTGTTTTATGTCCTTGCGGGATATTAGTAAGCTCCCACGTATCGTTCTTCTCAATCGCTTTTATCTCTTCTTTCATTGCGTTTATCCACTTAGGATCTTGAATAGCCTCTTCAAACATAACTGGCTCACAATATGCAAACATTGCAAAGTGTACTATATCTCCATCTACATCAACATCATCATCTGGAGTTACTTCATAATCTCTCAAGAGAACTGATGGATGGCGATTTCTTCTTGGTCTTTTAACTTCTAATGGAACTTGTGGGGTTGAAGGTTTAGGAGCATTGGCCGGTGGTACTTCTTCAGTTGTAACAGGGACACCGTCTTCAAGAATATCAAGGACAGTACGCCGTGAATTATTTTGTGTTTCTAGATTCCAATTCCAAGCTTCTTCTTCAGCAAACATAACATCTCTGCTTACAATCACCTTCTTTGTAGCGGGGTTGTAGAGTTTGTAACCTCCGGACTTGTAGCCAATAAAAACTTTCTTCTCGCCTCTGTCATCAAGTTTCTTTCTTCTTTCTGTTGGAATATGAGCATAAGCAATAGAGCCAAACACTTTGACATGTCTTACACTTGGCTTATAACCAGTCCACGCCTCTTCAGGAGTGAGATTATTAACGCTCTTTGTTGGTGACCTGTTCAACAAATAAACAGTGCATGGGATAGCTTCACCGCAAAAATAATTTGGCATATCTTTAGCCTTTAGCATGCTTCTCACCATGTCAAGTATAGTCTTGTTTTTCCATTCAGCGACGCCGTTATGTTGAAGTGTGTAGGGAAAAGTGACATCACGCTTTATTCCTTCTTCTACACAATACTTATTGAAGTCGTTGGAAGTATATTCACCACCTCCATCTGTTCGTAGCACCTTGATAAAGTAACCGCTTTCCTTCTCAACTAGGGCTTTAAAACTCTTGAAGCAATCAAAGACTTTAGATTTTTACTTCAGAAAGTAGACCCATATTTTCCTTGTGAAATCATCAATAAAAGTAAGAAAGTATCGATTATTGCCTTTAGATATAGTGTTCATAGGACCGCACACATCTGAATGAACGAGCTCAAGAGGCTTCTTTACACGCCAAGTATTTTCAATACCAAAGGGTAATCTATGTTGCTTTCCAAAAATACAACCTTCACACACTGCTCGGGATGATCTACAATGGGCAAGCCTCTCACCAAATTTCTTTGAGCAAGCAACTTCAAACTGCGAAAGTTCAGATGTCCAAAACGAAGATGCCACAACCAAGACTCATCTTTCATAATAGCATTGAAGCAATGATAAATATCATTCTCGATGTCAACTCGAAACATGCGATTATTTGTCATAGGGGCTTTAAGGATAAATACACCTCTTTTATCAAAGATTAAGAGTTGATTACCAGAGAAGCGCAGATCGTACCTCTTTTCAAGAACTTAGCCCATACTAAGTAAATTGTTCTTCATATTCGGTACATAGAACACTTCAGAAATAAACTTGTGGTCTTCGTTCTTCAACTTGATGAGAACTCGTCCTTTTCCCATCACTGGTATAGTGTTGTCATCGGCAAACTTGACTTTGGACCACATCGACTCATCTAGATCCACGAACAACTCCTTCTTTCCGCACATGTGATTAGAACACCCAGTATCAAGAAACCATGTGTTGTAGTTTGATTCTTCACCGATTGCCGTGACCATCAACAATGTATGGTTATCTTCATCACCTCTTTCTTGTGCAAATTGAACTTCTTCTCCAGATTGGGAATTATCCTGGTACTTGCACTCCTTTGCATAGTGGCCATATCTGTGACATATGTAACATTCACTATTTGATTTATTAAAATTTCCTCTACCACGTCCAAAGCCTCGACCTTGACCTTGACCTCGACCTCGATAATTTTAATTTGATTGATAATTGCTTCTCTGATTGCCGTCATCTCTTTGATTGTTGTTATAACTATCACGTCCTCGACTATTGTAGTATCCGCATCCTCGATTGTTATAGTTCCCGTATCCTCGTCCTCTGCCATGGAAATTTCCTCCTCGCTGGTCCCTTTCGCCCTGCACTCCTTTGTTATTCTTTATAAAAGCTTGACTTTGAAAAGCTTTCTCAAGGGGCTTCTCGGTTGACCTCTCGTTCATACGTTGCTCGTGAACTTGTAAGGTACCCATCAACTCATCAACTGTCATCTTAGACAAATCCTTCGATTCTTTGATTGCCACCACGATATGATCAAATTTTGCTGTAAGAGATCGCAATATCTTCTCCATAATTGCTAAATTTGCAACCTTCTCCCCATTTATTTTTATTTGATTTGTCAAAGCAAGTACTCGAGTCTTGTAATCTGCAACACTTTCAGCGGGTTCCATCTGCAAAATTTCAAATTGATGTCTCAATGTTTGAATTCTAACTTTTTTCACCTTTTCAACTCCATGGTACGAAGTCTCCAAAATATCCCGCGCTTGCTTTGCTGTAGTTGCTCCGTCGATCTTCTCAAAAACTAAATCGTTCACTCCTTGATGGATGTAGAATAATGCCTTTCGATCCTTCTTCTTGATCTCACCGTGTGCTTTCTTCTCGGCTTCACTTGCACTCTCTGCGAGATCGGCAACTCCGTTCACTACGACGCCCAATATATCTTGGTACTCAAACAACATCTTCATCTGCACTCTCCACCGATGATAATTCTTCCCATCCAATATAGGAATAGAAGGCGACGTCGTCCCGTTTAGATTGTTCATGGCTCTAATACCACTGTTGGATCAACTAGTAAAAGAGGCAATTAAATAATCAAGATGTATTAAGAGAGAGAGGAAGGGAAGAACAAAAAACTAAACTTATGATGCTCTCTGTCAACTTTTTTTTGCTTGCAGGTACAGGGACGTATGATCCCAATATATACGCTTCTACAAAGTCTTTTAATCTAATGCAAACTCTAAGAGATAACTAAGATAAATTCTAAGCTAATTTCTAATCACAAGAAACTCTTAGGATAAACTAACTATTAAAGATAAACAAATCAAACTAGAATTAGGATTAGATTTAACAATCATAGCCATAGAGACTACTCAAGATGTGATATTTATGACACTGAAAATATGAGGGTTGATTTACCATCTTTCAATGAAAAACTCGATGTAGAGGGTTTTCTTGATTGGATTGATGAGGTGGAAAGATTTTTTGGATACTTAGGAATCGCAGAAGATCAGAAGGTTAAGCGAGTAGCCTACCGACTTAAAGGTAAAGCAGCTTTTTGGTGGCAGTCATTATGCGAGGATCAAGCCTGTTATAGTGCTTCAATTACTGAGTAATAATCTCCAATCAGTAGCAGACAAGTATCCCGCATTAAATGCATAACCAGATCAGTTCACCACTTTGAGATAACCAAAGTCCCCAACTCAGACGACTCGAAGGGTCGACATCTCGCATGACCGACTCAAAAGGCGGTACATGTCGACCTTTTCGCCGGGTCGACTCCACAAGCGACCTACACGACCAACTGTTTGGCCGACAACTCGCGGAGTCGACTCGAAAGGTGGTGCTTGTCGACCCTCTGCCTATCGAGTAGAAATGCGATAGTCATACCTCGAGTTCCCCGCTGATGGCTAGCCGCCATTACATTAAATGCATGATCAGAATCATTATTTCTCCATCCCCAGAGATCTTTATGACACATCAGACCACGTTGGCACCCTATGCCTCCAGTCACTTTGCATTAAACCGGCGACCCTCCACTCTAGAGTCGCATTAATCAGAAGTAAATGCCGACCCATACTACCGGTTACCAAACCACCCCTCTATTATCATTATAAATAGGAGAACTATTCCCAAAGATCGTGGTAAGCAACTTCTAAGCAATATTTTCTCGCTTCACTTGCACTCTCTCATGATCGGCAACTCCGCTCACTACGACGCCAATATATCTTGGTACTCAAACAACATCTTCATCTCAGACTTCCACCGATGATAATTCTTCCCATCCAATATAGGAATAGAAGGCGACGCCGTCCCGCTTAGATTGTTCATGGCTCTAATACCACCGTTGGATCAACTAGTAAAAGAGGCAATTAAATAATCAAGATGTATTAAGAGAGAGAGGAAGGAAGAACAAAAACTAAACTTATGATGCTCTCTGTCAACTTTTTTGCTTGCAGTGCAGTGGACGATGATCCCAATATATACGCTTCTACAAAGTCTTTTAATCTAATGCAAACTCTAAGAGATAACTAAGATAAATTCTAAGCTAATTTCTAATCACAAGAAACTCTTAGGATAAACTAACTATTAAAGATAAACAAATCAAACTAGAATTAGGATTAGATTTAACAATCATAGCCATAGAGACTACTCAAGATGTGATATTTATGACACCGAAAATATGAGGGTTGATTTACCATCTTTCAATGAAAACTCGATGTAGAGGGTTTTCTTGATTGGATTGATGAGGTGGAAAGATTTTTGGATACTTAGGAATCGCAGAAGATCGGTTGTTGCGAGTAGCCTACCGACTTAAAGGTAAAGCAGCCTTTTGGTGGCGCCATTATGCGAGGATCAAGCTGTTATAGTGCTTCACCATCGAGTAATAATCTCCAATCAGTAGCAGACAAGTATCCCGCATTAAATGCATAACCAGATCAGTTCACCACTTTGAGATAACCAAAGTCCCCAACTCAGACGACTCGAAGGGTCGACATCTCGCATGACCGACTCAAAAGGCGGTACATGTCGACTTTTCGCCGGGTCGACTCCACGTTTACCTACACGACCAACCGCTTGGCCGACAACTCGCGGAGTCGACTCGAAGGTGGTGCTTGTCGACCCTCTGCCTATCGAGTAGAAATGCGATAGTCATACCTCGAGTTCCCCGCTGATGGCTAGCCGCCATTACATTAAATGCATGATCAGAATCATTATTTCTCCATCCCCAGAGATCTTTATGACACATCAGACCACGTTGGCACCCTATGCCTCCAAATACTTTGCATTAAACCGGCGACCCTCCACTCTGTAGTCGCATAATCAGAAGTAAATGCCGACTCACCGCCACCATACTCACCGGTTACCAAACCACCCCTCTATTATCATTATAAATAGGAGAACTATTCCCAGCATCAGGGTAAGCAACTTCTAAGCAATATTTTCTGCTCACTAAGAACTTTTTCAGTTCTTCACTTTCTTCTCCACTCAAGCAAGTTTTTGACTTGATCGTCTGATGAACAACCAAAGAACACAACTCCGCCCTCTTACGAGCTCTTGCATGTGTAGGGAAGAATAGCTGGCTCTAAAACTGGATATTCGGAGGAGTTAGCGGACTCTTAACTCTAACAATTCACATATAATTATCTGTTTGATAACTAACATCAACAGTTTGGCGCCCACAGTGAGGCCCTCTTTCTTCTCCGAGCAACATGTCTGGTTCTGGGCTTAGGCCACCATCCCTGAAGAAGCACATCCGGGCTATGTCACTCAAGCCCAACTCGAGGAGTCCACCCAGCTGATCTCCTAGTCCCTCCACCAGCAGCTGGCGGCATTCACTAATGAACTCCTCAGTCGGTTCCCTCCCCCGCAGCCCGCTCAATCTGCTGCCCCTCCACCATCGGAAGACCAACATTCGACAACCCATCCTTCGCTTGAACGCCGGCCTGTAGTCCCTCCTCAAACTCTGCATGCCACGGCCAGGCAATGAAAAGACCGTGTCGGGTACGTGTCCCCTCCGCCACACCAGCAAACTCATCCTGCAGACTCCCGTCGACGTCACCTTCAATATGTCGAAGCCTCCGGCGAGAGCCCTGGCCCTAGTTGTAATAAGGAGCACGCCGCAGGAGTAGTGCCACGAGGACCTCGACATCATCATGCCGCTGCAGGCTCCTCGACTAACAACGTAGCATCTGACTATGATCAGACTTACCGACTAGTCATCGAAGCCTTGGGGGGGGAACACTACCCTCACTAACGACATCATGAATGCTATCTGTGAGAAGTTCAAGATGCCTCCTGTAGAGAAATACAAGGGTGAGGGAGATCCTGCGGAGCATGTCCACAATTACTATGACATGATGAGCATGATGCAGGCGCTCGAAGCAATCATTTGTAGATGTTTTCCCATCTCTTTGTCCGGAAGCGCCAAGCTCTGGTGGAACGCTCTGGAGAAGAAGTCCATCAACAGCTTCGAGCAGCTTAGCCAGAAGTTTGTTCATCACTTCCTGGCTGACACCAAGCAAAAGCTGCCACCTCATGTGCTGATACAAATGAGGCAGGAGCCTGGAGACAGCCTCCGAAACTATTTCAAGAAGTTCCAAGCGAAGAGGCTAGAGGTTGTTGACCCAGGGAGTTCGGTCGCCATGTCTGCTATTGTTGCCGGCTTACAGGAAAATGAGCTGGCCGACTCCCTCGCAAAGAAGCGATGCTTCACCTATGACCAATTGATGGCCAAGGCCCACGAGTATATGACATGAAAGATGCCCGAGCCTACAAGAAGGTCGCTAGGTGGCGTATAAAGAAGAATAAATAATCGCTGCACCAACAACCCAGCCGCACCAAGAAGACTAACGGCCGTGGCGACCCCAATAGTAGCCTCAAAAAGGGAGCCGGCAAGGGATGCCTCACCAAGACCGGAGTTGGTGAGGGATCCTCCTAGAGCTGACTCCCGTTCGAACCGGGTCGACCGAAGGGACCGAAGGAGAGAGCCAGCACCAAAACCGGTTCTCACAGCCCTCAACACCACTCTCACTGATGCCCTCTTTATGGTCCAGAAGGAAGGACATCTCAACTCTGCTCCTCCCAAGATGAGGTCGGACCCTGGGAATCGAGATACTTGATAATTTTGCCGATATCATCGAGATCATGGTCACCTCACCAATGATTATCGAATCCTCCAGAGAGACATCGAGGGCTTGATCCAGAGAGGATATCTAAAGAGGCTTGTCTCCCAAAGAGACAGGAGAGAAGCCGCCCCAGGTGGAGCTGATAGAAGGTCCCATTTTCGGTCGCCTCATCCCCAGCCCCAACCTGATAGTTGACCCCCAGAACCCAGCCATAGGGGGGTCATCAACACTATCAGTGGTGGTCCCACAGCTGGAGGGTCGTCCAACAACGCTCGGAAGAGATATGCTAAGTGAGCGTTGTGAGTAGATATGTGCGACAAGAAGCCCAGGGCGGAAGAGCCCATTTCTTTCGGCAATGCGGACTTGAGAGGCGTTGAGACGCCTCATGACAACCCTATCATCATTACAGATGGGATTGATGGCTTCCAGGTGAAGAGGATGATTATCACATTTTAATTATAAATTTATACCCTCATTACCTATTTTATATGAATAAAGATATTACTAATAATTATTTTTATTTTATTTTACAGGTTAATAAAGAAATAATGAATAAAAGCCTAAAAGACTCAAATTCTTTATTTTTCTGCCAATTATTGAAGCCCAAAAATGAAGTCCAAAGAAGGCCCAAGAAGACCCTAGGATCCAAGAGAAATTCGTGAAGAAAAATTAAGAAAATACAAAATCGGTTACAAACCAACCGATTGGCCAATCGGTCGGCCAACCGATTGGCCAACCGATTGACTGATCGGTTGGTTCGCAACAGATTTGAATTAAGGGCTGATTTCTCTTTCTTGGTGGCCAAGTTTGATCTAATGGTTCACATCAACTCCGTTAGGCTATAAATAGAGGGGTAGAGGGAGAGGTTTGAGTGTGAAATATTTTATAAAAACTCCATTTGGAGAGGAGGGTTACTCTTAATTGAGAAGACCTTCCAAAAATTATAATTTTTGTTACACAATAAATAAAATTTTTCACCCCTTCAATTTCCTTTCTCTTCTTCTTATCCAAGGACCAAAAGGAGGATGAGATGAAGAACAGGAATTGTAGGTTTCTATTTTATTTCTTTTGTATTTCTTTCTTGTTCATTTAATTGCTTTGTAGTTTAAATTTAATTTCACGCAATTTACTTTCATGCAATTTACTTTCATGTCTTATTTTTAATTTGTAGTATAGATTTATTTCCTTGCAATTAGTTAGATTATCTTTATTTTCTTTTCTTCTCATTTTCTTTTCTTTTTTATTTCTTTGCTTTTATTTTCTTTTTTGTACTTAGTTTTCTTTCCCTCCTCCCTCTCTTGATTTCTTTTAATTTTTAAAGATGTGAAATTAACCTCTTGTGGGGATCTAGTTTTGCATGAAACTAGTCTAATTCTCTTTATATTTGTGAATCACTCTCTTATGCTTAAAATGATCATGTTTAGGTTAATCAACCTGAGAACTAATCGGTAGAAGAAGAATTTGATAGTCTATGCTTTCCTTAAATAGTTTGATAGGTTATGCTTATGAATTCTAGGATTATTATCTTGTTATTATTCTTCTCATGAGTATTAATTTTGTTTAGGTGGTAATTTGATAGGTTATACTTTCCTTAAGTGATTTGATATCCTATACTTAATAAATCTAAAGTGGAATGTGATAAAAAGAGAATGGCTCATATCTTATAAGTGGATTACCTAGTAGATTCAATTCTAGATTCCTTCATATCTCTAATTGAATCCTCCATCCTTTGCTTTCTTGATTTGGATTTCTTGACTTCTTGATTTCTTGATTTCATTTCCTTTCTCTTCTTCTTATCCAAGGACCAAAAGGAGGATGAGATGAAGAACAGGAATTGTAGGTTTCTATTTTATTTCTTTTGTATTTCTTTCTTGTTCATTTAATTGCTTTGTAGTTTAAATTTAATTTCACGCAATTTACTTTCATGCAATTTACTTTCATGTCTTATTTTTAATTTGTAGTATAGATTTATTTCCTTGCAATTAGTTAGATTATCTTTATTTTCTTTTCTTCTCATTTTCTTTTCTTTTTTATTTCTTTGCTTTTATTTTCTTTTTTGTACTTAGTTTTCTTTCCCTCCTCCCTCTCTTGATTTCTTTTAATTTTTAAAGATGTGAAATTAACCTCTTGTGGGGATCTAGTTTTGCATGAAACTAGTCTAATTCTCTTTATATTTGTGAATCACTCTCTTATGCTTAAAATGATCATGTTTAGGTTAATCAACTGAGAACTAATCGGTAGAAGAAGAATTTGATAGTCTATGCTTTCCTTAAATAGTTTGATAGGTTATGCTTATGAATTCTAGGATTATTATCTTGTTATTATTCTTCTCATGAGTATTAATTTTGTTTAGGTGGTAATTTGATAGGTTATACTTTCCTTAAGTGATTTGATATCCTATACTTAATAAATCTAAAGTGGAATGTGATAAAAAGAGAATGGCTCATATCTTATAAGTGGATTACCTAGTAGATTCAATTCTAGATTCCTTCATATCTCTAATTGAATCCTCCATCCTTTGCTTTCTTGATTTGGATTTCTTGACTTCTTGATTTCTTGATTTCATTTCCTTTTTACTTCTCACACTCTCTCATTCTCATTTTGGTTTATTTGCATACATCAGTTTTTATTTTCTATTTTCCTCACTCTCACTTTTATTTTACTTTTATTTACACTTTGTCACAATCACACTCTTAATCTCTCCACAACACATTTTCTTCCTCGTTTTTCTTTTATTTGCGCATAATCCACATCCAATTTCTAATCTCTCACAACCACTTTCTCACCTTCAATTCTAATTGTCTTGCACATAATAAGAGAGCCAAATTTGATTAAACTTACAAACTCCTTCCTCGTGGGATTCGACAATCTTATATACTATAACTTGATAGTTGTATACTTACAACTTAGGAGATAATCATTTAACTCCCATCAGAGGATCATGGTCAATACAGGAAGCTCAGTTGACGTCCTGTATATCGACGTCTTTAACAAAATGGGCATAGACAAGTCCAGGCTGCAGCCTTATCGGGGCCCGCTCATCGGATTCACCGGGCATGATCTCTAACTAGAGGGGATGATTACACTCCCCCTGACGGTCGGTGGATACTCGCGAAAGTCCACAGTCCAAGTTTAATGTTTGGTGATGGATCTCAAGTTGGGCCACAATGTTATATTGGGCAGGACCGCCCTCCATCTATTACGGACCATCCCCTCTACATATCACCAAATGTTGAAGTTCCCAACCCCTGAAGGAGTCAGAGTTGCCAGGAGCAACCAACGAGATGCCAAATCCTGCTATCTACTCTCGACAAATGGAAAGAGGGTGCAAAAGACCCTACCCATCGAAAAGGCTTGCTTTCAGATGGAGAAAGCATCAGAACGGGAGAGGATGACTCCCGTCAAGGACCTTCAAGAGATACCAATTGACTGAGAAGGAAAGAAGAAGATCAAATCAGATCCAGCCTCGTAGAACCCCAGCGAGGAGCTATGATTGCATTCTTATTGGCAAACACCGATGTGTTCGCCTGGGGACCCGAAGACATGCTAGGGATTCCCCCTAAAGTGATGAGCCATGAGCTGGCAGTTGACCGATACACCAAGCCGGTCTAACAAAAGAAGAGACATCTCGGCCTAGAGAGATAGAAGGCGGTAGCAGATGAAGTCAACTGACTCCTTCAAGCCGGCTTTATTCGAGAGGTCCAATACCCGGAGTGGCTATCCAATGTGGTATTGGTAAAAAAGGCCCTCAACAAGTGGAGGATGTGTGTGGACTTCACCGACCTCAACAAAGCTTGTCCCAAGGATCGATCAGTTAGTCGACGAGAGCGCGGGCCATGAACTACTCAGCTTCATAGACCCCTTCCCTGGCTACAATTAGATCCTCATGGCTAAGCATGACCAAGAGAAGACTTTAGTCATTACTGACCAAGGAACCTATTGTTATAAGGTAATGTCATTCAGTCTCAAGAATGTGGGTGCTACATATCAGAGGTTTGTCAACAGGATTTTCAAGCCCCAGATCGGTCGCAATGTGGAGGCCTATGTGAATGACATTTTGGTGAAGTCGAAGCATGCGTTGACCCACATATCGGATCTTGATGAGACCTTCTCCATCCTCCGGCGCTATCGCATGAAGCTCAATCCAGCCAACTGTGCCTTTGGGGTGTAGTCGGGAAAATTCCTTGGGTTCATGATCACCCAGAGAGGCATTGAAATCAATCTTGAGAAGATAGCCGCCATAGAGCGGCTACCCGAACCCTGCACACTGAAGGACATCCAGAGGCTGAACGGTAAGATCATGGCACTGGGGCGCTTCCTCTCCAGGTCTTCTAAGAGAAGCCTCCCATTTTTCAAGACGCTGAGGGGAAGTAAGGAGCTGAAGGAGAGTAAGAGCTGGACGGCCGAATGCAGCGCAACCTTCAGAGACCTCAAGACATACTTAAGCACTAAGCCGCTCCTGAGTCAAACTAGAGAATGGGAGACCTTGTACCTATACTTGGCCATCTCTCCCGAGGCCATCAGCTCCGTTTTGATTCGAGAGGAAGTGAACACCCAGAAGTCGGTGTACTATGTCAGCCGAATCTTGAAGGCGGGTAAACTCAATTACCCTATCATAGAGAAAGCTTTCTTCATCCTCATCACCATAGCTATGAGGCTTCACCCCTACTTTCAAGCGCACTCCATAGTTGTGCAGATGAGCTTGCCTCTGAAGAAGGCACTCAGCAGTCCCACCACTTTAGAAAGAATGGTCGCCTGGTCGGTCGAGCTCAGCAAGCACGATGTACAGTTTGAGCCAAGGACAACCACCTGTTCGCGAGGAAAGTTATTTCGATTGTCATTGATTTGAATTTGTTACAGCTTCAGTCGCCTACAACAAAATTCAAAGAATATCGCCTTTTTATAAGGCTTACAATGAAAATCAAAAAAGATTACAACTTTTTAACCCTTTTAGAACAAACGCGGGATCCGTTTATCGGATCCTCGCTCGTGTGGGTTCTTTGCCTGTGCCGGGGACTTTTTATGTCCGTGGACCACTGCGCAATCTCGATCCGAGTGGAGATCTAGATACGAGATCTGCGGATCTAGAGTGCTTATTTCACGAAGGAAGCAAGACACCGACGGGGATCAACTCACGAAGGAGGTGATCGCCGAGCGGTGAGATCTACTAGGAGAAATCACACGCCGCCTCGAAGCCCAAGACGGCTTAGCCTAGAGGGTAACCGCAACTGACCTAGACCGGCGAGACTCGAAGCTAGATCCTCTACCTTGCCGTAGATCCGAGCCGCAACTAACTCCTCGAGATCCGATCTCGCTCTTCTCTTGATCAATGACCAACTCCGTACAAAGTCTTGATCTTCTAACTTCAAAAATTCGACTCGCATGGCTCTAGCGAAGTTCTTCCAAGAGATCCAAAATCCAACTCCCCGACCGAAGGAGACCCCCTATTTATAGCATCGGTGTAGTGGCCGCTCTCATGGTCGGAGCCACCTGCCCTTTACGGGCGGTCGGCCATGATGACCGAGCCACCTCGCCACTTGATCGGCGGTTCGCCATGATGGCCGAGCCACCTCGCTATGTTGGCCGAGTCACCTCGGTCAACATAGCCGAAGTCGCTTCGCCATTGTGGCCTCGGTTTACCTGCTTTCGCCTCCGCCGCATTCGTATTCCGCGTAATTTTCCTCGGTGATGTCGCCGTTGTGTTTGAGTCCGTATCCCATCAACTTTCGTGAGTTCAATCGCTCGCTTATGCTGACGGACTGGCACGGTTGATTCCATCTCGCCGGAGTTTGAGTTTAGTCAACTCGCTTCGCCGAACTTCGCCATCGGGTTTATTCCACGATACGCCGCTTCGTTGACTCAGACGCCTTTGTCGACTCACTTCATGCGCTCGCCGACTCGCCGGCGCGCTTTTGGCGTGTAATCACGCCGCCGCCAGCTTCTAGGTCGCTGTCGGATGGGTCGCCGGTTGTCGCCCACCGCCACGAAGTCTCGCCGCATCGATAAGCAATTTTAACGCCACAGATACCCTCCAGTGTTTCAGCCTCGCATTTTGACGAAGTCCGATACTTTGATATGATGAGCCCTTCACCCTTCGCCGGTGTGATAGGACTTATGAATGACCTTGGCGCTTGATCTCTCCACTCCTTTCGGTCTTTCCGGTGCTTTGTAGGATTGCCGAAAGTATCACAAGATCGCATTTTTTGTCCGACCATTGTCGAGATCTCACCGTAAGTCGATAGATGAATATCTCGATTCCTCCAATCCCTTCGCATTCTCCGCTTTGTAGGATAACCGAGGGCGCACGGTGCCGCATTTATTGCCCGACCGCTGTCTAATCTCGAGTCAGAAATGATTGAGCTCACTTGTTATTGACTCGTGTTGGTGAACCGCCATTCAATTGACCACCCAACTTTTACTTAGACTTCTCCGCTGGTCGGGAATTCTTCGCCACGACGCATTGATTGGTGTCGAAATATGTGGAATTTGGCCTTCAACCTAATGCGACGCTGCTGACCTACAAGCAATTTTACGGGATCCAACCGCTGATCGCTGAATCCTTCAAGGGCGACGCTGGTTGACGCCGATATTGTGTTACTCTTTGTTGGAGTACAATTATCCACAGCGGAGGAATTCTTCTTAGGATTTATTCGAATCCCAAACCGCCGACGGGTCCTCCAAATGCTACACATGAATCGGCTACGACAAAGGGGAGGAATTCCTTCGAGATAAGACGCTTGTCCGCGAAATATAAGCCTCGTCAGATTCGCCAATTTTATCCTCTTTGGGGTTCCACAATGAGGAAATTGAGGGTTATCGAAGTTATCCTTAAGAATATGGTAATATTCTCCGTGAACTTCTCATTAAAACTTAGGGAATAGTTTATACCGTATTCCTAGTTGAGTAAGATTAGGCAACGCTGATTGGCCGATGTGATCCATAATGATCGAAGTTATCCCTAAGAATATTTTTGTGAAAATATTCTTCCTGAACTTCTCGATGAATTAGGAAACAGCTTTATACTCATATTCCCGATTGAGTAGGATTAGGGCTTACGCTGATCAAGGCCGATGTAATCCACACGATCGAAGTTATCCCTAAGAATATTTATTATTTTTATGGGAATATTCTTCGGGAACTTCTCATTAAAACTTAGGGAATAGTTTATACTCATATTCCCGATTGAGTAGGATTAGGCGACGCTGATTAGCCGATGTAATCCACACGATCGAAGTTATCCCTAAGAATATTTATTTTTATGGGAATATTCTTCCGAACTTCTACCTAATTAGGAAATAGTTTATACCATGTTCCTAATTGAGTAGGATTAGGGCTTACGCTGATTGGCCGATGTAATCCACACGATCGAAGTTATCCCTAAGAATATTTATTTTTATGGGAATATTCTTCCGAACTTCTATCTAATTAGGAAACAGCTTTATACTGTGTTCCTAATTGAAGTAGATTAGGGCTTACGCTGATTGGCGCCGATGTAATCCACACGATCGAAGTTATCCCTAAGAATATTTTTTATGGGAATATTCTTCCGGGAACTTCTACTAATTAGGAAACAGCTTTATACTCATATTCCCGATTGAGTAGGATTAGGCGACGCTGATTAGCCGATGTAATCCACACGATCGAAGTTATCCCTAAGAATATTTATTTTTATGGGAATATTCTTCCGAACTTCTATCTAATTAGGAAATAGTTTATACCGTATTCCTAGTTGAGTAAGATTAGGCAGCGTTGATTGGCGTCGACATAATTTCACACTTTATGGGCGCTCATCGAAGTTATCCCTAAGTATATTTTTGTGGAAATATTCTCCGAACTTCTCGACGAAGTTAGGAAACAGCTTTATACTGTGTTCCTAATTGAGTAGGATTAGGGCTTACGCTGATCAAGGCCGATGTAATCCACGATCGAGTTATCCTTAAGAATATGGTAATATTCTCGGGAACTTCTCATTAAAACTTAGGGAATAGTTTATACCATGTTCCTAATTGAGTAGGATTAGGCGACGCTGATTAGCCGATGTAATCCACGATCGAGTTATCCTAAGAATATTTATTTTTATGGGAATATTCTTCGAACTTCTATCTAATTAGGAAACAGCTTATACTCATATTCCTAATTGAGTAGGATTAGGCGACGCTGATTAGCCGATGTAATCCACACGATCGAAGTTATCCTTAAGAATATGGTAATATTCTCGGGAACTTCTCATTAAAACTTAGGGAATAGTTTATACTCATATTCCCGATTGAGTAGGATTAGGCGACGCTGATTAGCCGATGTAATCCACGATCGAGTTATCCTAAGAATATTTATTATTTTTATGGGAATATTCTTCCGAACTTCTCGACGAAGTTAGGAAACAGCTTATACTCATATTCCTAATTGAGTAGGATTAGGCGACGCTGATTAGCCGATGTAATCCACGATCGAGTTATCCTAAGAATATTTATTTTTATGGGAATATTCTTCCGAACTTCTATCTAATTAGGAAACAGCTTTATACTGTGTTCCTAATTGAGTAGGATTAGGCGACGCTGATTAGCCGATGTAATCCACGATCGAGTTATCCCTAAGTATATTTTTGTGGAAATATTCTCCGAACTTCTCGACGAAGTTAGGAAACAGCTTTATACTGTGTTCCTAATTGAGTAGGATTAGGCGACGCTGCTGACCGGCGCTGAGGCTTGCTTCGGTCGGTTGGCCGGGGCACCGTTGGTGCCTCGGTCATGGCCGGCGAGCCACGACCTGACCAACGGTTCTTATGCTAAATTTGCTGATTTTTCAACCGCATATCTGACTTTATTTATCTTCTTTGCGGTTTTGATGTCGCCGCTAAGATCTCATGTTCCAAGGGTCGATCAACTCGCGACGCCGCTGCGGAATGCACGCCCTTCTTTCGTGGTGCGCCATATCATCTTCTCGTGATATATATATCGCTTGTATCCCCGCCGCTTCTCCTTTGTGAGGCGATTGGGAAGAGCCGAGATTCTCCTTCGTGGGGATTGACGCTTCAAAGATTGGTTTTGCTTGGTCATCACCCGCCTCGATATCTTTAACGGGAGCGATTTCATACCGCACTCCATGCTCAGAACGATATATTGCCGCTTTGTTTACACGACTATATTTATCGTTCTCGAGTATTCGATACGGATGAAATCGTCAGATTCGCTATAAGGTCGGACTCAATCTATGTAAGATGAATTCAACGCTTTTACTAACTCAATATTTTCTAATTTCAGTTGATTATTCCTCGAGCTTTTCCGACTTACGTTGATGGACGCCATAGTGAATATTATTCCACGGTGACGATCCCGCGATTTTTATCTCACCGATTTGCACCCTGCACTCACCGAGACGATTCAGACTATACTTGAGGGGAGTTCCCGCATTCTCAGACTATTGGTCACCGATGCGCCACTTGTAAAAGACACCAGCTCCACTAAACCTTTGCGAAAAACCGATTATCTGTTCGGCGACTTGGTTAAGGATCCGGATACAGCTTTTATCGAGAGTGAGCGGTGGTTGAACAAAGACGACGGAGGTCCTTTGTATATTCCCCGGATACCTCGTCAGCTCTAATTGACCGACCTCAGACACCATGCTGTGACACGCTGTATGTCTTGGCGTCTGACCGAGGAGCATGATCATATCCATTGCGGGTTTATTACCCAGCAGCCAGTTCCAGGTTCCAACAGGAATCGTATCATCGGCCTTCATCCCGGAATTATGGGGTTGGACACACCGCCTCGTGATGAACTTTTTGTTACTGCCTCGACGTTGAAGAACTGCCTCGCTACGCTAGCAGAGATGCCGTCATCTAGTCATAGATTTTACTACCGGGTTCACTCATCGTAAACATTGGTGGGTCGCCGACCAAATACATCCTCAACCGATGGGATGGAGAACTTCATGCTTGCGCCCAGATTCGCCGATTCGTGCCACCATGTATGGTCTTCCAATCAGCGCCAACTATTTCTTCACCTTATTCGAGCTCTATAATCCGATTCAATATGTTTTTCACTAAACACGGCGAAGTTAGGGCTGGCTTTACATGAGATGTACCATATTTCGTGTTTACCCATGGGGAAGATGTCAGACGAGTACTTCCTTCTAATCAGAGCCGAAGCCTACCAAGAAACACACACCAATCGCTACAAGACTTTATGGGATCTCACCGCCATTATTATATAGCTCGCCCAATTCAAACCTTATGCCAAAAGGAAATCGCAAGTGAGTCTCAAGCAGCTCGCCATTTATCCGCTCCAAAGATTTGGAGGACAAGTCCGGCGAGGAAATATGTGAATCTGCCACCGCCACTCCTTCGAGGTTAATGAACTGATCGAGAGGTCCGAGGCTAACTCCTACACGCCAGCCTACGCCAAAGATGGTTTTCCCTGTGGACCAAGTTTGCAACCTTTACGTGGCATGCGGTGAAGCCTATCCACCGACAACTCTTCTAGCCGGCTATCTTGCAACTGCTAAAGAAATGTGTGGTTCCATATCAACTGGTGATGCTTTATCTTTGAGGTCCTTTATCCCGCAGCTCACCACCCACAAGAAGGAACTCTCTCCTTCAGTAATGGTGGCCAATATTCACCGTGGATTGCGCCATATAGTCCCAAGCATCGTGGAAGGATGAGCCATCATCTCGTATTCCTTCCACCGAGTAGAGCTTCCATATACCTATTTGATGGCTTGGTCGGTCTTTCATCGCCCCGACATGATGTCGGCACCGTTCCACAGATTCGCCTACTCCTTTCTTGCGGTTGGTAGAGGATTGCGATGGAAGGGCGCTGCTTTACAGAGATCAAAAACGATGCATTCATAGAGGGTGGATCTTTTTAGATGTTTTTCTCGATTCTCCGTTAATATGGTGAGTCCTTGGTCGACGAGGAGGTGCCAAGACACGCCAGACTTCACTTGACATTGGTCGCTTTAACCGCTAGTGAACATCGTGCCGTGGTATCTCACTTTCCGGTAAAAGAGGAATGCTTCATTGAGCCTTATTTTCCTATCGCTTTGCTCGCCAGCTTGGTTACGCACCAACTTTATGTTGGGCACCAACCGATGGCTCCGCACTCGCGGTGGACTTGTGGATGGCCTTCGAAATGGTTGTGGAGCCGCCATGGGATGTACCGTGCTAGATTTAGTCTACCGAAGTTCGCACCGCCACCGAGTCGACTTTTCTTTATTGCAGTTGGCTCTTAGTAGCTAATGAGCCAGTCCCTGTGAGGGCTATCTCAGATCTGGTGGCCGAAGCATCGTTGCGAGCCGACACTCAGACACCCCAAGACGCCGTTCAAGCTCAGAGAAAGCGCCACAAATCTCATCCGCCAAACGAGACTGAGGAGGAGTTCCACAACTCTGACGCTGGGACTTTAGGAGAGGACCAAGCGGAGGCTACAGTTTATGAGAAGGACCTCGGTACTCTCTCCTTTTCCCCTTCGTTTTCTCATCCTCTCTATTGGATTTCTCATTCAACTGAATTTTCAGGAAAATCTGTTGAAGAAGAAGAATTTCGACCTTCTCGAGGGGTTAAACGAAAGAAGTTAGCCCATAAGACTCGCGTGAATCCTCGGTCCTTTGATATAGACTTGACCAGCGATGATCCAGTCAGTGACGGAGGTAACACTTCTCCGTAATGTAATCTGATTTTTTAATTCTCGGCTTTTGGAGACTGACATTTCTCCGTTCCCATGCAGGGGGTTTTAGAGATTATGATTCTGGCTTTGATTTTCCTCACCATGATTCTGCTGGGCCTAGTTCCACTCATGTCGAGCCTAGCTTCACTCAACAAATGTATGGGGCTATGGCGGAGGAACACAGGAATACCAATGTAGGACCCGATTCGTGAACCTGTGTACATCTAACATCGATAACTCCTCTTCCGATGGCTAATGCAAGAAATGAATGACTCGTAATTGCACTCCCCACTAATTGCCTCTTCGCTTTTGCTCTTTTAGAGAAATTGTAGAGACAAATGCACAACCGAGACTAGGCAAGCTAACCCCATCAGAGGAGGTAAGTCGCCTTTACGCATTGTTTGCCCATTTTCGTTGCATTTATTTTTTTCTAATGCTTTCCCTTTCCAGACTTCTCGATGGAAGACTTCGTGGAAGCTGGTTTATACGACAATACCGCCATGGATGATCTGCTACGCGCTTTGTCACAGGATGGCGATGTTCTTGGTGAAGATTTACCCGAAACCACAATCCCCGAGGAAGGTATGAATTTTCTCCTTGGCTAATTATAGGACCAGCCCTTTGGCTAATTCTACTATAATTTAAAGGGCCTGAGAAGTTCTTCTCATGTAGTGGCAGGCACTCCTCTTCCCGCTGCTTTCTCAGGATCAGCTACCATAGCGACTGCTGAGATAGATGAGCACACTGAGGAGTCAGCTGCCGTAGATAGTACTCCAGCGATAGGTACTCCTCTGATAGACTCGCCAGTCCCTGAAACTATGCTGAAGGAGACGGGTAAGAGTCCTTTAACTGAATATGTCTTCGCCAATTTTTTGATTGAGGATTCTAAGATCCTCTTTTCCTTATGCAGAACCTACATCTCGCCTCCATGATTTGGCGAGGGCGCTGATGGTGGACGAAGATCCATCCCGGCTTAACATCTGTTTAGAAGTGCGCTCGTTCTTTTCCTTGATGAACATGGTGATCGATAAGATTCTTCGTGGCGGGCTTTCTCTCCATCAGTTTAGGCCATTGCTTGGTCCCCGGACAGCCCTGATACAGAATATGGGTCATCCTGAACTAGCTCAAGCCATCGCCGACGACCTTGCTCATCTAGAGGGGAAGCTTCAGAGACTTCAAGAATTGCAGGCAGCCGGAGCTTCCTCGTATGTAGCTACTCAGACAGACGCGCGTTTAGAGGCATGGCGCGATGCTCGTGCTTTTACTGGACTCGAGGTCCAGATGCAGAGAGACCGCCGATCAGCTCGGAGCTGTTATTGCTGAGACATATTCTTCCCTAAGCCATATCCGCATCGGTATTGTAGCGAAAAGCGAGAGGATAATACCGCCAGAGAGAGCTCCATGCAGAAAGATAAGATGAGTATTTTGAGCCGCCCAAAGCCAACAAGGAAGAAGCTCGCCATCGCTGCCTAGGGAACTCGAATCGCCGGGCGTAAACCGGCCGAGATCGAAGAGGCACCACAAAGACACCGAATACCGATGAGGAATCTTTCGTGAGCTAAGCCGCAGGAGAATTCCACCAGCTTATAGTGATGAAGTGTCTCACCAACAACAAATCCTTTGTCATAGACTTGATGTTTAAACAGCTTGTAGCTCCTTTTATATTTGCTTCAAATGAATAAGATTTATTCCTTTCATTGTTTATTATGATTCTTTTACTGGCCAAAAATAATTAACCATAATACTTATAGGATTTTTGGCAAATCCTCACCATCAACGGGTTTGATAAGCCTTTACCAACTACCGCTTGAATTGGGCTAGCGGCGAATTGTCCAAACTGCTCCAAGACGCGGACGCTGTGCTAAAAGAATGAAACTCTCTTAGACTTAATGCTACGATGTTGAATACGAGGCTTTGTCATCTTTATTGGAATAGACTACCCGACGGCTAAGAATTTACCGGCAATGCCTGTTAGGCATAGGCTTATCCCTACTTAGGCTTCGGGATAAAATACCCCAGAATCGAACTTTGGTGTCTTCTTCAATCGGAGAAAGACTAAACCGGCAACGCGTGGTAGGCGTTGGCTTTATCCCTTCTTAGGCTTCGGGATAAAATACCCTAGAATCGAACTTTGGTGTCTTCTTCAATCGAGAAAGACTAAACCGCAACGATGGTAGGCGCTGGCTTTATCCCTTCTTAGGCTTCGATAAAATACCCTTAATCAACTCGTGTCTTCTTCAATCGAGAAAGACTAAACCGCAACGATGGTAGGCGCTGGCTTTATCCCTTCTTAGGCTTCGATAAAATACCCTTAATCAACTCGTGTCTTCTTTAATCGGAGAAGACTAAACCGCAACGATGGTAGGCGCTGGCTTTATCCCTTCTTAGGCTTGGGATAAAATACCTAGAATCGAACTTTGGTGTCTTCTTCAATCGAGAAAGACTAAACCGCAACGATGGTAGGCGCTGGCTTTATCCCTTCTTAGGCTTCGGATAAAATACCCTAGAATCGAACTTTGGTGTCTTCTTCAATCGAGAAAGACTAAACCGCAACGATGGTAGGCGCTGGCTTTATCCCTTCTTAGGCCGGGATAAAATACCCTAGAATCGAACTTTGGTGTCTTCTTCAATCGAGAAAGACTAAACCGCAACGATGGTAGGCGCTGGCTTTATCCCTTCTTAGGCTTGGGATAAAATACCTAGAATCGAACTTTGGTGTCTTCTTCAATCGAGAAAGACTAAACCGCAACGCTGCGGTGAGGCGCTGACTTTAAGGTTTTGGCAAACCCTCACCATCAACGGGTTTGATTAGCCTTTACCAACTACCGCTTGAATTGGGCTAGCGGCGAATTGTCCAAACTGCTCCAAGACGCGGACGCTGTGCTAAAAGAATAAAACTCTCTTAGACTTAATGCTACGATGTTGAATACGTAGGCTTTGTCATCTTTATTGGAATAGACTACCCGGACGGCTAAGAATTTACCGGCAATGCCTCGTTAGGCATAGGCTTATCCCTACTTAGGCTTCGGATAAAATACCCTAGAATCGAACTTTGGTGTCTTCTTCAATCGAGAAAGACTAAACCGCAACGATGGTAGGCGCTGGCTTTATCCCTTCTTAGGCTTCGATAAAATACCCTTAATCAACTCGTGTCTTCTTTAATCGGAGAAGACTAAACCGCAACGATGGTAGGCGCTGGCTTTATCCCTTCTTAGGCTTCGATAAAATACCCTTAATCAACTCGTGTCTTCTTCAATCGAGAAAGACTAAACCGCAACGATGGTAGGCGCTGGCTTTATCCCTTCTTAGGCTTCGGATAAAATACCCTTAATCAACTCGTGTCTTCTTCAATCGAGAAAGACTAAACCGCAACGATGGTAGGCGCTGGCTTTATCCCTTCTTAGGCTTCGGATAAAATGCCCCGTGATGAATCTTGGTGTAAAGAGTTCGGCCGATAGAATTAACTTGGCGAGAGGAAAACTTCATGTTCTATCTCTCGTATCGAAACCAATAGCGTGGTCCCCGCCAGAGGAATCGAAAAGACTCAGCGACCTTCACGGACAACTTGGTCCGAAAATCCCTACAAGATACCTTCACCGGCGCTACCTAAGATGAAAGATGGAACTAAAAGTGGGATCTCCACTTCGAGAACCGAAAGACTCAGCGACCTTCACGGACAACCCGGTCTGAAAATCCCTACAAGATACCTTCACGGCGCTACCTAAGATGAAAGATGGAACTAAAAGTGGGATCTCCACTTCGAGAACCGAAGACTCAGCGACCTTCACGGACAACCCGGTCTGAAAATCCCTACAAGATACCTTCACCGGCGCTACCTAAGATGAAAGATGGAACTAAAAGTGGGGTTTCCACCGAGAACCAAAAGACTCGTGACCTTCACGGACAACCCGGTTCGAAAATCCCTACAAGATACCTTCAATCGGCGCTACCTAAGATGAAAGATGGAACTAAAAGTGGGGTTTCCACCGAGAACCGAAAGACTCAGCGACCTTCACCGGACAACCCGGTCTGAAAATCCCTACAAGATACCTTCAATCGGCGCTACCTAAGATGAAAGATGGAACTAAAAGTGGGGTTTCCACCGAGAACCGAAAGACTCAGCGACCTTCACGGACAACCCGGTCTGAAAATCCCTACAAGATACCTTCAATCGGCGCTACCTAAGATGAAGCAAGGAGAGAACTCTTCCGCTTATCACAAAAGGGATCTTATGCTTGGAGAGGAAGAATTTTATATTCTATCTCCCAAGGAAAGAAATTTTGAGTGGGCCTCTTGTTCATAGAAGGAATCAAGAGGAGATTGTGGTAATGTACCGTAAAATTTGTAGGCCCACCGCCAAGGAATTTGATCGATGAGGGAAATTATAATGGAGGATAAATCTAGGGTTATCCTCGAGGAAAGTGGGTGAAACATCCCACGAGGAACTTCCCGTCGAACGGGTTATCCCAAGATACTATGGGTAGTATTTCTTCAGAACTTCCCATTTATCTAAGATTAATTGCCGGCCGCCATTTTGTGTTATTAGGCGATATGCACCATTGAGTAAACCGCTTCTATTACTTAACGGACCCTCCCATTTAGGTTCGAATTTACCTTTCTTTTGGAAGTGAGGATTATCGGTCGCCGAAAGCAAATGAGGACCAAATCTCCTTCTTTGAAACTCCGTTGTCGTACTTTCTTGTTGAAAGCTCGACATCCTAGCTTGGTAGAACTCAATGCATTGTTGAGCTTCCAGCGCTTTTCATCCAACATCTCGAAGCTCTTCGAGACGCTTCGATGTCGTTTCTTCGATCGCCATCTCCGCTGTAAGGGCGCGGAGTGACGGAATCTGGATTTCCAATGGGAGAACTGCTTCACACCCGTAGACCAGAGAATACGGGGTCTCTCTAGTTGGCGTGCGTACGGTTGTGCGATATGCCCAGAGTGCTTCTCCGAGTTTATCATCCCAGTCTCGCTTGTTATTCTTCACAAGCTTCGACAAAATCTTGGTAATCGTCTTGTTGAATGCCTCGGCTAACCCATTTGGTACCGGTTATAGGTCAGCCGACGAGACGTCTTGTATTTTAAACTTCTCGCAAAACCTAATAAAGGAATTGCTGATGAATTGGGGACCGTTGTCATGCACGATCCGTCTTGGGACACCATGTCGGTAGATAACATGGTGATTGATAAACTTGATGACTGCATTTTACTTCTTTTAACGGATTGCTTCACCACTTGAGAAGTAGTCGGTGATCGCTAGAATAAACCGATCACCTTTGATCGACGGAGGGAAAATGGGACCTACAACGCCTATTCCCCATGTCTCAATGGCCGTGATGTAGTCGAAGGATGCAACCGCCTCGAGGTCGATGCATATAGTTCGCGGAACTTGACACGCGGGCATCTTCGAGCGTACGCATCGCGGCCATTAATCATTGTTGGCCAAAAGTAGCCCAATCTCCTAATACGATCGTAGAGCTTGGGACCAGGTTGGTGTGCACCACATTCACCTCCGTGTGCTTCCCGAAGGACCTCTTACGCCTCTTTGTTTGAAAGGCATCGGAGTAAAAGACCATCGTACCCCCGGCGATATAACATCCGGGTCTCCGTGTCATAGAAGAATCTTAGAGCTCTTCGCCGGATTGACTCTCTTTCCTTCACGTCTTCTAGCAGAATACCATGTAAGACGTAATCGATGATAGGAAAGCCAATCTCGGCTCCAATTTGGTTTGGGTTGCATGTACCTCTTTGGTAACTACCCTTTGTCTTCTTGTACCTCGTCAGATATTGGTACAAAGAGTTGATGAGTCCCGACCGTAACCAACCGCCGGTCTCGTGAGGTCGGCTAATGATACGCCTAACGCCGCCAGCAGCATCCGCATAAGCCGCTCAAGACGCGGGATATATTCAATGAAGAACCCTTCGAACGAGTCTGCCATTTCAATGGCTACCTGGTAATAGGGGACCAGATCGGGATTCCTAACTTCGTAGTCTCCACGGATCTGCTTGACTATCAACTGCGAATCGCCGTACGCTTCGAGATACTCGACCCCCAGCTCTTTGGCGAAACTAAGTCCGATAAGTAGCGCGTTGTATTCGGCCACATTATTAGAGCACGGTTCGGTGAGTGAATAAGCACGGGGCATGACATGATTCCCCGGGGAAACTAAGACGACCCCAACCCCAGCGGAGATCTTAGAACATCCGGGGGCACTCGCCACGTTGGTAGCTCGAGAAGCTCCGTCAAAGTACAGTCGCCATATTTGTTGGTGCGATGTAGTGTTGACTTCGTGGACTTCATCCGAAAGATCATCATATAGCTTAACTGCGTCCGTTGTCGGGTTGGCAGCCAAGAGATCGCAAATCGCTTGTCCTTTGACCGACTTTTGTTGTTTAAAGTGCAAGTCATATTGGGACAAGAGCAAGGCCCATTTCGCCAAACGCCAAATCATTGAGGCCGGCTGGGTCATAAATATTCGGACCGGATTTACATTAGAGATAACATAAATCGTCTGTCCGACTAAATAGTGCCGCGATTTTCAATCGCTAACACTAATGCAAGGCACCGCTTCACCATTGGGTATCGACTCAAAGACCAACTAATGTTCGCCTGTAATACATCGCCGCTCGCGGACCGCCATCGCCCCGCGAGTAAAGCTTTAACGAGTGATCCGCTGCCTTGATGTAAATCAAAATGGTTTTCCGACGCGTGCAACAAGAACAGAGGTTTAGCGAGATACGATTTGATCTCTTCAAATGCCTTCGGCAAAGGCCGCCCCAAATAAATGACACTCTTCTTATTCAACTTTGAGAATGGTTGGCACTTCCCGTGATAGGTTCGATATGAACCGCCGGATGTACGCCAATCGCCTCTTGTAACCCTCGAAGTTCTCTCGATTTCTTGGAGGTTGCAAATCTTGAATCGCTTTTACTTTATCGATCGACATGGATTCCTTTGTTGGTGACGACGGCCGGTGAACTTGCCACCGACATCCCAAGGAAGGATTTGGTGGTTCATCTTTAGTTGATGAGTGCGCATGAGCTCGAATACCGTTCTAAGATCTTTGATGTGATCTCCTTTGTCACGCTTTTCACGACCAAGTCGCCGACGTAGCATTCGACCGCTTTTCCGAGATGATCCCGAAAATCTTAGTCATTGCTCGCCGATATGTGGCGCCGGCATTTTGAGGCCGAACGGCATGACCGCGTAGCAATATATACCGATGGGCTGCTCAACGCCGTGGTGCTTGGCGCCATCGGGTGCATTTTGATCCGATTGTAACCTCAAAACCATCCATGAATGACATTCTTCAACCCACACGTATTGTCAACTATGACATCGGTGATTGGGAGAGGAAAGTCATCTTTGGGCAAAGATTCGTGTCTCAGAATCAACACGCATTCTCGATTGACCCATTCTTCTTCATGACCGGGACGATATTTGCCACCCAATCCGGATGTTGAATTTCCTTGATGAAACCCGATTCTATCAGTTTTTTCACCTCTTCGACGATTGCCGCCAAGAGTCGTGGATCTAAACCTTCTTTGCGGTTGTTTGACAGGTTTGACATCCACTTTGATGTTGAGGCGATGTGTCGCCACATTAGGGTCGAGTCCTGGCATTTCCTCATAGCTCCAGGCGAACACATCGATATACTCTCTGATTAGGGCGATCAACTCTTCTTTCTCTTTCGCGGGAAGACTATTGCTGATGTTTATGAGCTTAGGATGGTCTTCGCCCCCATATTAACCTCGACTACCTCGCCCTTAGTGGGGGTTCTTTGCTCAATCTATCCCCAAACCGCTTTGAGTTGATGGATCCATGGGTCTTCTCATGTTGGCATATCTTCATCATCCTCAATAGTGGTGGGGTCGATCAGAGCCATATTTGACATCAAGGCCTTAAAAGCCTCTCCAAGGCTAACGCCTAATCCCAAGCGTAAGAATCGGACGAGTATCCGCCTCCTTCATCGTAGATGATCGCCGATCAACCACGAGCATTCATCTTCTGAGGAGGATTCATATCCCAATCCCCTTCTAAACGAGTAATAGTTGTCCGGCTTTCCTTTTGGGACGTATGCCGCTTTGGGCGGGACTCTAGGACCTCGTCCGAAACAGAGACCTTCCCCTTGGGCCAAGTTGTACCCCCACTTCTTCATGATATCCAGTGTTGCTGGACTATATCTGAATGTGTGGAGGATAGGCCCATTGTCATCTTCATCTTCTTCTAAGAAATAATTCGGCGTTGGAACTGCATCTCCTTTTCCGTAAACCAAGTCTTTTTCACTACTTGATCTTCGTGGGATGACGAGCATTGTCCCAAAGGAGTCTCGGAACTGTTTTTGTGTAAAGCAAGATGACCGAGTTGGTAAGTGCAACTCTGGATTGTTGTATAAACCTGTCATCACATCATTCAAAGACAAAGGGTACTCTAAATCGTTATTTATTGATTCATCGGCAATTTGCCAATTACAATGTTCATCAAGATTGATTACAAGGGGTACAATGTCATTTAAAACAAAACCACCACTATAATCAAGCCCAGCTTCGGTATCAGCTTCTTCACCGCTGTCCGTGCCTTGGGCCGATGATTCAGTTTCGGACTCATTACCGTATAGGAGAGAATCAGTGAAATAATTCTCCATCCCCTTAAACGGTTGTTTGTCCGCGACCACCGTCTTGACTTCATTATTTGTGTCTAAATATTTAAGACACTGATGAAGAGTAGATGGAACTATAACGTTACTGTGGATCCAAGGTCGACCCAACAATAAGTTATAGGAAGTCTCTGCGTTAATCACATAGCAAGTGACTTCGGACTTTAAGTCCCCCATTTGGCACTTTATCCGATTTTACCCGCCAGCCGAGACCACCGGTGTTAAACCAGATCACCGCGTTCGCTGATGCCACCATCGCGTGGATTCCAAGGTGATACATGAGGCGCAGGGGCATGATGCTCATAGCGGAACCCGGATCGACTTGGATCCGGTTAACTTCACTAGAGCCAATATACCCGGTGAAGTATAGCGGCCTATCGTGCTTGGAATTCCTTGTCTGCATATCCTCCTTTGTAAAAGTGATGCAGGGGAAGTGTTTAGCCGCAAGGTTTCATTGTTGGGCCGACTCTTCTGGACTCGGCTTAATCTGGGTGAGGAAGACCTCTGAATCGGCCAGGGCTTCTTGAAGAGCTTCTCTTGTCTCTTTTGACAACCGCAACAACTCGTAAAGAGTGATCCTTGCGGGAATATTGGCCAATTGTGCCATCACGTCAAAGCGGTTTGGAGAGCTTGAAGTTCCCGGTTTATCTCTTCCAATCGGGCGATTGAAGCAGACCGCCGAGCTGAACTTCCTGGTCGCTTCTTTGCCATAGTTTCTTTGGCAACTGCCTGTTGTTGTGCCTTTTCGGCGCGAGTGAGGGGTGTTATCGGTACCCCCAGCTCTGACAGCGTTTTGGCATTTGGATCGTGAACTTCCGTACTTGTATTCAGACTGTGGTCCGCCTCGGTGGCGTGGCTTCGTGTTCCTTCTGACAAATTGAATGTCGCCACTGCCGCCATCTCCTCCGTGAACTGCGGAAAGTGGCATGGCATACCTTTGCCTTCCGCTTTGACTTTTTCTTGGATGAAGAAGAAGCTACCCATTGATCATCTTCAAGCAGGTCTGGGTGGACCCACAGGACTTCGCCATTCGGGGCCGTATGCGATACGAGTCCTTTCTGGCGTTGCTTGTGTGGGTCATCATTCACCGTCTTCATTGCGACTTTGACCACTGGTTTAGGTTCAAACCATGTTAATGGCACTGACCCAAAGCTTATGGACACCGCTTGTTCGACCTTCATTTCTTTGACGGCTTCATAGTGATGACCCTACGCCGATTAAGGCCCGATTTTATCCTTAAGGCCAAACACGATTTAGTGGGGTGATGAACTGCCCTGTGGTAAGCGCAGTATTTTGGGTCGTTCGTCCTCTTTGCTTCCTCTTGATTCTGAATCGGAGGGAGCTTGATCTTGTTATTTTCCACAAGATATTTGAAGAGACCGGGAATCTCGTCATCCCTAAAGGAATAGGACTTCGAATCTCGCTCGAGGCCTTCGCTTTCGGGCCTCGTTGCCACCACGATTGTGTTTGTTGCGGCGCCGTTGTTGTTGCCGCATCGCCGCCGGGTTGAGTCATCGTTTCTTTCATCCTCTTCAATCACGCCCTCTTATCGCCCTCATATTTTGATAAAGGGCTTCATTGTTCATGATCCTTGACGTTCCCCAAATGAAGGTGCACTTAGGTATTTGATTATCACATTTTAATTACATTTTATACCCTTATTACCTATGTTATATGAATAACGATATTACTAATAATCATTTTATCTTATTTTGCGTGCTAATAAAGAAATAATGAATAAAAGCCCAAATGACTCAAATTCTCAATTTCTACCAATATTTGAAGCCCAAATCAAGACAAACCAAGGCCCAAGATACCAAATTGATCCAAGAGAAATTCGTGAAGAAAAATCAAGAAAAGACAAATTCGGTTGGGAACCAATCGGTTGACCAACCGTTATTAACCGATCGCCAACCGATCGGTTTCCAAATGATTCAATTAATGGTGGATTTCTCTCCCTTTTGGCTAGGTTTGATCCAATGGTTCACATCAACTCCGTTGGGCTATAAATAGGGTGAAGGCCGAGTGTTTTGAGTGTGAAATATTTTGTAAAACTCCATTTGGAGAGGAGGGTTACTCTTAATTGAGGAGACCTTCCAAAATTGTAACTTTTGTTACACAATAAATGAAATTTTTCAATTCTTCAATTTCCTTTCTCTTCTTCTAATCCAAGGACCAAAAGGAGGATTAGATTAAGATCAGAGTTGTTGGTTTCTATTTTATTTCTTTTTCATTTTTTATTGCTGTTTTTCTTACTTGCTAGAAGCTCTCTGCCACTACCTTTATATAGGTAGAAACCAATAAATGTTTTAAATGACATACCATAAGTTTGATAATTAATAAGTTTAAAGGGAAATTAATAATTGAAATTAGTAACCTTAGTAACCAAATAATTATGACAATTAATATGACCAATCATGGTAATGAATTAGGAGAAAAAAATCATATTAAAATTCACAAAAGAAACTCAATCTTTTATTAAGGAAATATATTTTCCAACATCAAGGACATGTGTAATCAGCTTCATTCCCTCCGCTTGACCTTTTCTTTCTGTATTCATAAAATAAATTGCATCAAAACTTGTGCGATTGCTTTTAACTTGCTTGAATTTGACATTCTTTTTGATAGAATAATCGCAAATAGTCCTTAGTCTCGAATAAATCACCAACTTTAAAAGTGAAGTCCTCATCACTTCTACCATTTAAACATTGCCCGATGCCAACGTCTTCTACTGTGGAAGAACGAATCCACTCATCATCCTCGAACTCGTCGGGAGGTGGCTTTTCGAACTCAACATATTCATTATTAACATAAGCCTCTTCAGGCCATCATGGGTTCTCTTCAACATCTTCAATCACAAATTGCATATTATCAATTGGTGCACTATCTTGTTCTTCACCTTCAGAGTCATCGTTTCTTTCATCCTCTTCAATCGCTGCCCCTCTTATCGCCCTCATATTTTGATAAAGGGCTTCATTGTTCATGATCCTTGACGTTCCCCCAAATGAAGGTGCACTTAGGTATTTGATTATCACATTTTAATTACATTTTTATACCCTTATTACCTATGTTATATGAATAACGATATTACTAATAATCATTTTTATCTTATTTTGCAGGCTAATAAAGAAATAATGAATAAAAGCCCAAATGACTCAAATTCTCTGAATTTCTACCAATATTTGAAGCCCAAATCTGAAGACAAACCAAGGCCCAAGATACCAAATTGATCCAAGAGAAATTCGTGAAGAAAAATCAAGAAAAGACAAATTCGGTTGGGAACCAATCGGTTGACCAACCGTTATTAACCGATCGCCAACCGATCGGTTTCCAAATGATTCAATTAATGGTGGATTTCTCCTTTTGGCTAGGTTTGATCCAATGGTTCACATCAACTCCGTTGGGCTATAAATAGGGTGAAGGCCGAGTGTTTTGAGTGTGAAATATTTTGTAAAACTCCATTTGGAGAGGAGGGTTACTCTTAATTGAGGAGACCTTCCAAAATTGTAACTTTTGTTACACAATAAATGAAATTTTTCAATTCTTCAATTTCCTTTCTCTTCTTCTAATCCAAGGACCAAAAGGAGGATTAGATTAAGATCGAGTTGTTGGTTTCTATTTTATTTCTTTTTCATTTTCTTTCTTGTTCATTTATTGCTTTGTAGCTTAGATTTACTTTCATGCAATTTAATTTCATGCAATTTACTTTCATGCAATTTACTTTCATGCAATGTATTTAATTCTTGTATTTACTTTCTAGAATAGATTTTCCTTTTCTTTAATTCACCTTGAGGCTAGAACCCTCTTGGGAATTACCCTTTTCTAAGTGTGGAGCCAATATTTGTGGGATCCCTAGAGATTATTTGAAACTAGCTAACAAATCCAACTCATTTTCATGAGATTGAGATAAGCTAAGTGGATCTACTCTAGATTCCTCATATCTTTAATTAACCCTCCATACTTTACCTTCTTGATTTTGCACTTATCCTTATTTTTCATTTGTTTGTTATTTTCCTTTATTCTTGATTTTGATTTTCCTCTCCTCTCTCTCTCAATCTTGCTTTCTTTTATTTTGCACTTATTTTCTCTCAATCTCATATTCCTCCATGTGCATATAATCTCAAACTTAGTTTTGTTATTATGTGCATATAACCACCACCACACTCTCAACTTTATTTTCTCCTCTTTTGCACATAATCCACATCCACTCTCTTATCTCTCCACATCCACTTTCACCATTTTCTTATTTTTCATTTTATTTGTACATAAACTCCTAATTGTCGCACAAGATAATTTGAGAACCAAAACTTGAGCAAAACTCCTCCTACTTTCCGTTCCTCGTGGGATCGATAATCTTTTATACTATAACTTGATAAGGGTTGTATACTTGCAACTAAGGAGGTAATCGCTTATTTCCCATCAAGTTTTGGCCGCTGTCGGGAACGGTGCATAAGTAGGATTTTCATTAAGTTTGGTTTTATTTTGTGTGTTTTCTTTGTGTAGGAACTTGGAGCTTGAAGATCAAGAGTTGAAGATTCAAGATTGAAGAATTGCCTCCAACGAGGCTTTGCATTGCTTTTATGTGAGTAACTTCTCCATCTAGTATTTTCAATTCCACCCTTTAGATAGTTCATATACATTAGAGACAATTAGGATAAAAAAATAATAAAAAAATAAAAAAATAAAAGGATTTTTTCCCTTGTCTAATCTCTAATAAACTTCATTTTTTTATTGTCGACCATAATAAAAAAAAATAAAAAGATTTTGTTTTTTTGCATCCTTTTAGTTGCTTTTAATTCTTAGGGTTGCATTTCATATAATAGTAGGAATTCACCAAGTGATTTGAGCATCTTGATTTGGCACACACTTGAAAATATCTTAAGGGCAAAACCCATTAATCAAGATAAGGTAAGGGATTTCATCACCCTTTCCTTAGCCCAAAATCACTAATTCCTCATTACACATACCAAGCCTCTTAAAATTGATTAGACGTTGGCCCCTAAGGATTCAAGCTCATTAAGGAACAATAATTTCTTAAGTGAACCGTCCAAGTTTATTTGGATTAATTGGTGTCTAAGGCAAGGTTTAGGGTTATGTATAGCCCGAAAGGAAAGAGGTACTTAATTGATCTTTGATCTCCTCTAGTACTATCCTTACCTGGCTAATTACCCAAGTAAACTTTGATCTTTTCACTAAGGGAATTTTGGTTAGGAGTCGGTCTAAGTCAAGTTTAGGCTTAACCCTAGAGTTAGGTGATTGGAAAGTGATTGCCTTGATTTATTTTAGTTAGTTTTTCCTTATTTTTTTTATCATCTTCTTAACTTTTTCTCTTATCATTTTTCAAATATAAAAAAAAAATTTGATTTTGGTGTATGCAAACTTGGGTTAGGATAATACCAATCGCTTAATTGCTTTTGATCCATCTCTTGAACCAAACGAAATGGCCAATACCAACCCACCTGTTCTTCAAGATGTTTGTTACCCCACTAGAAATGCAATCCCTCTTGCATAAAACTCCCCGAGGTAAATGGAACCAATTTTGAACTTCGACCGCATTTCATAAACATGCTTCCCAAATTCTTAGGAGTCAAACCAAGACGATACATCTTTATCTCCTAATTTGAAGAAGTTTGCCTCATGATTAAAATGAGGGACTTAACTGAAGATGCGATCAAACTCCGATTTATTCCATTTGCCCTAAGGACAAAGCCAAAAATGGTCAGATAGCTTGCCCACGATTCCATCTCAACTTGGGGTGAATTTGTAAAAGTTTTTCAAAAATTCTTTCCTATCCACAAAACGGTCAAGCTTAGAAACAAAGATTCAAAATTTTAAAATTGTTCCCGAGAACCTTTTGGAAGTATTTTGACAAATTCAAAGATCTTCTTATCCAATGTCCTCACCATGGTCTTGAAAAGTGGCGATTATGCCAAATCATTTATGAAGGATTGGATTATTCTTCAAAACTTCCTTAGAGTCAATGTGTCAAGGGGATTTCATGAAGAAAAATGCCGATGAAGCTTGGGACTTTGTAGAGAATTTATCCGAGAAAACTATGCAAGGGGAACACCGTGATTCATCGCTACCCAATCCAATTCTAGAGGTCCTTCCTTAGAGTCAAACATAGCCTCTGAAGCTAAGATGGCTACAATTCTACGCAGTTAGAAACTTTAGAAACCAAAGAACGAGCTCCTACCAAATCAATCAAGTTTCTCACCAGTTGTCATAATCGCTTTTCTACAACCCATGCTTCGAGCAATGTCCACTCTTAGGAAATACTCAATCTCTAGAATGATGAATGCCGATTCCAAAGATCCGACACGATCCATTTTCTCCAACCTATAATCCGTGTTGGAGAAATCATCCAATTTTGCATGGAATCGTGGTAATTTCTGAAATCAAAATTTCACTCCTCTTCAAACCAACAATTCCCTAGGGCAACGCAGCTTTTCAGTTCTCAAACCAATTTTCCACAATCAAATCGGCCATTTCCAAATCGGTTTCCTCATCATCAATCTACAAATCATATTCCTTCAAATGTTGAGAAACGCCTTAATGTGTTGGAAAGAGGTTTGGAAGCCTTGATTAAAACCTCTACACGCACTACTTAACTTGTTGACTCAAACATCTAACACGATGAACTCCTTTATGCAATCAACAGACAAATTCTCAACTCCAACACTCAAGCCATAGCTAGATTAGAAACCCAAATTTTAGTCAACTAGCCGCTATAAGTGAGAGAGAGAAAGGATCATTTCCGAAGTCAACCCGTGACCAATCCAAGGAACGCTGGTCAAGTTCAACTTTCCAAGATCAAGTGAATGCAATCCATTCACAACAATCGTGAAACCAAAGTTACTAATCAAGTCCTTCGTAATCCAGAGAATTACGTTGAATACATGCATCTTGAAGCCAACATTTGAAGAACCCGTTGTCAATGAACTTCGATTGTTAGAAAATAGAAAACAACAAGATTTCATTTTTGATGAAATTTTGTTAATAACTAATCTAAGTTCAAAAGCATACAACCATTAGTACCTACCTTCCATTGCTGCACACATCACTAAAACCTTGAAATTTTTGGAATTTAAGCACATCGCTGATTATATCATTTTGAAATTCTTTAAATTTCGAGGTAGAATTTTCAGAATAAGGTAGGATTTAATGTAGAATGTGAGCTTCTCATGTTTCATCTTTTATTCTACATTTTTGTCTCATAATAATAACAAGAATTTATTCTTCTCTCATGTGAGAGTTTCTTGTTGTTCTTTATTTCAAAAAAAAAAAAAAGAATAAATTTTTGACTTCACCTTCTCATACCAAAGGTAATTCTGAATTTTTATCATTGTTCAAGTCGACCGAACAAATGTAAGTGCTTCCATTCTTATCTGCTTTTACTTTGTGCATATTAGAATTTGCATTGAGGACAATGCAAAATTTAGGTGTGGGGTGGGAATTAGTCATTTTATCTTTATCTTAGTTATCTTTTTTTTCTCTTTTTCTTACCATTTTTTATGTCATTTTTTTTCTCTTTTCATCATAAAAAAATAGTCACTTGCCAACTTAATAGAGTTGATTAATAATTGATCAATTTGATAGAATTTAAGTCTTCTAATCCTTAGTTAGTTCTATACTCAAGTTTACCTTTTATGACAACTCCAAATAAATTTCTTAAGAAATGATTTTCAAGTAGTATACTTTACTTAAGTTTTAACTTAGATTTTTAATTAAAGTAATGGAATTTTTGCATGCCTAACTTAGAGTTGAAAATAATTTTTCAAGTTGTCTTGATCCAAATATTGTTCAGAATATATATACATATACACATATATATATATATATTATACTAACTTAATAAAAGAAGAAAAAATTCTCTTAAAATCATTGGTGGTTCTATTTTACTAAGCCTAAGTTGATGAGTAATTAAGCCCGAGGAGTATTTCTATGCTTAATGACCTAAGCCCAATTGGGTTGGGATTCATTGGCCCAAAACTCGCTAAATGGTCACTTAGAAAGCCCGATTAAAAGAACAAAACCACCAAGGAATAAAGAGTTAAAAAAAAAAATAATTGTCATACTAATCATGTTTTTATATATAGTTATATTTGTATATGTTCTTGAAAAATTAAATGGATTTAAAGACTTGAAATTTGTTTAAAACAAAGAGTTAGCATGTTCTTTTCAAAACTTTCAAATTAAATTTTTGAGTTAAACTTGGTTTTGTATAACTATAATGAAAGGATTTTCTTAAGAAAATTACATTGGAGTTATGATAAAACGTTTTCTTGAGTATTAACCAACTTCAATTGGAATGTTTGAAGATATCAAATGAATTAATTATTTTATTAACTTCTTTAATTTGGCAAGTCGACTGAATTTTGTGGGTATATTCATCGCAAACCCTCACGAGACTACAACTCGCCCACTAGGGTAACCTAGGGTTTAAAGGCTTGTTGTATGTGCTAAATACAACCGCGATTCCTCGCGAAAGTGAGTTAGGTTTTCTTTTTATTTTCTTTGCTAGAGGACTAGCAAAAGTTTAGGTGTGGGGGTATTTGATTATCACATTTTAATTACATTTTTATACCCTTATTACCTATGTTATATGAATAACGATATTACTAATAATCATTTTTATCTTATTTTGCGTGCTAATAAAGAAATAATGAATAAAAGCCCAAATGACTCAAATTCTCTCAATTTCTACCAATATTTGAAGCCCAAATCAAGACAAACCAAGGCCCAAGATACCAAATTGATCCAAGAGAAATTCGTGAAGAAAAATCAAGAAAAGACAAATTAGGTTGGGAACCAATCGGTTGACCAACCGGTTATTAACCGGTTATTAACCGATCGCCAACCGATCGGTTTCCAACAGATTCAATTAATGGTGGATTTCTCTCCTTTTGGCTAGGTTTGATCCAATGGTTCACATCAACTCCGTTGGGCTATAAATAGGGTGAAGGTCGAGTGTTTTGAGTGTGAAATATTTTGTAAAACTCCATTTGGAGAGGAGGGTTACTCTTAATTGAGGAGACCTTCCAAAATTGTAACTTTGTTACACAATAAATGAAATTTTTCACCCTTCAATTTCCTTTCTCTTCTTCTAATCCAAGGACCAAAAGGAGGATTAGATTAAGATCGAGTTGTTGGTTTCTATTTTATTTCTTTTTCATTTTCTTTCTTGTTCATTTATTGCTTTGTAGCTTAGATTTACTTTCATGCAATTTAATTTCATGCAATTTACTTTCATGCAATTTACTTTCATGCAATGTATTTAATTCTTGTATTTACTTTCTAGAATAGATTTTCCTTTTCTTTAATTCACCTTGAGGCTAGAACCCTCTTGGGAATTACCCTTTTCTAAGTGTGGAGCCAATATTTGTGGGATCCCTAGAGATTGTTTGAAACTAGCTAACAAATCCAACTCATTTTCATGAGATTGAGATAAGCTAAGTGGATCTACTCTAGATTCCTCATATCTTTAATTAACCCTCCATACTTTACCTTCTTGATTTTGCACTTATCCTTATTTTCATTTGTTTGTTATTTTCCTTTATTCTTGATTTTGATTTTCCTCTCCTCTCTCTCAATCTTGCTTTCTTTTATTTTGCACTTATTTTCTCTCAATCTCATATTCCTCCATGTGCATATAATCTCAAACTTAGTTTTGTTATTATGTGCATATAACCACCACCACACTCTCAACTTTATTTTTCTCCTCTTTTGCACATAATCCACATCCACTCTCTTATCTCTCCACATCCACTTTCACCATTTCTTTATTTTCTTGTTTGTAGAATAGATTTACTTTCATGCAATTTACTTTCATGCAATTTACTTTCATGCAATTTAATTTCATGCAATTTAATTTCATGCAATTTAATTTCATGCAATTTAATTTCATGCAATTTACTTTCATGCAATTTACTTTCTTGCAATTTACTTTCATGCAATTTACTTTCATGCAATTTACTTTCATGCAATTTAATTTCATGCAATTTACTTTCTTGCAATTTACTTTCATGCAATTTAATTTCATGCAATTTACTTTCATGCAATTTAATTTCATGCAATTTACTTTCATGCAATTTACTTTCATGCAATTTACTTTCATGCAATGTATTTAATTCTTGTATTTACTTTCTAGAATAGATTTTCCTTTTCTTTAATTCACCTTGAGGCTAGAACCCTCTTGGGAATTACCCTTTTCTAAGTGTGGAGCCAATATTTGTGGGATCCCTAGAGATTGTTTGAAACTAGCTAACAAATCCAACTCATTTTCATGAGATTGAGATAAGCTAAGTGGATCTACTCTAGATTCCTCATATCTTTAATTAACCCTCCATACTTTACCTTCTTGATTTTGCACTTATCCTTATTTTCATTTGTTTGTTATTTTCCTTTATTCTTGATTTTGATTTTCCTCTCCTCTCTCTCTCAATCTTGCTTTCTTTTATTTTGCACTTATTTTCTCTCAATCTCATATTCCTCCATGTGCATATAATCTCAAACTTAGTTTTGTTATTATGTGCATATAACCACCACCACACTCTCAACTTTATTTTTCTCCTCTTTTGCACATAATCCACATCCACTCTCTCTTATCTCTCCACATCCACTTTCACCATTTCCTTATTTTCATTTTTATTTGTACATAAACTCCTAATTGTCGCGCGCATAATTTGAGAACCAAAACTTGAGCAAAACTCCTCCTACTTTCCCGTTCCTCGTGGGATCGATAATCTTTTATACTATAACTTGATAAGGGTTGTATACTTGCAACTAAGGAGGTAATCGTTTATTTCCCATCAGTACCAATCGAAGGCAGCTCCACGAAGGGTGCCAACGAATGACCGAACCATCAGGGGCTCATTGCCGGAAATAACCCCGAGATGCGACTTGAAATAAATCAAGTGCTGCGTCGGGGAACCCTTCCCGTCAAACGGCGTGAAGTTTATTAAGTTAAACTTAGACGGGTACGGGATTGATTCCCACTCCCTCGGGTATGGGCAAGGAATACCCGTCTTCTTCACCTCTTGAGCGGAAATCAATGAGTTGATTTTTCTCTCGAGGTCTTTGATCTTCTCGCTCTCATGAGCAACAACATCTACATTATGCCCGCTATGCGGTTCGTGAGGGTTATCATCCTCTTGTGCTTCCTCCCCGGTTCAATCGCCGCATCTTGGTCGACATCGATGCGCTGACTCGATTCACCTAGATGTTTTGTCAAGGCTTGGATCTGTTGGTCATGCATTTCTCTCATCCTCTGCATGGCCATATCCATCTCTAGCTTGAAGTTTTCCCGTTGTTTAGTCAATGCTTCTTCTAGCATTTTAGCCACTTGATCTGTACTGATCATAAGCGCTTCTTGGGGGCACCCTTCGCTAGATACAGATATCGAGGCAATCAGGAGCCAACATCCGACGATCATCCTCCGCGGGTATCCCTCTCAGAAGTTTGTCGTAATTGGACCGTCGGATAGTCCCGGACTGCAAACGAGTTAACCGTTGCGATTTGCTGGGGATAGCTCGTGATGATGACCCTTTGCTGGTCATATTATTAGTGACCTTTGGCAATTCATCCTCTCGGGATGTCATCCTTCTGCGGAATCGCCTTGACCTAGGTCTCGGCGTGTCGGTGCTAAGCCTCTGGAAGACCGATACTCTTTCTGGGGTTTCTTGATGGCAATTGCACTCCGAGAGCACTGTCTTGATGAGCTTGGAGCACAAGCATGACGGTGTTAGTTTAGGGGAGCCCCTTCGAGATTTCTTCGCACTCGCGACGCAGAGCTGTACCCGGCATTTAGTGCACGAGAAACTCGCCGTCGCGTCGGCCGCGACCCTCGTATAACATCGTCGTCATCAGATGAAAACGTCTCCTTCCGAGAATGGCCTATTTCGCCGAAACTACCGAAAGTGACTCGCCTTGACTTTTGCTTATGTGAGCGTGAAGTCTCGGTGGACTCTCAGACTTCGATCTTTAGTCCGGTTGGTGAGGTTGCAGGAATCTTCCAATCCTTCTTGGAACGGGTGCGACCTCCTGTATGAGGAGTGACCCGTGATTCCTTTAGAGGACCCAAGCGATCCTTGATAGTTGATACGGGCGCCTTTGGCTTTAATGCGCCGTCGGACTTAGGTCTTGGCGTTGAACTTGAGGCGCCAGGAACTGGGGTGTCGGCAACCTTGGGCTTGGATGCCGTGACTGCTGAAGCCGGAGTACTGTTAGCTTTAGGTCTCCAAACCTGGCGGTACGTTGGCGGTTTCTTCGCCACCTCCTTCCTCTTCAATTCACGAGCCTGCTGCACCAAAGCTTCGTGCACTGCGCAGAAGTCTTGTGGCGCTTCGGATCACGCTCTGGCGTGGAAGCGGTTCGTTTGACACGGACCCACTTTCGTTGGTTGGCGGCTTGGATGGACCGTCGATCACTTGAGGCCGGCCTCGGTTAGTTCGATCTTAGATCCGCCTCACAGCAGATCCCATCCATGGATTGCATGGCTTTGGCGTGTTTGCGCGCCATGCTTTGTCGTCGCCTTTGGAGGGCTCGCTTGGAGAGTCTTGGTAGCGTCATTGGCGTTCATCTCGGCCGTCGTGAAGTCTGGACGAGCAAGGGGATTTCTCGCTACTTGTGAGTTGGACTTCGCCGTCTGAGGCTCTACATCGGAGGCCCATCGGGTTCTCCTTGCAGGGGAGACCTTCTTGGAGCGGCGAAGAGAACTGGATCTGGAGGACGAGGATAGATACTCCTCGAACTTCTTCTGGTCGAACTCGAACTCGACCTCTTCCTCCACCGGGATAGGGATCCACGGTTGCGGCACGATGACCTCCGATCTGGTAGGTGGCTCAATGATGCGGCTTGTTCGCGGGGAAAGTTGTTTCGATTGTCATTGATTTGAATTTGTTACAGCTTCAGTCGCCTACAACAAAATTCAAAGAATATCGCCTTTTTATAAGGCTTACAATGAAAATCAAAAAAGATTACAACTTTTTAACCCTTTTAGAACAAACGCGGATCCGCTTATCGGATCCTCGCCGTGGGTTCTTTGCCCGTGTCGGACTTTTATGTCCGGTGGACCATCAAGCAATCCCGATCCGAAAGTGGAGATCTAGATACGAGATCTGCGGATCTAGAGTGCTTATTTCATGAAGGAAGTAAGACACCGACGGGGATCAACTCACGAAGGAGGTGATCGCCGGAGCGGGTGAGATCTACTAGGAGAAATCACACGCTCGCCCTGAGACTAAGACGAAGCTTAGCCTTGAGGGTAAATTTGTAAATCTGACCTAGACCGGTGTAGACTCGAGCTGGATCCTCTACCTTGTTGTGTAGATCTGAGCCGCAACGAACTCCTCGAGATCTGGATCTCGTCTCTTCTCTTGATCAATGCCCGAACCTGTGCCAAAGTCTTGATCTTCAGAACTTCAAAAATCCGGACCTGCAGGGCTCTAGCGAGTTCTTCCAAGAGATCCAAAATCTAACTCCCCGACTGAAGGAGACCCCCCCTATTTATCGCATCAGGGGGGGGTGTGCAGGTGGCTCGGCCTCATGGCCGAGCCACCTCGGCCTCATGGCCGAGCCACCTCGGCCACTTGACCGAAGTGGCTTGGCCATGATGGCCGAGCCACCTCGGCTATGTTGGCCGAGTCACCTCGGTCAACATAGCCGAGTCGCCTCGTTTTCATTGTGGCCTCGGTTTACCCGTTTCGCTCCCCCGTTTACCCGTATTCCGGCGTAATTTTCCTCCGGTGATGTCGCCGTTGTGTTTGAGTCCGTATCCGATCAACTTTCAGAGTTCAATCGCTCGCTTATGCTGACGGACTAAGTACGGTTGATTCCGTCTCGTCGGCATTTGAGTTTAGTCAACTCGCCTCGTCGAACTTCGTCATCAGGTTTATTCCACGATACGTTGTTTCGTTGACTCGTACGCCTTGCCGACTCACTTCATGCGTTCGTCGACTCGCTCTATGCGTTTTGCAGCGTAATCACGTCGTCAGCAGTTCTAGGTCGCGTTGTCGGATGGGTCGTCGGTTGTCAGCCCACCGTCACGAGTCTCGCTCGGGTACTGATAAGCAATTTTTAACGCCTACACCATCAAGGCCCAAGCCTTGGCTGACTTCCTCATCGAATTGACCTCACCGGATGACGAACTAGCCATGCCATTGCCGCCAACTCAGCAGGAGCCTTCAACATCTCAAGCAATCAAGGCCGCCGTTCCTCGAACACGCTACACCATCGAATATGATTCACCAGAGTTTGCCTCTTGGTGGTTGCTAAAGGTGGACGGGTCCTCGGGTGAAGCCGGCAGTGGAGCAGGAGTAGTCCTACGCAGCCCTGACGGATCGACGCATGAGCACTCCATCACCTTTGATTTCTTTGCCACAAACAACGAGGCCGAATACGAAGCACTTCTGGCGGGTCTTCGAGTCGCCTTAGCTATAAAGGCCGAGCGACTCTATGTTTTGACCGACTCCCAACTTGTTGTCCATCAGGTGAATGGGGAGTATGCGGCCAAAGATTCGAGAATGGTCCTATATCTAAGGGCAGTTAAAGAGCTGTTAGCCAACTTTACTGATTACAGGATCGCCCAAATCCCCCGAGCTCTCAACGTTCGGGCGGATGCCTTTTCTAAACTTGGGTTGACCAGCTCAAAAGGCAGTTCGGAGCCTATATACACTGACACCCTCAAGCATCCCAGTATTGTGAAGACATCCAAAACAGTCATGCAAGCCGAGACATCCGCGGAGCTCTGTTGGATGGACCCCATCATCCAATACCTAACAGAGGGGACCCTACCAGAGAATGCCACTGAAGCTAGGAGATTGTAAAGGAATGCACGCTGTTGCCTTATGCTTGATGATCAACTCTATCGAATATCATACTTCGACAGCGGCGTAGGGCCCTACCTCCGATGTCTTCGGCCATCAGAGGCCAGTTATGTTCTCAAAGAGATCCATGAGGGGATGTGTGGAAATCATCCAGGGGCTAGAACCCTCACCTAGAAAGTCATTCGCCAAGGATATTACTGGCCCACTATACTAGAAGAGTCCAAAAAACTCGTCTCATTGTGCCAGAAGCGTCAATTCTTCTCAAGAATCCTGCGAATGGCAGCCACTGAGCTCACTTCCATCCTGAGTCCAATCCGATTTGTGCAATGGGTCTTGGATATACTGGGTCCTCTCCCAATAGCCTCAGGACAGCGGAAGTTCTTGATCGTAGTCATCAATTATTTACCAAATGGATCGAGGCCGAACCCTTGGCTAAAATTAGTGAGAGCAATGTCACCAATTTTGTGTGGAGATCCATTGTCTGCCAATTTAGCATTCCCCTCTCCTTCATCACTGACAATGGCACTCAGTTTGACAGCGGGGGCTTTCGAAGTTTTTGTGAAGAATGGAACATCCGCCTCAAATTATCCTCAGTTGCGCACCCCAAGTGCAATGGACTTGCAGAAGCCACCAATAAAGGCATCCTGCAAGCTCTAAAGAAAAAGGTGGATAAGGCGATCGGAAATTGGGTTGAAGAATTACCTGGTATCTTGTGGTCTTACCGCACAACTCATAAGAACTCTACAGGGAAAACCCCCTTCAAGTTAGCTTATGGGGCGGAGGCGGTCACCCCAGTTGAAGTCGACATGCTGACAATTCGACTGCATCGTTTCGATAAAGACTTGAACTCAGAAGGACTTCGAATCAGACTCGACCTCATTGACGAAGTCTGAGAAAAAGCTCTCCGATCTCAAGTTGTTAATCAGTAGCGCATTGCTCGGTATTACAACAGCAAGGTCCGACCCAGGAGATTCAGCGTCGGCGATCTTGTTCTTCAAAAAGCCACTTTCGATAAGGATACCAGACGCAGCAAGTTGGCTCCCAATTGGGAAGGACCCTATGCAGTCATTGAAGAGTGAATGTGATTATGTGCAAAAGAGGAGAAAATACAGTTGAGAATGTGGTTGTGGTTATATGCACATAATAACAAAACTAGATTTGAGATTATATGTACATGGAGGGAATATGATATTGAGAGAGAAGCAAAAATCAATGAAATCAAGAATCAAGAATAAAGGAAAATAACAAACAAATGAAAAGCAAGAAAGTAAAGATGAAAATAAACAAAGTAAAAGATGGAGGATTGATTTAAGATAGGGGGAGTCTAGAGTAGATTCACTTAGCTAATCTCAATCTCACAAGAGTGAGTAGGATATGAAGCTAGTTTCAAACAATCTCTAGAGATCCCCAATTATGATCTCCATGAACAAAAGAAAAGAGAAAAACAAGGCGACAAATAAAGAGAAAAATAAAGAAGATAAAATATGGAGGATAATTAAAGATGACGGAATCTAGAGTAGATCCACTTAGCAAATCTCAATCTCACAAGAATGAGTTGGATGTAAAAACTAGTTTCAAGCAATCTCTAGGGATCCAATTAAAGGCTCCACACTTAGAAAAGGGGTAATTCCGAAGAGATCTTAAGCCTCAAGGCGAATTAAAGAAAAGAAAAGAGAAATTAAAATTAATTACAAGAATTAAAGGGCAAGAATTAAAGATATTGCATAAAAGTAAACTACATGAAAATAAATTGCATGAAAGTAAATCTACTCTAACAAGAAAGGAAAAGAAATAAATGGCAAATCCACATATTCATATCTTCATCTTCATCCTCCTTTTGGTCCTTGGACAAAGTGAAGAAACAAATATGAAGGGGTGAAAATTTTTTTTATTAATTTGTAATAAAAGTTATAATTTTGGAAGGTCTTCTCAATTAAGAGTAACTCTCCTCTCCAAATAGAGTTTTTATAAAATATTTCACACTCAAACCTCTCCCCCTCTACCCCTATTTATAGTCCAACGTGATGAATGAAGACCATTGGATCAAACTTAGGCTCTAAGGAGAAGAAATCAGTCATTGATCAAATTCTGTTGCAAACCAATCGGTTGGCCAATCGGTCAGCCAATCGGTTGGCCGACCGATTGGTCGACCGATTGGTTTGCAACCAACTTTGTCTTTTTTTAATTTTTCTCCACGAATTTCTCTTGGATCCTTGTGTAGTCTTGGGCCTTCCTTTGACTTCGTATTTGGGCTTCAATAAAAGATAAAAAATAGGAGAGTTGAGTTATTTGGGCTTTTATTCATATTTTCTTCATTAACCTGCAATTTAAGACAAAAACAATTATTAGTGATATCTTTATTCACATAAAATAGATAGTGAGGGTATAAAATTATAATTAAAATGTGAAAATTAAGTACCCCCACACCTAAACTTTTGCTAGTCCTCTAGCAAAGAAAATAAAAAGAAAATCCTAACTCACTTTCGCAGGAATCGTGGTTGTATTTAGCGCATACAACAAGCCTTTACACCCCTAGGTTACCCTAGTGGACGAGTTGTAGTCTCGTGAGGGTTTGCAGTGAATATACCCATAAAATTCAGTCAACTTGTCAATTTAAAGAAGTCAAAGTATAATTAACTTACTTGATATATTTAAACCTTCTAATTGAATCTAGTTATTACTCAAGAAAATATTTTTCTATATAACTCCAAGGTAATTTCTTGAGAAAATCTTTTTATTATAGCTATACAAAATCAAGCCTATCTTAGAAATTTAATTTAAAAGTTTTGAAAAGAACATGCTAACTCTTTGTTTTAAATAATTTTCAAGTATCTTAATCAATTTATTTTTCAAGAACATATATACAAATATAACTATATATATAAAAACATTGTTAATAAATAATTTTTAATTACTCTTTATTCCTTGGTGATTTTGTTCTACTTGATCGGGCTTTCTACGTGACCATTTAACGAGTTTTGGGCCAATGTATCCCAACCCAATTGAGCTTAGGTCATTAAGCATAGAAATATTCCTTGGGCTTAATTACTCGGTCAACTTATGCTTAGTAAGATAGAACCACCTTGAAGTTTAAGAGAATATTAGTTGGTGCCCATTTTTCACACTCTTCTTTTGTTAGTTCTTTTTTAATATATATGTGTATATGTATATATATGTCTTAAAAATATTTAGATCAAGAAAACTTGAGAATTTATTTTCAACTCTAAGATGAGCATGCAAAAATTTCATTATTTTAATTAAAAGTCTAAGTAATGACTTAAGTGAAGTATACTACTTTGAAAATTATTTCTTAAGAAATTTATTTGGAGTTATCATAAAAGGTAAACTTGAGTGTAAAACTAACTAAGGATTAGAAAATTTAAATTTTATTAAATAGATCAATTATTAATCAACTCTATTAAGTTGGCAAGTGATCTATATATTTTTTAATGACATAAAAGAGAAAAAATGGTAATAAAAAGAGGAAAAATGACTAAGATAAAGAGGAAAAATGACTAATCCTCACCCCCACGCCTAAATTTTACATTGTCCTCAATGCAAACTCTATAATGCACAAAGTAAAACAGATAAAAATTAAGCACTTACATTTATTTATCAGGCTTGAACAATGATAAAAATCTGTAATTACCTTTAGTATGAGGAGGATGAAGTCAAATTTTTTGTAAAAAGAACAAGAAACTCTCAAATGAGAAAAGAATAAATTCTTTTTATTATTATGATGAGACACAAAGATAAACAAATGTAGAATAAAAGATGAGAAATGAGAAGTTTAAATTCTACATTAAATCCTACCTTATTGTTGAAGATTCTACCTTAGATTTTAAAGAGATTTAAAATGATATAAACAATGAAGTGCTCAGATTCAAAATATTCCAAGGGGTTCAATGATTTTTGCAATAATTCAAGGTAGGTTTCAATGGTGTTATGCAATTTAAACTTAGCTTCTTTATTATCAAAAGTTTGTGCAACCAAATTTTCTTTGAAATATTTCTCAAACATAAGATCTATATTTGAGGGTTTAAATTCTAATTGTTTATTTTCTAAAAAGCTAAGTTCATCTGAGAAGAGTTCTTCAAAGGTTTGTTCAAGCACAGTTTCAGTTTTCTCAAAAATCGGATCTGATTTTTCTAAAAATAACAGTTCTTCACCAAAAATTTCCTCGAAATCCAGATCTGATTCATTCTCCTCCTCAATTGGACTTTCCTTAAGGTAATTTATTTCTAAAGGTTGATTATCAATATTGTTTCCTGGATTGAAAATATTAAGTTCAGCAGTCAGATTCCCAAAGGACAGCTTCATGTGACCAGTTCTACAGTTGATGAGAGCATTAGAAGTGACTAAGAACGGTCTTCCTAAGATCACGGGTATTTGTCTTTTGGGATTGAAAACGGGCTGTATTTCCAGGACTACGAAATCAACAGGAAAAATAAAATCACCAACCTTTATCAATACATCTGTTATTTCACCCATAGGGACCTTAACAGATCTATCAGCTAACTAAAGTGTGCATCTAGTTGGCTTGAGCTTCCCAACACCCAGTTGTTGGTAGATCGAATACGAAAGTAAGTGGACACTGGCCCCTAAGACTTTGAGAGGACATCACTGATATTGACAGCAAGAAAGACTTTTTTTGAAATATTTATTCTCCTCTTTTTGGTACATAATTCCTTCAAAAACTTGGCATAAGAAGGAATTTGTTCAATGACATCTAAGAGAGGTATATTGACCTTTACCTGCTTGAAGGTTTCTAGAATCTTCTCCTCCTGAGGGGAGTGATTCTTAGGCCTGAGTCTATCTGGGTATGCAGCAACTGGTTTAAACCTATCAAGATTAGGCTCAGGTTCGGGTTCAGGCTCTTGGTCATTGGAAACAGGTGATTGCTAGATAGAGTCATCGGAAGGAGAGATAATTTATTCTGGTTCAAGGGTTTTACTTGGAGGTGCTCTAACTTGATTATCAACTTGTTTTCCTGACCGTAGTGAATGGATTGCATTCACTTGAGCTTGGTAGGATGAACTTGATCCCGTGTCCTTAGGGTTGGTCACGGGTTGACTCGGAAATGCTCCTTTTTCTCTCTCACTCACAGCACTAGCTAGTTGTCCAAGTTGCGTTTCTAATCTAGCTATGGCTTGAGTGTTAGAAGTGAGAATTTGTCCGGTTGATTGCATAAAGGTATTCAAAGTGTTGGATATTTGAGTCAACAAGTTGGTGGTTTGTGTAGAGGCCTTAATTATGGTTTCTAAACTCTTTTCCAAAACATTGAGACGTTTATCATGTTCAGAGTTTAGAGGAGAATGATTTACAGATTGATGAAGAGACTGATTTGGATATAGCAGATTTGGTTGTTGAAAATTTATTTGGGAACCGAAAGGAACTGTGTTTTCCCTAGAAAATTGTTGGGTTGAAGAGGGAGTAAAATTTTAATTTTCGGAGTAGTTTTCCTAATTCCATGTAAAGTTCGGATGATTTCTCCAACCTGAATTGTAAGTTGGAGAAAATGGGTCATTCCCGGGATGCTGGAATGCAGCGTTTACCTATCTTAGTGGTTGATTGTTTTCTAAGAGAGGACATTTCTCTGAAACATGAGATGGAGAAAGACAGTCGTGACAACTTGAGGCAGAAACTTGATTGATTTGAGCTGGAGCTCGTTCTTTAATTTCTAAAGCTTCTAACCTACGCATGATTGTAGCCATCTTTGCTTCAGAGGGTTTATCTCCAAAGAAAGACCACTGGATTTGGGTTGGGGAACTGATGAGATTCGGTCATCACAGTGTTCCCACTGCATGGTTTTCTCGGATAAACTATCTCAAAAGTCTCAAGTTTTGTCAGCATTTTTCTTTATGAAATCCCCATGACACATTGACTCTAAGAAAGTTTTTAAAGAATAATCCAATCCTTCATAAATGATTTGGCATAATCGCTACTTTTCAGGACCATGATGAGGACATTGGATGAGAAGATCCTTAAACCTATCAAAATACTTCCAGAAGGGTTCTCCTGGGACAATTTTAAAATTCATGATGCTATTTCGAAGCTTGATCGTTTTATGAATAGGAAAGAATTTCTTAAGAAACACGGTAACAAATTCATCCCAAGTTGAGATGGAATTTGTAGGCAAGTTATACAGCCATTTCTTCGTCATGTCCTTAAGGGCAAATGGAATAAATCGGAGTTTGATCACATTTTCGGTTAAGTCCCTCATCTTAATCATGAGGTAAACTTCTTCAAATTTAGAGATGAAAATGTATGCGTCTTCAGTTTCTATTCCTAGAAATTTAGGAAGTATGTCAATAAAATGTGGTCAAAGTTCAAAATTTGCTCCATTGACCTCGGGGAGTTTTATGCAAGAGAGGATTGCATTTCTAGTGGGGTAACAAACATCTTGAAGAACCGGTGGGTTGGGGTTATCCATCTTGTTGAGTTCAAGAGATGAATCAATGGGAATTAAACGATTGGTATTGTCCCTAATCCACACTCGCATACACCAAAATGACCTTTTTTTAAATAACTTTTTTAAGGAAAGAAAAAAAAAACTAAAAGAGAGAGAAAAAGAAAAGAAAAAGAAAAATCTAACGAAAACAAATCAAGGCAACAACTTTTCAATCACCCTAACTTCTAGGGTTAAGCCTAAACTCCACTAGACCAGCTCCTAACCAAAAATTCCCTTAGTGAAAAGATCAAAGTTTACTCGGGTAATTAGCTAGATAAGAATAGTACTAGAGGGAGATTAAAGATCAATTAAGTACCTTGTTCCTTGCGAAACGCTTTACGCAACCTGTAAACCTTACCTTAGATGCAAATTAATCTAAATAAACTTGGACCGGTTCACTTAAGGAATTATTGTTCCTTAATGAGCTCGAATCCTTAGGGGCCAACGTCTAATGAATTTTTAAAGGCTTGGATTTGTGTAGTGAGGATATAGTGATTTGTGGGATAAGGAAAGGGTGATGAAATCCCTCACCTCATCTTGATTAGGGGATTTTTGCCCTTAAAATATTTTCAAGTGTGTGTCAAGTCAAGATGCTCAATCACTTGGGTGAATTCCTACTATTATATGCAATGCAACCTTAGAATTTAAAAGCAACTAAAAAGGATGCAAAAACAAAAATCTTTTTATTTTTTATTATGGTCCACAATCAAACAAAGTGTGAGAAATGGAGTTCTTGTTTGAGTTTATTATCTTGTTAGTAAAAGTTCAAGTGGAAGATGGATTTTATTATGGTCAACAAGAATAAAATATTTTTTTAAATCCTAATTGTCTCTAATGTGAATGAACTATCTAAAGGATGGAATTGAAAATACTAGATAGAAAAGTTACCCACGCAAAAGCTATCCTAGCCTTTTTGAAGGTAATTCTTCAATCTTGAATCTTCAACTCTTGATCTTCAACCTCCAAGTGGTCCTTCACCAGAGAAATACACAAGTTAAAGAACAAAATAGACAAAATCCTACTTATAACACCGTTTCCCGGCAACGGCGCCAAAAACTTGATGGGTAAATAAATAATTACCTCCTAGAGTTGCAAGTATATAACTTACTAAGTTATAGTATAAAAAGTTATCGATCCCACGAGGAAGGTGAAAGTATGAGCTTTGGTCAATATTGGTTCTTATGTTGTGTGTGACAAATTAGGAGTGGTAAATAATGTGAATGTGGATGTGGAGAGATTAGAAGAGTGAATGTGATTATGTGCAAAAGAGAAGAAAATAAAGTTGAGAATGTGGTTGTGGTTATATGCACATAATATTAAAACTAGGTTTGAGATTATATGCACATGGAGGAAATATGAGATTGAGAGAGAAGTAAAAATCAATGAAATCAAGAATCAAGAATAAAGGAAAATAACAAACAAATGAAAAGCAAAAAAGTAAAGATGAAAATAAAGAAAGTAAAAGATGGAGGATTGATTTAAGATAGGGGGAGTCTAGAGTAGATTCACTTAGCTAATCTCAATCTCACAAGAGTGAGTAGGATATGAAGCTAGTTTCAAACAATCTCTAGAGATCCCCAATTATGATCTCCATGAACAAAAGAAAAGAGAAAAACAAGGCGACAAATAAAGAGGAAAATAAAGAAGGTAAAATGTGGAGGATAATTAAAGATGGCGGAATCTAGAGTAGATCCACTTAGCAAATCTCAATCTCACAAGAATGAGTTGGATGTAAAAACTAGTTTCAAGCAATCTCTAGGGATCCAATTAAAGGCTCCACACTTAGAAAACGGGTAATTCCGAAGGGATCTTAAGCCTCAAGGCGAATTAAAGAAAAGAAAAGTGAAATCAAAATTAATTACAAGAATTAAAGGGCAAGAATTAAAGACATTGCATAAAAGTAAATTGTATGAAAATAAATTGCATGAAAGTAAATCAACTCTAACAATAAAAGAAAAGAAATAAATGGCAAACCCACATATTCATATCTTCATCTTCATCCTCCTTTTGGTCCTTGGACAAAGTGAAGAAATAAATATGAAGGGGTGAAAAATTCTTTTATTAATTTGCAACAAAAGTTATAATTTTGAAAGGTCTTCTCAATTAAGAGTAACCCTCCTCTCCAAATAGAGTTTTTATAAAATATTTCACACTCAAACCTCTCCCCCTCTACCCCTATTTACAGCCCAATGTGATGAATGAAGACCATTGGATCAAACTTGGGCTCCAAGGAGAAGAAATCAGCCATTGATCAAATTCTGTTGCAGATCAATCGGTCGGCCAATCGGTTGGCCGACCGATTGGTCGACCGATTGGTTTGCAACCAACTTTATCTTTTTCTTAATTTTTCTCCACGAATTTCTCTTGGGTCCTTGTGTAGTCTTGGGCCTTCCTTTGACTTCGTATTTAGGCTTCAATAAAAGGTAAAAAATAGGAGAGTTGAGTCATTTGGGCTTTTATTCATATTTTCTTTATTAACCTGCAATTTAAGACAAAAATAATTATTAGTGATATCTTTATTCACATAAAATAGATAGTGAGGGTATAAAATTGTAATTAAAATGTGAAAATCAATCATGTCCTCCTTAATCTCAAGCTCCCGATGCCATTTGCCTTCATTGCGCCCCTGCACGGCCTCCAGTGTCGCAACCTTCTTCTCAGCCACCTCTCTAGCCTTCTTCTCATTTGCCAGCGCCCTTTCAAAATCAGTAGGGAGCTTATACGTAAATGAGAGCCGAGAGAATAGCTCCAGATCGATGAGGGTCCCCTGCAGTAAATAGCCCTTAAGGGCTAGGTGCAAGCCCACGCTCGGCACTTCGTCAGCATCTCCTCATCCCTAGGAAGGGAGAATTGCTCCAACGCCGCACTGAGCCACACTTGACTCCAGGACTGAGCTCTCCTTGCCAAGAGGCCTCTTGGTGATGAACCTGTCACCCTCCGAGAGCACCTCCCTATGAGACCGGCCGTCCCCTGTCTCCCCAATCAACTTGGCTCTGAACTCATCCCATACTTGGGCGTCGAGCTTAGAGATTCAGTGGCAGAAGGGCCAGCGGAAGCCAATCTCTGGCGCCGAGGTGGCATCAGCCCTCGGGAGTTCCTCAGCAGACTGGGGAAGGGCCACCACCTCTCCAGCAACTCTCGTCATCTTAACAGACTCCTTACCCGGCCTTTGAGCTGGCTCGGGTAAAGGGGACTGGGTGCTCGGTCCCCCAGCTTGAGCTCCAGCCTCAACGGCCTCAGCTGCTTGGTCACCCTCCGCCTGCCTAGAAGGAGAAGCTTCATCAATGATGATGACCTCTGACTACTTGGGAGGAGGGGCGACTGTCGGCTAACCCCTGGTCGAGTCAACTTGAGCTGGCCCGGGCATCCCACTGTGCCCTTGTCCTTTGTCTAGCCTCCTCCTCTTCTTGTCCAACTTCTCCTTCTGGGCAGTGGTGTTCGGTCCGGCCAGCTTGGCCGCAACCTCTGCCGCCCTCGACCGCAAGCTGTTCAACTCCTCAGGAGCCAGCTCTCCCCTCAGCCGCTTTTGGGGCCTCGTAGTCAAGACCAGCCACGTCGAAGCTGAGTCCTCCCCCTTCAAATTCTTCAATGGATTCTTCTTCAGAGGGAGAGCCAGGAGAGCCGCTCGCGCCTTGTCAGCCTCAAAGGGGGGAACCCTAGATATGCTGGTCGCTCGAAGCGAAGCCGGCTCAAAGAGATTATTCATCTCTCATGATCCGGCATAAGCGCGGATCTTCTCTAGCTGTCGCCCCTCCTCGGCCGAGAGTATGCATGGCTTCAGCATGTCCTTCTTGATCTCTAGCCAAGTGGGACAAGAAAGGATGGCATCGGTGACGAAGACGCATACAAACGGCTCCTTCCAATCCCTATTGGACTTAGAATGTTCGACACCAGCTTGCAGCCGCCTATGTAGTGGAAAAAGTAATGGGTATCCTTCTTCATCGTTTTGACGCTGACAAGGTTGCTGAACAAATGCATACTCAGCTCAATGCCGACCCGGTGGCAGATCACCAAAAATAACACCAAGACGGCGATGGCATTGGGCGTGAACTGCGAAGGGGACACCCCCAGAGCACCGCACACGTCTAGGATGAAGGGGTCGAGCGGCAATCAGAGCTCGAACTCCAGATGAGTCAGGTATAGCGGCGATGTATCCTTGCCGTGATGATACACTGGCTCATCCCTGCTAGGCGCTGACAGAGTGAAGGCCTGGGGGAGATCATAGTGCTCGTAGTGGATTCTAAGCTCCTGGGTATAGATCTTTGAGCGAATTGGCCAGAGAAGATCGATCCTTATCTCATTGCGGCCAGTAGTAGAAGCCTGAGCAGCCATGGAAGATCGTCAAAAAATTGGTGCAAAATCGCCGAAAAGTAAGAAGTGGGGAAGAGAGAAATTAGGGCAAAATTTTGTGAAGAAAACCCCCCCTTTTGTGCTAAAGAGATATATATAGACTCCGAGGATGACACATGGCCAAATCAGAATGGCAGGCTCAGTTCAAAATGAACGAACGAGATCAACCCCAAAATCCGAACGGGCCTCATGAAAAATGAAACGCCGCCCTCTTTACTCCAAAACGCTCCGCTTGAAAATCGAAGCGACAATGACGCATGGCATATAATGACATTATAAAGTCTTTTCAATAGCGACCCCTCGCCTACCCCCTATAAAGGCGCCTTGGAACTCACCAATTTGCAACTATTCGAAACACAGTCGACTCGACTCGTCTGACCCTCTAGACCGACAACCAGTGTGGATGACTAAAAATGCGGTATTAGTAGACCCTCCATAGAGTCAACTCGAGCAATAGAGGCACTTGTCCTTGATAAGACAAAGTGCCCTCCACCCAGCCTGTTCAAATATGCCCTCTATCTTAGCCTCCATATATAGAGGAGTCGCCAACTTGGTCGACCCCAATTCAGCACTTAATCATTTATTCATAAGAGTGAAGTCCAAGAATAAGACCTCGACATCTATTTCATATGTCCGAGGCATATACTATCAGCCTAACAAGTGTTTAAGTTCAATCTACATAAAGGCAGGTAAACCAACAGCCAGACTCTCAATTGAGTCGACTCTTCTCATGAAATTCAAAGTACCGACCAAGCAACACAATAAATTCAGAGTTAGCTAAATATCTTTTATTCATATCTTTCAAAATGTTTACAAGTGTACAAGTGCAAAAGTATGACATAAAGATACAAAAGTCCTAGAAGACTAAGCGGGGAGACTAGGGAAGATCCATGCCTGCTCTAGGAGTCATAGGAAGGGAGCCGCCGGTAGTAGGTGGTGAAGGAGTCGAATGGACCCCCAACTTGGTCCCGTCACTCTTCTTCTTGCCCGAGCTCTCACCGGCCTCCTTAGCCGAATGCTCACCTCCCTCTTGAATCCTTCCGTCGGGGCCCCCATCGGCCTCATCATCCGACTCCTCATCCTCCGCATCACCTTCGCCAAGATCGAGTCCCCTGCCTAGCCTCTCTATGTCCAAGAGCTCATCCAGACACTTAACGACTCTTGGAGGATAGTGAAAGCGATTGGGTAGGCTCCTCATCTCGGCTGGGAGCTGCACCATGAGATAGTCGTATCCCGCCGTACAAGCTATCGCAATCTCCATTTTCCCAAAGATGCCTTGGCGATACTCCTCGATGACTTTCGACTGGTAAGCCTCAGACTCCAAGTGGGTGATACGACTTTGGGCCATGACTAGAGACTCCTCGCGACCAGCGCTCTCTTTTTCAAGCTTGATCCGAGCCAATTGCTCCTCCTCCAGCTTGTCTTTTGCATGCTGCGTGGCTTGACGCTCGGCCTCGACTTGCACCAAGGCACGATCCTTCTCCTCCAGCCCTCGCGAGGCCTCCTCAGATAAGTGTCTCACCCTCTTTTTACTCTCATGGAGTTCACACCTAAGCTTATCAATCTTGGTGGATTTCTGGATATCTGAAGTCTTAAAGCCTTCGATCATCTTCTCCTTTGCCTCCATCTCTCGACGTCGGTCGACCAGTTCACTTTCTTTGGATGACAACTCTTGAAGAGCTTTCTATAGGTCGCCCCCTACGTCGGCCTTTTGAGCTTCAAAACTGCCCTTGAAGCTTGAGATAGGAAGCTCAGATTCGCTCCATTCGGCCGAATATCTCTTGCTCCACAAGAGCCCCGCGAACTGAGTAGCTCCAGAGGCTTAAGTGGAGACCAACATTAGAAACCTCCCCCAAAAGCTCTTCATCGCGAAGAAGCCAGAACTGCTCCACTGCTCTTGATTGAGCAACGCAAGACTCAAGGACTGACCCCCCTCATGTTGAAATGATGGGCGGGTTGATGGCGATGCTCTGGGTTTGGCTCCTGATTATACCGAGGGCCTACACTGGGAGACCCAATCAATAACATCCTCATCTTCTCCCAAGTCCCTATCTCGATCTCGTCCACACGATGTGGATATGGATATCCCAGACCTCCAGAAGGAGTCGCCTCCCCTGCGGCCGGCTCCTTCCCCTGGTGATGAGTTGACACAGGGAGCGCGGTAGGAGCCCTCTCTTCCCCTGTGTGGGTCTCATTTTTGACCCTAGCCCTCTGCTGATTGGTCTCTTCCTCTTCTCGAGCCGACCCCTCATCCACATGGATGACTTCAGTTTCACCCGCCTCAGTTGCTATCCCAAGCCCTCGGCTATCAAGCTTCCATGACCTCTTTCTCTTCCTCTCGGCTTGAGCGGCCGAGGATGTAGAACCCGCCAGCTTGGCCGCTACGATGGCCGTTTGAGAGTGAGCCGCCGCAGCCTCTTCAGGAGCCATGACTTGGCGGGGGTGCTTAGTTGGCCCCGCTGACGGCCCTTCTTGAGGCTTCGCAGGTGGAGCTGTCGCATCCCCATCAGCTTCTATTGAACCAATGATCAGCCTAGTCACCCTCTCATGGTCTTTGACCGTAGGAGTCATGACAGAGATGCGTGCCACCCGCAAGACGGAGTTGTCAAATAAATGCTCCATCTTGCGAGAGCCGACAAATGCTCTAATTTGATCCAGAGCCTTCCTCTTGTCGAACGACAGGTCCCCCATCGTCAAAGCTTCCCTCACTATCTCGGGCCAATTCGAGCATCCCAGCTCTAAGTCATCCCCTGAGATCCAGACGAACATCTCTTTCCAATCCTTGTCCGAATCGGGAAGATCGGTGATAATTTTGAATCGACCCACCACCTGGAAATGATAGTGGGCCTCTTTTCTGGTGCACTTTGACACTGATCAGGTGGCCCAACATATTCAGAGACGGTTGGATCCCTAGCCAGTGGCAAATCACCACGAACCCCACTAAGGCCGCAATAGCGTTGGGCTTCATCTGCATTGGCGACACCCCCAAAGATGAGAAAACACGATCGAGGAAGGGGTGTAGAGGTAGACGCAAGCCGTACACTAGATGTCTGATGTACAGCGGATGGCCCGCATCATGATCGTAAATCGCCTATGACCTCGTTGGCGCCGTCAGCGTATAGCCACTGGGGATGTCAAATCTCTCACGGAGAGTCCTCAACTGTGGCAGCATCACTTTCGAATGAAGATCTGCCAGTAATTCATGTCTAGCGTTGAGAGCCTGAGCCACCATTGATGCTAATCTGAGAAAATCACCGGAGAAAGGGGAGCAATCAGATTTCTTCAGATTTGAAAGATTTTGTAGAAACAACAGTCTTCTCTCTCCTCTCAGCGACCATATTTATAGGCATCTGTGTCAACAGCTGTCAAGATCATAACGGTCTGGTCGGTTTCAAACCAACGACCCGGATTAATTTTGGAATTCGAAGTGCCCTCACCTCAATCGAGGCAAGGCACATCTACCTTAAATAAACCGCAATCAGGCACGGGACGCAAGGCGACAACAGTCAAAAGGTATGCAATGACGTCAACCACGTCGCATCTGAAGAACTTTTCAGATCCCCCTCATCAATGCGCCCCATGACTCAGCAAAGCTGCAGTATTTTTATTTCACTCGGACCCGGCCTAAGCCGACTCCAAGTAAAAAGGCCTAACTGTTATAGTGCTTCAATTACTGAGCAATAATCTCTAATCAGTAGCAGACAAGTGTCCTGCATTAAATGCATAACCAGATCAGTTCACCACTTTGAGATAACCAAAGTCCCCAACTCGGACGACTCGAAGGGTCGACATCTCGCATGGCAGACTCAAAAGGCAGTACATGTCGACCTTTTCACTGGGTCGACTCCACAAGTGACCTACATGACCAACTGTTCGGCCGACATCTCGCGGAGTCGACTCGAAAGGCGGTGCTTCTCGGCCCTCTCCTGCCGAGTAGAAATGCGATAGGCATACCTCGAGTTCCTCGCTGATGGCTAGTCATCATCACATTAAATGCATGATCAGAACCATCATTTCTCCATCCCCGGAGATGATTATGACACATCGGACCATGTTGGCACCCCATGCCTCCTGTCACTTCATATTAAACGCTGAAGTGACCCTCCACTGACAAACCGACATCAGAAGTGAATGCCGACTCACCACCATACTCTACCGGTGACAAAACCACCCCTCTATTATCACTATAAATAGGAGGCCTATTCTCATAATCATGGTAAGCAACTTCTAAGCAATATTTTCTGCTCACTAAGAACTTCTTCAGTTCTTCACTTTCTTCTCCACTAAAGCAAGTTACTGACTTGATCGTCGGAGGAACAACCGGAGAATACAACTCCGCCCTCTTACGAGCTCTTGCATGTGCAGGGAAGAACAGCTGGATCTAGAACCGGATATTCAGAGGAGTTAGCGAACCCTTAACTCTAACAATTCACATATAATTATCTGTTTGATAACTAACATCAACAGAGCCCATCAGCAGAAGTAAAAAATTTGATCATGGGCGAAGATGAAGAAGTTATTGAAAACTCGTTTCTTTCCTACCTATTATTATATGTTCAATCGATATCCGAGTGCACATTCTAACTATGATCATGCAGAGATTAAACAAGCCCGATCTGTCCCTAAGCAAGATCTTGGGGTTATGAAGAGGACTGAAGAAGCAACAAAGAGAGAAGAACCACCTCAGAAGCATAATACTTCCGCACGAGATGCACCGTGATGCAAAAGACATGTGATGTTATTGTTGACAGTGACAGTAGTAAGAATCTTATCTCTCAGTGTATGGTAAAGAAGTTAGGCTTGAAGACAAAGAAACACCACACCTCGTGTTCGATCGACTGGATTTGCAAGTGTAATGATGTGCATAACAATGGGATGTGTCGGGTACCTTGTTTCATAGGCCGCTATGTTGATGAGGTATTATGTGATGTGGTTAAGATGGATGTTTGCCATATGCTCTTAGGTAGGCCATGGCAGTTCGATGTTGGTGCCACCCACAGAAGCAAAGACAATGTTTATTTCTTCAAGAAGGACAGACGTCGAGTTGTACTCATGCCTCTTACAGAAAAGAAATAATCCAAGATAGGGGCTACTGAGAAGAAGAAATCTTTGGTGGCAAACAACAAGGCTTTAGCAAAAAACTTGAAGCAATCTGAAGAGGTCTATGAGTTGGTTGTAATTGAAAAAGAAGAACCTGCCCCTGCCGAAATTTCTCCTAAGGTGCAAACACTCGTTATACATGAGATTCATGATGCTGATGGTGATATGATAGTGAAGATGAATATTATGCATGATATTTCCAGAGAGGTTGTGAGCGATATTGCACATATTAATGTTGTCCCGATGGAGGAGAAGGATAAAATAAAGAGTGAGGAAATTGATGATATGTGTGAATTGCTTGGTGGAGGGCTTGAGGCAAAGGAGATGAAAGAATTGTGTATGGAGTATGAGGGAGAAAATTTTTTTTTGAAAGCAATGATCATCAATAATTTCAACAATGATGAGATGATACCGCCGGCACTAGAATATGAGAAGCAACAAGGAAAATATTTGGAGGAGTTTTTCATGTCAACTACAGAGCCACATGCTGCCAGTTACATACACATGCCGTGAGAAAGATTCATACACAAGTTTAATACAGAAGAAATCCTAGCTGAGGAGGTAAAAGAACAAATGGAGAAAATCATGCTAAATACAAGGCGGATGCTGATCGATGCAGGAGAAGAAAAATATTTATCGATGAAGCTACTATTCGAGCAAATATAAGCTCGGGGTCGATCTTCTTTCAACAAGGAGAGACTGATGTAGGACGTTTAACGGATAATTTCATGGAGGAGTGGGACAATCACGAGCTAAATGCAGACTCATACGTGTTATTGACTTCGCAAAGAAATAATCATATCTTCAAACCCGGAAGACGGATTCTGACATATTATATATATAAATCGCCTATCTCGACGAGACGGAGCCAACCGAATTGTCAGATTTTTAAAATCTTATTAGTGATACTCAGTTTTGACTGAAATCAAAAAATAATCAGCTTTTAGTTTATTTTTAGTAATAAAGTTGGAGTTTATTTAGATTAGGAAATAAATTCAATGTTAGAGCCAAATTAGATTAGGAAACAAATTTAATTTTGATTCATGATTTATTTTCTCTATTAGGAGTCTTTTAGGGTAGAATTTGATATTTTCTATTTCTTTGTAATTCTAGTCTTACTAGGAGTCTTGTTTGTTATTCTATTTAAGAAGAGACATGTAACGCCAAAGAAATATATATCTTTTATCAATAAATTTCTCTTTTATATTACTTCGTAGATTTGAGGTTGTCTCTTCGTGGATTCGAAGATCGTTCTTTGTGGATTCACAGAACACCTCTTAATGGATTTTGAGGTTTTCACTTTCGCGCTGCGTTAGCAGCTGGACTCAAAAATATGCCGTGGGCTAATCCTATGACCAAACTATTCATCATATCTTGTTAGCTCATATTGATATAATAATCCATTGAATAAATTGCAAGTTTTTTTAACTCTTTCCATCATTGAGAGAATTATGGGACTTTTATCTCTATTCTGACATCTCATCAGTAGAATAAAATGGATGAGATCTGACATATCATCAGTAGAAAAAGAACAAACTATCTTCTTTCAATACTATATTCTACCTATCCATCTTGACAATATTGAACTTAGAGATTTGGCCTTCTATTTTCTTTTTGTATCCATGACTTCTATTTCCCGCACGCGCCAATCCTCAAAAAGTCCACTAACCTGAGAAAGGAATCAACATTGTAAGATAAAATATTTGATATAAATATTAAGAGAACACAACTTAGCTAAGATTAGTGTGAAGCTTACTTTTGTGGAGTTATATTACTCTGGAACTCTTGCTTCTGTAGAATTGAACATTACAAAACTTTTTCTATGTATGTCAGTTCTACAACCTAGAGGACCCCATCAATATGGACCCCTAGGTAAAGTTTTCTCAAGATGGATATTCCGCAATCGTTGGCTCTCTAAAAAGAGGCCAATAATAATGGTGGGAAGAATATTCAACCCATCAAAATAATTACTAATTGGCCTTGTAGAAAGTTGATATTTGATTTCTTTCAAACTGATCTCAACTTGTCCATCTGGATTTAAAGAATTTGAAAAGTAAAATCAATTATCCCATAAGACAAAGTATGTAAAAGTTGATGTAATGAATAAAAATGAAACTGCCTTTTGGAAAAGGAATAAAAACCTTTTTGAGTTTTTAAAGAACTGAAATAATTCAGAGTGCCGATTAAAATCTAGGGTTTTTCCTAGAAACCTTCTTAATAATAGGGTAATTATCTGAAAACCACCTTTCATTTTCAATTTATACATAAACCATCTTTAAAGTTGATTTTGTTGCAATCAACCACCTCCTAGTCAAATTTTCACTAAAAACTAAAAATAAGCTTAAAAATTCAAGTTCAAGGTACATGAGTTGTATCCTAATAAGACCCAAATACTAAAATAATGAGTCATGTTCATTGAATGTGAGTTTTAAAGGGTAATTTTGGGTTTTAAGTGAAGAATTTGACCGAGGTGGTTGATTGCAATAAAACCAACTTTAAAGGTGGTTTATGTATAAATTAAAAATAAAATATGGTTTCCGTGATAATTACCCTATTATTAAGGTGGTTTCTAGGAAAACCCTAAAATCTACAAGTCCATAAACAAATAAGAAAACACTGTAAGAAAATTATAATAAGAGAATTTTGAAACAAACGAAAGGAAATGTAGGGATAGGACTTACCAAAGAGAAGGCATCTAGGCTTCTCTAGGTAAACTTGCATGATATTTTGATTTGATAGAATACCATATTCTAACCTATTATATTTATATAGCTGAATCGATGTCTCCATACATTGAATCTTCCAATTTTTCTTTTGTAATGCACTGAATCATGATTCCTTCCCCTTAAAATAAAACAAAATCCTATAATTGATATTTATCAAAGATCCCTAAGAATAATGTAAATGATTTATGGTCATTAATCTTTGCCAATGTTTTATGCAATATACAATGTATTTGCAAAACAAATTTAGAGATATAAAAGTAGCTAATTTGATACGCTTAGATTTGGAGAGACGAACCCGACCCAGTCTTGCTGGGAACCCGACCCAAATACACGTTAGCGTTCTAACCTTCTTTGAGACTTGACAGTGTGCTAAGCCCAATTTCTGATAATAGGCCTCTATACAAATCCTACAATATTATCATGACATAAATATTCATGAAACGCACACAAGTAACTTTATTTAAGCCTATAAAAATACTGTGCAGCCCAACTCTTAAAGAGACCCGATTAGTCTCTAGATTTAGAAGAAAGAAAAATCACATATAGAACAAAGGAAGAGTCTTATATTGTACAACATAAAATTTAAAATAATTATTGTCCTTTGGCTCAAGCCTAAGCCACATTCAGGTCCAAGGCCCTCCATACAGTGTGAGATTCTTCTACTATCAATTACTAATTACGTGACACTACAGTACAATTGACATAGATTGCTCGTGGACACTCAAGTATCTTCACACCCTGTTACATTGTACTCGATGAATGGACCCTCATTTCTACCGGAATTTAATAAAAAAAAAAACACTCTCTCACGAGATCCCTTCGCAAGCTAATTCAATCTAAAATGGAGAGAGATAAAGTGTACTCATTTTAATCATTTACATACGAAGTCTTTAGATTACCACATATTTCTTATTTGTAAATCATTTAATCAAGCACCAAAGGGGGCTTTGGCTATGACCCAACTTTGGACCTTAACATGTTTAGAGCGTAAGCACAAGTTGTCCAATCACATAAACCAAAAAGGCCCTTAAAGTATGGGTGAACTCTTACCCTCACCGCCCGAAAGTATCGGTTTATCTAATTTCCCCCCTTAAACTATAGTTATGAGCCCAATGTAAGCATATTGTGAGTCCACAATTAATTATTTAACAGATTGATAACATCATAGTGTTTTTCTTTTTTCTTTTTTCTTTTTTTTTTTTGGTATTTCTTCATGGATTTTTTTGGTCTATCCCTTTTCTTTGCAAACCAAGAAAATTCCTAATTATCTTCCATAAAACTTTTTACTCTTTAAGTCCTTTTCGGAATTGAAAATTTATTTTTAAGATTGCATAGACTTAATTGCACTTAAATGCCTTATTGTTTCCCCAAAAGCACTTATATATCCTAAGTTACAAAACAAAGAAAATATACACCCTGAGGCGTCTGTCGTGTGAATTTGTTAAACAATGTTATATTTTATCTAAATGGATTTAATTTTCCTTCTTAAAAAATAGCCCCTATTGTTGAAAGGGGTAGGTAAAGTTGTAATTAACTACAGCCAATAAGGATAGATGTCATTTAAAATAGTAATATGACCAACATGTTAGAATATTCTGGGGAATATTCTCACGCCTGAGTAACGAAAGATAGCAACTTGCACCTTTTTTACAACTTAGGATATATATTTGCTTCTTGTTTTACAAATTAGGGTATATATTTGCTCTATTTTGTAACTTAAGGTATATAAGTGCTTTTTGGGGAAACAATGTAATCTAGCCTATTGTAAGAAATACAAGACATTTAAATAAAAAAATTATGTCACATCAATGATTTGTTAAATATTTGACTGCAAACTTAGAAGAGCATCAAAAAGAAGTTGCATAGAAATCGACCACTCACGATAATTGGTCCCTGCAAATTTCACATCAAGCTGAGGAAACTTCTCAATAAAATTTGCAGCCATTGTTTTTCAACAACACAAGAAAAAAAAACTTCATCCAGCAAGAAATCAAGCAATGCTTTTGCGCAAAATTGACTAGAAGAAAAATTCAATCACAAGGCTGCTTGAGGCGTTGATCCAGCCAAGAGTTTGCACAAAAGGACAAAAGTCAAGGTTTGATGCTTGAGGCGTTGATCTAGCCAAGAATCAGGCTAGCCTTTGCACAAAAGGACAAAAGTGTAATTTTGCTAAAAGAAGAAAATAGTTGTCAAAGACAACTCCAGACTCGGATGAAACCAATTTTGATCAGAGTGGATGACACCGGGACCTCAAAAGCTGATCGGAGAGAATGACACCAAACTTGAATGCTGATTGGATGGGGATGACAACCGAATTGGATCTGAAGCCTTTTGATCTAAGATTAGGCTCTGATACCATGAAACAATATCTGGAATAATTTGAAAGGAAAAGCTTGATTGTATTCCTTCACTAATCATGAATATATACAAGTTACACTGTACAAATATAGTATGGAATAATGTAATTATTCTAGCATATTCTCCATCTTAATAAGGTATATAATCTCCTATACAAGGTATGAATATAATATACATATAGGAATAATATACAGCCATATATTCCTAGACTACACTGAGCCCATACAAATAGTTTAAGAGTAGAAATAGGCAAAATGATAGTTTAGGGAGAAAGTTCAAAGTTCACCAATAGTTTTAGAGGGATTCAGTTATTCAAAGAAATAATTGTCAAGACTATTTTTAGACATCCAAATTACTTTATAACAACATGGATAGGGATGCCAAAGAATATCCCTCCTCTATATATCTCCTTTATATATAAAGAGAAATTGGTGGAATTGTAAAAGTATAAAACTTATGTAAAGAGCTTCTCTACATAAAATCATGGGTTAGTTTTAGAAAATACCCTTAAACTATTTTCATCTGAGAAAACCACCTCAAGTTTGAGCATATTGTAGATAATCCCCTCAACCATAAAAATTTAAGATAACCCTTAAACTTTCCTCACTTAAACCCTCTCAAATATAGGGTGTGTCTTAGAAAACTCCCCTCAACTATTTTCATTTGAGAAATCTCCCTCAAGTTTAAGCTTATTGTAAATAACCCCCTCAAGTTTAAAAATTTGAGAAATCTCCACGAATTTTTCTTACCTTATGCCTTGAAAGCTAACACTATAAGGTCTAGCATGTCACATGACAATTAGGTGATTGAGAAAAGACCAAAAACCCCTCAATCATAAAAAAATACTTTGTTTTAGGATTAGAGAAAAAGAGGAGAAAGCTAGAGTGCAAAAGCATGTAAACTGAAAATAATCATGTTTTTTTACCAGTTAGAGGTTTCCTTATAATTGAATGGGTTGATTTTCAAAAGGCATTTTAGTTATTTTACATTTTGAAATAACATTAGGGGGTTTGGGGAGAAAGTGTGAAAGATTATATGGGTTTTGCCTCATAGTTGAGAGGGTTCTCTCTGATTTTCAAAGTTGAGTGGTTATCTATAATATGCCCAAATTTTAGGGGAGTTTTCTCAAATTAAAATAGTTTAGAGGGGTTTTCTAAAACATCCATCATAGTTGAGAGCGGTCTTCTAAAATTAACACTAAAATCATATATGCAAAATTATTTATGTGTCAAATTATATTTAAAGTTGATGAATTAGCTTTTTCTTTAAATATTATTGATAAATTTATCATTTTTTATTTACTGATTTGACATCATGTCTTTACTAATTTTTATAAAGAGGATTCACCCGTGTCTCACTTTAAAATTACAAACAACTAATTCTAAAATTACAAAAATATAAATTATTTAAGAAATTCTAAAATTACGAACAAGTAATTAAAAATCTAAAATTACAAACAACCCTCTTTAGAATCTAAAACTTATAAACAACCCCTGAAAAATCTAAAAATTCAAAAAAAACCTGAAAATTATGAAAATTATAAAAAAATCCATGAAAATAAAGAATAATTAATAGCACCTAGAAAAATCTAAAATTACAAAATACCCCTAAAATATGAAAATTGCAAAGGACCCTTTAAATTAAAAATTACAAAAACCCTTCAAAAATCTAAATTCATAAACAAACCACTTTAATATCTAAAAATTATAAATAAACTCTTGAATAATCTAAAACTTACAATCAAACATTTAAAAAAGGGAAAGTTATAAACATCCTTTATTGGAGGGTTTTTTACCAAAAATTATTGGGGGTTAAGTGACAAAGCGTAAAACTTATTGGGATTTCTACAAAAATTTATTGATGGTATTTACCCCCTCGCCTTAACTTTAGGCCTTGCTTGGATTGAGGGTAATGAGGGGTAGGGGAAGTTATGGTAGCCTTTATCCTTATTTGGAAACAAAATTATGCTAGGTAATGGGGAGGGGGGAGGGAAGGTAAGGTAAAGAAGGGGGAAAATAGAGTTTTTCTTACCCCTCAAATTGGGGTGTAATGAGGGTGAATGAGGGTGAAGTTAGCGGAGGGAAGAACAACAATTATAGAAAGACTTTTTTACCCTTTATCCAGATCTAATCCAATGGTTGAGATTTCTAATAATAATAAGACTTAATAATATGTAAGGTTATTTATGTTATTTTACATATATTCTCTTCCCTTCCCTTCACTTTATAAAACTTCCCAAACGGGGTGAACTAAGTTCCCCTTGCTTCCCCTTACTAGTTTGCCAAACAAGTTTTATATGTTCCCGTACCTTTCCTTAACTTAACTTACCGTATGTTACCTTAACTTCCCTTCACTAGGCTCCAATCCAAACAACCCCTTAGTCAATAAAAGAAAATTTTCTGTGAACCAAAAAAAAAATCATTTAAACAAAATTTCCAAAATATTATCTTGAATTCTCCATGTTTTATTCGATTTTTCTAATAATTAGATTGAAATTCTAATGGGGTTTTAAGATTATTCTAGGAATAAATATTTGGATTCTTAAGATATTTTATGAATAATTTAAAATCACATACACTTTTCTAATTAAGCCAAAATTCTAATGCAAACATTATAAAAATGATAGTTAAGCGTGAGATTGTTTTAGATTAAATCAATATGTGAAGGCCTTATATCTCAGCTAACTGTGGCATTTTATTTGATTGCTTCATGTTGCACATTCAACTCAATATGCTCTTTAGTTCACATCAAATCTGAAAAGTTTTTCGTGGTTTTCTTCTATGCTCCCAAAATAGAATTTTTTGAATTAATAAATTAATAAAAAAAATTAGGGGTCAAAAAGAAGGAAGGGAAATTTGGTCTCTGATGGGAAATAAATGATTACCTCCTAAGTTGTAAGTATACAACCCTTATCAAGTTATAGTATATAAGATTATCGATCCCACGAGGAACGGGAAGTAGGAAGAGTTTTGTTCAAGTTTTGGTTCTCAAATTATGCGCGTGACAATTAGGAGTTATTCAAATAAAATGAAAATAAGAAAATGGTGAGAGTGGTGGTGAAGAGGTAAGAGAGAGTGGATTGTGGATTATGTGCAAAGGAGGAGAAAATAAAGTTGAAAATGTGGTTGTGGTTATATGCACATAATAACAAAACTAGGTTTGAGATTATATGCACATGGAGGGAAAATGAGATTGAGAGAGAAGTAAAATCAATGAAATCAAAAATAAAGGAAAATAACAAACAAATGGAAAACAAGGATAAGAGGAAAATAAAGAAGGTAAAGTATGGAGGATTAATTAAAGATATGAGGAATCTAGAGTAGATCCACTTAGCTTATCTCAATCTCATGAAAATGAGTTGGATTTGTTAGCTAGTTTCAAACAATCTCTAGGGATCCCACAAATATTAGCTCCACACTTAGAAAAGGGTAATTCCCTAGAGGGTTCTAGCCTCAAGGTGAATTAAAGAAAAGAAAAATCTATTCTAGAAAGTAAATACAAGAATTAAATACATTGCATGAAAGTAAATTGCAAGGAATTAAATTGCATGGAAGTAAATTGCAAGAAAGTAAATTGCATGAAAGTAAATCTATTCTATAAACAAGAAAATAAAGAAGAAAATGAAAAAGAAATAAAATAGAAACCAACAACTCGATCTTAATCTAATCCTCCTTTTGGTCCTTGGATTAGAAGAAGAGAAAGGAAATTGAATGGGTGAAACATTTCATTTATTGTGTAACAAAAGTTACAATTTTAGAAGGTCTTCTCAATGAAGAGTGACCTCCTCTCCAAATGGAGTTTTAGAAAATATTTCACACTCAAAACCCTCACCTTCACCCCTATTTATAGCCCAACGGAGTTGATGTGAACCATTGGATCAAACCTAGCCAAAAGGAAGAGAAATACACCATTAATTCGAATTGCAAACCGATCGGTTGGCGATCGGTTAGCCGTTAATAACCGGTTGGTCAACCGATTGGTTCCCAACCGAATTTGTCTTTTCTTAATTTTTCTTCACGAATTTCTCTTGGATCATTTTGGTATCTTGGGCCTTTGTTTGTCTTCGATTTGGGCTTCAAATATTGGTAGAAATTTAGAAAATTTGAGTCATTTGGGCTTTTATTCATTATTTCTTTATTAGCCCGCAAAATAAGATAAAAATAATTATTAGTAATATCGTTATTCATATAACATAGGTAATAAGGGTATAAAATGTAATTAAAATGTGATAATCAAATACCTCCACACCTAAACTTTTGCTAGTCCTCTAGCAAAGAAAATAAAAGAAAACCTAACTCACTTTCTAGAATCGCGGTTGTATTTAGCACATACAACAAGCCTTTAAACCCCTAGGTTACCCTAGTGGACGAGTTGTAGTCTCGTGAGGGTTTGCAAGGAATATACCCACAAAATTCAGTCAACTTGCCAAATTAAAGAAGTTAATAAAATAATTAATTCATTTGATATCTTCAAACATTCCAATTGAAGTTGGTTAATACTCAAGAAAACGCTTTTATCATAACTCCAATGTAATTTTCTTAAGAAAATCCTTCCATTATAGTTATACAAAACCAAGTTTAACTCAAAATTTAATTTGAAAGTTTTGAAAAGAAAATGCTAACTCTTTGTTTTAAACAAACTTCAAGTCTTTAAATCCATTTAATTTTTCAAGAACATATACAAATATAACTATATATAAAAGCATGATTAGTATGAATTTTTTTTAACTCTTTATTCCTTGGTGGTTTTGTTCTTTTAATCGGCTTTCTAAGTGACCATTTAGCGAGTTTTGGGCCAATGAATCCCAACCCAATTGGGCTTAGGTCATTAAGTATAGAAATACTCCTCGGGCTTAATTACTCAGTCAACTTAGGCTTAGTAAAATAGAACCACCAATGATTTTAAGAGAAATTTTTCTTCTTTTGTTAAGTTAGTATAATATATATATATGTGTATATGTATATATATTCTGAACAATATTTGGATCAAGACAACTGAAAAATTATTTTCAACTCTAAGTTAGGCATGCAAAAATTCCATTACTTTAATTAAAAATCTAAGTTAAAACTTAAGTAAAGTATACTACTTGAAAATCATTTCTTAAGAAATTTATTTGGAGTTGTCATAAAAGGTAAACTTGAGTATAGAACTAACTAAGGATTAGAAGACTTAAATTCTATCAAATTGATCAATTATTAATCAACTCTATTAAGTTGGCAAGTGACTATTTTTTTTTATGATGAAAAGAAGGGAAAAAATGACATAAAAGAATGGTAAGAAAAAGAAAAAAAAATTACTAAGATAGAGATAAAAATGACTAATTCCCACCCCCACATCTAAATTTTGCATTGTCCTCAATGCAAATTCTATTATGCACAAAGTAAAAATAGATAAGAATGGAAGCACTTACATTTGTTCGGTCGACTTCGAACAATGATAAAAATTCTGTAATTACCTTTGGTATGAGAAGGTGAAGTCAAAAATTTATTTTTTCATTTTTTATTATTATTATTTTTTTTATTATTATTATTTTTTGAAAAGAACAAGAAACTCACATGAGAGAAGAATAAATTCTTTTATTATTATTGTGGGACAAAAATAAAAATGTAGAATAAAAGATGAAACATGAGAAGCTCACATTCTACATTAAATCCTACCTTATTGTCGAAAATTCTACCTCAAATTTAAAGAATTTCAAAATGATATAATCAATCGATGTGCTTAAATTCCAAAAATTTCGTGGTTTTAGTGATGTGTGCAGTGATAATCACATTTTAATGACATTTTAATAACCTCATTATCTATTTTATATCAATAAATATGTTACTAATAACATGTTTTATCTTATTTTGCGTAATAATGGAGTATTAATGAATAAAAGCTCAAATGACTCAAATTCTCTCAATTTCTACCAATTGTTGAAGCCCAAATCAAGACAAACGAAGGCCCAAGATACCAAGGAATCCAAGAAGAATTCGTGCAAAAATATCAAGAAAAGATAAAATCCGTTGGGAACCAATCGGTTGACCAACCGGTTGGCTAACCGGGTTAACCTATCGCCAACCGACATTGGCAAGCAGATTCAATTTAGGAAAGATTTCTTCCTTTTGGCCAAGTTTGATCCAATGGTTCACATAAACTCCGTTGGGGTATAAATAGGGTAGTATCCGAGGGTTTAGAGGTGTGAAATATTTTGTAAAACTCCTTTGGAGAGAAAGGGTTGCTCTTGTTTTAGAGTACCTTTCATTGTAATAATTTTTCCTCAATAAATAAATATTTTCTCCCTTCAATCCCATCTTCTTCTTCTTGTTCAAGGACCAAAAGGAGGATGAGTTGATGATGATGAGTTGCGTGTTTCTCTTTATTTCTCTTTATTATTTCTTTTTCTTTCTTGTTATTTATTTGCTTTGTAGTTTAGATTTAATAGCTTTTGTAGTTTAGATTTATTTGCTTTGTAGTTTAGATTTAATAGCTTTTGTAGTTTTGATTTAATTGCTTTGTAGTTAGATTAGTTTAGAATTTTTCTTTTCTTTTTATTTTCTTTCTTTTTCTATTTGTTTGAATTTCCCAAGATGTTGAACTAAACTCTTGTGGGGATCTAGGTTGCATGAAACTAGTCTAATCTCTTTTGTGTTTATGAATCATCTCTCTTATGCTTAAAAGATCATGTTTAGGTTAATCAACTAGAGAACTAATCGATAGAAGAAGAATTTGATAGTTTATGCTTTCCTTAAGTGGTTTGATAGGCTATGCTTATGAATTCTAGGATTATTATCTTGTTTTTACTCTCTTCATGAGTTTGAATTTCAATTAGGTGATAATTTGATAAGTTATGCTTTCCTTAAGTGGTTTGATATCTTATGCTTAATAAATCTAATATGAGATGTGGTAAAAGAGAATTTTTCAGAGATTATAATTTGAGTTAGCTAGTGGATTCAATTCTAGATTCCTTCATCTCTCTTATTGAAATCTCGCCTTTTAATTGTGATTCCTTTCACACACAATCCAAATCCACTCTCTCATCACTTCATCATATTTTCATATTATCTTGAATAAAACCCTAATTGTCACATAATTTGAGAACCGAACTTGAATCAAACACTTCCTATTTCCCGTTCCTCGTGGGATCGACAATCTTAAATACTATAACTTGACAATGGTTGTGCACTTGCGACTATAAAAGGTAAACACTCGTTTTTGCCCATCAAGTTTTGGCCGCTTCTTAGGAACGGTGTTAAGTAGGAATTTTTTCTTAGTTCTTTAACTTGTGTGTTTGTCTATTGTGAATGACAAAAGGAGCTTGAAGGCAAGGAGTTGAAGATTCGAAATTGAAGGTTGCCTCCAACGAGGCTTTGCATTGCTTTTGCGCAGGTAACTCTTCTCTCTAGTATTTTTAATTCCACCCTATAGGTAGTTCATCACATTAGAGACAATTAGGTTAATATAAAAAAAAAAAAAAAACTGACTTTCTTTCTTGCTGACCATAATTTAAAAAAAAATATTTTTCTTTCTCATCCTTTTTAGTTGCTTTTAATTTCTAGGGCTGCATTGCATATAATAGTAGGAATTCACCAAAGTGATTTGAGCATTTTGAATTGACACTCACCTGAAAATATCTTTAAGGGCAAAACCCATTAATCAAGATAAGGTGAGGGATTTCATCACCCTTTCCTTCACTAAAAATCACCGATTCCTCACTACACAAACCCAAGCCTCCTAAAAGAATTAGACGCTGGCCCCTAAGGATTCGAGCTCAATAAGGAATAAGAAATTCTTGAGTGAACTGGTCTAAGTTTATTTGGATTAATTGGTGTCTAAGGCAAGGTTTAGGGTTATGTAGTTACCGCAAGGAACGAGGTACTTAATTGATCTTTGATCTCCTCTAGTACTATCCTTACGGCTAATTACCCACGAACCGGATTTTTTCACTTAGGAGTTTTGGTTAGGAGCCGGTCTAGCCGAAGTTTAGGCTTAACCCTAGAGTTAGGGTGATTGAAAAGTGATTGCCTTGATTTGTTAATTTTTCTTTTCTTCTTCCCTCTTCTTCTCTTTTCACCATCTCACTAACTTTTTCATTTTTTTATTAAAAAAAAATCTCTTGATTTTGGTTCATGCAAACTTGGGTTAAGAATAATACTAATCGTTTAGTTCGCTCGATTCAACTTCTCAACCAAACGAAATGGCCAATCCTCCCGTTCTTCAAGATATCTCTACCCAACTAGGAATGCTATCCCTTCATGCATTAAGCTTCCCAAGCAAATGGAACTAATTTCAACTCCGACCACATTTCATCAACATGCTTCCAAAATTTTAGAACGTAAACCAAGACGATATATTTTCATCTTTGAATTTGTAGAAGTCGCCTCATGATTAAAATGAAAGACCTAGCGAGGATGCAATTAAGCTTCGATTTATTCCCTTCACTCTTAAGGACAAAGCAAAAATGGATGTACAAATTTACCCACGATTCGATTTCAACCTCGATGATTTTGTAAAAGTTTTTCTAAAAAATTCTTCCCAATTCACAAAACGGTCAAGCTCGAAACAAGATTCAAAATTTTAGGATTGTCGGGTGAGCCATTCGAAGTATTTCGATAGGTTTAAGGATCTCCTCATCCAATGTCCTCACCATGGTCCGAAAATGGCGATTGTGCCAAATCATTTACGAAGGATTGGACTATCTGCAAAAACTTCCTTAGAGTCTATGTGTCAAGGGGATTTTATGAAGAAAAATGCCGATGAAGCGTGGGATTTCTTAGAGAGTCCGTCGAAAAACCATGCAATGGGAACACCGTGGATGACCGTGGTGCATCGGTTCCTCAAGCCAAATCTAGTGGTCCTTCCGTAGGAACGAATATAGCCGTGAAGCAAAGATGGCGACGATCATGCGAGGCTAGAAGCTCTCGAAATCAAAGAACGCTCTGCTCAAGTCAATCAAATCTCGCCTCAGTTGTCACAATTGTCGGCCCCATCTCATGTTGCCGATGAATGCCCTCTTTAGGATCTAATCACCACTAGATCGTTAACGCCGCATTCCAAAGATCCTAGAAATGATCCTTTGCCCCAACCTACAATCCGGTTGGCGGAATCATCCCAACTTTGCGTGGAACCAAGGAAGTTACCCCAAATCAAAACGCCAATCCCACCTCAAACCAACAAATTCCTAGGGGAAACACGATTCCGTTCAATCCACCAAACAATTTCCATCACTCAAATCTACCTTTTTCAAATTTCCCTCCTCATCAACCGACGAATCTTTCTAACCCAGATCAGGAAAAACGTCTTGGTGTCATAGAAAAGGGTTTAGAAGCCATGATCAAAACCACCACCAACCTGTTGACTCAATCATCCAACACTCTAAATTCCTTCATGCAAACAACCAACCAAGCGATCAACTCGAACACTCAAGCCATCGCCAGGATAGAAACCCAACTAGGGCAGCTAGCAAACGCTGTGAGTGAAAGAGAGAAAGGAACATTTCCAAGTCAACCTGTAGTCAACCCTAACAACATTGGTTCAAACCCAAATCACCCATCTCAGGTAAATGCAATCCATACGTTGAGATCTGGGAAACAGATAGATAACCAAGTCAGAACACCTTCAGCTCAAACTTCGTCTCCCATCCAACACACTCCTTCCGATGACCAAGACGCTGAAACTGAAGCTGAGTCTAACCCAGATAGGAATACACCCGTTGCACCCTTTCCAGATAGACTTAGACATAGGAAAAACTCTCCCCAAGTAGAGAAAATCCTAGAAACTTTCAAACAGGTCAAGATCAACATCCCTCTCTTAGATGCAATGGAACAAATTCCCTCTTATGCAAAATTCTTAAAAGATTTATGCACTAAGAAAAGAATCACAAATATTCCAAAGAAAGTCTTTCTTGTCGCTAATATCGGTGACATGCTCTCAAAGCCCACCCCTTTGAAATATAAGGATCCGTGTTGTCCTACTATCCCGTGTATAATAGGAAACACCGTCATTGATAGGGCATTACTAGACTTAGGAGCTAGTGTAAACCTTCTTCCTTTTAGGTTTATCGCCAGCCTAGGTGTAGGAGAACTTAAACCGACAAGATGTACCCTACAATTAGCCGATAGATCCGTGAAGATTCCCAAGGAGAGGTAGAGGATGTTTTGATTAAGGTTGGAGAATTCATTTTCCTGTTGATTTCATCGTCCTAGAGATGCACTCGCTCCCAATCTCAAGGGTCAAATCCCACCATCCTAGGAAGACCATTCTTAGCAACCTCAAATGCTTTAATCAATTGTAGAACTGGTCTTATGAAACTATCTTTTGGAAACATGACTGTCGATCTTAATATTTTCAACTTAGGAAGACAACCCTGTGATCCATCTGATCAACCCTTAGAGGTAAACTTCATTCAGGGTATTTCCAGTGAGCAACAAGAAGAGGAGTGTAGTTCCGACATCTGTTTTTCTGACCTAGTCATGGAGGAAACTTTCGACGACGATATAGGACTAGATTCACCAATCAATCATGTCTCTGAAATCAGCTGGCAACGCGAGCCATTAGAAATCGAGCCTCGAACTCAACTTCGCCCTTCCATCGAGGAACCCCCTAAGTTAGAGCTCAAACCATTACCCGAAAATCTTGAGTATGCCTACTTAGGGGAGAATGAGAGTCTGCCTGTCATCATCTCTTCAAAATTGACACTGCTCGTAAGGAAGCCCTCTTAGCAGTTTTAAGAGAGAATAGGGAAGCCATTGGATGGACCATGGCTGATATCAAGGGGATTAGTCCAACCATTGTTCAACACCGAATCCACTTGATTGATGATGCCAAACCTACTAGAGATCCTCAACGTAGGTTAAACCCAGTAATGAAAGAGGTGTTAGGAAAGACATTCAAATGTCTCGATCATGGGATCATTTATCCCATTTGGATAGTTCTGGGTAAGTCCGGTCCAAGTAGTTCGAAAAATGCAGGATCACCGTGATCCAAAATAATGCTAATGAACTAATTCCCACTCGAATCCAAACCGGTTGGCGAGGTCTGCATTGACTATAGAAAACTCAACTTAGCTACCCGGAAAGATCACTTCCGCTTCCTTTCATAGACCAAATGTTAGAACGCCTAGCAGGACATGAGTTCTATTGTTTCTTGGATGGATATTCAGGTTATAATCAGATCCCCATTGCCCCGTAAGATCGTGAGAAAACCACTTTCACATGCCCATACGGAACCTTTGCATATCGCCGCATGCCTTTTGGGTTGTGTAATGCACCGGCCACATTCCAACGCTGCATGATTAGTATCTTCTCTGACATGGTAGAACGCTTTCTAGAAATTTTCATGGACGACTTTTCCATCTTTGGCGACACATTCTCAGAATGTTTGAATCATCTTCGACTGGTCCTATTACGATGTAGGAGAAAAATCGACTCTTAATTGGGAGAAATGTCATTTCATGGTCAAACAGGCATTGTCTTAGGTCATGTCATTTCCAATAGGGGTATCGAAGTTGACAAAGCTAAGGTAGATCTTATTTCGAACCTTCCCCCTCCAAAAAATGTTAAGGATGTCAGATCATTTCTTGGTCATGCTGGTTTCTATAGACGTTTCATCAAAAATTTTAGCAACATTGCTAGACCTTTGACCAATCTCTTAGCTAAGGATACGCCATTCGAATTCTCACTTGAATGCCTCAAAGCTTTTGATTATCTGAAAAAAGAACTAACCACAGCCCCGATCATTCATGCACCAGATTGGACCTTACCCTTCGAATTAATGTGTGATGCATCTGATTTTGCAATTGGTGTTTGTTCTAGGACAACGTATTGATGGAAAATCGCATGTAATCTACTATGCCAGTAGGACACTAAACGATGCTCAACAAAATTACTCTTCCCTGAAAAAGAATTTTTAGCTGTCGTCTTTGCCTTAGAAAAATTCAGGTCCTATCTCATCGGGTCTTTGACCAAAGTATTCACAGATCACGCCGCACTTAAGTATCTTTTGACCAAGAAGGATGCTAAAGCACGGCTCATTAGATGGATTCTCCTACTTCAGGAGTTTGACATTCAGATCCTTGACAAAAAAGGCATAGAAAACCCTGTGGCAGATCATCTCTCTAGACTTCCAAATGCACCAACATCAAATGTCCCAATCAATGAACTTTTTCCAGACGAACAACTCCTACAAATCCAATCTGTTCCATGGTTTGCAGATATTGTCAATTACTTAGTCACGAAACAGCTCCCCTCTCATTGGTCTAAACAGATAGATCTCGTTTTCTCTCGGGTAAAATACTTCTCTTGGGATGATCCATATCTGTTTAATCTTGTCTGATCGATTTTTAGGAGGTGTATTCCAAATGAAGAAACTAGGAGTGTTCTATCTTTTGCCACGAGCAAGCATGTGGGGCCACTTTGGCTCAAGAAAAGCAGTAGAAAAATTCTCGGTGTGGGCTATATTGGCCAACCGTGTTCAAAGATTCCTATGAGTTTTGCAAAACACATGTTAGTTGTCGACTCTTAGGTAAAATCACTAGAAGAAATATGATGCCCTTACAACCCATTTTAACTGTTGAACTTTTTGATTTGTGGGGTATAGATTTCATGGGACCTTTTCCAAATTCCTTCGGTAATATGTACATTCTAGTGGCTGTCGAGTATATGTCGAAATGGGTTGAAGCGGTTGCGTGCAAGACTAATGATAACAAGGTTGTTGTTCGGTTTCTGAAGGAGAATATTTTTTCACGATTTGGTGTGCCCCGAGCAATAATTAGCGATAATGGTACACATTTCTGCAACCGTTCCTTTGAGGCATTAATGAGGAAGTACTCGATCACACACAAACTGTCCACTCCTTATCACCCTCAAACCAGTGGTCAAGTAGAGGTCACAAATAGGCAGATCAAACAAATTCGAAAACGGTTTCTCTAGCGAAAGGATTGGTCCTTAAAACTCTGCGATGCTCTATGGGCATATCGAGCGGCCTTTAAAACTCGCTAGAAATGTCACCGTACAGACTTGTTTTTGGAAAGGCCTGTCATTTACCAGTTGAGTTAGAACACCGAGCAATGTGGGCAATTAAACAACTTAACCTTGATTTAGACTTGGCAGAAAAAATGAGAATGCTTCAATTACATGAGTTAGAGGAAATTCGAAACGATGCATATTTAAATTCAAAAATTTATAAAGAGAAAACCAAGGTTTTTCACGACAATTCAATATTACGGAGAAACTTCACACCAGGACAAAAAGTTTTACTTTACAACTCAAGACTACACATTTTTCCTGGTAAATTAAGATCACGATGGTCAGGACCGTTTATTGTCACTCAAGTTTTCTCACATGGGGCTATCGAGATAAAAGATCCTAAAAATGATCATGTTTTCAAAGTGAATGGTCAACGTTTAAAACCCTTTTTAGAATCTTCTACACTTGGAGAGGAGGAGGTGTTTGTTCTCCATGAGCCACACTATCTGTAAAAAAAAAAAAAAAAAAAAACTTGGTTTCGTCTCCCCTCATTACCGCAGGTAAATCACGGTTTTCAATTTTTTTAGATGTTCGGGTCATCGAACATCGTAAGTGCTTCCACTCTTCTCCATGTTACTTCTGCATTTACATTGAGGACAATGCAAATTTTAGGTGTGGGGTGGGACTTAGTCAAATTTCTCTCAGATTTTAGTCATTTTTTTTTCATTTTTCATTTTCTTTTTCTTATTCATTTTTCATTTTCTTTTTCTTAAAAAAAAAAAATTGTCACTTGCCAACTTAATAGAGTTGATTAATAGTCTTCTAATCCCGAAGTTAGTTATACACTCAAGTTTACCTTTTATGATAATTTTAAATAAATTTCCGAAGAATGATTTTCAAAGTGGTATACTTTACTAAAGTTTAACTTGGATGTTTAATCGAGTGATGAAATTTTTGCGTTTAACTTAGAGTTGAAAATGATTCTTTAAGTTGCATTAATCCAAATATTTTTCAGAACATATATACATATACACATATATATATTATACTAACTTAACAAAAGAGTGCTAAAAATGGGCACCAAATAATTTTCTCTTAAAATCATCGGTAGTTCTTTGTTACTAAGCCTAAGTTGGTGAGTAATTAAGCCCGAGGAGTATTTTTATGCTTAATGACCTAAGCCCAATTGGGTTGGGATTCATTGGCCCAAAACTCGCTAGATGGTCACTTAGAAAGCCCGATTAAAAAGAACAAGACTACCAAGAAGAAAAAAAAAAAAAAAAACTAACCATGTTTTTATATATATGGAAATAACGGTATATGTTCTTGATTTTTCAAAATGGGTTAAGAGACTTGAACATTGTTTGAAACAAAGAGTTAGCATGTTTCCTTCAAAACTTTTGAATTAAATCTTTGAGAAAAACTTGGTTTTGTATCACTACAATGGAAGGATTTTCTTAAGAAGTTTACTTTGAAATCATGATAAAACGTTTTCTTGAGTATTAACCGACTTGTGGAATTTTTGAATTATTCAATTAGCTTCTTTAAATTGGCAAGTTGACTGAATTTTGTGGGTATATTCACTGCAAACCCTCACGAGACTACAACTCGTCCACTAGGGTAACCTAGGGGTTTAAAGGCTTGTTGTATCGCTAAATACAACCGCGATTCTGCGAAAGTGAGTTAGGATTTTTCTTTCTTTTCTTTTCATTTTTCTTCCTTGCTAGAGGACTAGCAAAAGTTTAGGTGTGGGGGTATTTGATAATCACATTTTAATGACATTTTAATAACCTCATTATCTATTTTATATCAATAAATATGTTACTAATAACATGTTTTATCTTATTTTGAGAATAATGGAGTATTAATGAATAAAAGCTCAAATGACTCAAATTCTCAATTTCTACCAATTGTTGAAGCCCAAATCAAGACAAACGAAGGCCCAAGATACCAAGGGAATCCAAGAAGAATTCGTGCAAAAATATCAAGAAAAGACAAAATCCGTTGGGAACCAATCGGTTGACCAACCGGTTGGCCAACCGTTGGCTAACCGTTGGCTAACCGATCGCCAACCGATTGGCTGCAGCAGATTCAATTTAGGAAAGATTTCTCTTCCTTTTGGCCAAGTTTGATCCAATGGTTCACATAAACTCCGTTGGGGTATAAATAGGGTAGTATCGAGGGTTTAGAGGTGTGAAATATTTTGTAAAACTCCTTTTGGAGAGAAAGGGTTGCTCTTGTTTTAGAGTACCTTTCATTGTAATAATTTTTCCTCAATAAATAAATATTTTCTCCCTTCAATCCCATCTTCTTCTTCTTGTTCAAGGACCAAAAGGAGGATGAGTTGATGATGATGAGTTGCGTGTTTCTCTTTATTTCTCTTTATTATTTCTTTTTCTTTCTTGTTATTTATTTGCTTTGTAGTTTAGATTTAATAGCTTTTGTAGTTTAGATTTATTTGCTTTGTAGTTTAGATTTAATAGCTTTTGTAGTTTTGATTTAATTGCTTTGTAGTTAGATTAGTTTAGAATTTTTCTTTTCTTTTTATTTTCTTTTCTTTTTCTATTTGTTTGAATTTCCCAAGATGTTGAACTAAACTCTTGTGGGGATCTAGGTTGCATGAAACTAGTCTAATCTCTTTTGTGTTTATGAATCATCTCTCTTATGCTTAAAAGATCATGTTTAGGTTAATCAACTAGAGAACTAATCGATAGAAGAAGAATTTGATAGTTTATGCTTTCCTTAAGTGGTTTGATAGGCTATGCTTATGAATTCTAGGATTATTATCTTGTTATTACTCTCTTCATGAGTTTGAATTTCAATTAGGTGATAATTTGATAAGTTATGCTTTCCTTAAGTGGTTTGATATCTTATGCTTAATAAATCTAATATGAGATGTGGTAAAAAGAGAATTTTTCGTAGATTATAATTTGAGTTAGCTAGTGGATTCAATTCTAGATTCCTTCATCTCTCTTATTGAAATCTCGTCTTTTTAATTGTGATTCCTTTCACACACAATCCAAATCCACTCTCATCACTTCATCATATTTTCATATTATCTTGAATAAAACCCTAATTGTCACGCATAATTTGAGAACCGAACTTGAATCAAACACTTCCTATTTCCCGTTCCTCGTGGGATCGACAATCTTAAATACTATAACTTGACAATGGTTGTGCACTTGCGACTATAAAAGGTAAACACTCGTTTTTGCCCATCATGCAGCAATGGAAGGTAGGTACTAATGGTTGTATGCTTTTTGAACTTAGATTCGTTATTAACAAAAATTTCATCAAAAATGAAATCTTGTTGTTTTCTATTTTCTAACAATCTAAGTTCATTGACAACGGGTTCTTCAAATGTTGGCTTCAAGATGCATGTATTCAACGTAATTCTCTCGTTCTGAAGGACTTGATTAGTAACCTGGTTTCCTGATTGTTGTGAATGGATTGCATTCACTTGATCTTGGAAAGTTGAACTTGACCCGTTCCTTGGATTGGTCACGGTTGACTCGAAATGATCCTTTCTCTCTCTCACTTATAGCGCTAGCTAGTTGACCAAGCTGGGTTTCTAATCTAGCTATGGCTTGAGTGTTGGAGTTGAGAATTTGTCCTGTTGATTGCATAAAGGAGTTCATCGTGTTAGATGTTTGAGTCAACAAGTTAGTAGTGCGTGTAGAGGTTTTAATCAAGGCTTCCAAACCTCTTTCCAACACATTAAGGCGTTTCTCAACATTTGAAGGAATATGATTTGTAGATTGATGATGAGGAAACCGATTTGGAAATGACTGATTTGATTGTGGAAAATTGGTTTGAGAACTGAAAGCTGGGTGCCCCTAGGGAATTGTTGGTTTGAAGAGGAGTGAAATTTTGATTTCCAGAAATTATCCTCGATTCCATGCAAAATTGGATGATTTCTCCAACCCGGATTATAGGTTGGAGAAAATGGATCGTGTCGGATCTTTGGAATCTGACATTCATCTGTTCTAGAGATTGAGTATTTCCTAAGAGTGGACATTGCTTTCTGAAACATAGGCACGTAGAAAAGACAGTTATGACAACTGGTGAGAAACTTGATTGATTTGGTAGAATTTCGTTCTTTGGTTTCTAAAGTTTCTAACTCAAGTAGAATTGTAGTCATCTTAGCTTCAGAGGCTATGTTTGACTCTAAGGAAGGACCTCTAGAATTGGATTGGGTAATCGATGAATCACAAGTTCCCATCGCATAGTTTTCTGATAAATTCTCTAAAAGTCCCAAGCTTCATCGACATTTTTCTTCATGAAATCCCTTGACACATTGACTCTAAGGAAGTTTTTGAAGAATAATCCAATCCTTCATAAATGATTTGGCATAATCGCCACTTTTCAAGACCATGGTGAGGACATTGGATAAGAAGATCTTTGAATTTGTCGAAATACTTCCAAAAAGGTTCTCCCGGGACAATTTTAAAATTTTGAATGCTGTTTCTAAGCTTGACCGTTTTGTGGATAGGAAAGAATTTTTTCAGAAAAACTTTTACAAATTCACCCCAAGTTGAGATGAAATCTGTGGGCAAGCTATATAGCCATTTTTGGCTTTGTCCTTAAGGGCAAATGGAATAAATCGGAGTTTGATCGCATCTTCAGTTAAGTCCCTCATCTTAATCATGAGGCAAACTTCTTCAAATTCGGAGATAAAGATGTATCGTCTTGGTTTGACTCCTAAGAATTTGGGAAGCATGTTTATGAAATGGGGTCGGTTCAAAATTGGTTCCATTTACCTCGGGAGTTTTATGCAAGAGGGGATTGCATTTCTAGTGGGGTAACAAACATCTTGAAGAATAGGTGGGTTGGTATTAGCCATTTCGTTTGGTTCAAGAGATGAATCAAAACGAATTAAACGATTAGTATTATCCCTAACCCAAGTTTACATACACCAAAATCAAAAAAATTTTTTATTTGAAAAGGATAAGAGAAAAAGTTAAGAAGATGATGAGAAAAATAAGGAAAAACTAACTAAAAATAAATCAAGGCAATCACTTTCCATTCACCCTAACTCTAGGGTTAAGCCTAAAGTTGACTTAGACCAGCTCCTAACCAAAAATTCCCTTAGTGAAAAGATCAAAGTTTACTTGGGTAATTAGCTAGGTAAGGATAGTACTAGAGGGAGATCAAAGATCAATTAAGTACCTCTTTCCTTTCGGAGCGCCTTACGCAACCCCTAAACCTTGCCTTAGACACCAATTAATCCAAATAAACTTGGACCGGTTCATTTAAGAAATTATTGTTCCTTAATGAGCTCGAATCCTTAGGGGCCAACGTCTAATCAATTTTAAGAGGCTTGGTATGTGTAATGAGGAATTAGTGATTTTGGGCTAAGGAAAGGGTGATGAAATCCTTACCTTATCTTGATTAATGGGTTTTGCCCTTAAGATATTTTCAAGTGTGTGCCAAATCAAGATGCTCAAATCACTTGGTGAATTCCTACTATTATATGAAATGCAACCCTAAGAATTAAAAGCAACTAAAAGGATGCAAAAAAAAACAAAAATCTTTTTATTTTTTATTATGGTCGACAATAAAAAAATAAAGTTTATTAGGGTCGACAAGGGGAAAAAATCCTTTTATTTTTTATTTTTTATTTTTTTATCCTAATTGTCTCTAATGTATATGAACTATCTAAAGGGTGGAATTGAAAATACTAGATGGAGAAGTTACCCACTAAAGCAATGCAAAGCCTCATTGGAGGCAATTCTTCAATCTTGAATCTTCAACTCTTGATCTTCAAGCTCCAAGTTCCTACACAAAAGAAAACACACAAAATAAAACCAAACTTAATGAAAATCCTACTTATGCACCGCCTCCTAACGGCCAAAAACTTGATGGGTAATAAATGATTACCTCCTAAGTTGCAAGTATACAACCCTTATCAAGTTATAGTATAAAAGATTATCGATCCCACGAGGAACGGGAAGTAGGAAGAGTTTTGCTCAAGTTTTGGTTCTCAAATTATGCGCGCGACAATTAGGAGTTTATTAAAATAAAATGAAAGTAAGGAAATGGTGAAAGTGGATGTGGAGAGATAAAAGAGAGTGGATTGTGGATTATGTGCAAAGGAGGAGAAAATAAAGTTGAAAATGTGGTTGTGGTTATATGCACATAATAACAAAACTAGGTTTGAGATTATATGCACATGGAGGGAAAATGAGATTGAGAGAGAAGTAAAACTCAATGAAATCAAAAATAAGGAAAATAACAAATAAATGGAAAACAAGGATAAGAGGAAAATAAAGAAGGTAAAGTATGGAGAATTAATTAAAGATATAAGGAATCTAGAGAAGATCCACTTAGCTTATCTCAATCTCATGAAAATGAGTTGGATTTGTTAGCTAGTTTCAAACAATCTCTAGGGATCCCACAAATATTAGCTCCACACTTAGAAAGGGTAATTCCCTGAGGGTTCTAGCCTCAAGGTGAATTAAAGAAAAGAAAAATCTATTCTAGAAAGTAAATACAAGAATTAAATAATGCACAAGAATTAAATACATTGCATGAAAGTAAATTGCAAGGAATTAAATTGCATGGAAGTAAATTGCAAGAAAGTAAATTGCATGAAAGTAAATCTATTCTATAAACAAGAAAATAAAGAAGAAAATGAAAAGAAATAAAATAGAAACCAACAACTCCTCGATCTTAATCTAATCCTCCTTTTGGTCCTTGGATTAGAAGAAGAGAAAGGAAATTGAAGGTGAAACATTTCATTTATTGTGTAACAAAAGTTACAATTTTGGAAGGTCTTCTCAATGAAGAGTGACCCTCCTCTCCAAATGGAGTTTTACAAAATATTTCACACTCAAAACCCTCGACCTTCACCCCTATTTATAGCCCAACGGAGTTGATGTGAACCATTGGATCAAACCTAGCCAAAAGGAAGAGAAATCCACCATTAATTGAATGCATTACAAACCGATGGGTTGTCGGTCGGTCATCGGTTAATAACCGGTTGGCCAACCGTTATCAACCGATTGGTTCCCAACCGAATTTGTCTTTTCTTGATTTTTCTTCACGAATTTCTCTTGGATCATTTTGGTATCTTGGGCCTTTGTTTGTCTTGATTTGGGCTTCAATATTGGTAGAAATTGAGAATTTGAGTCATTTGGGCTTTTATTCATTATTTCTTTATTAGCCTGCAAAATAAGATAAAAATAATTATTAGTAATATCGTTATTCATATAACATAGGTAATAAGGGTATAAAATGTAATTAAAATGTGATAATCAGTCTCTTCAAATTTCTCCCCAAGTTTTTCCATCTTTCCAAATTGCCACTTCATCTACCTCTGTGCATCGGTCCTAAAGAGAAATCTCTAATTTGTTTCCCCTAATTTGTTTTTCCAACAAATTTCTTTGATATTGCACATTCTCTCGTAAAGAGAAATCCCTTCTCCACTCCGCTTCGCCTACTATAATGAATTCCTTCGTTTCTCCTTCGTAAATGAGTCTCTTCCCCTTTCTTTCACCGCTCCAGCTTCACACATGCTAATTTTTGCTCCATTCGAAGAGATGTCTCTTCCCCTTTCCTTTCTCCATCTTGACAAACTCCTAGAGAAGATCAAAGTATTTACTCACTTTTGTTTTCTTTTTTCTTTTTTTTACCATCCCACTAATTTTTTTTCTAATAATGGGAAATTTGATGATATATATTTTTTGGGATAATGCTGATTAAGAAATTAGTTAACTTTTTTTTGGGAATATTTTGTTAATACTATCTATTTTATCCTTTTGATCTCGTATGCTCGTGATTTGGTGCTAGAATCTGCTTGGTATGTCAATTAGGGGCATATCTGCTGGTGTATGTTTTTTGGGGAACTAGTATAATGCACGTGCGTTGCACGTGGACATACTTATTTATGTTCTAAATTTGTTTCATGAACATGAAAATGAGAAAGTGACTTATAGAAAATATAAAGATTTAAAATAGAACATTAGAAACTGTTTTAAAGTAAAATGAGCAAAAATGGTTTAGCTTGGGCTGACGTCACTTGTTTTTATCAAAAAATAACTTTATGTGTTGTGAAGAAAAAGAGGATCTTAACTCATTTTTTCTTCACCTTGCCAAGTGAAATTTACCCTTTTATACATTGAACTTATTAAAATAAACAATAATATTAATTTAATATAGTCACAAATTATAATAGTATTAATAGTTTATCAGCCACAAGACTGCCGTTTCAAGACACAAACGGTGAATTTCATAAAAAAGGCCCTAACTTTTGACCGACTAATCCACTAATTTTTAAAATGTCACTTAACCCACTAACTTTTGGGGGTTTTTACGGCAACTCTTACAAGTTTTGATATTTTTTTCAACATACTCACCAAATGAAAAATTGGGGACTTTGTGAAGTTCACTTAATCCCCAGTGAAAATTGAGGGTATACATCCTGCTAGGGATGTTAAATAAACTTTAAAACTTATGGGATTTTTTTTTCAAAGCTCCCGAATCATATTTAAAATTTGTGGGAGCTTTTTTTTAAAAACCCTACTGGTTCCGGGTTAGGTGACACTTTTTAAATTTTACGGGGTTAGCTTAAAATAGGCCAAAATGTAAGGGGTTTGAAATCTTCCCTAAAAATACTGCTCAAGGGTAAAAGTCGGGATGATTGTCATTGATTTGAATTTGTTTACGCTTCTTTTGCCTACAACAAAATTCAAAAAGAAATTGCCTTTATTTTGCTTATAATGAAAATCAAAAGATTGCGACTTCTTCCTAAACAAACACGAGGATCTCTCGTTATGTCGAGGTCCTCGCTATGGGTTCTTTGCCCGTGTCGGACTTTTTGTGTCCGTGGACCACCGCGCAATTCGATCCAAGTAGAGACCCGGTTCGAACTACAGATAAGGGGCTCGCTTCATCAAGGAAACGGTTACCGAGGGGATCACACTCACGAAGGAGAGGATCGCCTCATGGGTGAGATCTACTAGGAGAAATCACAATATATCCCCGAGATTAAGACGAAGCTTAATCTAGAGGGTATCTGTAGTTCGACCGAATTCGGTTACCTTTGCTTATAGATCCGACGTCGATCGACTTGAGAGCCTCTGCTCTGAACCGTATACCGACACTGTAGATCTCGCAAGAATTCTTCAAGTCCGAGCTCTTCCAAATCACCAAAAATCCAAGCCTCCTAAGCCTTGAAATTCCCCCAAATCCAAGACCTTCAAAATCCGACCTCCAAAATCCGACCTCCCCATGAAGAAGACCCCCTATTTATACAAATCGGCGGTAGCTTCGACCACTTGGTAGAGAACACGCCCTCCGCTTGCGCTTGGTAGGTGGCTCGACCAAAGTGGCCGAAACCTCGGCACCGCTTGGTAGGGCACCTCGACAAGTTGGTAGGGTGGCTCGACAAAGTGGCCGAGCCTCCTGACGCTGGTAGGGGCACCTCGGAAAAGTGGCGAGAGCCACCTCGACCACTTGGCGGTGTCGCTGCTAGCTTTTTCGTTGTTTTTCGCGTGGTTCGGCGTCGTTTTCGGCTTTTTGTCTCGGACTTGGGTTCCGTCGTATTTGATTCGAACTAATTCTTGGTTCGTTCGGTTCAACGGTCCCGAAATCCGATCATCCGTTCAAGTCGGCTTAAGCCGTGCTTGTGGCAGCTTAATGAGTTGCCGTCGGTTGCGTCTCAACCGTTCGGCGTCCGTATCATTCGATGGAGTGCGTCACTCGCCGACTCCTCGTCACGAAGTTGGTTTCGGACCTTGTGAGCATTTTTCAACGCCACAGATACCCCTCCAAAGCGTCTCCGGTCGATTCTTGATGAGTGCAGGATGCTTTGAACATGATTCCGGCCTTGATCGGTGAGGGTCCCAAAAGATAGCTTCAAGTCTTTGATTCTTTCAGATCATCCAGCTTCTTTGTAGGATTTACGATAAGATCCGGTCTGCATTTATTGTCCGACCGCTTGTTATCTTGATTGGTGGCGGGTGAGTTTTGTTTGTAACTTCGTGTCGGTTGGTGGTTATCGACTAACCATCGGACTTTGGACTTCTCCATATGTCGTGAACTCCTTTGTTGGCGACACATTGGGCATTATCAGTACATGGAATTTCATAACCCTTATTCGGCTAATTCCTTCATCATCCGTGTGTTGTTGGTTTAACTACAGCGGAGGATATGATTATCGATGTCAACATGACTTTCACTCCTCATCGATTATCCCTCTCTTGGAGATTATGGTGGGAGGATATTGAGGGTTGCCGAAGTTATCCTTAAGAATATGGATTTATTCTCCGTGAACTCCTCGCTGAAATTTTGGAAATAGTTTATACTCGTAATCCTAGTTGGAGTAGGATTAGGCGGCGTTGATGTCGATGCAATCCGCGATCGAGTTATCCCTAAGAATATTTTTGTGAAAATATTCTCCTGAACTTCTCGATAAATTAGGAAGCAGTTTATACTCGTAATCCTAGTTGGAGTAGGATTAGGCGACGCTGATCGGCGCCGATGCAATCCGCGATCGAGTTATCCCTAAGAATATTTTTGTGAAAATATTCTCCTGAACTTCTCGATAAATTAGGAAGCAGTTTATACTCGTAATCCTAGTTGGGTAGGATTAGGCGTTGATGTCGATGCAATCCGCGATCGAGTTATCCCTAAGAATATTTTTGTGAAAATATTCTTCCGAACTTCTCGATAAATTAGGAAGCAGTTTATACTCGTAATCCTAGTTGGGTAGGATTAGGCGGCGTTGATGCGTCGATGCAATCATACGATCGAGTTATCCTAAGAATATTTTTGTGAAAATATTCTTCCGAACTTCTCGATAAATTAGGAAGCAGTTTATACTCGTAATCCTAGTTGGAGTAGGATTAGGCGGCGTTGATGCGTCGATGCAATCATACGATCGAGTTATCCTAAGAATATTTTTGTGAAAATATTCTCCTGAACTTCTCGATAAATTAGGAAGCAGTTTATACTCGTAATCCTAGTTGGGTAGGATTAGGCGGCGTTGATCGTCGATGCAATCCGCGATCGAGTTATCCCTAAGAATATTTTTGTGAAAATATTCTCCTGAACTTCTCGATAAATTAGGAAGCAGTTTATACTCGTAATCCTAGTTGGGTAGGATTAGGCGGCGTTGATGTCGATGCAATCATACGATCGAGTTATCCTAAGAATATTTTTGTGAAAATATTCTTCCGAACTTCTCGATAAATTAGGAAGCAGTTTATACTCGTAATCCTAGTTGGAGTAGGATTAGGCGGCGTTGATGCGTCGATGCAATCATACGATCGAGTTATCCTAAGAATATTTTTGTGAAAATATTCTTCCGAACTTCGATAAATTAGGAAGCAGTTTATACTCGTAATCCTAGTTGGGTAGGATTAGGCGGCGTTGATGTCGATGCAATCATACGATCGAGTTATCCCTAAGAATATTTTTGTGAAAATATTCTTCCGAACTTCTCGATAAATTAGGAAGCAGTTTATACTCGTAATCCTAGTTGGGTAGGATTAGGCGACGCTGATCGGCGCCGATGCAATCCGCGATCGAGTTATCCTAAGAATATTTTTGTGAAAATATTCTCCTGAACTTCTCGATAAATTAGGAAGCGGTTTATACTCGTAATCCTAGTTGGGTAGGATTAGGCGGCGTTGATCGGCGTCGATGCAATCCGCGATCGAGTTATCCCTAAGAATATTTTTGTGAAAATATTCTCGGGAACTTCGATAAATTAGGAAGCGGTTTATACTCGTAATCCTAGTTGGGTAGGATTAGGCGGCGTTGATCGTCGATGCAATCCGCGATCGAGTTATCCCTAAGAATATTTTTGTGAAAATATTCTCGGGAACTTCGATAAATTAGGAAGCGGTTTATACTCGTAATCCTAGTTGGAGTAGGATTAGGCGGCGTTGATCGGCGTCGATGCAATCCGCGATCGAGTTATCCCTAAGAATATTTTTGTGAAAATATTCTCGGAACTTCTCGATAAATTAGGAAGCGGTTTATACCGTAATCCTAGTTGGAGTAGGATTAGGCGGCGTTGATGTCGATGCAATCCGCGATCGAGTTATCCTAAGAATATTTTTGTGAAAATATTCTTAGAACTTCTCGATAAATTAGGAAGCGGTTTATACTCGTAATCCTAGTTGGGTAGGATTAATCAGGTGATTTGGCATTATTTTGGCATCAATTAGGGTTCTAATTAGGACTCTAATTAGGGGCTGATTAGAGTCCTAATTGGAATTGATTTGGGCCCCAATTAGAATTCCTACTTCTTGCCAAATAAGAGTCCTTGTTCAAAGAGGATTGGGTTCATATGGGATTGTTATAAATACCCATACTCCTCCTCCTTGATGACCTAGGGCCCCTCTTCGTGGTTTGCTCTTGTTTTCATCTTGCTTCGCCGTCTTTTCATCTTCGATCAACAAGGTATGCATCACGAGGGTTTGTAAATTCTTTTTCTTCTTTTCTCCCCTTTTCTTCTTGTGCGTGCGGCGGCCGAACGCGAGAAAGAAGGCGGCGGCGCCGGCTTGGCAGTTGCCCGGCGGCTGCCAGTACCGAGCTGGCGTATGGCCTTGTGGCTGGCTGATGCGCCAGCGTCGCTTGTATTGCGCCCGCACCAGCGCCAGCTAACGAAGTGCCAGCGCCAATGAGCGTGGCGTCGGCGAGGCGCCGCCGCCACGGCGGTCGGCTGTGGCGGTCGGTCTGGTTGGCCGGGCACCGGCTGGTGTCACCGATGGTGGTCGCGAAACCGCGAGCCGGATAAACGAGCTTCATTGCGGATTGCTGATTTTTTGCATATCTAACTTTTCGTCGTGTTTTTGCGGCCGATGATGTCGTCGGAAGATCCGCAGCGCTCAGTCGATCAACTTCGCCGCGGTGAATGCCGCCTCGCTTCCCGATTGGTGCGCCGGCGTTATATCCGTTGTATCGCCCGGCTCTCCTTTGTGAGGCGATTGGGAAGACCAAATCCTCCTGCGGGGATTGGCGCGGTGCCTCATCCTTTCACATGTACACTCGTTATGACCCAGCCGTTCTCCTTTGTGGGGCGATTGGGAAGAGCCGAATTCTCCCGTGGGGATTGGCTTCAAAGATTGGTTTTGCTTGGTCATCACCGTCTCGATGTTATTAGCGGGGCGATTTCATACCGTACTCTGCCTTGTAGAGCGGAATATATTGCGTTTGGATTCGCGGCTATATTTATCGTTCTCAGGGTATTATCTGGGATGAAATCGTCATACCGATAAGGTGACTCAATCTCATGGGTTTCGAGAAGAGTTCTCGCCTTATCTTGTTTCCTTTTCAAGATATTCCTCTAAATGATCATTAACCCTTTATTCTCTTGTGGTAGGCGGGTGCTCAGAGCGTTATTAGATCTATTTGAAGGCTCCAAGCGTCAAGTCTCGATTCTTAAGGTCATCAGGAGAATACCTCTTTCCCTAGGAAGCGAACGCGTGGCGAATACCGAGGAAGAAACCAGAGCTGAGCGACTATCGTAATTTGGATGGCGAGTGGGGATCGCTTCCATCATCGATCCACCGCCTGCCTCCAATGCGAAGCCCAGATCTTGCGGCGCCAGCCAGTGGCAATGGCGTCCAGGCGCCAGAAGCCGCCGCCAGCCGTGGCTGGCCAGTCGATCTGGTTGGCCCAGGCACCAATGGCATCTCCGGTGAATTATGAAACCACGCCGGACAATGAGCCACATTTGCGAATTCGTGATTTTTATTGCATATCTAACTTTTATTTCGTGTTTTTGCCGATGTCGTCCGGGAAGATCCGCGGCGTTTCGAGAGTCGATCCTTCGCCGCGACGCGTGAATGCATGCGCCTCCTTCTTCGGTGGTGCGCGGCGTTATATATATCGTTATATCCCGCAGCTCTCCTTTGTGAGCGATTGGGAAAAGCAAAATCCTCCTTTGTGGGGATTGGCGGCTGCAATTTGCCTCATCCTTTCACATGTACCTCGTTATGACCCAGCCGTTCTCCTTTGTGGGGCGATTGGGAAGCCGAGATTCTCCTTCCGTTAGGGATTAGCTTCAAAGATTGGTTTTGCTTGGTCATCACCGTCTCGATGTTTTTAGCGGGGCGATTTCATACCGTACTCTGCTTGTAGAGCGGAATATATTGGTTTGGATTACTGCGGCTATATTTATCGTTCTCAGGTTATTATCTCGGATGAAATCGTCATACCGTTATAAGGTGTGACTCAATCTCATGGGTTTTACGAGAGTTCTCGCCTTATCTTGTTTCCTTTTCAAGATATTCCCCTAAATGATGTTAACCCTTTATTCTCTTGTGGTAGGCGGATGCTCAGATGATTATAGTCTTTCGAAGGCTCCAAATGTCAAGTCTCGATTCTTAAGGTCATCAGGAGAATACCTCTTTCCAGAAGAAGCGTGAGGCCGAACACCGCGAGGAAGAAACCCGGCGAAACTGACTATCATAATTTGGATGGCGAGTTGGGATCGCTTCCATCATCCGCTCCATTCCCCTCCGCGACCTTGGCGAAGCGAGGATTTCCGACCCTTGGTATAGAGTGGGTGGAGGCCAGGTTAATCTTGGCGGACCACTTCCACGAATTCAACCTATGCGAGATTGCCGGGCCAAAATCTGCCGTTCGACTCGGTTACGTGATGGGTCTCCTTGGTTGTTGGAGAATAGTTTGAACAGGCGATCTCTATTATCGAGGTTAGATGGGCGACTTTATGGTCTTACGCCCATTCATATTGAGTATCTTGGAAAATTGGCGTGTTGGTGGCCCTCGGCTAGCTAATCGTTGTGAGCAAAGCTCACTAGGCAGCTAACTCTTGCGCCGTGTGGAGGATTTAGCCTTTTTGAATCATCGCGATGAGGTGATCGACTTCGCCGAAGCTTCGGATCAAGGCTTCGTGAGCAGCGCTTTTCGAGGAACAAAGAGATCATCTTTTGAACTCATATGGCGGCAATCGCTTAAACGTAAAAGATAAACTTGTACCACACCATGTTGAGCGTCTGAGGTCGGGGGTGTTCAAGGGAGAAGGCGTTGAAGGATTTCAGCGTGAGTGCACGAGTCGAGGATGTCAGCGAGCGTGAAAGCAAGTCCTCGGCGATCGTCGGGAACATCACGGTACGCTATTGCCCTTGAACTCTGAAGGAACGAGAAGGAAGCCAAGGCTTCGGGTTCGAAAGCGATCGGAGGAAAAATTAGCGCCGTCAAGGCTGACCTTGCTTCCTTCACATTCTTGGATTGCGCCCGATGAAGTCGATGTGTTGCGAGACTTTTGAATCTCTTTGTTGGCCAGTCGTTCACGATTTTTATTTAGATGTATTATCATAACTTTGCTTGAATCAATTGTCACCGACAATTGTAGCTCCTTCTATATTTGCTTCAAATGAATAAGATCCATTCCTTTCATTGTTTATTATGATTCTTTTACTTCCTCGAAATAATTAACCATAATACTTTTAGGATTTTGGCAAACCCTCACCATCAACGGGTTTGATTAGCCTTTACCAACCACCGCTTGAGTTGGGCTAGCATGTAGATTATCTAAATCCGTTCTACACACAGCGTTGTGCTAAAGAATACCTCTTTCCACAGAAGCGAACCCTTGGCCAGGCCCGAATACCGAGAAGAAACCCAGTGGCTTGAGGAGCTATCATAATTTCGGATGGCGAGTTTGAGGATCGCTTCCATCATCCGATCCACCGCCTTCCTCCACGGCCTTGCGAAAAACGAGTTTCCCGACCCTTGGTATAGGCGTGGGTGGAGGCCGAGTTAATCTTGGCGGACCACTTCCACGAATTCAACCCATTGCGGGGCCTTGCGGGCCAAAATGCTGCGTTCGACTCGATTACGTGATGGGTCTCCTTGTTTGTTGGAGAATAGTTTGAAACAGCGATCTCTATTATCGAGGTTAGATGGGCTACCCTATGGTCTTCGCCCATTCATATTGAGTATCTTGGAGGAAATTCAGCGGTTGGTGGTCCTCGGCTAGCTAATCGTTGTGGCGAAGCTCACTAGGCTAACTCTTGCGCACCGCGTGGAGGATTTAGCCTTTTGAATCATGCGATGAGGTGATACGACTCATCGACGGCTCGATCAAGGCTTCGTGAGCAGCGAGAGGAAAATATCGAGCAAGAGATCATTTTGAACTCATATGGCGGCAGTAAACTTCGGATAAGATAAACTTGTACCACACCCATGTTGAGCGTCACGAGTCGGGAATTTGTCAAGGGAGAAAACGTTGAAGGATTTCACGCGTGAGTGCACCAGAGTCCAGGATGTCACTGAACGTGAGAAGCAAGTCCTCGAGGCGATGCGTCGGGAACATGCGGCTGCTATTGCCGCGAACTCTGAAGAGGAACTTGAGAAGGAAGCCAAGGCTCGGGTTCGAGCGATCCAGAGGAAAATTAGCCGCCAAGGCTGACCTTGCTTCCTTCACATTACCGATTGCGCCAATGAAGTCCGATGTGGTGCGAGACTTTTCTGTCTCTTTGTTCAGCCAGGTCGTTACGATTTTTATTTAGATGTATTATCATAACTTTGCTTGAATCAATTGTCTCGACAATTGTAGCTCCTTCTATATTTGCTTCAAATGAATAAGATCCATTCCTTTCATTGTTTATTATGATTCTTTTACTTCCTCAGAAATAATTAACCATAATACTTTTAGGATTTTTGGCAAACCCTCAGCCATCAACGGGTTTGATTAGCCTTTACCAACCACCGCTTGAGTTGGGCTAGCGTGTGGATTATCGGATCCGCTCCGCATGACGCTATGCTAAAAGAATGAAACTCTTCTAGACTTGTTGCTATGATATCGAATACATGGGCATTACTCTTTTACGGGCAAGAGACCGCGACAGCGCGTGTTACCGCGTGGGCTTCGTCCCTCCTTAGGCTTCGATAAAATGCCCCAAGATGAATCTTGGTGTCTTCTTCAATCTGAGAAAGACTAAACCGCAACGCGCGATAGCGCTGGCTTTATCCCTTCTTAGGCTTCAGGATAAAATGCCCGTAATCAACTCGTGTCTTCTTCAATCGGAAAAAGACTAAATGGCTAGCGTGTGGCGTTGACTTTAGGGTTATTGGCCAACCCCACCTTCAACGGGTTTGATGAGCCTTTACCAACTACCGCTTGAGTTGGGCTAGCATGTAGATTATCTAAACCGCTCTACACACAACGCTTGTGCTAAAAGAATGAAACTCTCTTAGGCTTAATGCTACGATGTTGAATACGTAGGCTTTGTCTTTGTCACGGAATTGACTACCCGCAACGCTGCGATAGGCTGGCTTTATCCCTTCTTAGGCTTCGGATAAAATGCCCGTAATCAACTCGTGTCTTCTTCAATCTGAGAAAGACTAAACCGCAACGCTGCGATAGGCTGGCTTTATCCCTTCTTAGGCTTCAGGATAAAATGCCCCAAGATGAATCTTGGTGTCTTCTTTGACCGGAGAATGACCGAACCGGATGAAGATTTGATTGAGGTGGGAAAGGAAGAATGTGTTCTATTTCAGGGATAGAAGGCTAACGGCCGAGATTCCTTCTTTGTAGGAATCGGAAAAGACTTCGGTGACCTTGATCGGACAACACAGTGCGAAAATCGGCGCATACCTTCAATCGGCGCTACCTAAGATAAGAGGGGAACTAAGAGTGGGATCTCCACTCCGAGAACGAAAAGACTTCGAGGTGACCTTGATCGGACAACACAGTGCGAAAATCGGCGCATACCTTCAATCGGCGCTACCTAAGATGAAGATGGAACTAAGAGTGGGATCTCCACTCCGAGAACGAAAAGACTTCGAGGTGACCTTGATCGGACAACACAGTGCGAAAATCGGCGCATACCTTCAATCGGCGCTACCTAAGATGAAGATGGAACTAAGAGTGGGATCTCCACCGAGAACCGAAAGACTTCGGTGACCTTGATCGGACAACACAGTGCGAAAATCGGCGCATACCTTCAATCGGGCTACCTAAGATGAAGATGGAACTAAGAGTGGGATCTCCACTCCGAGAACCGAAAGACTTCGGGTGACCTTGATCGGACAACACAGTGCGAAAATCGGCGCATACCTTCAATCGGCGCTACCTAAGATGAAGATGGAACTAAGAGTGGGATCTCCACTCCGAGAACGAAAAGACTTCGAGGTGACCTTGATCGGACAACACAGTGCGAAAATCGGCGCATACCTTCAATCGGCGCTACCTAAGATGAAGATGGAACTAAGAGTGGGATCTCCACCGAGAACCGAAAGACTCAGCGACCTTCACGGACAACCCGGTTCGAAAATCCCTACAAGATACCTTCACCGGCGCTACCTAAGATGAAGATGGAACTAAGAGTGGGATCTCCACCGAGAACCGAAAGACTCGTGTGACCTTCACGGACAACCCGGTTCGAAAATCCCTACAAGATACCTTCAATCGGGCGCTACCTAAGATGAAGATGGAACTAAGAGGGATCTCCACCGAGAACCGAAAGACTCGTGTGACCTTCACGGACAACCCGGTTCGAAAATCCCTACAAGATACCTTCAATCGGGCTACCTAAGATGAAGATGGAACCCTTCCGCTTGACACTAAAGGATTTTACGCTTGGAGAGGAAGGATTTTATATTCTCTCTCGGCGTGAAAGGAATTTTGAGTGGGCCTCTTGTTCATAGAAGGAATCAAGAGGGATTTTGGTAATGTACCGTAATTTGTAGACCCACCGCCAAGGAATTTGATCGGTGGGGAAATTGTGATGGAGGATAAATCTAGGGTTATCCTCGCAAAAGCGGGTGAGACATCCCACGAGGAACTTCCCGTCGAACGGGTTATCCCAAGATACTATGGGTAGTATTTCTTCAGAACTTCCCATTTATCTAAGATTAATTGCCGGTCGCCATTTTGGGTAATTAGGCGATATGCACCATTGAGTAAACCGCTTCTATTACAAACGGCCCTCCCATTTAGGTTCGAATTTACCTTTCTTCTTGGAAGTGAGGATTATCGGTCGTCGGCGGCGAGGACCAAATCTCCTTCTAAAGGTTCTCTCGTCGAACTTTCTTGTTGAAAGCCTTCACATCCTAGCTTGGTAGAACTCAATGCATTGTTGAGCCTCCAGCGCCATCTAACATCTCAAGCTCTTCGAGACGCTGATGTTGTTGTTCTTCGTCATCTCTAAAGGGCTGGCGCGGCGACGGATCTCAATTTCCGAAACCGCCTTGCACACCCGACCGGTAGTACCGGTCGCCTTAGTCGCGGCGCATCGCTGCAGCGATACGCCAGATAGCCCGAAGTTTATCCCGCCTCGCGAGTTACTTTTCACAAGCTTTGACGTAATTTTGATAATCGCCTTGTTGAATGCCTCGCTAATCCATTTGCAAATGGATTATAGGCCGCCGACGAGACGCCTTGTATCTTGAATTTCGCCAAAACGATGAAGGAATTGCCGATGAACCGGGACCGTTGTCATGCACGATCCGTTTGGGACACCATGTCGATAGATGACATGGTGTTTGATAAACGATGGCGATTTTCGCCTTTACTTCTTTTAGCGGATTGCTTCACCACTTGGAGAAGTAGTCGGTGATCGCTAGAATAAACCGACGCCTTTGACGACGGAGGAAAAATGGGACCTACAATGTCCATTCCCCATGTCTCGAATGGCGGGATGTGGCGAAGGATCTGCGATTGCTCTGGCGGTGATGCATATAATTCGCGGAATTTGACACGCGTGGCATTTCGGCGTGCTCATTGCGTCATTAACCATTGTTGGCCAAAAGTAGCCCATTCTCCGATTCGATCGTAGAGTTTGGGACCAGCCGGTGTGCACCACATTCACCCTCGTGTGCTTCGAAGGACCTCTTACGCCTCCTTGTTTGAAAGGCATCGGAGTAAAGACCATCGTACCCGGCGATATAGCGTGCGGGTCTGTGTCGTAAAGAATCTTGGAGCTCTTGGCGGGATGACTCTCTCTCCTTCGTCTTACGGTAGAATACCATGTAAGACGAATCGATGATAGAAAGCGCCAATCTGGCTCCAACTTGGTTTGGGTTGTATACACTTCTTTGGTAACTACCCCTTATCTTCTTGTGCCTCATCGTATAATGAGTGCGAAGAGTTGGTGAGTCCCGACCGCGACTAGTTGCTCGGTCTCTAAGGTTGTGCTAACGACACGCCTAATGCCGCCAGCATCCGCAAGCTTTGGAGGCGCTGGATATATTCGATGAAAAACTCTTCAATGAGTCCGCTATTTCAACAGCCTATCCGATGGTAGGATTAGATCGGTTCCTAACTTCGTAGTCACCACGGACCGCTTAACTATCGGTTGTGAATCACCATACGCCGAGATATTCGACCCCGGCTCCTTGGCGAAGCTAAGTCCGATAAGTAGCGTTGTATTCGCCACGCTATTGGAACAGGTTCGTGAGTGAATAAGCACGGGCATGACATGATTCCTGGAAATCAAGACAACTCCGACTCCAAATGAGATTTTAGAACATCCGGGTACTCGCCACATTGGTGGCCCGAGAAGCTCCATCAAAATACAATCGCCATATTTGTTGGTGCGACGAGTGTTGACTTCAACTTCATCCGAAGATCATCATATAGCTCAACCGCATCCGTCGGGCCGTACCAAGAGATCACAAATAGCTTGTCCTTTGACCGACTTCGTTGTTTGAAATACAAGTCATATTGGGACAAGAGTAAGGCCCATTTCGCTAAACGCCAACTCATTGAGGCCGGCTGGTCATAAATATTCGGACCGGATTTACATTAGAGATAACATAAATCGCCCGTCCGACTAAATAGTGCCGATTTTTCAATCGCGAACACTAATGCAAGGCACCGCTTCACCATTGGATATCGAGACTTCGGAGCTAATGTTCGGCTCGGGTAATACTGTTAGTGACCCCATTGTCGTCGTCTTGCGAGTAAAGCGCTTAACGAGTGATCCGTTGTTGCGTAGATCAAAAATGTTTTTCGACCAGCGGTGCAACAAGAACAGAGGTTTAGCGAGATACGACTTGATCTCTTCAATGCCTTCCGGCCGCCCCAAATATATGACACGCCCTTCTTGTTCAACTTGGAGAACGGCTGGCATTTCCCGATAGGTTCGATATGAACCGTCGGATGTACGCCAATCGCCCTTGTAACCCCCTGAGTTCTCTCAGATTTCTCGGAGGTTGCAATTCTTGAATCGCCTTCACTTTGTCAGGATCGACGTGGATTCCTTTGTTGGTGACGACGAAGCCAAGGAACTTGCCACCGACATCCCAAGGAAGGACTTGGCAGATTCATCTTTAGTCGATGAGTTCGCATGAGCTCAATACCGCTCTAAGATCTTTGATGTGATCTCCTTTGTCACGCTTTTACGACCAAATCGCCGACGTAGCATTCGACCGTTTTCGAAGATGATCTGGAAAATCTCGTCATTGCTCTCTGTATGTTCTTGTAGGCATTTTGAGGCCGAACGGCATGACCGTAGCAATATATGGAAGATTTACGAGCATTGTGTTTGGCGTCATCGGGGTACATCTTGATCTGATTATACCAAAAGCCATCCATAAAGGACATCCTCTCGAATCCACATGTATTGTCAACTATGACGCCGGTGATTGGCAGAGGGAAATCATCCTTTGGGCAAAGCGTTTAGGTCTCTGTAGTCGACGGATCCTAATCGAACCATTCTTCTTCATGACCGGACTATATTCGCCACCCAATCCGATGTTGAATTTCCTCGGCGAATCCGATTCTATGAGTTTCTTCACTTCACAACAATTGCCTCCAATATTTGTGGATCTAAACCGCTTTTGCCGTTGCTTGACAGTTTGACATCCGCCTTTGATGTTGAGGCGATGTGTCGCTACATTAGGGTCGAAGTCCCGCATGTCCTCGTAACTCCGTGCTAATACATCGATATACTCCCCGATTAGGGCAATCAACTCTTCCTTTTCTTCGAAGGAGAGTATTGCTGATGTTTATGAGTTTGGGATGCTCTTCATCACCCATATTAACCTCGACTACCTCATCCTTAGTGGGGGTTCTCTTTGTTCAACCTATCCCCAAACCGCTCGAGTTGATGGATCCATGGGTCTTCCCATGTTGGCATATCTTCATCACCCTCAATAGTAGCAGGATCGATCGTGGCCATATTCGACATCGAGCCTTGAAAGCTTCTCAGAAGTGGTGTGGAATCCCATGAAGAGTCGGGGCATGTCGAGTCTCCCTCACCGGGTGGATTATTATCAATCAGCCACGAGCATTCATCTTCTGAGGAGGATTCGTATCCCAATCCCCTTCTAAATGCATAGTAATTATCCGGCTTTCCTCTTGGGACATATGCCGCTTTAGGAGGGGTTCGAGGGCCTCGTCCGAAACATAGACCTTCCCCTCGTGTCAAGTCATACCCCCATCTTTTCATGATACCCAGTGTTTCTGGACTATATCTGAATGTATGGAGGATAGGCCCATTGTCATCTTCACCTTCTTCAAAGAAATGATTCGTTGGGCGCATCTCTTTTCCGTAAACCAAGTCTCTTTCACTACTTGATCTTCGTGGGATGACAAGTGTTGTCGGAATCGGAGGCTGCTTTTGTGTGAAGTAAGATGATCGAGTTGGCGTGTGCAACTCGATCATTGTATAATCCTGTTATCACATCATTCAAAGATAAAGGATACTCTAAATCGTCATTTATTGATTCATCGGCAATTTGCCAATTACAATGTTCATCTGACGATTCTTCATCGTCAAGATTGATTACAAGGGGTACAATGTCATTTAAAACAAAACCTCCACTATAACCAAGCCCGGTTTCGGTATCGACTTCTTCACAGTACCTTGGGCGATGATTGATTTGGACTCATTACCGTAGAGGAGAGAATCGTGAAATAATTCTCCATCCCCTTAAACGGTTGTTTGTCCACACCACCGCCTTGACTCATTATTCGTGTCTACATATTTGAGACACCGATGAAGAGTAGATGGGACTATAACATTACCGTGGATCCAAGGTACCATGATAAGTTATAGGAAGTCTCTGATCAATCACATAGCGGTGACTTCGACTTTAAGTCTCCCATTTGGCACTTTATCCGGATTTTACCAAGTGGTAGAGACCGGTGTTAAACCGTAGATTCATACTGTTGGCCTTGACTTCTTGGCGAGTTCAAAGTGATACATGGTAGCGGGGCATGATGCTCCTGTGGAACCGGATCGACTTGGATCGGTTAACTTCACTAGAGCCAATATACGGTGAAGTATAGCGCCTATCGTGCTTGGAATTCCTCGTGCATATCCTCCTTTGTAAAGGTGATGCGGGAAGTGCTTAGTCGCAAGGTTGCATTGTTGGGCTGACTCTTCTGGACTCGGCCTAATCTGGGTCAGGAAGACTTCTGAATCGGCGAGGGCTTCTTGAAGAGCTTCTCTCGTCTCTTTTGATAACCGCAGTAACTCATAGAGAGTGATCCTTGCGGGGATATTGGCCAATTGTGCCATTACATCAAAGCGGTATGGAGAGTTCGAAGTTCCCGGTTTATCTCTTCCAATCGGCGACCGAATCGAGACCGCCGAGTTGAACTTCATCGCGGTGCTTTCTTTGTAGCTTCTTTGGCGACTACCTGGCATTGCTTTCTGTGCGAGTGAGGGGATTTGTTGGTACCCCCAGCTCTGAGAGCGTCTTGGCATTAGGGTCGGGGACTTCCGGATACTTGTATTTGTACTCGTGTCCACTCCTGGTGGCGTGGGCTTCAGGTTCCCCTTCGGACAGCTGGAATGTTACCACCTGTTCATCGTCTCCCTCCGGAATTGCGGAAGTAGCATGACATGCCTTTCCCTTCTGCTTCGGCTTTTTCTTCGAAGAAGAGGCTACCCATTGCTCGTCTTCCAGTAAGTCTGGGTGGACCCACAAGACTTCGCCATTCGGGTCAGATAATGATACAAGTCCTTTCTGGCGTTGCTTGTGCGGGTCGTCATTCACTGCAACTTTGACCACTGGTTCAGGTTCAAACCATGTCAACGGCACCGACCCGAAACTTATGGATACCGCATTCGCTCCGACCTTCTTTTCTTTGGACGGCTTCATAGTAATGACCCCTACATCAATTAAAGCCTGGATTTTGTCCTTAAGGCTGAAACAGGATTTAGTGGGGTGATGAACTGCCCTATGGTACGCACAGTATCTTGGGTCATTCGTGTTCATCGCCTCCTCTTGATTCTGAATCGGAGGGAGCTTGATCTTGTTATTTTCCACAAGATATTTGAAGAGACCGGAATCTCGCCGCCTCTAAAGGAATAGGACTTCGGGAATCTCGCTCTAAGACCTTGTTTTGTGGCCCGAGTTGCCCGCGTTAGTACGTGCTGTTGCGGCGTATTCGCTGTTCTTCTGCTTCTTCTTTGGGGTTGGAGTTGGAGCGTTTGGTTACATAACCGCCGTCTTGGCTTGCTCTTTCCCTTTGCCACGGGACAAAGTTACGCCGGAGCTTCCGTTGTCGGTGACCCTCTCGCCTTTTTCCTTTTGAGGAATCTCTCGGCTTGCTCTCCACGAACCTTCAAGTCCTTCCATCGCTATCGATGGTGCTGTACCCATTGCTTCAAGCACATCTGATTGAGTTCTTTGTGGCGTTTGGAGGATGAACTCCTGTTATTGGATCGGCGGTTCATTGCCTTGTTCCGAATCGCTTAACAAAGATGTCCACGGTTTCTCCGTCTTTTCGCTTCTCGTCGAACAGCGTCGATCGATACCTCGGTATCGCCATCAAAGAAATTGGTAAGGAAGCTAGACTCCATGTCGCCCCACCGCGGAATGCTCCCCGGCTTGAGACGGCGGTACCATTCGGCGCCCCACGAAGGGTGCCGACGAATGACCGAACCATCGTGGGTTCGCTGCGTAAATAACTCCGAGGTGTGACTTGAAATAAATCAAGTCTTTGCGTCGGGGAACCCTTCCCACAAATGGTGTGAAGTTTATTAAGTTAAACTTTGACGGTACGGATTGATTCCCACTCTGTATGGGCAAGGAATACCCGTCTTCTTTACTTCTTGAGCGGAAATCAATGAGTTGATTTTGCTCTCCAAGTCTTTGATCTTCTCTCTCGAATTGCCGTCGCGTGGTTCGGGGGTTATCATCTTCGGTGCTTCCTCCCGATCCGAATCGCTATCATCTTCATCGGCGTTGGCCTTCGATTCACCTTGATGTTTTGTCGTGGCTTGGATCCGCTGGTCGCATTTCTCTCATCGCCTGCATGGCCAACTCCATCTCTAATTTGAAGTTTTCCGTTGTTTATTCAACGCTTCGCCTAGCATTTTGGCCACTTGATGCATGCGATCATAAGCGTTTCTTAGGGCTCCCTTAGCTGAATCGGTATGATCGGATCGATTCTTGAGCCAATATCCGACGATCATCCTCCGCGGTAACCCTGGAAGCTTCGTATGCGGACCGTCGGATAGTCCCTGACCGCAAACGAAGTTAGCCGTTGCGATCTGGGAATAGCCCGTGACGATGATTCTTTGCTGGTCATATTATTAGTGACCTCGGCAACTCACCCTCTCGAAGGTCATCCTTTACGGAATCGCCTTGACCTAGGTCTCGGCATCTCGTGGTGAGTCTGGAAGGTGACACCCTTTACGGAGCTTCTTGATGGCAATTGCATTCCGAGCATCGCCTTAATGAGCTTGGAGCACAAGCATGGCTGTGTCAATTTGGGGAATTCTTTCGAGATTTTCTCGCACTTTGCACGGTAGTACACTCATCGGTGTGTACCGAGCGACTGCCGATGTCGGTTTGATCTCTGTATAACATCCTCATCATCAGATGAAAACGTCTCCTTCCGAGGACGGATCAACCCATCGAAACTTCCGAAAGTGACTCGCCTAGACTTTCGCCGATGTGAGTGCGAAGTCTCGGCAGACTCTCGGACTTGATTTTCAACCGATAGGGAGGCTGTAGGAATCTTCTTGTCCTTGTTGGAACGGGTGCGACCTCCCCGCATGAGGAGTGACCCGTGATTCTCTCCGAGGACCAAGACGATCCTTGATAGTCGGTTTGGTAGTGGTGGCGAGTTGGCTCCACTACGATCCGGATCTGGCGACTTTGAGGCGTCGTCTATCTTGGGCCTTGGCGTTGGAGCTGCGACGCCTGTATCCTTCGGTTTAGGTGCCGAGACAGGAGTGTGGACAACCGAGGTTAGGGCACCATTAGACTTGGGCCTCCAAACCGGCAGACGCTGGTGGCTTCTTTACCTCCTTCTTCCAGCGCGGCACCTGCGCACCTTCGTGCTGCGCCAGGAAGTCTTGGCGCTTCGGATGCGCTCTGAAGTGTGGAAGCGGTTCCGTTTGACACGGATCCACTCGTTGTTTGACGGCTTGGATGGACCGTCGCTCACTTGGTGAAGCCTCGAGTAAGCCTAGATCTTAGATCCGCCAGAAGCGACCCCATCTACGGATTGCATGGCCTTGGCAAGCTTGCGCCATGCTTTGTCGTCGCCTTTGGCGGCTTCGCTTGGCGCCGGCGCATCGTCGGCGTTCATCGGGCACCATCACGGACTTGAGGCAGAAGGGATTTCTCTGTCTGCTTGGCAGAGGTTGGACTTCGCGTCACGGGGCTCTACATCGAGGCCCATCGGGTTCTCCTTGCGGAAACCTTCTTGGAGCGCGGGGAACTGGATCTCGAGGAGGGTGAGGACAGTACTCCTCGAACTTCTCCGGTCGAACTCGAACTCGACCTCTTCTTCCACCGGGATAGGGATCAGCGGTTCTGCGCACGGCGACCTCCGTCGAGGCGGTGGCTCCACTTCGCCAATGCTTGTTGTTCGGTAAAAGTCGGGATGATTGTCATTGATTTGAATTTGTTTACTTCTTTTGCCTACAACAAAATTGCCTTTTATTTTAAGTCAATGAAAAATCAAAAAAGATTGCGACTTCTTCCTAAACAAACACGAGGATCTGTTATGTCGAGGTCCTCGCCATGGGTTCTTTGCCTCGTGTCGGGACTTTTGTGTCCGTGGACCACCGCAATTCGATCCAAGTAGAGACCCGTTCGAACTACAGATGTAAAGGGGCTCGCTTCAAGGAAACGGTTACCGAGGGGATCACACTCACGAAGGAGAGGATCGCTGGCGGGTGAGATCTACTAGGAGAAATCACAACGCTATCCCCGAGATTAAGACGAAGCTTAATCTAGAGGGTATCTGTGGATTCGACCGAATTGGTTACCTTTGCTTATAGATCGGCGTCGGCGGACTTGAGCTCGCCGGTGCTTTCGGAACCGTCGCCGATTACTCGTAGATCTCGCAAGAATTCTTCAAGTCCGAGCTCTTCCAAATCACCAAAAATCCAAGCCTCCTGAAGCCTTGAAATCCTCCCAAATCCAAGACCTTCAAAACCCGACCTCCAAAATCCGACCTCCCATGAAGAAGACCCCCCATTTATACAAATCGCGGAATCTTTCGGCCACTTGGTGGCTTCACCTCGGCTTGGCGAGGCACCTCGACAAGTTGGTAGGGTGGCTCGGCAAAGTGGCGAGCCTCTTGGTAGGGGCACCTCGACAAGTTGGTAGGGTGGCTCGAAGTGGTAGAGCCTCGGACTTGGTAGAGTGTCGCTCGCCTTGCTTTTTCGTTGTTTTGCTGGTTTCAGCGTCGTTTTCGGCTTTTTGTCTCTCGGACTTGGGTTCCGTCGTATTTGATTCGAGAACTAATTCTTGGTTCGTTCGGTTCAACGGTCGAAATCCGATCATCCGTTCAAGTCCGCTTAAGCCGCTTGTGACGCTTGTGAGTTTGCCGTCGGGTTCACGCCTCAACCGCTCGACGTCCGTATCATTCGATGGGTCGTCACCGCCGACTGCCACGAAGTTGGTTTCGGGACCTTGTGAGCATTTTTCAACGCCTACAAATACCAAATAAAAAATTGGGTACTTTGTGAGGTTCACTTAGTCCCGAACGAAAAAATTGAGGGTTTATACCCTTCGGGGTATGGTAGAAAAGGTTAAAACTTATAGAATTTTTGTGAAAATCCTTGAAGTCATTATTTTATAGCAACAAAGCATCCAGATTACATAGCAACATAACCAATATAGAAGCCATTAAAGGATCAAAATTCACCAATTCAAGAACATCACAAATTTAAAATTCGAGATATGAAGATTTGGCATGTCTTTTTAAAAAGAATTAATAGATTTGGGAGTTTTATTTTAAGTAACTTACAAATTATGGGTCCAATCATACTATGAAGATTTGGAAGTATAATCTAGAATTAACAAAATTTGAAGATCTGACATAACAAAATCCCTTTATAATTTTATCTTCTAATTCATATTTTAGATATTTATTCCTGTAATTATTGAATCCTTGTTTTCTTATGGAGATTATAAATTCATACTTTTCAAGACGTTTTCACACAATTACATTGTATTACAAATTTGAAACATAATGATCATTCAAAAGACTTTCGTTGATAATTTCTATATTAGAAAGGTAACAACATGATTAGTTTGAATAATATAGGTATCGATCATTAAGAAATTATTAATTGCCTATTAAGATTGATTTACCTATTTTTTCTACATCACGTAATGATTCATCCTTCTAATCTCTAACCTTTTCAAGATAATGCTTGTACGATCAATCCAATTAAGTAACAAATATCTCTCTCTAGAGTCAATTTAATCTCGAAGATACTTTTATATGACTTTGCTCACTTAAAATCATGGATATTAACATGACTTAAGGGTGTCATTTGAGAATTTCATTGTTCACGTCACCACAAAAAATATAAAAATCAGTATAATTGAAATCATAGAATAACTAAGAAGGGTGTCATTTGGCAGAAAGGCAAATCTGTGATTAGCCCAGAAAAAAACACCTACTAAATAGTACCAACAAAATTATATTTTTAAATAAGCTCCGCTAACATCGTATCTCTCATAGATAACCAATCCACAATATATAAACCACTAAATTTCAATCTCATTATCACTAATTTTTTGCACACTGGAGCATATGAATCCACCGGCAGAGACGCCATGCCCCTGTCATCTGTATTGCCGAACCTACTAAGACCATTCTATATTCCTTAGCCGTATCCTACAAAATCAAGTATTGATAGTTAGCATTGGTGGATGATGGTTTACATTGTCATGTAACAATCGAAGTCAAGATCTTTGTCTCGTTTGCAAAGAAAAATACAATATCGTTCGAGCATAATTAGAACTGCAGTTTTGCGCTCTATTAGAGAAGCCAACTTTGTTGTCCTTAGGGGTGAATGATAAATGAGAATGAAGATAGTTTGAAACTGTCTGGAGGAAGTCGTGAACCGCAATAAGAGGGGAGATGAGGGAGTGTGTGAAGGAAAAGATGAACTAAAGGAGATACATTTTTTAGGGTGGAGACTAGAGAGTATAGTGAGAAGGCGAAGGGAGAGACGGGAGTTTGTAGATGGAGTTTCTTCGGTTATGAAATTGAGGAGATTATTAAGGAGGGAGGGGAAGAGAATTAATGTTACAATAATGCTTTAATTAGTCTCATGATAAGTACAGATTAAAAGCTACTAAGTTGCATTAATCAAGTGATAAGCAATACATTGTGCAGTGGTGAATTGAGTCTTGTAATGATAATGAGTAAATTGAATGAGTTTGCTGACAACTGTTCATCATTTAGAGCTTTACAATTTTCAGTTTAATAACGCTTTATAGCAACTGTGTAAATGAAATCTTTACATCTTATTTTCACGTGAAAGTAACTTTTCATCTTCCTTTTAATTCATGCACATGACGACGATTGTACCATGTTAACTTTTATTTATTAGTCTAATTGTTATTTATTATTTTTTAAAATATGGTACACTATATAACATTTTATAATTTCATAAATTAATTAGAGATAATGGACAAATTTGGGGATTATCAAATTTTGAGAGGGTAAAAAAGGCAATCGAAAGTTTTGACACCCCAATCATCTTTTATAAGTAGTATAGATGTGCTAGTGTGAATATTTCAATTTGATTGAGTTAATCAATTTAGAGCTAGATTTATACTTTATGAAAGTTTCTCATCGCTTTTGCAAAATTGGTTAATGTTACTTAGCATAAAAATATACATGACAGGTCAGTCCTTAGGTACATCGTTAATCGTGTATGAGTATGTAATTCTAAAATCATATTCCACTAAGAATGAATTGTATGAGTTTTATAATTCGTATACCAATTATATGGGCTTTAGCATTCGAAGGGACAAAGTGAGGTATAATAAAAATGGTGACATTTACTATCACAAATTTGTTTGATTAAAAGAGGGAATACGTGAAACTAAGCATATGGATAGAGCATATAGAACATATAAGGAACGAGCATTATCTAGATGCAATTGTGATGCATCTCTAAATTTTGTTTTTGATGATCAAATAAGGAGATGATTTGTTTATAGTTTAAGGGATATGCTGAGCTCACAGATCTAGATGAAGTTCTCTTTCTTCACTATCAATGAAGAGTTGATGATGTGCAAATAGAAGAAATCCATGTGCTCACACAATGTGGAATTCTTAAAATAATAATTTTAGATTTTATGGAGTATACAGATAGAGGCTATGAGAAGGTTGGTTTTATTAGAAAATATATCTAAAATAAATGGGGTAAAATATCATAAAGGAAAACATAACATGGAGATGCACAAACGATATAAAATATGATGAAATAAAGAAAACGGAACAACATTGATTCTTTCTATTTGAAGAAAAGTGATGATGAAGGCCATTTTACATATTTGTTCCGGGCCTATTCTCAATCGAGAGTTGATTATGAAGCTTTTGGTGATGCTTTATTATTCGATAGCACTTATCAAACAAACAAGTATGCCCTGCTTTTCATGCCATTTATTGGTTTAATTTCACCATCAGAGAATGACAATATGTAGATGTGGTGTAGTTTGTAATGAAACGACTGTGAACCACATTGGTTGTTGAAGGCATTTAAGATGACATTGTGTCAAAAGGAACCATTCTCTGTCATTACTGATGGTGATATTGCCATGCGCGAAGCTATTGTTACAGAGTTTCCTGATATTAAGCATCAGCTTTGTTGTTGGCACTTAGGAAAAAAACCTATATAACAATATAAGAAATCATTCTCTTAGAGCTATCGTTCAAGACCTTATTTCAAGAAAATATACTGTTGAAGTCTTTGAAAATAAGTGGAAAGAAATTCTTTCTAACAAGCTTGGAAGTAAAGAGAAAAAATGGCTAACAAGAATGTATGAAAAAATTATTTATGGGTTGCATCCTACCTACAAGGACATACTTTCTTTGGCCTTAGAAATACACAACATAGTGGAAGTATAACTTCTATTCTACATAAATATCTCAACTACAGCATGACTATTGTTAATATGGTTGATCACTATGATAGATGTGTTTCTAGTGCTCATCAAAATGAGGCAGTAGATGATTATCAATGATCATCGATTTTATTACACATTTATACCCTCATTATCTATTTTATTTTAAATAAAATATTTACTAATAATCATTTTATCTTAATTTAAAGGTTAATGAACATTTAATCAATAAGAGTCCAAAATAACTCAATTTCCTCAATTTTCTACCTTTTATTGAAGCTCTTATTGAAGCCTAAGATCAAGCCAACAAGCCCATAGAAGCCTTTATTCTCTACGACACCCAATATATCTTGATATTCAAACAACACATTCATCTGCACTCTCCACCGGTGATAATTCTTTCCATCCAATATAGGAATAGAAGGTGACGTCGTCCCGTTTAGATTGTTCATGGCTCTGATACCATTGATGGATCAAACACAACCTAATAGCAATAAATATTATTATGGGAAGAGAACAAAGACCAAAATTTAGTTCTCTATTTTTTTCTTTGCTGCTGCTACAGTAACTTTCGGCTACAGTACTATTTAAATAGTTTAGCAATCTAATATTACAAGAATTCTAAAATGACATGAACTTCTAAAGATAAAGCAACTAAATACCATAGAAAAGATATATGAACCAATTCCTAGTAAAAGTAAACTCTTATTGATAGAACTAACTACTAATGATAACCTAATTGAATTTGGATTAGTTTTGACAATCTACACACACTCCAGTGTCTTACATTGTACTCCATGAGTCCTTAGCAAAATTTGAAAAAATAAACTCTCTCAAGAGTCCTTAGCAAGTTAATTCCTTCAAAAATCAAGAGAGATAGCAGTACTTGGCTTACTCACTTGCATATGAAGTCCTTAGATTACAACATATTTCTTATCAGTAAATCCTTGACTCAAGCATTAGATTGGGCTTTTGCTGAACTCATATTTTGACCCCTAGCGTGTTAGATTGTGACCACAGGTCATCCAATCATTGGAGCTATAAAACCCAAGAGAGACAAGCTAACTCCTCCTTCAGAAGCCTCCTCTTCTCCTCCTTCTTTCCTCATGTTAATAATTTTCCTCCATTCTATATCCTCCCTTTTCTCTCCTCTATCCTTCATCCTCCTTGTCCTTCATCTCACCCACGTCGTCCCTCTCCCTCTTCTCTCTCCTCCACACATTATCTGTGATTCCTGGTGACCTATTTGCAATTTATGTTGTCTCTATGAACCTATTTGTAATTTTTGTAGCTCCTGGAGATCCTCCTCTCTCCTTCTCTCTACTCCAACCCAACTTCATTCTCCTTCCTTCTCTCTCCCCATCTCAACTTCATTCTTGTCTATTCTCCTCCACTAGCCATCCTCCCTCATTCACTCGCCTTTCTCCTCTCGTCTCTTTTTTTTCTAATAAATTCATGAATAATGTTTCTTTCCTCTCCTCCTTCTTCTCAAGCATTTTCATCACCTTCATCATTGCATTTTCTCTCTCTTTATTCTCATTATTTATCAACCATTATCGTTTTCACCGGCACAATCTCTCATTCACCATCTCCCCTCTTTCCTCACCAATCTCTCCTGATTCTTCTTCTGCCACTGCCGCTGCATCACTCAAATGTCGCCTTCGTTGGTTTATGCATATATTTTCTAAAGTCATGCTGAAGTTAATAACTAATGCTTAAAGTTAGCACTTAACAACTAAAGTTTACAACTAATACTTAAAGTTAACCTTAAAAACTAAAGATAACACTTAACAACTAAAATTATCACTTAAAACCTAAAATTAACACTTTTTTTTGCCGTCACGGCCTCTACTTTGCCATTTTCTTCTTTTTGTGACCATCTCTCCTCATTCTTCTTCCACAACTACCGCTACGTCACTCAAAGACCGTCTCTTTTAGTTAAAACATCTATTTTCCAAAGTCATATTGAAGTTAATACTTAAAAACTAAAGCTAATACTTAACAGTTAAACTTAACGCTGAAACTATAAAGTTAATAAGTAAACTTTAAAGTTAACATGTAATTTTTAAGTAACAGATAAGCTTTAAAGTCAACAAATGAGGTCTAAAATAAAGTAATAATTAAGCTTTTTCTACCACAATGACCTCTCCTCTATTAGTTTTCCTCTTGTCTCAACTATTTCTCCTCCATTGAGGAATGCTACAGAGATGGTGGAAGAAGAAGGAAGAGATACATTTGAGGAAAGAGGAAAACTGACGGAGAAGAGATCCTGATAACAGTAGCGGATGCACATGGTTGATAGGGGTGCAGTTGCACCCCTAACAATCTAGAAATTGCATTGTAATTTATACAATTATAGCAACCCCACCCCACCAGTTTTAAAAATCTTTGCACACCATCTTGAATTTTCAAACAATTTGAATTTAAAAATTACAACTTAGTAGCCCTTTTTCATCCGATCATCCAAGCCATTTGAAATTAGCAGCACATTTTCATTTCGCCCCTCTAAGAAATTTTTTCTGGATCCATCATTGCCTGACAGCAACAATTGTTAAGAGTTAAACTTTATCTGTTAAGTGTTAACTTTAGCTGTTAAGTATTAATTTTAGTTGTTAAGGTTAACTTCAAGCATTAATTGTTAACTTTAGTTATTAAGTGCAAACTTTACGGTCGGTTTGGATACAAATGAGGGGAGGGGAGGGGAGGGATTGACTTAAACCCAAGGGGAGGGAGTGAAAAGGTAAAGGGTGGAATGAATTAAGTTTTGTTTGGATAGACAACAAGGGGACGGCAGGGTATGCTATAATATGTGTTTGTTTAGAGTAGGGGAAGGGAAGGGAAGGGGAGCTATTTGACCAGTATGCCCTTTTAATAAAATAAGAAAGAACACATTTTGGTTTTCTCATATAGGGCAATATTAGAATTTTTGAAACCCCTCCCCTCCCCTCCCATTCTGTCCACTTTTGGAGGGTTGAGAAAGTGTTTGAATTTTCTAATTTTCATCCCTCCCCTCCCCTCCCCTCCCCTTGCTAACTAAAAAGTATAAACAAACACAATGTTAGGAGGGTTAGCATTATAAACCTCCCCCTCCCTCCCCCTCCCCTCCTGAAAAAACTCTATCCAAACTTAGTGTAAGCGTTAGTTGTTAACTTCGGCGTGACTTAGGAGATGGACGCCTTTAGCCAAAGAAGATGGCACTTGGGTGATGCAATGACGGTTTTAGAATAAGAATTAGGAGGGATGGTTGAGAAAAGAAGAAAAATGACGAAAGAGAGATTTTAGTTAAACTTTATCTATTAAGTGTTAACTTTAATTGTTAAATAATTATCTATTAAGAGTTAACATTATTCGTGAGTTCATGAGAAACAAAGAGAGATGACAGGTTGAGGGTGAGAATAGGTTGAGGATTAAAAAAGGTGATTTCACTCTCAGCTTTGGTGGTAGTTTAAAAAGGGCTTTTCACATAAGAAATTGGGTCCAAGGGGTGAGCTTACATAGAGTAAAAGTTGTGACATTTCAGCTCTTGGGATGTTTGCTTTTTTGAAAGTGTATGCCAAAGTAAAATGTAAAAAGTTAGATTAAATTGATATTTAACTTTTCCCTTAAAAAATGGCCAAGTTATCATGGAATTGGAATAGTGTGACGGTTCTTAACTAAAATATTATGTTTATTAAGAATCATTGAAACTATAATATAAGGGTTTTCTGATATTAGTCCCTCAGATATTTCAGATTTTGAAAATAGTCCACCAAATCTTTAAACATTTTAAAATTAGTCCCTCAAATCTTCATATTTTGAAATTAGTCCAAATCTTCTAAACATTTTGAAACTAATTAATCCTTCTAGTTAGGAGCTTGTTGAAAATTTTAGGTGACTTTTTTATAACACTTACAATATTTGGGGACTAATTTCAAAATATTAACATTTGGCAGATTAATTTCAAAGTACTTAAATATTTGGGGAACTAATTTCAAAATATCTAGGGCCTAATTTCAAAATATCAAGATTTGGGAGACTAATTTCATAATATAAAAGATTTGAAAATATCAAAAACCCGTATAATTTTAAATAAATAAATAATATCCCATTATCTTTATTTTACTAGTTTTATCAATAATTTAGTTCAAGTAAATGTAGAATTTCACTCACTTGATGTGAATACACTTTCACACTTGTGGAAATAGTGGTTTCCCATTTTCAATTCACTTAAAGATTTGCACAACTCTCTCATTTTTCTGAAGGTTAACGGAAAAAAAAAAGAAAATAAAATAGAATTTACCTATCCAATAATTTGACATCATAATTCTTATTATTATTATTATTATTACTAAACAGACAATAATTGCCTCATTCCTTTAACAATCTGTTACTATATGTATACCTTAAGCGAAAACCTTTTGCCTCAAACCCTCCCACAACTTGACACCTCAGCACTTCTCTTCTCAAATAAAACCGCCATGTGTCATAGATCCTGACCGTCCATCAAATCCACCAAAAATCCACTAAAAATCTGAAATTAATTAAATCCACCAAATCCACCAAAAATCAGAAATTATTCTCTATTATAATTTGTTACTATACTTTGGATAATTTTGCACGCGATTGACTTTTTAAATAATAAATTCGTTTTTAAATTAAATACGTTGTCACAAAATCTCAACAATTTCCCGAATACCTTATATTGCAGTTAGAAAAAAAAATTCCACAGATAATTTCCTGATACTTTGCTTACCATAATATATATATACTAACTAATATGAACAAATATACTCAGTTATTATTTACAAATATACTTAGTTATTATTTGATATCAATTATATTTTTCTGGGGAAAATATTATTACTTATTTTGTTAAGATTTTTAGGCATATAGTTGCTCCAAATTTTAAAATTTTGAATTCTCGGTAAAATAGGGAAAGAAATTATTAGGTATTATTACTCATCTTGGTAAGATATTTTCAATAAAAATTTTATTATTTAATAGATCCTTACTTCATTGAGAGGAAATAGCAATTCCCATAAAATTTTGCTTCATATGCAATCAATTTAGAAGTTAGTCTTCTAATTTCCATGTGTTTTAATCTTTTTGTATTTTGTATTTTTTATTTTTGATGATTTAAACAATGATTATCTTAATATACAGGCACGAATTCAAGATCAAAGAGGCAATGAATTACATAGGTACGTTTATATTGTAAGTTTTCATTGTTCTTACGGTTTTTCAATTTTATCTTTTATATTGTAATTTTTGTCTATTTTTTTATTGTATTACCCATGTGATTTTGCTTCATATGCAATCAACTTATAAGTAAGTCTTCTAATTTCTTTTTGTTTTAATCTTTTTTGTATTTTTTATCTTTTAAATTTTTATGATTTAAGCGATGGTTATCTGAATATATAGGCACAAATTCAAGATCAAAGAGATAGTGAACTACGGGTATGTTTCTATGACTTTATCATATTATACTATAATTTTGTTTATTTTACGCTTATGCTAATTTATCTTTAACTTTCATTTTAACTTTATATTTTCATTGATTGGTTTTTCTTGAAATATTTTATGCTTTTTGGATCACTCCACGTAGAACGTCAAAAAATTACTCGATAGCGACAACCCACTAAATCTTGTCGAGCGAAGTTACAATCTGAAGGCTTCCACGACAACAGAATAGGGTTACGATTCACTGACTCTAAAATACAGGGATTACAACTTGACAATCCTTATAAGATCCAACCAAGAGATTACGAGAGAACAATCTCTTTAGAACAAACCATGGAGCTTAGCATCGGCCCAAGCTCACGCGCCCAAGCTCAAAATGCGGACCTCATGACCGCGTTCAAAGCTCAAAGCAGCGGATCTCATGACCGCGTTCAAAGCTCAAAACGCGGATCTCATGACCGCGTTCAAAGCTCAAAACGCGGAGCTCACGGCCGCGTTCAAAGCTTAAAACGCGGGTCTCAACCCCCGCGTCCCAGTTCTAAGCCAGAGATGTGGAGGTCGTTCAAGAACGCGGAGTTCGTGTTCTAACTCGTTCAAACACGATCTAAACGGTTCCAAAACTATTTTTCACGATTTGAGGGCCACGAATTCTCATTCTAAGGGGTCAGTTACACCCCTTAAACCTCTATAAAAAGCGGAAAAATCAGCTGAAGAGGGGATCGGATCTTGGGGCACCCGAGGAGCTATCAACCTTCGGTTCTTCTAGAGTTTTCAAGAGCTTAGGCTTAAGCTTTTTGGAGAGAGGAGAGATCGGCTTGGAGGTCTAAGAACTCATTCAGAGTTACAACCTTGATCGCAAGTTCTTCACAACTCCTAAGAGTTCCATCGAAGTTCCAACGAAGCTAGGCGTTCGGATTGTCAACGGGATACAAGGATCAAACTCCCACCGCTACTGAAGAACCCGACATTAAATAAAAGGGAGGATCAAATCATCCTTTCTTCTTTTGTAAATCGGATCAACCGATAGGAGCGATTGAGGGGAGAGAGAGGTTGTAAGTAATTCTTCAGTAAAAGAAACTAATACAATACTTTTCTCCACTTTCTCTTTAACTTTTTCCGACAAATAAAAGATGGCGACTCCGCTGGGGAGGGCTTCTTTCACCGACAAAAAGGTTGTGGTGCAGTCTGACGTCCAACTCATTAGAACAACGGTGGAAACTCTAACTGTAGAGTTCGACCAAGCAAGGTATGAAGAACTACTCTCTTCCGGGTCCCTTAGCCCCAAGGCTATACGAAAGATCGAAACACAGCTTTTAATGACGCGTTGTACAATCAAAACGCGGGTCTCGAACCTGCGTTCAGCAACCAAAACGCGACCCTCAGGAAAGCATTTCCAATATAAAATGCGACCTTCAGGGAAGCGTTTTCAAAACAAAACGCGGACATCAAACCCGTGTTCCACAACCAGAACGCAACCCTCAGGGTAGCGTTTTTCAAAGCAAACATGAACCACGCGTTCCAAATGCTAGACGCGATGTTCGTAAAGACCAACATGGATTTAAAATTCATGTTTATCAGAAACCTGACTCGTCCAATGATAGACAGGGCGTTCCAACCTCAAATTCAGAGGATAGCCCTTTGCAAGTTGCTGACTTGAGGGAACTCATATCGAGAGAAAGACCGGTGCAACAAGTCACTCATACCTGTCAGTGTGAGCGACTTATTTCTGCGGTCCTCTCGGAATGCCAATGTTGTGCATCTTCTCCGAGACAGTCCATCTTTGAACGGCTGTCGTACGACAATGTGCCTAATAAGCGACGGCGTTTTTGAAAGAAGGAATCTTTAGAGGATGAATACCGGAGTTACCATCAATATGGTTGGTAGAGGGAACCACATCGCCCGAGTTCGATGAATCGTAAACAGTCAATCGCCGAAAGTGTTCGTGAGATAGTGAACGAGTTCGAGGGAGTTTATCAACACACTCGACCGAACGGAATTATCCCTCCGCCAACTATCGGATTGGCCAAGGGAAAGGAACTGATGATGAATATTCAGCAATCGCGAATCCCAATCTTCAGTTCGCCGTTGAGCATCGAGTTTAGCGTATGTGATAGGGAATCTGAAGATTTCATGAAGAGACTTCGATGAGCAGCGAGCTATGCTCCAAGCTCAACAAGACACCATCAATGAGCTTGGACTATGATAGCCGTGCTTGTTGCGATAAAGCCAAGCCTCAAAGAACGGAGTCTTCCAGCAGAATAGGAGCGTCTTCGTCGAAAGAGAAGAAGAAAAGGGCCGAATCTGCAGGCCATGAAACTCACGACTTGGGGTCTGCCTCTGAGGAAGAGAAAGGATCTGAGGATAAACAGAATTCTCAGTCGGTCAAAATGGAGGAGTTTTAAGCTCGCCTTAATGCCATTGCCAACAGGAGTGAACTCTAAGAGGAAGGTGTTGTGAGGCCATATCCCGCTGAGTGGGACGCGGCCCCTTACCCTCCAAAATTTAAAGCTCCAACTTTACAAGCTTTTGATGGCACGGGGTCACCAAACCAGCATATCTACTACTTCAAGTCTCAAACTGGAAATATGATATCAAATAACATCATATTAACCCGTTTATTCATTGGCACTCTCAAGGGAGTTGCTTTTGAATGGTTCATGAAGTTGCCCGCCGGATCAATCCAGAAGTGGGCAGACTTGGAAAAGGCTATTTTTGGCCAGATTCTTCGAAGACGATACGGAAGTTTCGGTCCCTACTCTTCTCGCCACCAAACAGAGGAAGGGAGAATCTATCAAGACTTTCGTAGAAAGATTTTGAGGAATGACCCTGTGATGTCCATCAGGTAAGACACAATCTACTCTAGTAGAAACTTGCAGGCATAATTTGCAGACCAACCTTCTAGCTCAAATGGGGGTTGCAGAATGCCGATCTTGAAAACAGCTAGTTTCCCAAGGCGAGCAAGTCGAAGAAATTGTTGCCCGAGTCAGAGCCGAAGAGACAAACAAGCCAAAGTCACCGGTGTGGCGGAATCAAGGCAACACTTATCGAGCAAAGGGGAAGGATACCTTGGCCACTGATACTAATACTCAAGCGCCACCTGCCAAGCAGGGTAGGGCACCGAGTCAGCCAAGAGCACCTAAGCAATACTCATTCAAGGAAGATCACGTGGTAACTTTATTCAAGTTACTTCAGAAGAATAACAAGTTGAAGTTGCCTGAAGTTAAAAGACCTGAAGAAGTGGGGAAGGTAGATGATCCGAACTATTGCCTCTATCATCGCATGTTGGGACATCCTATAAGAAAGTGTTTTATCTTCAAAGACATCTTGCAAGCACTAGTGGATGCCGATGTGCTCAAGCCGAAGCCAAGATGTGATAGGGAATCCTGAAGATTTCATGAAGAGACTCGATGAACAGCAGGCTATGCTCCAAGCTCAACAAGACACCATCAATGAGCTTCGGACTATGATAGCCGTGCTTGTTGCAGATAAAGCCAAGCCTCAAAGAACGGAGTCTTCTAGCAGAATAGGAGCGTCTTCGTCGAAAGAGAAGAAGAAAAGGGCCGAATCTGCAGGCCATGAAACTCACGACTTGGGGTCTGCCTCTGAGGAAGAGAAAGGATCTGAGGATAAACAGAATTCTCAGTCGGTCAAAATGGAGGAGTTTTAAGCTCGCCTTAATGCCATTGCCAACAGGAGTGAACTCTAAGAGGAAGGTGTTGTGAGGCCATATCCCGCTGAGTGGGACGCGGCCCCTTACCCTCCAAAATTTAAAGCTCCAACTTTACAAGCTTTTGATGGCACGGGGTCACCAAACCAGCATATCTACTACTTCAAGTCTCAAACTGGAAATATGATATCAAATAACATCATATTAACCCGTTTATTCATTGGCACTCTCAAGGGAGTTGCTTTTGAATGGTTCATGAAGTTGCCTGCCGGATCAATCCAAAAGTGGGCAGACTTGGAAAAGGCTATTTTTGGCCAGATTCTTCGAAGACGATACGGAAGTTTCGGTCCCTACTCTTCTCGCCACCAAACAGAGGAAGGGAGAATCTATCAAGACTTTCGTAGAAAGATTTTGAGGAATGACCCTGTGATGTCCATCAGGTAAGACACAATCTACTCTAGTAGAAACTTGCAGGCATAATTTGCAGACCAACCTTCTAGCTCAAATGGGGGTTGCAGAATGCCGATCTTGAAAACAGCTAGTTTCCCAAGGCGAGCAAGTCGAAGAAATTGTTGCCCGAGTCAGAGCCGAAGAGACAAACAAGCCAAAGTCACCGGTGTGGCGGAATCAAGGCAACACTTATCGAGCAAAGGGGAAGGATACCTTGGCCACTGATACTAATACTCAAGCGCCACCTGCCAAGCAGGGTAGGGCACCGAGTCAGCCAAGAGCACCTAAGCAATACTCATTCAAGGAAGATCACGTGGTAACTTTATTCAAGTTACTCGTAAGAATAACAAGTTGAAGTTGCACGAAGTTAAAAGACACGAAGAAGTGGGAAGGTAGATGATCCGAACTATTGCCTCTATCATCGCATGTTGGGACATCCTATAAGAAAGTGTTTTATCTTCAAAGACATCTTGCAAGCACTAGTGGATGCCGATGTGCTCAAGCCGAAGCCAAGATGCGAGAAGCTCAGAGGTGACTGAGTTCGGTTCTACCTGAGCTCGCTTGGATGAGCTACAATGCAAGAGTTTGCAGAGAACCCGAAAGCCTCCGAATTTGAGGGTTCAGAGGGAGTCTACTTTAACAATCCAAGCTCTTGCTCAGAACTGAATTAGTGGAGCAAGGGGATAGTCCTTCAGTTTGCTCCTCCTCCTCAACAGTGATTTCCCAGCCTTGTTGCAAGCTCCAGATCTCAGCCTTCAACCTTCCAGCCCCTTTTCTTGTTGCCAATGAGGCTTATAAATAGGCTAAGGGGTGGGATAGGCCACCCCTTTGACTTGTGGGATGTGACCACTGATAGGTAAGGGGCACCATGTCCTCCTCTAGCTGTGGGATGTGACCACTGATGAGGTAATGAGAATCATGCCTTATCTCAATCCAGGATGTGCAAAGTGGGTGGGCAGGCGAGCCTTTGAATGCTCAGGCGAGCTTGCAGGCGAGCTTGCCGAACGAGGTCAACTGGCGGGCCTCTTGCGGGTGTTCTTGCTTCGCAGGCGAGGTTACCTGGTGGACCCCTTGTGGACGTGCTTGATTAGCAGGCCAACAAAGCATGCAGGCGCGGTTGAACTTGCATAAGCGAGTTCATCTAACGGGCGAGCTTTGCTGAGCAAGTGGCCATCCCTTTTGACTTGTGGAATGTGACCACTAATAGGTGATGAGCACCATGCCCTCCAGCTACGGGACGTGACCGCTATAGGGGTAATGAGAGCCATGTCTCATCATTACCCAAAACGTGGAAAGTGGGTGGGCCCACTTCCGTAAGTAAGCCGCCACTAGCACTCTTGGGAGCCGTTTAAAAGCTCAGACGAGCTTGCTGAACAAGCGGGGCCAGCTGGTGGCTCCCCCCTCAACGTGTGAGTTGGTATTCGTTGTGCAGGCGAACCCCTTGCAGGCGTGCTTGGCGCACAGGCGGGGTTGACTGATAAGCGACGTTGGACTCATTGTGTAGGCGATAAAAACTGCTTATCAGTGCCCGAGCAAGACTCGTGACGGTGGGTTGACAACCGACGATCCATTCGACAAACCGACGCCACAAAACGCGTGAAGCAAGTCGACGAACGCATGTGAGTCGGCGAGGCTACGTGTTATGGAATGAATCCAACAAGCAAAGCTTCAGCGAGATCAATCGGATTCAACGCCAACGATCGGATTTGAACAACGACCGATCGCCACTTGAACCGTTGGCGGGATGAAACTAATCAAGTGAATCGAGTTGGACTTATGGCGACAATGACAAGATCGAGACAAAATGTCGCGGAAAAGTCGAAAACCAACCAAGCGGCGTAAGCGGTTGGTAAACCCGGACACCAATGGTGTCCGTGAATGAAACCCCCTCTCTCTCTATTTTCCTATAAATAGTCCGAGGGTGCTCATTTTCAAAAGGTTGGATTTTACGATATTTTTGAGAGAGCTCGCGAGATCTGGTGAGTCGTATAGTTAGAGCAGAAGCACGAGTTCGGTCGGCGTCGGATCTCGATCGCGAGGTAAGCGAATCGGGTCGGCTCTGAGAATAGCTGTGATTTCTCCTCGTAGATCTCACCCGCCCGACGATCCTCTCCTTCGTGAGTGTGATCCCCGGCGATCCTCTCCTTCGTGAGTCACGATCCCTCGGGCAGCCGTTTCCTTCGTGAAGCGAGCCCTTCATGTCTGTAGTTCGAACCGGGTCTCTACGGATCGAATTGCGGTGGTCCACGGACGATTCAAGTCCCGGCACGGGCAAAGAACCCATAGCGAGGATCGAAAAATAGAGATCCTCGTGTTTGTTCATACAGAAGAAGTTGTAATTTCCGTTTTCATTATGCGCCTTAAAATAAAAGGCATTTTCTTTTGAATTTTGTTGTAGGCCAAAGAAGGCGTAAGCGAATTCAAGGACAATGAATAACAAAACAACTTTCCCCGAACAAGCCGGGCGACACAATGGGAGCCAACGGCTTTAACAAAGAAGCGTCGTGTCACAACCATGATTGAGATCCGGTCATTGAAGAGGTCGAAGTTCGAAGTTCGACCAAAAGAAGTACGAGGAGTACCTCTCTTCCTCGTCGAGATCAGTTCCCCATAAGTCCAAGATGGTCTCCGCCGCAAGGAAGACCCAATCGGCCTCGAATCGCGGAGGCAAGAAAATCCACCACCACCGCCATCAAGACTGCAGACAACGGTGGTTCCTCGGCCGGCAAAACGGCCAAATTGTCAGAACCTCTATCTCCTCAAGAGGTAGTTCCCGTCGATGGCGTCGTGACTCTCTCTAAGAGAGCCCGTCAGAGGCGACGTCAACGCCTAGCAAAACAAGCCGCCCAGGCAAAAGAATCAATGGATGGGGTTCGCTATGAAGCGGATCTAAGATCGAGTTAACTTCGAGGCCCGAAGTCGAGATCGTAGCCGACTCCTACGGGCCGTCGACAAGCGAATGGGTCGAGTCAAGCGGGCTGTTCCACACCGGAGGCGTGTCAGGAGCACCGCCGCGCTCCTCGCACAAGCAAGGGCTTTGGTGCAACAAGCCCACGAGTTGAAGAAGGAGGCGGCCAAGAAGTCGTCAACAAGTCGGCTAGTTTGGAAGCCCAAGTCCGTTGGCCTTCACCTCCGATGAACTTGGCATCCAAGCCCGGCCACCGGCGGTAGACTCTGCTCCGTGCTCAAATCAAAATTGTGAGCACTTCAACAAAAGTGGCCGAAGTTACCTCCGTGCACTAAACTTCCGTGAAGCCAACTCTGCGCCCGCGACCGCGGGCTTCTTGTCAGGATCGCTGGGTCCACTAAAGGAATCGCGGGTCACTCGATGTGGGTCGCACCCACAAAGACAAGAAGATTCCTACACTTTGCATACCGGTTGAAAGTCGAACTCAGAAGTCGTAGGGACTTCACCCTCACACCGACGAAAGTCGGCGGGTTACTGAAGCCATCCATCCTCGGAAGGAGATATTTTCATCGGCGATGGCGTTATACAGAGATGCGTCGCGCGTCTGGCGGATCACTCCCAAGACTCATGCCGACGAGCTATACTATCATACTAGAGTGCGAAGAAATCTCGAAGAGGTTCCCCCAAGCCAACACAGTCATGCTTATGCTCCAAGCTTATCAAAACAGTGCTCTCGGAGTGTAATTGTTGTCAAGAAACTCTAGAAAGAGTCTCGGTCTTCCAGAGAATTAGCGCCAACACGCCAAGACCTAGGTCAAGGCGATTCCACAGAAGGATGGCATCCCGAAAAGATGAATTGCCAGAGGTCACTAATAATATGACCGGCAAAGAACCGTCGTTACGGGCTATTCGGCGCATCATAGCGGTTAACTTCGTTTGCGGTCGGGACTATCAAGCGGTCGAATCGACAAACTTCTAAAAGGGATACCCTTGAGGATGATCGTCGGATATTGGCTCCGCAATCGCCTCGATCATCTTGTATCAGTGAAGAGCCCCAAAGCGCTTATGATCGGTCTGAGATCAAGTGGCCAAAATGCTAGATGAAGCGTTGAACAAACAACGGGAAAACTTCAAGCTAGAGATGGATATGGCCATGCAAACAATGAGGGAAATGCATGACCAACAGATCCAAGCCTTGATAAAACATCGAGGGAATCAGTCGGTATCGGCGTCGATCAAGATGGCCGATTGAGACGGGAGGAAGCACAAGAGGATGATAACCCTCACGAACCGCGGCGTTGTTGCTCATGAAAGTGAGAAGATCAAAGACCTCGAGCAAAATCAACTCCACGATTTACGCTCAAGAAGTGAAAAACCGGCATCCCTTGCCCATATCCTAGGGAGTGGGAATCGATCCCATACGGCAAAGTTTAACTTAATAAACTTCACCGCTTGACGGAAGGGTTCACCAACTCAACACGATATACTTCAAGTCCCAGGGGTGATTCCGGCAACAAGCCCACGATGGTTCGGTCATTCGTGGGTACCCTTGGCGGCTGCCTTGATTAGTACCGCCGTCTCAAGTCGGGGAGCATTCCGGTGGGATGACATGGAGTCTAGCTTCCTCACCAATTTCTTCGATGGCGATACGAAGTATCGATCGGGGCGTTACTCGACGAAGCAAAGGGCGGAGAAAGCGATGAAGCGTCTTCGTCAAACGATTCCAAAACAAGGCGATGAATTGCCGGGATCCGATAACAGAGGAGTTCATCCTCCAAACCTGCCACAACAACTTGTCGATAGATGTGCTCGAGGCAATGGGGACAGCACCATCTATAACATGGAAGGACTTGAAGGTTCGTGGAGAGCAAGCCGAAAGGTTCCTCAAAAGGAAGAAAGCAAAAAGAGGCCAGCCAGCAACAAGCACGAACAAATAGAATTTTGTGCCACGTGGCAGAGGTAAAGCGCCAGCGAAGTCTGTTGATGCCAATCAAACATTTGAATTGCAACCACAACAAGATCCTGGCGTGCACCACGACAATCGCAGCCTCAATGGCGCCAACAAACTCAAAATCGAAACCTTCCTACCGAGATTTCCCAAGACTTACTCGTTCAAAGATGAGGAGGTTCCGGGCATCTTCAAATACCTTCTGGAGAACAATAAGATTCAGTTGCCCCCAATTGTGAACCAGGAGGAGGCAAAGAAGGTTACAGATCCTAAGTACTGCACTTACCACAGGGCAGTACATCATCCTACAAAGTTCTGCTACCATCTCAAGGACAAGATTCAAGCCTTGATCGACGTTGGAGTCATTACTCCAAAACCCTCTAAAGAGAAAAAGGTGGGAGCAAATCACGGTCTCTATAAGCGGATCAGTTCCTTTGGATTGGTTTCAGCCGGCCTTGATTGTGAAGGTAGGAATGAAGATGGTGAATGAGGATCCTCACGCAACGGAGAAGGGACTCGTACTACCCGACGGCAAGCGGAGAAATCCTTTGGGTCCACCACGACTTCTTTGGAAGGCGATCGATGGACTACGTCTTGACCAAAAAGAAGTCCAAGGGAAAAGGTAAACTATGCCATGTTGCTTCAGCAATTCCAGAGAAGAACGATGAAGAAGTGGCGACTTTCCGGTTTTACGAAGGAGAGCATGAAGTCTTGGCCACAAGGAGTGGACACGAATCTGACTACAAATATCCGGAGACTCGGATCAAGCATAGCGACAACGGCGAGGCGGGGGTGGCCACGAATCCTCTCACTTTCGTGCAAAGGGCAGCGGCGGACAAGCGCCAAAGCGGCTGAAGTAAAGGAAACAACCTCAAGTCCAGAAGCTCAACTCGGCGATCCGATTCAATCGCCTGACAGAGGGATAGACCGAACATCGAGCTCTCCATACAGCCGGCGTCATGGCTCGGTTGGCAAACATCCGGCGGGATAACTCTCTGAGTTGCTCCGATTGTCAAGGGAAACCCGAAGCTCTACAAGAAGCTCGTCGACTCGAGGTGTTTCTCACTCCGGATCAAGCCGATCCGCGAAGAATCGCACAACGCTGCAACTTGGCGTGAAACACTTCCCTGCATTACTTTTACAATGGAGGATATGCATCGAGGGATTCCAAGCACGATAGGCCGCTATACTTCACGGGTATATTGGCTCTAGTGAAGTTAACCGATCCAAGTCGATCCGGGTTCATTTGTGAGCATCATGCCCTGCGCCTCATGTATCACCTTGGAATCCCCGCCAACAAGTCGGCATTAACAGCACAATGATCTATGGGTTTAACACCGGTCTCTACGCTTGGTAAAATCGGATAAAGTGCCAAATGGGGATTTAAAGTCCAAGTCACCGCTATGTGATTGACGCAGACTTCCTATAACTTATTGTTGGAGTCGACCTTGGATCCGCGGTAGCGTTATAGTCCCATCTACTCTTCATCGGTGTCTCAAATATGTAGACACGAATAATGAGTCAAGGCGGTGGTGCGGACAAACGGCCGTTTAAGGGGATGGAGAATTATTTCGCGATTCTCTCCTCTACGGTAATGAGTCGGCGAATCATCGGCCCAAGGCGGGGCGGTGAAGAAGGCGTCTGGCGGGCTTGATTATAGTGGTGGTTTTGTTTTAAGCGACATTGTACCTTGTAATCAATCTTGGCGATGAAGAATCGTCGGATGAACATTGTAATTGGCAAATTGTCGATGAATCAATAAATGGCGACTTAGAGTACCCTTTGTCTTTGAATGATGTGATGGCGAGGTTTATACAACGATCGAGTTGCACTTACCAACTTCGGTCATCTTGCTTTACACAAAGTAGTTCCAAGACTCCTTTGGGACAACACTCGTCATCCACGAAGATCAAGTAGTGAAAAAGACTTGGTTTTACGGAAAAGGAGATCGGCTCAATGCGAATCATTTCTTCAAAGAAAATGAAGATGATAATGGACCTATCCTCCACACATTCAGATACAGCTCAGAAACACTGGACATCATGAAGAAGTGGGGGTACGATTTGACATGAGGGGAAGGTCTATATTTCGGACGAGGTCCTCGAACCCCTCCTAAAGCGGCATATGTCCCAAGAGGGAAGCCGGATAACTACTACGCATTTAGAAGGGGATTGGGATATGAATCCTCCTCGAAGATGAATGCTCGTGGTGATTGATAATAATCCACCCGAGGAGGAGGCGGACATTCGTCTGATTCTTCGGCTTGGGATTCTGACACCAGCCTCGGAGAAGCTTTCAAGGTTTTGATGTCGAATATGGCTACGGTCGATCCTGCTACTATTGAGGATGATGAAAATATGCCAACATGGGAAGACCCATGGATCCATCAACTCAAAGAGCAGTTTGGGGATAGATTCGAACAAAGAGAACCCCCCACTAAGGACGAGGTAGTCCAAGTTAATATGGGTGATGAAGAGCATCCTAAGCTCATAAACATCAGTAATAGTCTTCCCTCAGAAGAGAAGGAAGAATTGATTGCCCTAATCAGGGAGTATATCGATGTATTTGCCTGGAGCTACGAGGACATGCCAGGACTCGACCCTAATGTGGCGACTCATCACCTCAACATCAAGGTGGATGTCAAACTGTCAAGCAATCGCAAAGGCGGTTTAGATCCACAAATCTTCTGAGCAATAGGCGAAGTAAAGAAACTCATAGAATCGGGATTCATCGAGGAAATTCAACATCCGGATTGGGTGGCGAATATAGTCCGGTCATGAAGAAGAATGGTTCGATTAGGATGCGTATGGACTCTGAGAGACTGACGCTGCTTGCGAAAAGCGACTTTCCTCTTCCCATCGCGATGTCATAGTCGACAATACGTGCGGATTTGAAAGAATGTCATTCATGGATGGTTTCTCGGGTTACAATCAAATCAAGATGCACCCGATGATGCCAAGCACGGCGTTGAGCATATCGGTATATATTGTTACACGGTCATGCCGTTCGGCCTCAAAATGCCGGCGCCACATATCGTGAGCAATGACTAAGATTTTCGGGATCATCTCGGAAAATGGTCGAATGCTCGTCGGCGACTTAGTCGTAAAAGCGATGAGGAGATCACATTAAAGATCTTAGAGCGGTATTGAGCTCATGCGGACTCATCGACTAAAATGAACCCCGCCAAATCCTTCCTTGGGATGTCGGTGGAAAATTCCTTGGCTTCATCATCACCAATAAAGGAATCCATGTTGATCGACAAAGTGAAGGCGATTCAAGAGTTGCAACCTCCGAGGAATCGAGAGCTTCGGGGGTTACAAGAGGCGATGGCGTACATCCGGCGGTTCATATCGAACCTATCACGGGAAGTGCCAACCGTTCTCTAAGTTGAACAAGAAGAGCGTGTCGTTTATTTGGGGCGGCGCGAACATTGAAGAGATCAAGTCGTATCTCTCTAAACCTCTGTTCTTGTCGCACGCTGTCGGAAAGCCGTTCTTGATTTACATCAAAGCGTGACCATTCGTTGGCGCCTTACTCGCGCCAAAGGCGGTTTAGTCCACAAATCTTACTGCAATGCGTGAGCGAAGTAAAGAAACTCATAGAATCGGGATTCATCGAGGAAATTCAACATCCGGATTGGGTGGCGAATATAGTCGGTCATGAAGAAGAATGGTTCGATTAGGATGCGTATGGACTCTGAGACGGCTTGGCTGCTTGCGAAGAGCGACTTTCCTCTTCCCATCGCGATGTCATAGTCGACAATACGTGCGGATTTGAAAGAATGTCATTCATGGATGGTTTCTCGGGTTACAATCAAATCAAGATGCACCCCGATGATGCCAAGCACACGGCGTTCAGAACGCCCATCGGTATATATTGTTACACGGTCATGCCGTTCGGCCTCAAAAATGCCGGCGCCACATATCAGCGAGCAATGACTAAGATTTTCCAGGATCATCTCCGGAAAATGGTCGAATGCTACGTCGACGACTTAGTCGTAAAAAGCCGTGACAGAGGAGATCACATTAAAGATCTTAGAACGGTATTCGAGCTCATGCGGACTCATCAGCTAAAAATGAACCCTGCCAAATCCTTCCTTGGGATGTCCAGTGGAAAATTCCTTGGCTTCATCATCACCAATAAAGGAATCCATGTTGATCCTGACAAAGTGAAGGCGATTCAAGAGTTGCAACCTCCGAGGAATCTGAGAGAGCTCAGGGGGTTACAAGGGCGATTGGCGTACATCCGACGGTTCATATCGAACCTATCTGGGAAGTGCCAACCGTTCTCTAAGTTGAACAAGAAGGGCGTGTCGCTTATTTGGGACGACGCCGTAAGGCATTCAAGAGATCAAGTCGTATCTCTCTAAACCTCTGTTCTTGTCGCACGCTGTCGGAAAGCCGTTCTTGATTTACATCAAAGCGTGACCATTCGTTGGCGCCTTTCGCGCAAGGCGGCGGCAGTGATCCGAAACGGCGATGTATTACAGGCGAACATTAGTGGCTAAGTCTCGATACCCAATGGTGAAGCGGTGCCTTGCATTAGTGTTCGCGATTGAGAAAATGCGGCACTATTTAGTCGGACGGGCGATTTATGTTATCTCTAGCGTAAATCCGGTCCGAATATTTATGACCCACCGCCTCAATGAGTTGGCGTTTGGCGAAATGGGCCTTGCTCTTGTCCCAATATGACTTGTACTTCAAACAACAAAAGTCGGTCAAAGGCGTCGGTTTATTCTAGCGATCACCGATTACTTCTCCAAGTGAAATGAAGCAATCCCGCTAAAAGAAGTCAAAGCGATACCGTCATCAAATTTATCAAACACCATGTCATATATCGACATGGTGTCCCAAACGGATCGTGCATGACAGCGGTCCCCAATTCATCGGCAATTCCTTCATCGGGTTTTGCGAAAAGTTCAAGATACAAGATGTCTCGCCGATGTTCTATAATCCACCGCAAATGGATTAGCCGAGGCATTCAACAAGACGATTATCAAGATTTTGTCGAAGCTTGTGAAGAATAACAAAGCGAGGCTGGGACGATAGGACACATCCTTCCTCTTGAAGCAAGAGATAGAATACATTCTTCCTTTCCCACATTCACTTGGAGATAGGACACATCCTTCCTCTTGAAGCAAGAGATAGAATACATTCTTCCTTTCCCACATTCACTTGGAGATAGGACACATCCTTCCTCTTGAAGCAAGAGATAGAATACATTCTTCCTTTCCCACATTCACTTGGAGATAGGACACATCCTTCCTCTTGAAGCAAGAGATAGAATACATTCTTCCTTTCCCACATTCACTTGGAGATAGGACACATCCTTCCTCTTGAAGCAAGAGATAGAATACATTCTTCCTTTCCCACATTCACTTGGAGATAGGACACATCCTTCCTCTTGAAGCAAGAGATAGAATACATTCTTCCTTTCCCACATTCACTTGGAGATAGGACACATCCTTCCTCTTGAAGCAAGAGATAGAATACATTCTTCCTTTCCCACATTCACTTGGAGATAGGACACATCCTTCCTCTTGAAGCAAGAGATAGAATACATTCTTCCTTTCCCACATTCACTTGGAGATAGGACACATCCTTCCTCTTGAAGCAAGAGATAGAATACATTCTTCCTTTCCCACATTCACTTGGAGATAGGACACATCCTTCCTCTTGAAGCAAGAGATAGAATACATTCTTCCTTTCCCACATTCACTTGGAGATAGGACACATCCTTCCTCTTGAAGCAAGAGATAGAATACATTCTTCCTTTCCCACATTCACTTGGAGATAGGACACATCCTTCCTCTTGAAGCAAGAGATAGAATACATTCTTCCTTTCCCACATTCACTTGGAGATAGGACACATCCTTCCTCTTGAAGCAAGAGATAGAATACATTCTTCCTTTCCCACATTCACTTGGAGATAGGACACATCCTTCCTCTTGAAGCAAGAGATAGAATACATTCTTCCTTTCCCACATTCACTTGGAGATAGGACACATCCTTCCTCTTGAAGCAAGAGATAGAATACATTCTTCCTTTCCCACATTCACTTGGAGATAGGACACATCCTTCCTCTTGAAGCAAGAGATAGAATACATTCTTCCTTTCCCACATTCACTTGGAGATAGGACACATCCTTCCTCTTGAAGCAAGAGATAGAATACATTCTTCCTTTCCCACATTCACTTGGAGATAGGACACATCCTTCCTCTTGAAGCAAGAGATAGAATACATTCTTCCTTTCCCACATTCACTTGGAGATAGGACACATCCTTCCTCTTGAAGCAAGAGATAGAATACATTCTTCCTTTCCCACATTCACTTGGAGATAGGACACATCCTTCCTCTTGAAGCAAGAGATAGAATACATTCTTCCTTTCCCACATTCACTTGGAGATAGGACACATCCTTCCTCTTGAAGCAAGAGATAGAATACATTCTTCCTTTCCCACATTCACTTGGAGATAGGACACATCCTTCCTCTTGAAGCAAGAGATAGAATACATTCTTCCTTTCCCACATTCACTTGGAGATAGGACACATCCTTCCTCTTGAAGCAAGAGATAGAATACATTCTTCCTTTCCCACATTCACTTGGAGATAGGACACATCCTTCCTCTTGAAGCAAGAGATAGAATACATTCTTCCTTTCCCACATTCACTTGGAGATAGGACACATCCTTCCTCTTGAAGCAAGAGATAGAATACATTCTTCCTTTCCCACATTCACTTGGAGATAGGACACATCCTTCCTCTTGAAGCAAGAGATAGAATACATTCTTCCTTTCCCACATTCACTTGGAGATAGGACACATCCTTCCTCTTGAAGCAAGAGATAGAATACATTCTTCCTTTCCCACATTCACTTGGAGATAGGACACATCCTTCCTCTTGAAGCAAGAGATAGAATACATTCTTCCTTTCCCACATTCACTTGGAGATAGGACACATCCTTCCTCTTGAAGCAAGAGATAGAATACATTCTTCCTTTCCCACATTCACTTGGAGATAGGACACATCCTTCCTCTTGAAGCAAGAGATAGAATACATTCTTCCTTTCCCACATTCACTTGGAGATAGGACACATCCTTCCTCTTGAAGCAAGAGATAGAATACATTCTTCCTTTCCCACATTCACTTGGAGATAGGACACATCCTTCCTCTTGAAGCAAGAGATAGAATACATTCTTCCTTTCCCACATTCACTTGGAGATAGGACACATCCTTCCTCTTGAAGCAAGAGATAGAATACATTCTTCCTTTCCCACATTCACTTGGAGATAGGACACATCCTTCCTCTTGAAGCAAGAGATAGAATACATTCTTCCTTTCCCACATTCACTTGGAGATAGGACACATCCTTCCTCTTGAAGCAAGAGATAGAATACATTCTTCCTTTCCCACATTCACTTGGAGATAGGACACATCCTTCCTCTTGAAGCAAGAGATAGAATACATTCTTCCTTTCCCACATTCACTTGGAGATAGGACACATCCTTCCTCTTGAAGCAAGAGATAGAATACATTCTTCCTTTCCCACATTCACTTGGAGATAGGACACATCCTTCCTCTTGAAGCAAGAGATAGAATACATTCTTCCTTTCCCACATTCACTTGGAGATAGGACACATCCTTCCTCTTGAAGCAAGAGATAGAATACATTCTTCCTTTCCCACATTCACTTGGAGATAGGACACATCCTTCCTCTTGAAGCAAGAGATAGAATACATTCTTCCTTTCCCACATTCACTTGGAGATAGGACACATCCTTCCTCTTGAAGCAAGAGATAGAATACATTCTTCCTTTCCCACATTCACTTGGAGATAGGACACATCCTTCCTCTTGAAGCAAGAGATAGAATACATTCTTCCTTTCCCACATTCACTTGGAGATAGGACACATCCTTCCTCTTGAAGCAAGAGATAGAATACATTCTTCCTTTCCCACATTCACTTGGAGATAGGACACATCCTTCCTCTTGAAGCAAGAGATAGAATACATTCTTCCTTTCCCACATTCACTTGGAGATAGGACACATCCTTCCTCTTGAAGCAAGAGATAGAATACATTCTTCCTTTCCCACATTCACTTGGAGATAGGACACATCCTTCCTCTTGAAGCAAGAGATAGAATACATTCTTCCTTTCCCACATTCACTTGGAGATAGGACACATCCTTCCTCTTGAAGCAAGAGATAGAATACATTCTTCCTTTCCCACATTCACTTGGAGATAGGACACATCCTTCCTCTTGAAGCAAGAGATAGAATACATTCTTCCTTTCCCACATTCACTTGGAGATAGGACACATCCTTCCTCTTGAAGCAAGAGATAGAATACATTCTTCCTCTCTTGTCTTAGATTCTCGGTGGAGATCCGCTCTTAGTTTCTCATCGGAAATAGAATACATTCTTCCTTTCCCACATTCACTTGGAGATAGGACACATCCTTCCTCTTGAAGCAAGAGATAGAATACATTCTTCCTTTCCCACATTCACTTGGAGATAGGACACATCCTTCCTCTTGAAGCAAGAGATAGAATACATTCTTCCTCTCTTGTCTTAGATTCTCGGTGGAGATCCGCTCTTAGTTTCTCATCGGAAATAGAATACATTCTTCCTTTCCCACATTCACTTGGAGATAGGACACATCCTTCCTCTTGAAGCAAGAGATAGAATACATTCTTCCTCTCTTGTCTTAGATTCTCGGTGGAGATCCGCTCTTAGTTTCTCATCGGAAATAGAATACATTCTTCCTTTCCCACATTCACTTGGAGATAGGACACATCCTTCCTCTTGAAGCAAGAGATAGAATACATTCTTCCTTTCCCACATTCACTTGGAGATAGGACACATCCTTCCTCTTGAAGCAAGAGATAGAATACATTCTTCCTTTCCCACATTCACTTGGAGATAGGACACATCCTTCCTCTTGAAGCAAGAGATAGAATACATTCTTCCTTTCCCACATTCACTTGGAGATAGGACACATCCTTCCTCTTGAAGCAAGAGATAGAATACATTCTTCCTTTCCCACATTCACTTGGAGATAGGACACATCCTTCCTCTTGAAGCAAGAGATAGAATACATTCTTCCTTTCCCACATTCACTTGGAGATAGGACACATCCTTCCTCTTGAAGCAAGAGATAGAATACATTCTTCCTTTCCCACATTCACTTGGAGATAGGACACATCCTTCCTCTTGAAGCAAGAGATAGAATACATTCTTCCTTTCCCACATTCACTTGGAGATAGGACACATCCTTCCTCTTGAAGCAAGAGATAGAATACATTCTTCCTTTCCCACCTCAATCAATCTTACATCGGTTTAGTCTTTTTCCGATTGAAGAAGACACCGAGTTTGATTAAGGGTATTTTATCCGAAGCCTAAGAAGGGATAAAGCCAGCGCCTCACCGCAGCGTTGCGGTTTAGTCTTTTCGATTGAAGAAGACACGAGTTTGATTAAGGGTATTTTATCGAAGCCTAAGAAGGGATTAAGCCAGCGCCTCACCGCAGCGTTGCGGTTAGTCTTCCGTGAAAAAAGCCGAAGCCTACATATTCAACATCGTAGCATTAAGTCTAAGAGAGTCTCATTCTTTTAGCACAGCGTCGCGTGCGGAGCGGATCGGATAATCCGCACACTAGCCCAACTCAAGCGGTAGTTGGTAAAGGCTAATCAAATCCGTTGAAGAAGACACGAGTTTGATTAAGGGTATTTTATCCGAAGCCTAAGAAGGGATAAAGCCAGCGCCTCACCGCAGCGTTGCGGTTAGTCTTCCGTGAAAAAAGCCGAAGCCTACATATTCAACATCGTAGCATTAAGTCTAAGAGAGTCTCATTCTTTTAGCACAGCGTCCGCGTGCGGAGCGGATCGGATAATCCGCACACTAGCCCAACTCAAGCGGTAGTTGGTAAAGGCTAATCAAATCCGTTGAAGAAGACACGAGTTTGATTAAGGGTATTTTATCCGAAGCCTAAGAAGGGATAAAGCCAGCGCCTCACCGCAGCGTTGCGGTTTAGTCTTTTTCCGATTGAAGAAGACACGAGTTTGATTACGGGGTATTTCATCCGAAGCCTAAGAAGGGATAAAGCCAGCGCCTCACCGCAGCGTTGCGGTTTAGTCTTTTTCCGATTGAAGAAGACACGAGTTTGATTAAGGGTATTTTATCCGAAGCCTAAGAAGGGATAAAGCCAGCGCCTCACCGCAGCGTTGCGGTTTAGTCTTTTCGATTGAAGAAGACACGAGTTTGATTAAGGGTATTTTATCCGAAGCCTAAGAAGGGATAAAGCCAGCGCCTCACCGCAGCGTTGCGGTTTAGTCTTTTCGATTGAAGAAGACACGAGTTTGATTAAGGGTATTTCATCCGAAGCCTAAGAAGGGATAAAGCCAGCGCCTCACCGCAGCGTTGCGGTTTAGTCTTTTAGATTGAAGAAGACACCGAGTTTGATTCGGGTATTTCATCCGAAGCCTAAGAAGGGATTAAGCCAGCGCCTCACCGCAGCGTTGCCGGGTGATCTCTTGCCCGTAAAAGAGTAGCAAGCCTATGTATTCAAGATCATAGCAACAAGTCTAGAAGAGTTTCATTCTTTTAGCACAGCGTCCGCGTCGCGGAGCGGATCGGATAATCCGCGCGCTAGCCCAACTCAAACGGTAGTTGGTAAAGGCTAATCAAATCCGTTGACGGCTGGGGGTTTGCCAAAAATCCTATAAGTATTATGGTTAATTATTTTTGACAAAATAAAAGAATCATAATAAAGCATAAAAGAGAAAAGAGACATATTTTATTAATAAAAGGCTGAGATTACAAATCCTTAAATATCAAATTTATGGGAACAAATTTGTTGTTTTAATTCGGATACTTTATCAGTGAAAGCTTGCTAAAGTTTAAGCTTGGCTTCGACCACGAAGGACTCCTGGCTGCTATTAAGGGCCTTGATCTCCTTCGATGCCAACCCGACTTCGTTTGAGTTCGAACTTCTCGGACATGACCGCAAGAGTCTCTTCCTTGTTGGCCTTCGTCAGCTTCAAGATGATCAGACTCTCCCTCGCCGCCTGAAGTTCCTGTTCGAGCTTTACTATCCTCGCTTCTCCGGCAGCGACACAAGACTGAAAATGACCCACGGAAGACGAAGCTTCAGCGACGGCGATCTCAAATGATGCACTGGTCTCGGCGCATCTGAACTTCAAGTCCAGTAATAACGCGAGCATCACGCCAAGCTGTCAGGCGAGCTTCTGTCTCTGTCTCTATATAGGAGGACAGCCCGGCTGCCTCAAAATCTTGCAGACTTTGGAGCTTAACTTCCAAATGGTCGAGATCATCTGCAATAGCCCGGGCCAAGTCTGAATAACCCGCATCTCGTATCGTGGTTACCCTAGGATCGAGGAATGGTCGGAACTGACAGAGAGAAAGCCTGGTACCGAGAAGTGTGTCTATCATTATGGCTAAATAGGAAAAGAATGAACGAATTTCCACCCGAATAATAAGCCGAGAGGGATCGTCGTCAGACATCAAAGCTCTCACTAAGTCATGAAGAGTCGTTTTAGACCCTGCGAAAAGGAAGAAAAGGGTTAAAAACTCCCAAAACCAAAAGAATCAACATGAGTATCGGCAGTGGAAGGGTTCATACCTGTACAGGCAACTCCTTGCCCTAATGAAACCGGCGAAGCAACAGCAGTCGGTGGCGCATCGACAGTCTCAGTCGGTATTTCAACCTGCACGTCCGACATATCGACGGTTGCGGAAGCTGACTCTGGAAGAATAGCAGCCTCAATGTCACGGGGCGAGTCTGTTATCAAGCGGGGAGACATTTTCAATCATAGGCGTACTAGTTAAAGCTGAATAGTCCTATGATTATCGGGGAAGGGATTTATACCTTCAAAGGAATTAGCCTCGATATCCCTAGGAATTCCTAACTTCGGGCTCAATATCGCCCGGGAAGAGGCGTCTGGGGTAAATCCGCATCAAATCCTCGAAATCCTCCATCGAAAAAGGCGACATAAGGCGAAAAGCATAGATGAGAATTGCAGAGAAACAAGCTTCGTGTCTTTGCAAGTTCTTTGTCGGATAGGAAAATTACCGATATTAGATGTACCGGTTTTCCAACCCGGGTCCTATGTTAGTATTTTCGGGTTCTTCTGCCATAGCTCAGTACTTGCTCATAAAGCTGGACTCGGCGAAGTCGAGGAGAGGAAAATCAAAATTGGCGTCGCCACCAAATTCTCTGCCGGGAGGAGATCGTAAGATTCATAAAGAACGAATAATCGGAAAGACTATGGGTCACCAAACATTAGCATTAAGTCTAAGAGAGTCTCATTCTTTTAGCACAGCGTCCGCGTCTTGAGCGGATCGGATAATCCGCACACTAGCCCAACTCAAGCGGTAGTTGGTAAAGGCTAATCAAATCCGTTGTGGTGAGGTTTGCCAAAAATCCTATAAGTATTATGGTTAATTATTTACGAAATAAAAGAATCATAATAAAGCATAAAAGAAAAGAGACATATTTTATTAATAAAAGTGAGATTACAAATCCTTAAACATCAAATTTATGGGAACAAATTTGTTGTTTTAATCGGATACTTTATCGGTGAAAGCTTCTGAAGTTCAGCAGGCGATACGAAGGACTCCTGGCTGCTATTAAGGGCCTTGATCTCCTTCGATGCCAGTTACCGCCCGAGTTCAAACTTCGGACATGACCGCAAGAGTCTCTTCCTTGTTGGCCTTCGTCGACTTCAAGATGATCGGACTCTCCCTCGCCGCTGAAGTTCTGTTTGAGCTTTACTATCCTCGCTTCTCGGCGACACAAGGCTGAAAATGACCCACGGAAGGCGAAGCTTGACGGCGATCTCAAATGATGCACTGGTCTCACAGATCTGAACTTCAAGTCCAATAATAGCGAGCATCCGCCAGTAGTGACTTACGTCTCTGTCTCTATATAGGAGGACAGCCGTGCCTCAAAATCTTGCGACTTTGGAGCTTAACTTCCAAATGGTCGAGATCATCGCAATAGCCCAAGCCAAGTCTGAATAACCCGCATCTCGTATCGTGGTTACCCTAGGATCGAGGAATGGTCGAACCGAGAGAAAGCCCGTACCGAAGTGTGTCTATCATTATGGCTAAATAGGAAAAGAATGAACTAATTTCCACCAATGATAAGCCGAGAGGGATCGTCGTCGGACATCAAAGCTCTCACTAAGTCATGAAGAGTCGTTTTAGACCTGCGAAAAGGAAGAAAAGGGTTAAAACTCCCAAAACCAAAAGAATCAACATGAGTATCGGCGGGAAGCCTCTTGACCTTGATTGCATCAAGAGACTTCACAGAACGAGCTCATCGGGCGGTCAAAAGCCACCGCAGATAGATATGTCAACTCCGGTTCTGATCGGTACACAGGAGGCTAAATTTAGCGTCCGTACAACCCGCTATACTCCACGATACGCGGGAGACCATCGATCAAACGGCTGCGAGTCAGGAGCTCGGTTCGGGTTCCCAACGTAGCCGGTCGTAACCGAACCGACGCGAAGGGAAATAAGGCTCAATATAGCATTCATTTCTCACTTTCGGGAAATAAGATAACCGGTCGGATGTTGGTCAACCAATTAAAGCGATAGCGTCAAGTAAAGTCGGTTTATTTTGTGTCTCTCCTCATCGATCAAAGACTCCCGTCTTGGCCGGAGAACCGAGGAAAACACCTAGAGAAGACCCAACCCTTGTGGATTTGCGGCTGCTTACATGCGCCAAAATCCAGCGCCCTTGCCATTGCATTCCTCTAGGGATTGGAGAAAAGGGACGATGGATCGCAAGCTTTGGCTGTCATCATATCGGGGCGATGAAGAACAAACCAGCCATCAAATAGGTATCACGGGAGTTCAACCTTGACATGAGGGATCTCATCTAACGGTTTGTTTTCCTATGAGTAAAGGCGGTGGCTATTTGTGAAGTCCCGATGAGCGTTAGCCACCATCAGCGGAAGAAGAGACAACTCCTTTTATGAGCGGTTGAGCTGCGGGATAAAGCACCTCTAACGGCAAAGCGTCGCTAGGCGACCGCGGCATCACACATTTCTTCAACCCGGATGGCGAGGCCGTAAGAAGAGTCATCGGCGGATGGGTTTCTTGCATGCCATAAGAAGGTCGAGAATTTGGTCCTATTTGGAAAACCGTTACTCCGTACTACTCGGGGTATAAGACTTAGTCTTGGGACTTTTCGATCAACTCATTAACCTCTGAAGGGGTAGAAGGAGCCGACTCACAAATCGCTCATCGAATCGTCCTCGGATGTTTGAACAAATAATTGGCGAGCTGCTTGGTGATAATTGACTTCCTTTTCTTGTGGCTCTATACGTGCTAGGGCAATGTGATAATGGCACGGAGGTCCCGAGTGTCATAGCGGTCGGCGAGTATCCTTGATCGACCCAATTCGGGCGAAGGAAGTATTCACGTCTGACATCCTTCCATAGGTAAACCCGAGACCCGATGCATCTCGTGCAAAGCCAATCCTAGTTAGCCATGCACGGTTAAGAAGGTGTTCAATCAGATCATAGAGCTCGGATAAAGCGAAGAAGTGGTTGGTACCGATCGGAGCCCATACATGGTGGCACGAGCTGCGGCATATAAACCACGAGCACGAAGTTCCTCGCCCCATCGGCCAGAAGCGTGACTAGTCAAGCGAGTCCACCAAAGCTTATCTGCGAGAATGAACCCGGTAGAAGAATCTATGACGGATCGGCATCTCCCGTCCCAACGAGGGCAAAGCGGTTCTTCAAAGTCCGACCAATGGCGAAATGCTGCGTCCGCGAAGTCGACCCAATATACCGAGTGCGATTCGATAACTTCGGCCTCGAGTGAACCAGAACCGACCGATGGGTGATAAACCCGCAATGAATCTTTGTCACACTCCTCCGTCAGCGCCACGACATCTTCCGTGCTACCGCAGTCGTAACTCGCTTAAACAAATGATGACGGGAATCCAAGGGAGATATAAGAATCCACCATCATCCTTGTGCAGCCATTGCTCACTCTCAATGAAAGCCGTATCCGGGTCATCAACGGAATCGCCAAACAAATAGTCCGTCTTGCCCAAAGGCTGAGAAGAACCAATAATCTTTTCGAGTGGCGCATCCGTCATCAGCGACCTCAACACACGAGGACCTCCTCCAAGTACTAACTGGGTCACCTCCGCGGGCGTATCCGGTCTAAACTGGGGCAAAATAAGAATAGTAGGGTCATCAGAGGAGGAGAAGTGGTCACCACGACGTCCGTCAACTGCAGGTGAAGGAAGCGCACCAAAGGGATACTCAACTGAAAAGATGAAATCAGAAGTAGTCAGAACCCAACAAAAAATTATATATAAGGTGTTGAATTCATTTCCACGAAATTTGTGAGATAGAGTCCGCGGCCTTATAGCGGAAGATCGATCCGAACACACTCTGATTGATCGGATAATGTACCCGTCACATAAAATGGCGATGTATTCTATCCATCGGCCGTGATGCGTCATGGAATCGGTCCCGTCGTCTGCTTAGAAATATAGCGTCGATCCTCACGAAGGAGGAATCAAGGCTATCTGGCGTCGATTCTCACGAAGGAGAGATCAAGGCCATACGGGCGTCGTTCCCCACGAAGGAGGAATCAAGGCCATGCAATTTATAAATACAAGTTGTGAATGAGCAATTTAACATGAAAATCTCACCAGCAAACGATGGCGGCACGTCATCGCGAGACGGAATAGACGGTCGGCTCCTCGGAGCGCGTGATCTTCCCGACGACATCGGAAGCTGCAAAAACACGACGAAAAGTCAAATACACAATTGAAAATCAACAAATAAAGTGTCAAAAAGACCGGACACCAATGGGCTACACCGTCCGACGACGAGCACCGACGAGCGCCCAACCCACCGACCAGAGGCGGGCGCGGGCAGCGGCGCCAGCGCTTCGGTTGCGTATTCCGCATAACGCCCGCAGCCATTTGAGCGCCGCCATAGCGCCCGCCAGCGGCTGGTGCTAACGGCAACCGGCAGCGGTATTGCCAGCCTTGGCCAGCGGCAACACCGACCTCAAAGCGCTAAGCGCCGGCTATGACGACGCCGCCCGCTCCATCGCCCTCGTTCTCCTCTCCTCGCGGTCCGCATCACACCGCGCACAAAAGAGAAAAAAGAGGCGTTGTAAAATACTCATGCATATACCTCGTTGTTTGAGAGAGATAAGGCGAGAGGCGAGATGAAAACAAAACAAAAAGAGCCAAAGGGGCTGCCTAGGTCGAGAAAAGAAGGGATTATGGGTATTTATAACAACCCCATATGAACCCAATCCCCTTTGAATGAGGAGTCCTAATTGGCGATGGATAGGAATTCTAATTGGAGCCCAATTGGATATCTAAAAGGAATCCAAATCAACTCAATAATTTACCCATCCTCTTTCCTAAATATTTGGAAAGATTTTGGAGATGTTAGGGCTCAATGTTGCAGAGTATTCTCCCGTCGCCTAATCCTACTCCAACTAGGATTACGAGTATAAACTATTTCCTAATTTGTCGAGAAGTTCAGGAAGAATATTTTCACAAAAATATTCTTAGGGATAACTTCGATCGTCTTGGATTATATCGGCGTCGATCAGCGTCGCCTAATCCTACTCCAACTAAGATTATGAGTATAAACTATTTCCTAATTTGTCGAGAAGTTCAGGAAGAATATTTTCACAAAAACATTCTTAGGGATAACTTCGATCGTCTTGGATTATATCGGCGTCGATCAGCGTCGCCTAATCCTACCCAAATAGGATTATGAGTATAAAGCTGTTTCCTAATTCTTAGCGAGAAGTTCACGGAAAATATTGCCATATTTTTAAGGATAATTCGATAACCCTCAATTTCCTCCTTGTGGAACCTCAAAGAGGGATAAATTGATGAATTTTGACAAGGCTTATATTGGCCGGACAGCGTTCTTCCTTGAAAGGACTCCTCCCATCAGATCAATGCCGACTCGTGTGGGAGGCCCTCGATCAACGGCTTGGAATTGGAATAAAATCTCAAGAAGAATTCCTTCCCGAGGAGGATAATCGTACTCAATAAGGAGTAACATAGTAACAATGCCAACCAATGCGTCGTTAGCGAATGATTTCTTGGTCAACGGTTCGATCCACGTAAGATCGCCGCGCCGATCAGCGTTGCACTCACGAAAGAAGGCTAAAACCCATATAGTTTGGCTAATGAGCGTATCGCGTGAAGGATTTCCCGATCAGCGGGGAGTCTCGATGGTCAAATTGGATGACAATTCACCAACACGAAGTCAGAAGAAGAGAATTTAATCGGCTCTGATTCGAAATTCCGACAGCGGTCAAGCAATAAATGCGGCCGTAACACCCGGGTATCCTCTGAAGCACTAGAGAACACGAGAGGATTGGAGGAATCAAATCTGGAGCTAATCTCAAAAGAATTTATCCACCGACTTAGGTCAAGATCTCGACAATGGCGGACAAAAAAATGCGATGCAGTAATACCTTGACAATCCTACAAAGCATTGGAAAGGCTGAAAGGAGTGGAGAGATCAAACGCCAAAGTCATTCACAAGTCCCATCACGCCGATTGAAGGGTGAAGGGCTTATCACATCAAAGCATCGGACTTCGCCAAAGAATCGAGGCGAGGCGGCTGGAGAATATCTGTGGCGATAAAAGCGCTTATCGGTGCGAGCAAGACTCGTGGCGGTGGGTTGACAACCGGCGATCCATTCGACAAACCGGCCGCCAAAGCGCGCTGAAGCAAGTCGGCGAGCGCATGTGAGTCGGCGAGGCTACGCGGTTATGGAATGAATCCAACAAGCAAAGCTTGTGAGATCAATCGGTTGAGCGTCAGCGAATCGGTTGAACAACGACCGATCGTCACTTGAACCGTTGGCGGGATGAAACCAATCAAGTGAATCGAGTTCGGACTTATGGCGACAATGACAAGATCGAGACAAAATGTCGCGGAAAATTCGAAAACCAACCAAATGAGGCCAAGCGGCGTTGGCGAAACCGGACACCAAAGGTGTCGGCCAAATGTCCGGCCAATGGCGGACACATTGATGTCGACGACAAGAGCCCCTCTCTCTCTATTTTCCTATAAATAGTCCGAGGGTGCTCATTTTCAAAAGGTTGGATTTTCGATATTTTTGAGAGAGCTCGCGAGATCTGAGCGTCGGCGCGCAGTTCAGAGCAGCGTGACGGAGTTCGATCGGCGTCGGATCTGATCGCGAGGTAAGCGAATCGAATTGACTCTGAGAATAAGCTGTGATTTCTCCTCGTAGATCTCACCGCTCGTGATCCTCTCGCCGTGAGTGTGATCCCGAAGGCGATCCTCTCCTTCGTGAGTCGCGATCCCCTCGGATGCTTTGTTTCCTTAGTGAAGCGAGCCTTCCGTCTGTAGTTCGAACCGGGTCTCTACGGATCGAATTGCGCGGTCCACGGACGATTCAAGTCCCGACACGGGCAAAGAACCCGCATAGCGAGGATCCGATATAACAGATCCTCGTGTTTGTTCATCTGAGGAAGAAGTTGTAATTTCCGTTTTCATTGTACGCCTTAAAATAAAAGGCATTTTCTTTTGAATTTTGTTGTAGGCCAAAGAAGCTGTAAACGAATTCAAGGACAATGAATAACAAAACAACTTTCCCCGCGAACACATTGTAGGCGAGCTCATCGCGTGGGGCGATTTCGTGCGGGCGAGCGGCACTTGAGCTCTTACAGGCGAGTTTATCTTTTGACTGGCGGGGTTGGCGATTTTTCCCACCTACAAGACCCCCTTCAAAGTTTTCAGACCTAAATCAAGTTGGATGTGGTCTGGAACACTTTGAATGAACAGGCTTGGCCACGCGCCTGGGTGCGTCTAACCATCTTCGCATGGTTTGAGTTCTTGGGGCGGTTCTGGAGAGGTTTAGGTGAACCCGTGCTTCGGGCGAGCTCTATCGATCGACAAGCGAGATAAGCCACGTGTCTGCTTGCTAACTAAGGCGGTGTGCGTGTATCAGATCATATTGAATGCGATCGGCGGCGGCGCCGTTTTCATGCATCGCGATCGGCCGTTGATTTAGCGGTGCTATGATCTCGTCCGTTGGCTGGGCTGGAGATCGTGCTTTGAACCGCCAAATCTTGGCCGTTCGTGTGGAATGCTAACCATCCCGCCTCATTTGTGGCCGCTCGATTTGATTTGTCGAATCGGATCGTTGCGAGCGATCTGATCGAGTGAGCTGCCGAATCTCAGCCATTGAGATCACTCTATAAGAGTTGATCTCCTCCTTCGTCGAGAGGCTACTGCACTCGCTTCTCTTCATTTGAGCTTCACAAAGAGAACCAGAGCTCTCGCCTTCATATCCACCATGGCCTTCAAGAAGACTGTGTCAAGAGGAAGGAAGACCACTCCATCTTCTCCTCATGATGCCGACACCGCCGCCGCCACCGCCACTGCGGCACGAACTCCATCTGGTAAGTCTCAGAGGTGAGAAGAACATTCTTCGTTCATCCGGGCGGCTTCATCTACTCGGTGAAGTCTTGATATTTAAGCGGGTTTAAACACTCAAGCGGGGTCTCTCTTTTGAGGCGGTGGCGGTGAGCTTGCGCGAGTCAGCTGGCGGGCTTTGTCAGTTAAGTGACCGTTGGCTTTACTGTGTGACAAGGCTTCGCTTGCGGTGATGACCACGCCTGTCTCCTTTTCTGGGTCGATGTTACTAATACTCTTTTCTCGTATTTGCGCAGCTCGAGAGGATGTTCTTCCTGGTAGGTCTCACAATTTGAGATCTTCCGGGAAGAGGCCTCTAACTGTGATGGAGGCGGATCGTTTTGAGGCATTAGCATGCAAGAGAGGCTCTTCCCGGGCTAGGCCTTCAGACTCCGAACCTATCGTGCTCTCTAATGATGAGGAAGAAGAGCGAGCTGAACCCACACCTGCTTGGTAGCATACTCCTCAACCTTAGTGTAGGCTTGGCTTCCCTGATCCGGCTAGCATTGGAGGTCATGGATGGAAGCCGTCTGTTGACTACAACGGGCCCCTCCCTCGGATTCAACCTCTGCGCAATTGTTCAGTCGGGGTCTCTTGATCGACTCGATCTTGTGGGGGTGTCCTCCAGCAGTTGGAGAACACTTTGAAACAGGTGATCTCCATCATCGACGTCGGGTGGGGAACTCTTACGGCCTTCCACCCTTTCTTGGTAAGCTGCTTAGGGGAGGTTCAACGTGTTGGTGGTGATCTGCTAGCCATACGCTGTGACCGAAAGCTTGCCTAGTGGGAGGGCTTCGCGCATCGTTTGGAGAGGCTGGTCTTCGATGATCCGCGCAACGAGATGTGGCGCCTCACGAGGCTTCGAGTCGAGAATAATGTGAGAATCTGGCTTCGGCGAAAGCGCGTGTCGACCTCACGGGCAGCGATGCGACCTCACAGGCAAAATCAAGCTCAAATGCCAGATCGGGGACCTTAAATCCGAAGTGACCTGCTATATCATAGATGCGGACATATCCTACAATCTATTGTTAGGACGGCCATGGATTCATGCGAATCGCATTGTCCCGTCTACCCTCCATCAAGTCATGAAATATGTTGATGATGAGGGAGAAGTCAAAACTTTGATAGGCTGAAGCTTGACCATTCAAAGGGGTAGAAAACTACCTTGACTCGATCTTCTATTTAGATTCGAGGCAGGAAAAGCGGGGAAGAAGATGCGGACAGCGGCAATGAAGCGGACACCGAGCCCGAGCCCGAGGAAGAGTGTCTGTGGGAATTTAACTTGGATGTAGCGAATTGAGAATGGGGTCAATAATGACAATATATCAGCGAGTCGCGAGTGGTACATTAATGACAATTTCGATTTAGCTTACTCGTGCGGTGCATCTTCGAATGTGAAAGAGCGAGGGGCGTCTGAGATCACGAGCCTGAGCCTTGGAATAGACTATATACCGAGGCATGTCTGAATATGCCGCTCAAATCATCCCTCCTTACATCAGAAGAAATAGATGATGTACAAAAAGCTTTCTTTATGGTTCCAGCCAAAAAGAGAAATAAAAAATCTATTTACTTTGGGAAGGTCAATCCTGAGCCATCCTGTTAAGGAAGCTCTGAAGATGACCCGGATGTCCCTCAATATCATCATTATGAGCCTAAAACTCTTCATATGATGAAGAAAATGGGCTATGATTTCATTAAGCAGGAAGGTTTAAACTTCGGGAAAGGAAAGCGAGCACTTATTCGATCTTTCATCCCAGAAGGAAAATCTCCTGATTATTATCATAAAACCAGAAGGGGGTTGAGCTACGTTTTGACACCTTCCCCTTTAGAAAATGAAGCCAGCAATTGTCTATGTCAGGACCATTCGTCTAGAACCTCATCTTGGGAATCCGATACTAGCGTCGGTGCGATCTTCAAGAGCATGTCTGTCAACATCACTTCAACCAGTCATCTAGACGATGACGAGGAAGAAGACAGAGACCTGTTCGAATCTAGCAATGATCCATGGATCAAGCGCCTTAATATCCTGTGGGATACGTATTTTGAACAACAAGAACCGCCCACAGAGGACAAAGTAATCCAAGTGAACATGGGAGACGAAACCAATCGCAAACCAATCTTCATAAGTGAAAGTTTGTCACAATCCGAGAAAGAAGACCTAGTGTCCCTCATTCGAGAGTATATCGACGTCTTTGCTTGGAACTATGAAGATATGCCTGGGCTTGATCCAAAAATAGCCATGCATCGCCTTAATATTGATCCGAATGTGAAACCCGTTAAACAACAACAACGTAGGTTCCGGCCGGACATCATGAAGGCAATTGTAGAAGAAATCCAAAAGCTCATTGATTCGGGCTTCATCAGGGAGGAACAACACCCAGACTGGGTAGCTAATATTATCATTGTGCCCAAGAAAAATGGGAAAATCCGGATATGCATCGATTTCCGTGACCTAAACGCGACATGTCCAAAAGACGAGTTTCCGCTCCCCATTACGGATGTTATGATCGATAACACCTGTGGGTATGAGAGAATGTCTTTTATGGACGGATTCTCAGGATATAATCAAATTAAAATGTATCCTGAAGATGCGAAGCATACAACCTTCAGGACACCACTGGGGGTATTTTGCTACACGGTTATGCCATTCAGATTGAAGAATGCTGGAGCAACCTATCAGCGTGCAATGAGCACAATCTTTCGCCAACATTTACGTAAGAAGGTCGAATGCTATGTGGATGACATTGTGGTGAAGAGCCAGAAGAAAGAAGATCATCTCTCGGATCTGAAAATGATGTTCGACATCATGCGAGCACACCAACTAAAGATGAACCCTGCAAAATCTTTTTTGGGGGTATCTAGTGGTAAGTTCTTGGGATTCATAGTCACATCCAAAGGAATCTCTCTTGATCCTGAAAAGGTTCGTGCCATCCAAGAGATGCCACTGTCGCGAAATATTAAAGAGCTCAGAGGCTTACATGGTAGATTAGCGTACATCCGAAGATTTATATCAAATCTTTCAGGCCGCTGCCAACCCTTTTCCAAATTAATGAAAAAAGGAGTGTCATTCGTGTGGGACGAAGGCTGCCAAAAGGCATTTGAAGAAATCAAAATGTATCTCACACAACCACCAGTCCTAGTGGCCCCAGTATCAGGAAAATCGTTCTTGTTATATGTGAGGGCTATGGACCACTCTCTCGGAGCTTTATTGGCCCAGAATGACGATCAAGGGCACGAGCAAGCAATATACTACCTTAGCCGAACCATGATTGGAGCTGAACACAGATACAATCCGGTGGAAAAGGAGTGCTTGGCCTTAGTATTTGCCGTCCAGAAAATGCGGCATTACCTGGTCGGACAAATAATACATGTCATTTCCAAAGTAAATCCTCTGAGAGTGCTCATGACAAAACCTTCTTCGTTGAATTTCCGGTTAGCAAAATGGGCAATACTCCTCTCACAATATGACATGAAATTTATGCCTCAAAAGGCTATTAAAGGGCAGGTCCTGGCGGATTTCTTCGCAGACCATCCAGTCCCTGATTCTTCCAGGTTACACGAGGATCTACCAGACGAGATCACTGAAGCTTGCATGACTCAAGGAGCTATTCAAGTATGGAAACTATTCTTTGATGGAGCATCTAGGGCAAGACCAGATGGAGGAATTACAGCCGGTGTGGGGGTTGTAATTATCTCCCCAAACGGTCACGTGATCCCAAGGGGATTTTCCTTAATCGAGCCCTGCACTAATAATATAGCAGAGTATAATACTTTATTGTTAGGAATGCAGTTGGCTGAGGAAATCAACATTCCATACCTCGAAGCTTACGGTGACTCTCAACTCATCGTGAATCAAGTTAGAGGAGAATATGAGGTGTGCAATGAAGATTTAATCCCTTATCATTCAGCGGTACTAGAATTAGCCCGAAAGTTCGAAGGCTTCTTTATAGGATACATTCCGCGAGTTCAGAATGCATATGCGGATGCCTTGGCTTCATTAGCAACCTCACTGGCATTACCACCAAACACCGAGACAATAATATTTATCGCGGGTCGTGATTTGTATTTTCCTGGACTTCTTACAGGGGAACGTTTAGAAGAACCAACCACAGGAGCTATTTGTGAAACTTCCATCGAGCTCGAATTAAGGGATTGGCGATTCCCTTATATCGATTACGTCTTGTATGGGATTCTACCGGATGACCCCAAAGAAGCGGCCGCCATTAAACGAAAGGCCCTTCGATTTTACTATAATGCGGTTTCCCAGACTTTATATCGCAAGTCGCATGATAGAATTCTACTTCGTTTCCTTTCCCGAAAAGAGTCACGAGAAGCTCTAAAAGAGGCCTACGACGGGATGTGTGGAGCCCACTAGCCCGGGAATAAGTTGGGAGATCGACTCCGGAGAATCGGCTATTATTGGCCAAAGATATTTGCAGACGCCACTAACTATGCTAAACGATGTCATGCGTGCTAAATTCATGGTGATTTCATTCATCAAGCGCCAGGAAACCTGCATCCAACATCCTCTTCATGGCCATTTGAAATGTGGGGGATGGATATTGTTGGGCCTATTTCTCCACCGACATCCAAAGGACACCGATTTATCCTAGCCATAACTGACTACTTTTCCAAGTGGGCAGAGGCTATTCCTTTAAAGGAAGTCAAAACTTTAAACGTGATCAAGTTCATTAAACATCACGTCCTTTACCGCTTTGGTGTACCGAGATGAATAGTTCACGATAATGGAACTCAATTTGTCAGCCACGATTTTTAGAGATTCTGTAACAAATTCAGAATCCAAAGTGCAGCGTCAATAGCGTACTATCCACCGGCCAAAGGTCTTGCAGAAGCCTTTAACAAAACTGTCGTGAAGCTTCTCAAGAAGTTCGTCTCGAAAAGTAAACGCGATTGGGACGAAAAGCTTGGTGAATGCCTATGGGCTTACCGTACAACGGTGAGAACCCCGACCAAAGCTACTCCATTTTCTCTGGTATACGGATGTGAAGCCGTGTTACCATTGGAGATTCAGATTCCATCCCTTAGAGTGGTCCTCGCGACCGGGATGACGAACGAAGAGCAACACCGATTACGACTTCAAGAGCTTGAAGCGTTAGACAACAAGCGACTGCAAGCCCAACAACAGATCAAGTTATATCAAGCTCGAATCTCTAAAGCTTACAACAAGAAGGTTAAGGAAAGGATTTTTCGCAAGGGTGGTCTCGTCTTAGCAGTCCGTCGACCCATGGTGATGATGCACAAGACGAAAGGAAAATTCAATCCCAAATGGGAAGGACCCTTCGTAGTGGAATCAATCTACTCGAATGGAGCTTACCGACTCATCGATTTGAAAGGTGACAGGCTCATGATGCCAATTAATGAGAAATTTCTCAAGAAATATTATCCGTAGGCCGTGAGACCCCTTTCTTATCCCTAGCCAAGCCTAGGGGGAGAAACTGAACGTGCTTAGGCTGGGGGTTGATTTATTAAAGCGAACTTTATTTGTTTCAATCTTAAATGATCATTTATGCTACGTTAACATTATATCTCTAGCATTTATAATTATTTTTATTGTTATGAGTCAAAATATTATGCACAAAAGGAAGAACAAAAGTATCATTTTATTTCCAATAGCAAAAATAAAAAGTGATACAAGATTGTTACTAGGAAAATTTTGGGCCCGTCAAGTGAATGACTATAAGCCGTGACTTAAGCTTAGCAAGTTACACTCTCTCAGCGATGTCCTTCTCAGACTGAGTTTCAGTCGCCGCAACTTCCTTTTCCATTGCCTCCAGGGCATTCACCTCTTAATGAAGGTTATCAAGAATCTCAGCACCTCGGCGACGAAGCCTCTCTGCAGCTTCTTGCTCCTGAGCCAATTGAGCCCTTTTCTGAGCCAACTCTGCTTCTACTTGGGCAATAGCCTCCTGATTTGCAGTTACGGGCGGTAGAGTTAATCAACTCAACTTGGGTTTGATTATGCTGCTCTTGTAAGCTTGCAACCTGTGCCTTCTTCTCAAGTAAACTCGCTTGGAGGGTTTCCTGTTGAGACGTCTTCTCGGTTTGAGCTCCGACGAGAGACTTGGTTATCTCTGCTTCTACGTCAACACGTGTAAGATCCTGAAAGGCTTGCAGGTCCGCTTCCAAACGAGAAACTCTTACGGCACAATGTTGGAACCATTCAGCTTCGCCCGACCGCTTAATGTAGCCCAGATGTTTCATTATATGGGGCCTGTAGACTTCGAAGGAGCCTCGACCGCCCATGACAAAGTCAGCCGCGCATGTTAGTATCCCTCGCAGTTGATTTACATTAGACTCTATATAAATACCACATAGAATGTGCGTAGTTTCGTCAACCACCATGTCTGGAATAATTGGTGGGAGCATCTGTGGTGGAGGAATCGGTGCGACGGGTGGTTTCCCCTCTCCTCCTTCATTTGTATGCAACGTGGAGGCGGATCTGATAGCTCCTGCATAAGGTTTGGCCCTGCGTGAGAACGCAATCTTGTCATTACTCGTTGACGGACCCTCTTCTCATATTGGGCCGTTTCTTCTGCAGTGAGAGCCCTTACCCCTGCCATTTTCTCTGTAGGAGCCTTAACCTCCATGGTCTCCCTCTGAACTTGGCCAGCTTTGAGTGCTTCCTGTTCACAAATCAGATACTCGTCAACCCTCCTGAGACGATTGGTCCTTGAGTCCTTCCTGAATTCATACAATTCTCTGATGTCTTTTAGGCAAGAAGTGTGCACATCATATTCGGGGATCCACGAGATTTCACAATACCAGTGACAGAAAGCCAAAACGGTATGAGAGCTAGGGGATAGACATGGCAATTCAAACGTCGCCAAAGTATTCCCAGCTATCGAATAGTACCAGGCTCGAGCTCCTTCATATAAATTCCTGACAAGAGCGAGCTTTGGATTCAGATTTCCAACGTACAGCTGGTCATATCCAAGTTGCCGAGCAAAGCGATAAGGTTGATAAGGCTCGATGATGCACTTGTCGCCCCGTCGAATAAGTAAATAACCTGGTCGAATTGTAAGGAGCCATCGAAAAATGTCTCCATACAAAGTTGTATAGCTGTTGGGACCTATCACATCCGTGTATAGATCACCAGGTTTGCCATTCTCAAATTCAGGGAAACAGCAGAAAACTCGGAAGTTGTGTGAGTTAGATATGAGTTGTCGAGCCTGAACGATGTACCAACATTTCCAGCTTGCTGCTTCGAGCCTTTGTACAAATGGAATGAAAGACCCGTTGTACAAAGTGACTCCTGCCATCAGAGAAGGGCAGTGCAGAACAAACCAGGCCACCAGATAAGTGTATGGTAATGGTACATGAGGCAGAGGAGTCTTCAGGATCTTCTTGTCAGCAGGGCCAATCTCCTTAACTTGGAGGAATTCGGAAGTTAATTCCCTCAAACTGCTTTGTAAGCTGCTCACCATGGCAAAAAGGAGGTTCAATGGATTCCCATGAGCCAAAAGAACTGCGGGATATACCATCTCAGCCATAATCGATTCGATAGGCTTGGTAGACACCACACATCGCTGCAACCACAGCATCAAGAAATCAACAAGAAGAGCTATATCAGAAATGGGAACCTCAGCCTGATAATGAAAGCTCTCAAACTCAGTGGATGGCGGGAAGGTGTCTTCTTGGGCCTCGTTAACGTAGCTGGCGTTGGAATCTTTGATGCGAGTCTCAATACCCTTGAGAGAGCTTATAGCAAGGCGAGTTACGGCCTCATCTTTCTGCTTCAAATTTTGAAACAGATACTCCGCCCAAGACATTTGTTTGACTCCTCCTCCTCGCAGCCCGTTGATTTGAGCACAGATGTGGAAGTGACACATCACTTCCCAGAAAGTCTCGTAAATTGTAGGTTTTTACTCTCTCAGAACTGATAACTCTTCAGCACCTGGGATGTACTCCTCATAAGGAATTTCTCCAAACGGCAGCCCGGATACCTCATACATTTCATAGAGAGCAAAGCCTAACTCCCCGACCAGTGTGAAGAATCTACAAGTGTCAGAGTTATATCGCTCCAACATAGCGAAAAAGTTATAATAATTCTGGACAATTCCTCGGCGGGTGGCCAACACCGGAATTCTCAACCAAGAACGAATGAGGGGCTCCCCCAGGTCTTCTAAGACAAAGTCGACCAGGCGGATCCACCAACCTCCATCTGCAGAATAGATCCAGCCAGGAGATCTGAACTGTTGACCAGGAAATTCGCCCCGAGCACTAATGAATTGCTTGGCGAAAATATTTGCTGGGAGGATCAATCCCGCGTTTCAGTTCCAAAACGCGAAGACCAATCCCACATTTCAGTTCCAAAACGCGAGGACCAATGCCGCGTTTCAGTTCCAAAACATGAGGACCAATCCCGCGTTCCAGTTCCAAAACATGAGGACCAACCCTGCGTTTCAGTTTCAAAACACGAGGACCAACCCTGCGTTTCAGTTTCAAAACACGAGAGTTCGACCCCCGTTTCAATCCCAAAAACGCGAAGGTCATACCAGCGTTCTCTTCTTGCCAATGGCCGAGAACAGGAAACTTGTCGAAATAAGTTTGAAAGCCTAAACTTACCATGGTAGACAGCCGTTTGCGGCAGCGGTGTGGCCGCCTGAATAGAAACATCGCCGGCGGCCTTGGCCGACGACGAACATGGCGACGTTCCCATGTCCCTTCTCGATAAAGACGAGGTCTTTTTGGGTGCCATTGATCACCGATGAAAAACTTGTTGTTCTTAAGGATCAAAGATCACCAACAACGAAGAATTCTCGTTCAAAGTTCGAGACGAAAGTAAAGAGTCAAGTAACTCTTGATTTGACCTAGGATGGTCTATTTATAAGGCTGCCAGCCTGTCAAATCTCCACGAGATTTAAGGCACAATGCCCTAGACTCGCGTTCATAAAGTCGGTTCGACTTCAAACGTGGAGCTCAGCCTCGCGAGGTAAATTTTCAACGCAGGGCTCAGCCTCGCATTATAGCTTTTAAACGCGTAGTTCAACCTCGCGTTTCACACTTTAAACGTGGAAGTCACCCCCGCGTTCCAAGCTTTCTAAACTTGTTTGAACTTCAAGTTCCATCATACTTGTCCAAATTGTAAGTTCTCCAAACTTGTTTGAACTCCAAGTTCTCCCATTCTTGTTCAAATTACAAGTATCCAAAACTTGCTATAAGTTCCTGAAAGTTTTTCAAATTACAACACAATCTTATCAGAATCATTACATGTCTCTCAAAGAATCTGATAACCAACTTATTAATCCTCTTCAATAGGATAATAAGTCCATAAAATTGCTCACATTACAACACAATCCTAGGATGTTTAACAACACATCTTTGATGATTAATTTGTCAATTCTCCCCATGGAGTGACAAGTCAAAAAAAAAACTTGTTCACATCACAAGTATCCCACTTGTTCAAATCACAAGTCCTTCGAACTTGTTCCAGTCACAAGTTCTTCCTCAAACTTGTTCACATCACAAGTATCCCACTTGTTCAAATCACAAGTCCTTCGAACTTGTTCCAATCACAAGTTCTTCCTTACAGTTGTTCACATCACAAGTATCCCACTTGTTCAAATCACAAGTCCTTTGAACTTATTCCAATCACAAGTTCTTCCTTACACTTGTTCAAACCACAAGCCCCTAAGCCTTGCTCACAACACAAGGCAAAAGCCCGGTTCACACCACAAGCCCTAAGTCTTGTTCACAACACAAGCCCAAAGTCTACGTATTCGGCATCATAGCATTAAGCCTAAAAGAGTTTCATTCTTTTAGCATAACGTCACGTGTGGGACGGGTTCAGACAATCCGCACGCTAACCCGATTCAAACGGTAATCGGTAAAAGCTCATCATATCCGTTGATGGCTAAGAATTTGCTAAAAATCCTATGAGTATTATGGTTGATTATTTCAAAAAAAATAAGAAATCATAATAAATAACAAAAAAAAGCAAAACGGTATCATTTTTATTCAAATCACTAAAGAATGATACAAAAGAAGACTGGGGGTGAATACAAAAGTAAGCCTATGGTCCCCTAAGCGTGATAGACGCGAGCTGGGATTTGACTTCAGCAACATCCTTCTCATGAGCGGCCCGCACCATCACTGTGGCCTCTCTTCTTAGTCCCTCCTTGTCTGGCGTAGCGGCAGTAGCGCCTCTTTTCATCTCCTCGAGAGTCTGTAATTCCTCGCGATAATCATTGTATGTTTCTACACTCTTACGAGTGAGATCCTTCACATCAGCTTCCTTCTGAGCCAGCTTGGCCTTCTGCTGAGCCAACTCCGCTTGGAGTTGAGCGATGGTCTCACCAGTAGTAGCAATCGATTCGCGAGTGACCTGCATAATAGAGGCCGTGTAAGTCAATTCGTTTTGCCACTGATCCCATTGAGTTTTTAGGGATGCAACTTGTATTTCCTTCTCGCCCAAGTTCTTCTGGACAACTTCATATTGATGCATCGCTTGGGCATAAATGTCAGCGAGAGTTGACTCAATCTGAGCTTCCAAATCAACATGATTCAACTCCTCGAAGCTTTTCAAGCTCTCCTCCAGGCGAGATATCTCATCGGTACAGCGTCGGATGCATTCAGTATCACCCAAGTACCTGATGTTATTCAAGTAATTCATTAAAATAGGCCTGAAAGCTGTAAAGGTGCTCTTTCCAGCGACAATGATCCTCACGACATCTTGCATCTTAGCTTCCAAATGACCGATATATTTCTGAAGCAAATTAGGCACAACAGCCGACTCCATAGAAGCTGCAGGAGACAATACCAGCTCATGTTGAGTCACGAGACCCTGAGAAGGAGTTGTAGGTGATATTGCTTGAGCTGAATGGGAGGCACCAGCATCCTTCCCATTCCTAAGAGAAATCCTAAGAGGAGCTGATCTTGTCGAAGGAGGAACTGCCACTACTGAAACCTCTGGCCCGACTCGGAAGGAGGAGTTCTTTGGCTGTGCTGACTTCTGAGCAGCTTGCCCGCAACCTCTTGAGTTGCCCTCACCGACGAACCTACATAAAAAAATTTTGTCAAAAGACATGTATGAAACAGCTATCAAAATTCAAAATAAATAATATTTACCCGAAGGAAAAATAGCTACAGGAGCTGACGCCTTCTCAGAAGTGACAGCCGGGAGGTCGTCGAAAAATTCATCGTACTCTGCAGAGTACCCATACGATACCTTCGCCTCGTCATCTCCTGAAGAATGTGGGGAACTTGTAGATGCGATCGACTTAGGAAATAGTCCCGTTGTAGGACTAGGCCTCTCAGCCCCTATTGTAGGCATGAGCACCGAAGAAGCAGGAGATGAATATCTTGCTGGTACAGAAGCTTCAACCCTTTCTGCTTGAGCCTCCCCTTCAGTTGTCCTGGGAGCAGCGCCTGAAGCTTGGTTTGGAATTATCATGTCAAGAGGCTCTACGGTTGGGATAGACTCCGCATCCTCACGAAGTGATTCATCTCCACCTTCTTCTTCCGGAGATTGGTGAGAAACAGAACCTCTTAAAGCTGGCCCAGTTGAACGGAGACCCTGTTGGTAGGAAATCCCCGCAACCAATGACTCCTGGGGTTCTTCTTCCACCAAGGGCCTTGCAGGAGCAGCCTTAAACGCATCCTGCATCAACTTGGCTCCCTGCTCAGGAGCAGGAAGTCTGGTGGGTGACTGTCGGCGAGCCCTCTTGCTTTGGCGGTGTGTGTCCTTTTCAAGCACTGGCCGTTTACCTGCAGCTCTTTCCTCACGAGTCTCGGCGGAGTGCGCTCGATAGGCCTAACCCGGTAGCCGGCTCCCTCCTCGGCCTGACCCACGGCTCACAAGCCAAATATTCTTCAAACCCTCTCACACGGGATACCTTCGAACTCCTCTTCGCCTCATACATTTTTCTAATCTCCTTTAAACAAGATGAGTTCAATTTGTACTCGGATTTGGGAAGCGGCTTGATATCAGTTGTAAAAACCCATAGTGGTGTAACTGTTGGGCGTCTTATGGGAAAGTGTAAATTTAGCCCCAGTGCTGCTGGCGATGGAGTAATACCAGGTCCTGGCACCTTCATATAAGTTCCTGACGAGCGCCAGTTGGGGATTGGGATTCCCAACGTACAACTGGTCGTATCCAAATTGTCGAGCGAAGCGGAAGGGCTGATAAGGCTCAATGTAATATTTCCCGCCTTGTCAGAAAATTAAGTAGCCAGGCCTGATGTTGATCAGCCAGCGAAAGACACCCCCATTCAACTGGGTGAAAGAGTTGGAGCCCTTGCTGTCCTGATACATCTCCCCATACCCACCTCCTTCAAAATCAGGAAAACATCTGAAGATATGGTAATTGAGGTCCTTTGATAAAATTTGCCGGACCATGACCATGTACCAGCCCTCCCATCGAGACATCTCCAACCGTTGAACTCATGGAACGAAAGAGTCGCTATGAGGAGTGGCGGCCGACATCAAGGAAGGGCAATGCAAAACAAACCACGATACCAGATAAGTATATGGTAAAGGCACACGTGGATTGGGAGTCTTCAGAGTCTTCTTCTCACCGGTGCCAGCTTCCTTGACTTGAGTAAAGTCAAAGCATAATTCTCTCAAGCCGCTCTGTAAGCGGCATATCATTGCAGAAAGAAGGATAATTGGTCTCCCATGAGCAAAAAGAACTGCTGGGTAGACGACTTCGGCGGCGATGGACTCAAGTGGTCTGGAAGGTACCACGACCGTTTCAGCCACAGCATTAAGAAGCCAACGAACAAAGCCATGTCGGAAATAGGGTTCAGAGTTTGATAATGAAAACTATCAAAGTCTGTGAATGGTGGGAAAGTATCCTCTTGGGCTTCGGTGGTATAATGAGTGGTGGCATTCCTGATACGAGCTTTAACTTCGTCAGATGAGCTCACAGCAAGACGAACTACCGCAATATCCTTATTATGTAAATTTTGAAATAGATAATCAGCCCAAGATCCCTGCTTGACTCCACCCCCTCGCAACCCTGCCAGCTGAGCACAAGTCTGGAAGTGACACATCACTTCCCAAAAAGTCTCATAGATGTCAGGACTGGTCGTTCTCAAAATGGTCAACTCCTCGGACCCAGGGATAAACTCCTCATATGGCAGTTCCCCCAAAGGCAAGCCCGAGACTTCATACATCTCGTGAAGAGCAAAACCCAGCTCTCCAATGGGTGTGAAGAATGTACAAGTCTCCGGGTTATACTTCTCCAGCATAGCAAAAAGGTTGTAAGGGCTCTGCACGATACCGAATCGTGTAGCCAAAACCGGAGTGCCCAGACCGGAAGGAGTCAATAAATCTCTTAACTCATCCATTACAAAATTCACCAGACGGGTCCACCACCCTCCGTCGGTTGAGTGCACCCATCCGGGTGCTCTGAAATCTTATGCAGGAAACTCTCCCTTCATAGCAATGAATCGACGAGCAAAAATATTGGCAGGAGCGGGCGCCTCAACAGCTGGATACTCTCGAGCGACCAAGCCTGGCCTCAAAGCAGTTACTTGTCGGTGGCCTGCAGGATGCACACCTTGGTGGGTCAATGTCCCAAGAGATACCCCACCTTGATTCTTGACAAGATCCCAGTTCATATGCCTCGGGATGGAAGCACACTGAAAATAAGAGAGTGGATACATGCGCTCCATGTTGGGAAGGAAAAGGAAGTGTTCATCAACCTTTATCAACATCTTGTAATCCCCGTCGTAAAAGACTTTAACATCAAGTGCAACAGGATCCCCAAAGAGAAATGCGGGCTTCTTAAGAGGCTTTCGGTCCACCGTCTCGATTTTGAGATCTGTCACGATGGCCCTAACCATTGGTAGGCTAGCTTCAGTGACGAGCGTCAGTCGCTCTTCGTTCTTTTCTTGGATGACGGGGAACTTCTGACATATGCTGAAAGTCACCTCTGTGTCCTACCCTCGTCGCCAAAATGGCTGTGAAAAGTAAGAGAGTCGCTTGAATAGCGCACTGCACGAGGAAATAAAAAGTTAGTATCAAAGAAGACAATCATAAGGAATTAAGTAACAGACGCGAGGGTCATCCCCGCGTCTCAAGTATAAAATGCGGAGGTCAACTTCGCGTTCTTAATTTCAAAACGCAGAGATCAGCCCTGCGTTTCAATTCCAGAATGCGGAGATCAGCCCCGCGTTTTAATTTCCAGAACGCGGAGATCAGCCCCACGTTTCAATTCCCAAAACACGAGGATCAGCCCCGCGTTTCAATTCCGAAACATAGGCATCAGCCCCATGTTCTAAACGCGAGCCTCACTCGTCGTTTCCACGGCTTCACGATGACGAAAGGAAACTTGTTAAAACAAGTTGTTCTCAAAGCTTACCGCTGATTAGAGGGGTCTGCGATGCTGCTGGTGCCCAGACGGGAGCGCTGCCAGCGGCTCCAGCCGCCGGTGTGCTCGAAGAAGTCACCACAGCCTTCTTGGACTTGGTTATCGATTTCTTGGGAGACATCCTCGTCGATGGTGTCGAGTTCACTGGAGATCTGAGAACAAGAAGTCGTTCACCGGAGATCTGAGAACGAAAGTTCTTTGGAAGATGAAAGTTTGTAAAGACTTCTCGATTTGACTCAAGGGTCTATTTATAAGGCCTCTAGCCTGTTAAATCTCCGCGAGATTCTAGGCACAGAATCCCGCCCAAACGTGAGCCTCGCGTTCGAGCCCAAGTTGGTTCGATTTTAGCCTCGCGTTCAAACCCAAGTCGGTTCGACTTCAACACCGCGTTCAAGCTCCAAGACGAGAAGCTCATCATTGCATTCAAGCTCTAAAAAATGCGGAGTTTAGCATCGCGTTCAAGTTCGAAATGCGGAGATCACCCCTGCGTTCCAATTTCAAAACACAGGGTCATTGCCTCGCATTTCAAGCTTCAAACACGGAGGTCATCCCTACCGTTCCAAAAGACCAAACGCGAAGCTTAGCGTCGCGTTTCAAAAGTAAAACGCCACCATCTGCTTGCACGTTCAAAAGATAAATGACCGGCGCGCAATTCCCTTAACAAGGAGCAGTACCTTTTCAGAATCAGCCAAAGGAAATATCCAAAGTATTCCGAAAGCTCGTCCCAGTCAACTGCGAACTTTCAAAAAACTTTGGAGGTGGTTCTGTAGGCTGTTAAAAAAATTACTACTGATAAGCTACAACCCACTAAATATTGTCGAACGAAGTTACAATCTGAAGGCTTCCACGACAACAGAATAGGGTTACGATTTACTGACTCTAAAACACAGGGATTACAACTTGACAATCCTTATAAGATCCAACCAAGAGATTACGAGAGAACAATCTCTTTAGAACAAACCATGGAGCTTAGCATCGCGTCCAAGCTCAATGCGTCCAAGCTCAAAATGCGGACCTCATGACCGCGTTCAAAGCTCAAAACGCGGACCTCATGACCGCGTTCAAAGCTCAAAACGCGGAGCTCACGGCCGCGTTCAAAGCTTAAAACGCGGGTCTCAACCCCCGCATCCCAGTTCTAAGCCAAAGACGCGGAGGTCGTTCAAGAACGTGGAGCTCGCGTTCTAACTCATTCAAACACAATCTAAACGGTTCCAAAACTATTTTTCATGATTTGAGGGCCACAAATCCTCATTCTAAGGGGTCAGTTACACCCCTTAAACCTCTATAAAAAGCGGAAAAATTAGCTGAAGAGGGGATCGGATCTTGGGGCACCCGAGGAGCTATCAACCTTCGGTTCTTCTAGAGTTTTCAAGAGCTTAGGCTTAAGCTTTTTGGAGAGAGGAGAGATCGGCTTGGAGGTCTAAGAACTCATTCAGAGTTACAAACTTGATCGCAAGTTCTTCACAACTCCTAAGAGTTCCATCAAAGTTCCAACGAAGCTAGGCGTTCGGATCGTCAACGGGATACAAGGATCAAACTCCCACCGCTACCGAAGAACCCGACATTAAACAAAAGGGAGGATCAAATCATCCTTCCTTCTTTTGTAAATCGGATCAACCGATAGGAGAGATTGAGGGGAGAGAGAGGTTGTAAGTAATTCTTTAGTAAAAGAAACTAATACAATACTTTTCTCCACTTTCTCTTTAACTTTTTTCGACAAACACTCCCCCCTATTTTTTTAATTGTCTTCCCAATAGCATCAACAACTACTACATACTCACGCGTAAGAACTCTTCACGTTATTGGCTTTATTATTTTCAATATTTATGTGATAATTGCCCTTATATGGCCGCCAATTTTATTTAATTTTTTAGCAATTTGTTCTACGATTTTAATTTTGAGCATCTGCATTAAATATGTATTTATCCATGAGTTTTAATATTTTTCAGATCCTCTCGGTTATTTTCTCGATCATCGTCCAAAGGACATTGCTAACCACTACATATTCATAGGTAAGAATCCTTGACCAATTTAATTTTTAACATATGCATTGAATTTATTACTAATTTTCATGTTTCTAATTTTTGAATTATTATTTTCTAATTTTTGAATTATTTTTAGGTCAGCAAAGATATTTCTTCCTATTAATTGTTTTAAGAATATCTAAAAATAACTTATATTATTATTTTGAATTAATATAATTTGTAGAAATATCACTAAATTTGAAATTTTTATAATCTAATGCAACAAAATTTTCAATTTTAGATCATGATCCTTTTTTCAAATTATATCAAAATTATTACTAATTTTGTAATTAATTAATAAAAGTTTTAAAATAGTAATTCTGCGATTAATGATTACCAAAATTAGAAAAAATTCACTAAATCAATTAATATATAACAAAATAATTTTACCAAATCAATTAATATATAACGAAATAATAAGTACAGATATTTTGAGAAATTATTTAATACTAAATTTTTACTACTTTTGAATTTTATTAATTTAAAATTTTTAGAATTTGAAATTTGAAATTTTTAAAAATCTAATCACAACTAAAGTTTCAAATTTAGATCATGATCCTATTTTTCAAATTATATCAAATTTATTACTAATTTTGTAATTAATTAATAACAAAGTAAATTCCATGATTAATGAATACCAAAATTAGAAATAAAATTTAAAAATCAATTAATAAATAACAGAATAATTAGTATCAATATTTTTAGACATAATTTAATACTGAAATTATATCAAATTTTGCATTTTAGTGATTTAAAATTTTTAAAATTTGAAATTTGAGTTTTAAAAACAGTTCATAACTAAAATTTCAAATTTAGATCATGATCCCATTTTTCAAATTATGTCAAATTTATTACTAATTTTGTAATTAATTAATAGCAAAGTTTTTAAAATAGTAATTCCGTGATTAATAAATACCAAAATTAGAACTAAATTTTACCAAATCAATTAATATATAACGAAATAATAAGTACAGATATTTTGAGAAATTATTTAATACTAAATTTTTACTACTTTTGAATTTTATTAATTTAAAATTTTTAGAATTTGAAATTTGAAATTTTTATAATCTAATCGCAACAAAATTTTCAATTTTAGATCATGATCCTTTTTTCAAATTATATCAAAATTATTACTAATTTTGTAATTAATTAATAAAAGTTTTTAAAAATAGTAATTCTGCGATTAATGATTACCAAAATTAGAAAAAATTCACCAAATCAATTAATATATAACAAAATAATTTTACCAAATCAATTAATATATAACGAAATAATAAGTACAGATATTTTGAGAAATTATTTAATACTAAATTTTTACTACTTTTGAATTTTATTAATTTAAAATTTTTAGAATTTGAAATTTGAAATTTTTAAAAATCTAATCACAACTAAAGTTTCAAATTTAGATCATGATCCTATTTTTCAAATTATATCAAATTTATTACTAATTTTGTAATTAATTAATAGCAAAGTTTTTAAAAATAGTAATTCCGTGATTAATAAATACCAAAATTAGAACTAAATTTTACCAAATCAATTAATATATAACAAAATAATTTTACCAAATCAATTAATATATAACGAAATAATAAGTACAGATATTTTGAGAAATTATTTAATACTAAATTTTTACTACTTTTGAATTTTATTAATTTAAAATTTTTAGAATTTGAAATTTGAGTTTTAAAAACAGTTCATAACTAAAATTTCAAATTTAGATCATGATCCCATTTTTCAAATTATGTCAAATTTATTACTAATTTTGTAATTAATTAATAACAAAGTAAATTCCATGATTAATGAATACCAAAATTAGAAAAAATTCACCAAATCAATTAATATATTACTAAATAATTAGTATCAATATTTTTAGACATAATTTAATACTGAAATTATATCAAAATTATTACTAATTTTGTAATTAATTAATAACAAAGTAAATTCCATGATTAATGAATACCAAAATTAGAAATAAAATTTAAAAATCAATTAATAAATAACAGAATAATTAGTATCAATATTTTTAGACATAATTTAATACTGAAATTATATCAAATTTTGCATTTTAGTGATTTAAATTTTTAAAATTTGAAATTTGAGTTTTAAAAACAGTTCATAACTAAAATTTCAAATTTAGATCATGATCCTATTTTTCAAATTATGTCAAATTTATTACTAATTTTGTAATTAATTAATAGCAAAGTTTTTAAAAATAGTAATTCCGTGATTAATAAATACCAAAATTAGAACTAAATTTTACCAAATCAATTAATAAATAACAGAATAATTAGTATCGATATTTTTAGAAAAATTTAATACTGTAATTATATCGAATTTCACATTTTAGTAATTAAATTTTGTCAAATATTAATTCCAAATATTATTTGGAAATTCATCTCAGAATATGCACGTACTTTATTTTGTTAATTTTAATTACGCTATTTTCCTCTGAGTTCTGAGTTGTCCCTAATACTAATCATGTTCCTCAAACTACCCTACTCGATTATGTCTATATATTTTCTTCTATTTATATCTGTTGTTATATACATTTGTTTAATTTAATTTAATTTTATTTCTCATGTTTGATTGTAGTAGCCGTATTCTATAAATTCATTTGCTTGAAGAATGCAGGTTGGGTTGGTAATTTATTTGGGTTGGGTTTTATTTTTGTATTAAAATATTAATATTATCACAATTATAACTCAATGTGGTTCATCTTAGAATTTGCACTTAAGAATTTGCATGATCTTTATTTTATTTAATTTGTTGTGTTATTTTGCTATAGAAATCATGAGCCTCTTAATACATTTGATGGTTTAAAATTCTACGCTACTCGATTATATCTATAAATTTTCTCTTATTTATATCTACTGTTATATACACATATTTTATTTTTATCTTATTTTATAGACCATGTTTGATATCATACGTTGCTCACAACTAAAATTTTGAATTACATCGAGTGGTATTGTAACTAAGATGTAGAGAAGGAAATTGATAGGAGTTTAATTTTAATTAATTTCATATGATTTATATACATTAATAGCATTATACAATAGTATTCAAATTTGTTTTCAATATCCAAGTGTTTACTCAAAATAAATTGTAGTTGTCATATTATACCAAATTTATATTACTTAAATACCAAAACCAAAATATTATAAATTATATAATCAAATCTAAATAAATATTATCGGTTATTTTTAAAAAATCCAAAATATTTAGAATGTTGTCGGTTATATAAATTTTTAGTAAAAGTAAAATGGATTTTATATGATTTTGATTGCTTACTTAGCATAAACATGTTAAATGACAATGATAAACATTGTAATCTGAAAATAATATTTTTCTAAACACTTATAGATCTTAGAGTCAATTATCTTTAGATCACAATTTTTAATATGAATGCATATCAACATAAGGTAATGTCCAATTATACCGAATTTATATTCCTTAGACACTAAAAAGAATTATTTTAAATTATAATAAATAAGATCTTTAATTCTAATTAAATTATCTTATCAATCAAATCTATTAAAAATATATTACCGTATTCTGGAAATTCAAATTTTTAACATGCCAAAAATTTATAAAATAAATAACGAATTGAAAATTCTTTCAATTTATAATTGCAGATTTGCTAATATTTTTATAAAAGGTATTAAGATTTTATTAAATTTTACACCAAAATTAATATTTCATTAATTGATTAATAAGTCATTTTTAATAATGTTATTGTATTAAATTTATTTGTATGGATTACCTTATAGTGTGAGTTAAATTATTAACCATAATTAAGCTATTTATAAAAATTTGTTTAAGATATTGAAGGCTGCCTAATTTAATCAAAATAAATAAAATAATGATATACATGATTCTAATTGAATAATTTAAAATCCTCTCACATCTCCAATTTAAATACTACACTAATACAAAAATGGATTTTATATAATAGATGTTTAAATTTAAATATTAAAGTCGGATTAAAATGAGTGATTAATCACGCCAGATTTATTAATGTTTATTTTCTGATTTTTTAATATTTAATTAATTATTTAATATACTATTATGTACCAGAATTCATATTAATATATCTTTATTATTTTACTATATGTTGTCCAATTAATATTGATTTTTCAGAATTTTTATAGAATTTATTTGTTCAATTATTTCTTATTTGTTTACATAATCGATATACTAAAATGTTTAATATTGGAAGATTATTAATATATTTATTCTATTATTTATTTAAATAACATTGGAATTTATTTCTGCTAACTTAATACCAAAAACATTTAATGATTATATAAAATAAATATTTGTTAAAATAAATAGAAAATATTACCTGAAATATATTATTGATGTTCAAAGATAATTAACTGTTACAAGTTATATTCTATTTAGAGAATACTAAATTTATTATTTAAACCGAATTTCAATAAATTAAATTGTGTTGAAATAAAAATTATATTAATCCTAAATTCTAATAGTAACAAAAGTATTATTAAATGATAAGTTTTGAATATGTATATTAATATTTGGTTATTATTATTATTTCAGCAATTTTTATTTCATAAATATTTCTTTCTTTTATTAATATGAAATTTGTATCATTATAGTGATTGGTTTATGATATTTACTGATTATTAATGTTTAATATAGTTTGTTAAATTTTATTTAGTGAAAATTTTAAATATATAGACAATAAAAATTTGATTCATATTGTCATATAATCTAAGTAATATTGGTAATAAATTATTTTTCTGATATTTTTTAGGATGTCAAGACATAATAATAAAACTTCAACATACACGACCTTACATGATCTTGAAGTTAACGAAAATGATTTCATCCCGAAGGAAGAATCACTCGAACATCGGAAGAACAAAGCATAAACACATGCATCTCCTCCGGGTTAACTTTATTCTCCTTGATAACAAGGTAAATTCTAATTTCTTAAATATAGTGATTGTAATTTTTTCGTTTGAATAACACAAGTTTTATTTTAATTTCGATATATTTAACTATTTTAATTTTTATATTTTATGTAATTTTTAATATTTTACTCTTTAATTTAATTATTACACATGTTTTACGATCGCAGATATGAACAAAACCGGCTCTCTCAAGTTTAAGGAAGAGGATGAAGACGGAGAAAAATGATTGAAATTTAGATGAGCTTTCTTTAAAATTTTACATATTACATCCTTACAATGGTTGATTGATAGAAATTAATTTTTTAATTGCATCCATTGCTTTATGTTATTGAACAATATACTCATTATATCTATATATTTTCGACTTGTGTTAAGATACTTATTTTATTGAGAATTTATTCATTACATAAGTCAATGTTAGGTTAAATGATTTCAATTTTAATTATAACATAATATATTAGTTCTATTATCATGATTTCCATGCATTAACAAATTTTGTTTACCTCAGATATAGGGGTTATCGTGCTTCGGAAGGTGAGGTGAGTCTTTAGATTTTTTTTTTTTAAATTGTTTGCGGATACGAGCGATTGAAATACGACGAAATCAAGGCGAATTTTGATAAGATCGTGCTTAGCACGGGCGAAAAGACTAGTAGCATAAAAAAAGCGAACAACTCAAATACTTCCATGCTCACACCTAGATTATATCCTCGTGTAAGTAACAGGGAATGAACGCGGGAGAATCTTCGAGCTATGCTTAAAAGTTGTTCAAGTCAATCCCGGTTCTAGCTAGCTAAAGTTGAAGAGTAATCATCCTATTCTGAGCCACGTATCATTACAAATAGGGGGGCAGTGTCGTAATTTCCTTGCCCCCGTGTGGCTCACAGAAGATAGGATTATTACTCAGAGTCGAGCTACATCTATTGCTGAATACGTACGTGGGCCCACGTGGGGACATACACTGAGGTGAACGTACCAAGCATCCAATAATTCATTTATTAGATTTGAACGGCTGATACTTGCCGACCAAGACGTCGAATAGTCTCCTCCTCCGCATGTGGCTCTCATATACATAGGACTCCGTGTAGCGACGAAAAACACCAAAATCGACACCCAGAAAAGGGTCGAGAAAGAAGAAGCTATCGCCGAAATTTTTTTTCCCCTTTCTAAAGATTTCGAAAATTGCAAGTACGTGCTCTCTTCCCTCTCTCCTATTTTTGTGATATTTTTATTTTAATTTTTTCTCATGTTAAATTAGTCGCAATCTTTTCGAGAATATTTAGGTTTCGAAATTGCTTATGCTTTCTTGTTGTTGATATCTAGGTTGATTTCTATCTTTTATATGTTTTGCGGCGATACCCTAGTTTTGATCCTCGTTTAGGGTTTCTAGGGTTTCTATTTCACTTGGTTCAATTACTGTTCAAAATGGCAGCTTTTTCCTAATTTAGGTCGTGCTCAAATTATTGAGTTTTGTGCTATTTTAGGCAAATTTATTTAATTATTTTCTACTGTATTTGATCTGATCTCAGACAAATTCAGCATCCAATCAAGACTTGTCATTTTGCTCTCGCTGCAGACTTAAGTTGATTTTATGGCAATTTCATATTTTTATACTCATTTGAGGGTTTTTAGGGTTCTCTCTGATAGCTAGTTCACTTGGTTCCATTACTGCTGAAAATGGCATGTTTTCCCCAATTCGGCTTATGCTTAAAATATTGGATTTTTAAAACTATTTTAGTCAAATTTATTTAATTTTTTCTACAGCATTTAATTTCACCCGTCAAATTTAGCATCAAATCAAAATTTTCCACCTTGTTCTCAATGGAGAATTAAGTTGGTTTCTTGAAAAATTTCACTAAAAGCTGTATTTTTTTTAAAAAAAAAATCTTGTTCTTTGACAAAATTAGGTTATTGAATCTAATAATGGAAGAGGGTGACATTGATTTCTCGAACCCGGAGGTGTTCTCTGGGACAAATGAACTCCCAAGCAGCTGCTCTATGGACAGCTTCTTTGACGAAATACTTAAGGACACCCATGCATGCACCCACACGCACATCTGCAACCCCCCGGGAACTGACCTGCCTCATACTCACACTTGCTACCATGTCCACCACAAAATCTTCTCCCCTCCAACTGATGAAAGCGCCGACTCTGTCGAAAAGAATCCCACCAAGAAAAGGTCACTAGGCAACCGGGAAGCAGTTAAAAAATACAGAGAGAAGAAGAAAGCCCGGGCAGCTTCGTTAGAAGACGAGGTTTCCCATTTGAGAGCAGTTAATCAGCAGCTTATGAAGAAGTTACAAGGGCAAGCTGCATTGGAGGCGGAGGTTGCGAGGCTGAGGTGTCTGTTGGTTGATATAAGAGGGAGGATAGAGGGAGAGATTGGAACATTTCCTTATCAGAAGCCAGGGAATGTAATGTTGCAGGGAAATTTGATGGGTGCGGGTGGAGCCCATGTTATGAACTCGTGCGAGGATTTGAGGTGTGATGATCAGATGTATTGCCTTCGCCCGGGAATGCAAGGGAAGGGAGGGGGAGAAGTTATGGTTGGGAATGGTCAGGGGTGTGGAACTTGTGAGATTGGGAATATTCAGTGCATGGGAAGTTCGAGTACAGGGATGAAGGAGCTTTTTGCTTGTGGTGGTGGTAATGGGATGACAGCTGGTTGTTCAGCAAACGCTGACAAGATGATGGGTACGATTTATGGTTTTCTCTTTCCTTCTTCATGGTCCTTATCTCTTAACATGCTTGATGGGATATGAATTATTTCACTCATTTGTCATCTCTTATTGTTTTATTTTTATTTCTTCTTCAAATATCTACCATTTTGTTATTGTACAATGTATTGTCACTTTTTTGCATCTAGGTTGGCTCTGGTTCGCAACAACGGATGACTAAAAGTATTTGAAATTCTTGTTCTTTTTTATAACTGCCTATCATGTGCCCGTATTATGCTTGAGAGCCAACCCTCAGCGATAACCAATGTCTTGATATAACAAAAAACCGCACATATCATTCTCTTTGTCTATTACCCACCATATTTTGGTATAGTGCTTAAGTGCGCCTTTCTCAATCAATATACCACGTGCATGCCCAACCACGTGTGCACAAACAAACACACTTGAGTAACTGCACTACAGTGCAAGATTACTATTGGCTTTAGTTCCTTGTCAGTTTCCTACTAATGAGCTTTCAATCATGCTCCCAAATTTTTTATCAAGTTTTATGCCTATTGGATGGATCTTGACCAAAACCTTTTTTATGCTTACGTTTCATTATTCATCGACTTTCTTTGTGGATGCATCTCCAAAATGAAATTTATTTTAAATGAATGTTTTTCTTGTCATTAGGACTTAGGATTTAAAACACGTCCTTAAAGGATAATCTGAAAGGATTATCAATTTAACTAAGAATAAGTTCTAAGAAAAAACTTCACAATTGGTTATCTGTCTTGAATGAATGTGGCGAAAAGGTTTGTCTTTTCTAAATGCTTTAATTTTAATGTTAACCTATACTTTCAATACTTCATCCTTCATAACTTGGAATGCGATCCTGAATTTTCTAAGATAGTTTATTATTTTTAATTGTATAGTCGAGTAATCATTCATCTATGAGGCAACTACTAGTACGAATAATGTGTTGGAGTATTGTAGAGTTTCCTTACTATACTAATCAATGTTTGAAAAAGTGTTTTGAAACTCGCTTCGAAACTCGCTTCACAACTTATTGAAGGCTAAAAGCTTCGAAACTGAAGAGTGAAGCTATTTATCCCTTGAAGCTTACGCCTCATCGCTTAAATCACAATAAAGTGTGCGCTTCGCGCTTCATAAAGCGCTTTTATTTTGAAGCACACGCTTTAGACAAGATAGGATGATATAAATAAATCTTTGAATAACATTAAAGTGCCCTATGTATTTTCAATATGACTATGTGAGTGTAAATAAAATATATATGTTATGTATATGGCTTAGTTTATTATGATTCGTTTCTATACTTCACATATTTAATTCTTATTTACAAATCAAGACATGAATGTATACATTTGTAATTATTATGCCACTATATATTATATGTTCATAATTTTACAAATTTAAAATTAAAATTACTTAAACTCATGAAGCTTACGCCTCATGCTTTGAAGCTTATGCCTCGCTTCATCAAAGGGTCTAGCGCTTCGCCTTGCGCTTCCGCTTTTTTAAACATTGATACTAATTGCTTTGAGAAGGTCAATCTCCATCTTTGTTTGTCTAGAAATTATTTTTCACATAGTTGGGGTTTGTTCATTTGATGTTTCCATGGAATTATAAAGATCCAAATAATTTTTTGTAGTTTGACAATCAATCTGCAAAACACCGAACTTGCGGCTAGTCTCGATTGAGTTTTGGGTGATCTCAAGAAAATTGTTGTTAGCACTTAGAATTCTTCAATCTTCGGACTGTTTTTCATTGATATTCTTTAACTAACATCAGTAATGGTCGTGATTATTTAGATTCATATGTACTGTTGAATTTTTTTCAACTTATTTTTTGTTGAAAGTTTCCATTCGTTTTAGTGAGAAGTTGATCATCATTGAGTTTTATCTCACCTATTCTCTTGGCTTGCCATTTATAACTTGATCTAGTTAAAAAGGGCAGAAGAAATCGAAATGTGGCCTTGGGAAGTTGGTTGTATCTTGCGAACTTCTGTATGGAGAGAGATTCATTGACAGGGGAATATTAGTAGTATTGTGTACTTATGCAATGATATAGTAAAGAAAACAACTTCTTGAGTTCAATATGAAGGCCAGAGATTGGAGATAGCTAGTTAACGCTTCAGCTTGGTGGAAGAAGTTATAGTCTGAGTAGGAATTTAGGATTGACATTTACTAATTTTTTGGACCAAAGAAATTCTAATATTATTAGGTTATAGTGTTGTTCTATTTTATAAATTTTAATATTCCAACTAGTATAAATTTTTATTACTCTATCTGTAACATATAACTAGTTTCTTTAGAACTTTAGTGTGTTTAGAATTCTAGAAAAAATTATTTTAGCTTTACCTGTGATTACAATTCTATCTCTATGTAAATTTGAATCCTTTGGGCTTATAAATATGTATATTTGTTGTATTTTCTATAGTTGTTTAATTGGATTCGAGAATTCGTGAACATTGACATGAAGTGAAAATCTTAATGACTTCTTCTACATTTCATTCTTCTTTGTTGCTACATGTTTCATGTTAATTGGTATTAGATTAAGTTGCTTTTCGTAGGGTTTTGTTATATTCGTCACCATGCAGACTACTGCAAAAATCCATTTAAGTCGAGCGTAATATCTACGAAGGTGTTCTAGTTTTTCAAGGTTTTAATGATCGATTTTGTTTTTGAAGATTGAGAGAAGTTTTTTTTCCTTCTTTTGACTTACTGGTTGAGAAAAAAATATTTGTATGCCAAACATAAATTAGTTGGACAAGCACGTGAAAGTGAAATCTCACAGTAGTCGTCGAATATGTTCACACATGAAGCTTCATCTTCCCCTAGTATCTTACTCCTCACTGAAGGTCATCTGAACCAGTGCCAGCCAACATCAACATCAAAGTTAGTAGTAGAGTCCAAGTTCTAACCCAAGCCAGATCAGAGCCTAAACTGAAACTTGAGCCTGAGTTAGCACCAGAGCCCCAGAGGTAAGACTTTGCTTTAAAATCTGAGCCTGAGTCAGATCCAAAATTATAACTGAAGTCAACATTGGAGCCCAAGTTAAAGTCTAATCTGGAACTGGAGGTAGAGCAAAACTAGAGCCCTAGCCTGAGCCATAACTGATTTTGATGCTGAACTGAAGGTTTAACCCGAGGCTCAATCTAATTTCTTCACCAAGAAGATCTTACATCAAATTCAATCAAAAGAAAAAGATTTGGTTTATTGTGTTTTTTATTCGAGATCTTTATGGTAGAAGCAAAAACTTTGTTGGATTTTTCCTTTACTGTCATACTTCGATTTCATGAAGATGAACTTCGTTATCCAAAATTCTTCCCCACTTATTCTCAGTTAAGCTATGCACTTAATTTTGATGACTTCTTTGTTGCTCATGCAACAATACCTACAATATTCAATATTCATTATTTATGCCACTATAAAATTCGAGGTTAAATTTTCTCAAAACAGATAAGATTTGATGCAAAATGACTTAATGAAGTAAATGAGTTAGAGATAGCTAGTCAAACATTCATCTCACTGGGAGAAATTTTGATTTGATTAGGATTGAGGAAATTCTAGTTGGATTGCAGATTTCACAGTTTTATTAGAATTGAAGAAATCTTAGTATGATTAGAATTTAGAGTTGATCTAATTCTTTTAATATTTTGATATTAGGAGAATATATCTTGGAATCTTATTTATAAAATGTAGCTTATTAGTTTAGACTTTTAGTTTCTTTAAAATTATATTGTACTTTCTTCAGTTTCTTGTAGCCTTATTGATAAAAGACAAGCTATTAATTTAGCTTCTAGTTTGTTGAAAGCTCTAGTTTACTTATTATTAGGACTTCTATTCTCATTTAAATTTAGATTCTTAAGCCTATAAATGCACATTTTGCTTTAATTTAGCAATTTTGCATTCTAGCTTATAAATACGCAATGTTGCATTAATTGGATTTGAGAGTTCTAGTGGAGACTTTGCATATGAAGTGCTGTATTCAAAAAATCCTATTCTCCTTTTCTACTTTATGGTGTGAATACCATCCTCAACATCACTGCTAAGCATATATGATAGGTTTGTAATTGTGAGAAATGAGGTATTGGCTGAAATGTATTGTTTTCGGTAGCGTCCTTTAGGTTTTTGTTAGAAAGCAGTTTGGAACATCATATATAAACTCGATATTGATGTTAAGGACTTGTATCTGCTAGTTTCTGCTCTGCATCATCCAATTTTGGTTATGTATCAGTTTCAGGGCTGTCTGAGGCTTTGAGCTGATTTCAGCTAATGATCACTTATTCTAGCCAGTTTCAGGGTACGTTGTTAGTTTTTTGGGTGCACCTACCATTTTCCAAATAGTAGAAAACTTTTTAGTTACTGTCACAGAATAAAATTTTGAAAGGGAGGCATTAAATTCATAGAAAACTTTTTAGGTACTGACACACAGAATAAAATTTTGGAAGGGAGGCATTAAAGCATTAAAAATATTTTGCTACAAAATACTTTAATGCTCCCCTTTCAAAATTCATGAATACGTAGACACAGAAAACATATAAATTATAGACAAAGCAACTTTGTAAATGTTTTCGTTTTCCAAACTCTTCCCCTTAGCATCAGGTGCATCTCCATCTAATTCCGAGCCCAAACAGCTCCATCTGTAAATTGTAAGTGCTGTGCTAAAATTTGCCCACCAGAGGAGACCAGTATGAAAACATACTGCATTCCGGAACGGGCGAACTGTATAGTAGATTGAGGGGGTTCTGCAAATTTCGTAAGTATCGTCCTACAGGTTATAACTAGAAAGGATCCGAAATGGCTTGGATAATGTATTAAATTTTGTTTTTGGTATTCAAGTTTTTCATTATGATTTTAATATTTTCTATATGATGTTAAAATGCGTAATCTGTATCGTCAACTCTTTTATGATGTGCAATTGTATTTCCACTTCTTTTTCTTCTTCAAATGCTTTCTAGTTATGTGTTATTTGCATTTAACATGAAATATTATACTAATCATTACTGAAAATTCTGTGTTTTAGGAGCTGGTACTGAGGGTTGAAGTATTTGTTGACGGTGTGTTGGAAGGGAGATATTACATTGGTTGCTAAGCTCGAGTTATCTAACTACAGAGGCTCTTAAACATCTTTTCTCTCGTAGGTCAAAGGATTATGACATAAATGAGCATAAAGAAACTTTCTATGTGACTGTGTTTGTTTAGCCCTATGCTTAATCTTTGTTTTGTTAATCCCATTGGTTTCTTTTCTAGCTGAACATTCTGAATGGCAGTAGCTTGTAATATAATTGTTTGCAGCTACAAAGAGAGATCAGTTCTTTCAGTATTTGCAGCTGGGCATGACTGCGATTCTTGCTTTTATTTGGTTTCCTCTATGATTATTTTGTTATTGATTTATGAAATTCTCGTGTTCATGTGAATTTAATTTGTCATCTATTCAGTTTGGGAAAATGTTTCTTTATAGCATATTTTGGTCTCATATTCAAGAATGGTGTGTGCGCCACTATATTTTCTGAAGACCGGCTCTACTGATATAAGGATGAGGTGTTATTGTTTGCTGAATTCTGAATTAGTTGAACAAAATTTTGAAACCATATTTATGAGACGGCAAAGGGAAAGTTTTTTACATCGGCAGCATCACTTCTGTGGTGTTATATTACGCTCTTCAGGAAAGAAGTCCAGAAGTATGCAATCAGAGGTGAGATTCATTATTCTGTTTCATTTGAACTCATGTTAATAATTTGAGCTTAATTTTGATTGTGGTGTACATAGAGGATTTTCCTCTAGCAATTTTCTTCGAAAGCCCAGGTCTAACTAAATCTTTAACCAGCCTATTTGCAGAGATGTTTGTAACTCGCATTTTTGGCACCCAAGTAGAGAGGATCATATAGTTATGCGAAGGAAGTCGGCCTGCATATTTGTTGGTGTTACGAGATAGTAAATTGAGGAGTTGGAATATGCTCTTCTAACTTTTTCTAGTCATTCATAAATTATGTGATAAAAATTTCTTTTTTTTAAATGGTTTATGAACCATTGAAAGGTTGAATAGCGTCGGATCATTTCAAGGTATCGTCAATACCAGGTGAGATTTATGTGTAAAATTAAAGTTGAAGGGTGCGTATCTTGTCCCTTAATTGAAGAAAAACATATCAAGATTTATAAAAATATCAGCTAGCCTTGTGAAATCAAGCAGACCATCAAGGGGAAATGTTCTTTTGCTTCTGAAATGGATGCTGAAATCTTTGAGCATAGACTTTTTAAGAAGAGTTGGTTTTAGTAAAGGGTTGTTGGTTTCGTTGCAATTGTAATTGTAGAGTAATTGTTGGTTGTATTTAAATGTAGTTGCTGCAACTGCTGTCACATGCAATTGTAGTTGTAGCTGTTTGGTTCAAATTTAAAATTTACAATTTCCAAGTTATAGTTTCAGTGTGTGGTCACTTGGTTCAAATTTAAAATTTACAATTTCTAAGTAATAGTTTCAGTGTTTGTTTTTTGGAGGGCGAATCAGGTTGAGAATGCTCCTCCGCTCACATGCGAGATGCTCAAACATGATTTGCACTCTTGTCTTAGGGACTAGATCTTTTCAAGTTAGTTTGGGGTTGGGTAGAAATTGAAGTTACAATTTAAACTCGTCTGCGTAATCAAAAAGTTGTAATACTAGTTAGTCCAAATATGTGCAAGTTGTCAAATGTCAACGGAGCTCGTTTTGCAACTGCATATATGAATCTAGTGAAATAAACATGTGCAACTGGTCTTTTCCAGTTGCATGTAACTACAGCTGCAATGTACAATCCCTACAATTGCAGTGAACCAAACAAGCCTAAATCCCCCACATAAGTTCTTCGGTGTATTATGAGCTTAGTCTTTTTAGCACTTCCTTTCTTTCCAGCGTCTTTTGCAAAGACATTTTGACCTATTCTAAATCATTTGCAGTAAGTTATTGGCATCAAATAGGTTAAGGAGTTATAGTAATCGGCAAATAACAACTAGGCTAGGACTATTTAAAAGTAACTTAGCAATCATCAGATCACAACTATGCTAGGGTTATTTTCAAAAAGCTTCCCCTCCACCACAACTCAAAAGTTGTGAAGTTGTGATGATTGTTAAGAGTTATAATTATGCACTCTAAAATGTCCTGCATATTAACTTTTATTTTTAATGGGCGAAGTGTGGGTTTATGCACATAGTATTTTTTTAATACACTGTTTAAATGCTCACTGATTTAAAAACCTGGAAATTTTGATGCTACGTTAAAGTTACTTACATTATACCAGAGAACAAAAGTTGAGGTGTGGGTGAAGGCTAAAGGGCTAATACTCAATCACCAAAGGTCTTGAACTTTTTTGGTCTGCGGCATATAACTTGTAAAGACACAAGCAAAATCGAATGAAAGTACAAACTAAAATAAGATAAACAATAACTATGTATATAACATATAAAACTCAGAATTGAAGTGACTCAAAAGTAGTAGAATGTGTCTCATAACTACAAATCCAATCCATCACCTCACCCAACAGAATATAATCCAAAATTAAGCATCTACTAATCACTGATGATGATTGCAGCTCAAAGATCTAAATATCTTCATCTTATAAACAATTAACACCTGATTTTGTCAAGGTCTTCTCTGCCTAGATTGAGCTCTTCTTTCGTTTTTACCCCCTTTGAAACATGTTGAAATCACTCCTTGAACAATCGAAGCTATCGAAATGGCTGTAATGAAACCAGAAACAAAAGTGGTGAACATAATCAAGATATCACTCTTGCTGACAGAATTATCTGCTCCTGTTGCCTCCTGCTTCTCTTCATCGCTTTCTCCTGATCCACATGGGCCCAAAGGTATCCCGCACAAGCCCGAATTGTTCGCATATCGGGCTGGCGCAAACGTCTGCAGCTGACCACCAGTAGGAATAATCCCGGTAAGATTATTGTTTGAGACATCAAAGTCACTGAGAAATGATAATGCTCCAAGAATACCAGGAATGTCTCCAGTTAACTGATTGTGTGATAGATGAAGTATTTCGATCATATTCAGTCCCCCAAAGGAGTTAGGTATGTTTCCAGTCAACATGTTACCATCCAAATTCAGTGCTTGGAGATAATCCATTTTTCCAAATTCCTCAGGGATCAATCCGGTGAGAGAATTGTACGATAAGTCGATATAGATCATGCTACCATTGGTCTCAAATGTATATAAAGTTGTTCCTGTGTCGATTCCCGTTGACTGGCAAGAACTAAGAGGAAGGAAGTTAGCGAGCCTTTTGGGTATCCATTTCAAATGGATAAGTAGCACAGGTCCGGGACATTTAATTCCATCAGCAAAATTACGAAAAAATACAAAATGTGAAACGGATAGAGTTTCAGGCACAATTAGACCACTTTGGGCTGCAAGTGAGCTCGGTATAGAACCGGACAACTTGTTTTGTCCCAGATCCAGCCAGATTAGGCTTTTACAGTTGCCTAAATCATCTGGAACTTCACCTTTGATCATGTTATTGCTCAGTTGCAGTATCGCAAGATTCTTGAGATTTCCAATGTTCATGGGGATTTGCCCCGTTAGTTTGTTATTCGAAATGGAGAGCCACGTTAGGTTCTTGCACATGGTGATAGATGCAGGAAGAACACCACCAAGATTGTTGTAGTCAAGAATTAGAGTCTCAAGGCTTGCTGACTTTGTGCACAAGTCCTCAGGGATTTCCCCGTTGAGATTGTTAGCCGGCATGGCTAGGCTCACAAGTTTCTTCAGAGACCAAATTTTCGAAGGGATTGGACCTGTCAAGTTGTTGAAGCTAAAATCTATTGTACTGAGATTGATACAATCACTAATCTCTGATGGAATCTCACCGGAGATGAAGTTATCAGCAAGTATGAGTTTGCTTAGAGAAGGAAGATGCTTGCAGAAACCAAACTCAGTTGTCAATTGACCGGATAAATTGTTGGAGCTAAGATCAATAACTCGAAGGGAAGTGCAACGTGTCAGTGCCTTAAGTGGAAGCAAACCAGTGAAGTTATTGTTCGATAAGTCTAGCTCTTGAAGAGATGGTGGAAAAGAGAAAAGACCACCAGAGATGGAATTTGTTGACAGGTTCAATGACAGAAGATGGTGACAATGAACCAAGAAATCATTAGCAATTGATTCAGAAAAGTTGTTCGATGAAATGTCGACTCTTTTGAAACTACAAGTAGGAGAGATTGAAGAGAGATTGCCATGAAAGTAGTTGCCATGTAGATTGAGTTCGGTGAAATTAGCTATGGACATAAGTGGACTGAGATCTAGACGGCCCACGAGGCCCATGTTGCTGAGGTTTAGACCGTGGACTTGGGCTTTGGGTTGCGAGCAGATAACTCCAGCCCAAGAGCAGAGAGCGGAGGAGGCATTAGTCCAGTTGTTTAAGGAACCATTTCTGTCGACAAAGACTGATGACTGCTTGAATTGGAGGAGCGCAGAGGCTTCATGTTCAAAGCCGAAGACAAACACAATGGTAGATGATGATAAAAACACCAGTAGAAAAGTGCAGATAAACCTGAAGCTTTCCATTGCTCAGTAGTGGCTGTCCTCTCACGTTTCAATGCCTGAAATGTGTAATAACCTCAAATGGTTATAATTATATATAGGATTGCAGAAGCATGTATTGATTGTGTGTTGATTATGTGCTTTGAATACAAATTTTCTCTTTGGTTGCTGATAAAGAACAACCTTTTGATCTCGACAAATGGAAGAAGCTATCCAATCAATCTTCTTCTTGCTAAGCATCATTTATAGAGTATCTTCAGATAGTGAGGTATCAAATATTAACAAAAAAGAGAAATACAGCTTCTATATTTTGTCGTATGTTGTGTGTTATGTGTGCCTCGATATTTTCTTTGCTTTTCGTGTGATTGATATTAGTTTATCATGGGGATTTTTTATAACATTGTGTCTTTGGTGAATTACAAATGAGGTTATTTAGAGCATGTAAGAAATCTTTGTTTAAGGGTTTTTTTTGGCATATATGCCCCAAAAATCTAGATATTTGCTACTTTACCCTCCAATCCTCCCAAATTCAATAGAAGTGTAGATATCTAGAGCACGATCCAGTTAATGTAACAACCGCTACAAAAAAATGCCATGCTCATACCTTGTAGAATTTATGTTCTGAAAAATTAGTTTACAAATATTAATATAGAGTCCAACCTGTAGTTTTTGGCTTGACTTATCAACAGTTGAGAGAAATATTCCTCTTATTTTTTGTGAATTTTTTTTTGGGGGAAATTTTCCAGGAAATTTGGAGACAGGTTTTAAGTTGTCCCGCATCTGACCCTTCTTGTTGTTCTCCGGTATAAAATTTCTTGGGTGGTAACTGGTAAGTTTGCCAATGTTATTAGCTTCCGCAAATTCTCTGACTGTTGTGCGGATTTTAAACTCTGAAATGGATATTTGGCTCGTAGATTCTTCTGCATGCTGATAGAAATTATAGCCCCAGTTGTGTACGTGTAGGAAAATATTCGGTCTCATGTATAAATTTTGTATGTGATTTTGTGTGTGATTGCTTGATCCTGACATGGAAGTTAAGAGGCGTTGGTTAGAAGTTGAGAGCCAGTTAACTCAAAACTTAACTATAAGGTATTGACTCTAACTTTATATCAAGTCTATAATTGTTTTAACCTTTTCAAAGTGAGATCTCTGTTAAGTCGGCAATTACATAGTGGCGATCTGGTTACTCACCTTCCACTACAAGTAATCTCTAGCACCATTCATCATCCGTGAATGAACTTTGGTTTGAGCGATTAATCATGGACTAGAACTCTATGATAATCAACATCTTAGAATCTTCTACCGAACATGGACCAACCAGGATTTGGTCTATCTAACTTGGGCTAAATCTGCATCTAGGGAACTAACACCATAGCATGCTAATATTCGTATGATTTTTAATCTTCTTTGGACTACAAGTAAACATTCTGGTGGGATAACCAGACCTCAGTCGCTCTCCCGACATCTACTTGTTGGAGAAATTTATTGGCCCCAACTTTATATTTAATTCCATTACTTTTTCTCAACTTTTTCCAATGAGAGGTTGTATTCACACATCAAATTCCCGCTAGATGAAGCACCATATTCCCAATGGAAAAAACACCGAAGCATCATGAGAAGATTTTTTTTTCTTTTTTTTTATGGCTTATTTTCTCTTTGATACCCTAAAATTTATCCATTTTATCACTATGGTACTCCATGTGGCGTCACGTGGCTCGTGGGGACCACCCCCCACGAGCGAACACGAGACGCGGTTTCGAAAACGAGTCTCGTGGGCACTCGTGGGGCCCACGCCCACGCCGTTTTCTCAACACTAGAAAACGCGTCTCGTGGCCCACGGGTGCTGGGTTTTTTTGAACCTATAAATACCCTTCCTAGGGTTTCGTGAAGGGTAGCGGGGAGAGGTGTTTTGAAGGCCGAAATTAGGGTTTTTGAGCCGTCGTTTGTGAGAGATATTTGTGAGGGTTTAGAGAGCTTTGTTCTAGGATTTTTGTGTGAGATTTGTACCCTATTTGTATTCTCTTTCTCTCAAATAGTAGATCTCCTCCTCCTTGCCCCGTGGACGTAGGCAACTTGCTGAACCACGTAAAATTTGTGTGTCTTGCTGTTGATTTGGTTTGTAATAGCTATTTGTGTGATTTGTAATAGCTTTTAGGTTCCCTTGACAGGTCAATCCTAGAACTGATGAGAGGAAGAGTAAATATCCCACTTTGTTGAGATATTTATTTCAGATTCTTATTTTCTTGGTGAGACGAGAATTCCTATTGCGATCTAACTCTCTTGTTGTGCCCTTTGTGCACCGGAGGTGCTGCCGAAATTTTTCGCTGCGCACAACAAGTGGTATCAGAGCCCCAGGTTTCAGATCTAGGATTTTGGGATTTGGTGGAGGAAGATTCTTGTGTGAAGCTTAGTTCTTAGAGTTCTCGGCTTCGGTGGAGATAGCATTAGAAGTTGCCTTTGGAGATTTCATTTTTCTCGTGTGGTTAGGAAATCTATTTGGAATCCGATCTAGAATTCAGTTGGGTGATTCTTTAATCCTATCAAAGTTGTTCTTTCTCTACAATTTGAAGTTAATTTGCAATGGAAGAAGAAGGTGAAAGCAGCAAGTCAATGGCGAGTACAATGCAAATGCAAGTTGGTTTTCAGAACACCAAAATTAATGTGGTGAAGTACGACGGCAAAATCAACTTTGATTTGTGGATGAGTGACGTACAGGATGCGCTCAATGCTCAAATTTTGGAGGAGACCATCATGATCCAAGAGAGGTCACCTAAACATGAAGAGGAGGTATGGGAGAAGATGAATAGGAACGCGTGTGGGGTGATCAGGTCCTGTTTGAAACAGGAGCTGAAATATGATGTGATTGGGGTGACGTCCGCAATGAAGATGTGGAAAATTCTCAACAATAAGTATCTCACGAAGAGTGTTGAGAACAGGTTGCACTTGCTGCGAAGACTCTTCAGGTTTCAGATGTTCAGGAGAACCTCACTAGCGGCTCATGTGAACAACTATACTAAGTTATTGTCTGACTTGGCAAATATTGATGAGAAGATAACGGATAAGTACAAGGCAATTATTTTATTGGGCTCCTTACCGGATGAGGAGTATGACACATTTATACTCACTTTGTTGAACGGACGAACTTTTATCAGCTATAGTGAAGTCATAGTGAAGTCACTAACGCATTGACCAACCATGATTTGAGGAGGAAGGACAAGGAGACTTCCCGTGCGAGTACTTCAGGCCAGGCCTTGTCGACGAGAGGTAGAAGCCCATATCCGAAAGGTGGTAATAGAGGGAGGTCAAAGTCAAGAAGCCGCCACCAGTTATCAAAGAACCAATATGCATTCTGCAAAGAGCAGGGACATTGGAAGAGAGATTGTCCAAAGCTCAAGGAGAAAGAGAATGGTAAGAAAAATGGCCCGAAGGATAATGAGGTGAATATTGCTAAAGGCGATAATTTCGATGATTCGTGCTTTTCTCTATTGATTACTCCGGAGGTGAACCATGTGGAAGCATCAGATTAGATGCTTGATTCCGGCGCTACTTATCATGTGACCCCTAGGCGAGACTGGTTTGCATCTTTTGAGAAAGTCGACGGGGGTGTTGTTGTCATGGAAAATGATCAACCCTGTGACATTTGTGGGATAGGTAATGTGCGAATTAGGATGCACGATGGAGTAGTCCGTGAGTTGAAGGAGATGAGATTTTTCCTCAGCTGAAGAAAAATCTTATCTCAGTTGGAGCCTTGGAGACGAAGGGATTCAAGGTGACTTTCAAAAATGGTGTAGCGAAGGTTACTAAAGGTTCCTTGGTGGTGATGAAGGGAGTCCGCAATCGAAATTTATACTATCTGAAGGGGAGCACCGAGATTGGCCACGTTGCTTCAGTTATTTCAGAGGCGGACGCGAGCAGGCTTTGACATTATAGGTTAAGGCACACAGGTGAAAAGTCACTGCAGGCGTTGTGCAAGCAGAGGCTATTAAAGGGTGCCAAGAGTGAAAAAGTTGAGTTCTGTGAGCACTGTGTTCTTGGCAAGCAAACAAAGATAAAGTTCAGAACAGCCATCCATCAGACGAGGGTATTCTGGACTACATGCACACAGACGTTTGGGGTCCCACCAAGACGGCATCACTTGGTGGTAGATATTGATTCGTCACATTTATTGATGACTATTCTAGACGATGTTGGGTGTACACCATGACGAAGAAGAGTGAAGTCCTAGATATATTCGTGGAGTGAAAGAAGAGATTAGAACTGCAGACTGGGAGAAAGATCAAGACGTTGCGATCCGACAACGGTGGTGAGTATACTTTAGACCCCTTTCAGCAGCTATGTCGAGACGAGGGCATAGAGAGACACTTCACGGTTAGTCATACACCGCAGTAAAATGGGGTGACAGAGAGATTGAATCGATCTTTGCTGGAGAAGGTCCGATGTTTATTGGCGCATAGTGATTTGGAAAAGATCTTTTGGGCTGAGGCACTTACATATGCGAGCCACCTCATCAACAGGCTACCTTCATCTGCGATTGAGGGAAACACCCCTATGGAGAAGTGGTCAGGAGAGCCAGCACGAGATTATGAACAGCTCAAGGTATTTGAGTGCCTTGTATTTTATCATGTGAGAACAGATAAATTGGAACCGCGAACTAAGAAGGCCATATTTATAGGATTCAAGCGTGGTGTCAAAGGATACAAGCTATGGGATCCAGTTGATAAGAAGATTGTGCTGAGTAGAGACGTCACATTCGATGAGACTTCTATCTTGAAGCTTCCCAACTCTCATCAGGTGGAGAGCGACCCGACGAAGGAGATATCACATGTGGTGGAGATCGATGCAGCTCCACATTGTCCAGATGGTATAATATCCATTAGAGTGCGGTGGCCTTGGCAGCGGTGACCGCGAGGAGGATATGAGTACGATGTGCGGGATCGAGGGGCCGGGCTCGAGGTTGAGATTCTATTACGGTTCGAGACGAGGAGAAACATACTGATGCGGCCGGTATGCGAACCGCAGTTGCATATGCACTTTCGGTGAAGAGTATCGATGAGATGATACCTACTACATTCAGAGAGGCCGAACAGAGCTCGGAGACTGATTTGTGATAGGTAGCTATGCAGAAAGAGATGGAGTCTCTTCACAAGAACGATACATGGGAGCTTGTTGAGCTTCCAAAGGGACGGAAGGCAATTGGTTGCAAGTAGGTATACACTAAGAAGGAGGGAATTGAAGGTACTCCATTGAGGTTCAAAGCTAGGTTGGTTGCGAAGGGCTATGCACAGGAGGAAGGTATTGATTATAATGAGGTCTTCTCTCCGGTGGTGAAGCATTCGTCGATTCGGATTTTGCTAGCTTTGATGGCACAGTATGGATTGGAATTAGATCAGTTGGATGTGAAGACAGCATTTCTTCATGGTGATCTTGATGAAGAAATCTATATGACTCAGCCATTGGGATTCTGAGCTGCAGGGAAAGAAAAGTTGGTTTGCAGACTAAAAAAATCGCTATATGGTTTGAAGCAGTCTCCTCGACAGTGGTATAGACGATTCGATAATTTTATGCTTGGTCATTCGTACACTCGGAGCCAGTTTGATCTTTGCGTATATTTTCACAAGTTGAAAGGAGGTACGTATATTTATTTGTTACTATATGTCGATGACATGTTGGTTGCCTTCATTTCCAGACCTGCTATAAATGAACTGAAGGCACAGCTTTCAAAGAAATTCGAGATGAAGGATTTGGGTGAGGCTAAGCGCATTTTAGGGATGGAGATCGGTAGAGACAAGAAGAAGGGTAAAATTTGTTTGACACAGATGGCTTATTTGAAGAAGGTTCTACAGCGGTTCCATCTTAGCATGGATACGAAGCCAATCAGTGTACCATTAGGAGCCCATTTGAAGCTTTCAGCTAACCTTTCACCGAAGACAGTTGAAGATCGAGAGTTGATGTCTAAGACTCCATATGCGAGCACAGTTAGAAGCTTGATGTACGCAATGGTATGTACGAGACCAGATTTGTCACAGGCGGTGAGCATGGTTTCGAGATACATGCACGATCCAGGAGTGGGTCATTGGAACGCCGTGAAATGAATTTTGAGGTACATTCGAGGTACGCTCAATGTTGGTTTGGTGTATGAACAGGACACTACAGGTGGGCAATTGTGCGTTGGTTATGTTGATTCGGATTATGCCGGGGATTTGGATAAACGCCGGTCTACGACGGGGTATGTGTTCACTTTGACCCGTGCGCCGGTGTGTTGGAGATGCACCTTGCAGTCTACGGTTGCTTTGTCTACGACGGAGGCAGAGTATATGGTAATTACGAAGGCTGTGAAGGAGGCGATTTGGCTTCGAGGACTTTTGGAGGAACTTGGTATTTCGCAACGGTCCGTCACCATTCATTGTGATAGCATGAGTGCTATTTATTTGGTGAAGAACCAGGTTCTTCATGCGAGGACGAAGCACATTGACGTTCGTTATCACTTCGTTTGTGATGTTCTTGAAGATGGTAATGTGGAGATTGTGAAGGTCCACACGAAGGATAATCCGGCAGATACGCTCACAACGGTGGTTCCGAGCAACAAGTTTGATCATTGCAGAGACTTATTGCACATTCGTGATTGTTGAGGCCGTTGGCGGCCATTTGGGTGAACTACGCAAGGCTTTATTCCTTGGGCAAGAGGATACGTAGGCAGTCTTTATGATGCAGCCGGTGTTGGTTTTGATGGGGAGGAGATTATTTGAACTCTCGTTTGGGTTCCCGACTTGTTGTGGATTGAGTCCGTTGTCGTAGATTTATTCTACTTCGTCCTGCGTCACAAGTGGGACATTTGGTTGTTTGGTGTCGGCTCAGTTTTGAAAAAACTTCACCGAGGTGGAGAATTGTGGCGTCATGTGGCTCGTGGGGAGCACCCCCCACAAGCAAACACGAGACGCTGCATTTCTGCCTCGGGCGCCAGGGGCCCACTAAGCTCAACACGAACATCCGTCTCGTGGCCCACGGGTGCTGGGTTTTTTTGAACCTATAAATACCCTTCCTAGGGTTTCGTGAAGGGTAGCGGGAAGAGGTGTTTTGGAGGCCGAAATTAGGGTTTTTGAGCCGTCGTTTGTGAGAGATATTTGTGAGGGTTTAGAGAGCTTTGTTCTAGGGTTTTGGTGTGAGATTTGTACCCTATTTGTATTCTCTTTCTCTCAAATAGTAGATCTCCTCCTCCTGCCCCATGGACGTAGGTAACTTGCCAAACCACGTAAAATTCGTGTGTCTTGCTGTTGATTTGGTTTGTAATAGCTATATGTGTGATTTGTAATAGCTTTTAGGTTCCCTCGACAGGTCAGTCCTAGAACTGATGAGAGGAAGAGTAAATATCCCACTTTGTTGAGATATTTACTTCAGATTCTTGTTTTCTTGGTGAGACGGGAATTCTTATTGCGATCTAACTCTCTTGTTGTGCCTTTCATAGGGCCGAATTTTCCACAAGACAACACTCCAAGCATTTGCTCATCACTTTGATACCCCTAAAGTTTAGAACTCATTTCACTTTAACACCAAAAGTTAGTGGAACATTTAATTTTTTTTCAATTTAACACCAAACTTTACTAGAACATTTAATTTCCTGTTAAGTGAAGTAAAAAAGACGAAACTATCCACAATTGAACTCTCCCATCAGCACAATTCATTTGTTTAGAGTCTCTCATTCCTCCAAATTCGCTCAAAATTCCCAAACCCAAATTCTATCCTATCCCTGACGATGCCTAGCTCGACGACAATGAGCCCTGACCGCAGAAGACAACGCCGCAATGATGTCGCCGAATGAAGTTAGGGTTAGATTATGAATGAGTTTGCTCAAATGAAATTAATTAAAAAGGGAAAAAAGAGGAAGAGGTGTTCTCCAGTACAAGGGCATTTTGGTCCATTATTTGCATCCTGATAAAAGAAAAACACAAACATTTTTAAAACGTTTGGTATCAAAGTGATGGGGGGGAAAAAACCTTAATAGGTGTATCAAAGTGATGACTAGTCTTTCTTTATAGACAAAGACTAAAATGGTACCCAGAGATTTAAACAAAGATAGATAAAATGAATGTATATCAACTTCCTAACGTGTCAGAATTATCTGTCAAACAAAGAAGGGATGAGGAGGAGAGCTGGACATTGTTACTGAATCAAAGGACTTTTAAGTCTAAATCTAAAACAGATGAAATCCGAAGCGTTTCATATATATATACAAAAATATAATAATAAAACATTAGAAGATAATAAAGCTCGTACACGTGAAGGAAAAAAACTGACCTTTTTAAGCTCGATCGGAGATCCAATTTCTATTTCTGCAATGAACTTAAGCTTAGTAAGAAGAAGAAACAATGGAGAAGGTTTCTGATCATTTGTTAGCTGGTTTTCATTTTCATTTTTATTTTTGCCCCCCTTCAGTGGGCCCCAGTGGCCTCGAGTGAACCAAGACTCGGGGTCAACGATGACGTCGATGTGTGCCCAGCTTAGAGCGGAGACTACCTAGAGTCACCTTCACATAAAGCATAGATACGGAAGCGCTGTTAATTTGACCCCTTTTTTTTCCCCCTTGGGACAATCTTAGTTTTATTTTATTTTTTGAAAAGTGAAATGTAATTGTAGGAAAATCAGTTCAATTAATCGTGTGTTATCATTTGATCTGAGTACAAATCCAATCGGAACAACTGTATACCTATAGGCTTACATGCTGTTTAGATCCATACAAAAAAAACAATGAAACTATTTGTGTTGGGGTTGCGGAAGCTAGAGGGGTAATTGATTTTAGTTTTAGAGGACTGAGAATGGACGAAGTAGAAGGGAAATAGGAAGTTATAAGGGAAGAGGCTAGTTTGAAGAAACATTGTATTGAATTGCTTCAAAGCTTGGTTATAATGTTTACTTCAAATGCCTATTTATAGGCTCACAAGGAATTCTCTAGAATGCTTAGATTTTTCATGATACATCAAGTTTCTAGAGAATTCTATATAATTCATGTAACATCGTAAATTCTTTCTTCCTTTCGATGATCGAATACCATTCTGAATACCGATTCATAAATCAGTAAATCTTTTCCTTCCTTGTATCTATCTAATCTTCTAGTATGAGAATTCTAACTTAACAAATTTTCATTTTATGATTAAATTAACTGCATCATGGCATGCATATGAACCTAGCATTTACAACTACACCAACCTTGTTTTAAACTTTAATTAGAGATAACCCAATTGTTAAATACCTATTTTGGAACCCTCTAATTAACTTATTTGTTTAATGGGTTTTTTAGATATTAGTCCCTTAAATCCGATCTATTTTGATATTAGTCCCTTAAATCTGAGTATTTTGATATTAGTCCCTCAAATTGCTTTAAGTTGTTGATATTAGTCCCAGGTTAGTTGGTGTTAGGGTTAGAGAGGAATATTCTGTTAAAGTTAACTTGAACACTGTTTATCTTCTATAACCAGCCACTTACCTATAAATAACGAACCCTAACCTTCCGTCAGCTCCACTCCGCCGTCTCCTCCTTCGCCGCCTCCCTCTCTCGCCTCGGCATCCGCAAGGGCGACGTCGTCCTCGTCTTCTCCCCCAACTCCATCCTCTTCCCCGTCTCCCTCCTCTCCATCGTCTCCCTTGGAGCCATCGCCACCACCTGTTAACCCAAGATAACCGCCGGCGAGCTCAAGAAAGTGCCCTCAACTCCGGCGCCAGATTGTCCTCACCGCTCTCGACGGCGCCCCTGAATCCGCCTCAATCTCTTTCAAGAAGATTCTCTCACCACCACCATAGACGTCAACGCTACCAGAGTCCTTCATCATCTAGCAAGACCGCCAACTCCCGAACCTCACCACCATCAACCTCCGTCAAGAATACATCGGCCCGTCAAGACCAACTCACCTGCGAAATCCGATCCCAAATCCTCCTCCACCGCCACCAGTCCGACCCCAACCTCATCTACATCGTCCTCGATCCCCATCCCTCATCGATCCAGGAAACCCTAGCCTCCTCCGTCCCCACCCCCCAACCGCCTCATCTCCTGCTACCTCGACTCCACCGAGTCCACCTCCGCCCTCTTCCTCTACCTCTGCCGCTCCCTCGACCTCGCCGCCTCCATCTACTCCCCCATCGCCGACCTCCTCGATCACTAGCGGGAAATATGGGGAGAGAGAGAGAGAGAGAGAGGAAACGGGAATTAGAACAGAGATTTGGGGTTTTAATGGGTAAGGGTATTTAGGTAATTATATGTTTAAGCTTAATCTAATCATGATTAGTCTTAATCTAATCATGGTTAGTCTTAATTTAACCATAGTTAAGACTTTTAAACGAAAATAGTAACGGAAGGACTAATATCAACAACTTAAAGCAATTTGAGGGACAAATATCAAAATACTCAGATTTGAGGGACTAATATCAAAATAGATCAGATATAAGGGACTAATATCTAAAAAACCCTTGTTTAATTTAGTTAGCCATCTTAGTGGGTGAACGTTTGCATAAAAAACCCCCATCCAATGGCCAAATTGAAGATTCCTCATCACATGGGCTTATATAGTTGAACACTCAACCTCCCCTCCCTCTCTTTGTCATTTTCAAGAGAGAAAAAACATCAAAACCCACACTCCCGCCCCTCTCCTCTGGTCGGCCAGCACCCCAGCCCCAATTCCACAAAAAATTCTTCATTTTTCCCTCCTCATAAGTCTTTAAACTCTCTAGTAAAGAAAAATCAAGACTTTGGTGAAGCTAGGAAGGAGTTTTGGGAGAATTCTTCCATACACCATCTCTTTTAGGTATTAATCCAATCAAAACTTCTCTTTTTTGTTTATTTTGGATGAAGATCTGCTGTTATATAAAAATAAGATAGATTCATTGACATGCATGAGTTATTTGATAAGAAAAAGGCTTGCATGTAAGGTGGAAGGTGGTTTATGAGCATACAAGCTTTCTATGCTAGTAAAGTCACAATCTTGATGCATTTAAAGTATAAAAACATAATTTTGCTGTGTGATTACTCTTGCATGTCATTTATAGAGGTTTCATGGCTCTGGTTATGCTTAAAAATCTGTTCTTGCATGTATACATGGGTTGCATATCGGTTTCTAACATAAATCTCGTGCAGAGAATTTCTGCAGGACACCCTGTTAGTGTTTTGACTATAACTTCCACTAGGAATATCCTTTTTACGTGAAATTTTATATTTTAAAATATTAACTCAATTATCTTTGATTTGAACAAAGTTTGGTCAATTTTGGATACCATTTGCTATCTCGAATTCTTAGAATAAATAGATGCATGTGTCTGAAACAGACTGCTGGAGATAGGTTCACTTCAGAGAGCATAACTCTCATTATATATCTTGCATGCATGAAATTATTTATGTTCACAGATTTAGACTCAATTATCTTTCATATGAGTTAATTTTGAGTTAATTTGGATGACATTTGATAAGTCTAATCCTAGTTTTAATGGATTGCATGTGTACTGGCAATTCCAGTCTGCACCCCTTGTGTTATTTTACATGTAACTGTTTGGTGTAAAAATCTCCCCTCTCGGATTTGTATTGTTTGAATTGCTTGTTTACAAATCAATAATTGGCTTTTTACAACAGAAGCGAAGGGAAGACCCTTCTTGTTTAACGTGGGTTCGTCGGTAGCGGTAGGACGCCTCCCTCGATGCTCGAGCCGAGTTCGCTTCCCTTGAACGATCCGATCGGCGTTTGCGTGAGAGCTTCAGTCTGAGGCTCGGAGTTGATGGAGTTCGGTTCTACCCGAGCTTGATAAATTGCCAAGGCCGAATTTGTGCTCCAGAGGCTAGCATGCAAGAGTTTGCGAAGAGCCAAGAGTCTCCAGATCTGAGAATTCAGATTAAGACCTCCAATTTGCGAAGCCTCTTAAAAGATCACGTCCTAAAGAAGGCCAAGACCAGGCGTTCAGCTTGAGAGTCTTAGAAACATAGCAAGCCTCTCAAAAATGCTGACCTCCTTCTCATGTGGAGATGGTGGCTTATAAATAGGCAAGGAGAGGCATGACCACTTTCTTGATTTGTGGGATATGGCCATGCCCAGTTGAGGAGAGCCATACCATACCCCCTGTGGGATGTGACCACTGTGAGGGGAACCATGCTCCCTGTGGGATGTGACCACTATGGGATGTGACATCTCCCATGCTTCAAGTGGACGGTCTTGAAAAGTCTGCAGGCGAGCTTGCCTTATGCAAGCGGGCTTCAAGCAGCGAAGCTTGGTTCAGAGAGCTTGGCCTTGGCGAACTCATGCCTTCAGCGAACTCATGCCTTCAGCGAACTCATGCCTTCAGCGAGCTTCCAAGTAGGCAAGCTAGGTATGGATGGCGAGCTCGAGCTACATTGTAGGCGAGCTCAAGCACAAGTTCGGGCGAGCTCCGCTGGCGTGAGCTCTTGGTCTTCGAGCAAGACTAGATCATCTGGCGAGCTTATGTCAGCGAGCTTGGTTCAGAGAGCTTGGCCTTGGCGAACTCATGCCTTCAGCGAAGCTTGAGCTTCAACCCTTCAAGCGAGCTTCTTGAGCGAGCTTGCCAATGGAGCGAGCTTCAAGCACCAGGCGAGCTCCGGGTCTTCATGCGAGCTTGTTCTTGAGGCGAGCTAAGCTCCTTTGTAGGCGAGCTTGATCTACAGGCGAGCTCCAGAACATGCTACGAAGAACAGGTCGTAATTTTCAAACCTTACGTCGGAATTGGACGAATTATATATGAAAATCGACTATCTCGACGAGACGGAGCCAACCAAATCCACCCGAAGGGTTCGGTTTGCTCTGGTCATTTTGCCCAATTCCTTCCGGTTTGAGAGATATCAGCACTTTTGTCTATTTTGTAAAGTCAAGCATTCAGGTGAACTTAACCCTCAGGTGGGCCCGACTTTCCTCGGGTGGGCCTGACTTCACTCGGATGAACCCCTACCTAAGCTCTTGAGTTGCTTGTGCAGGGATCAAGGCAATTTTTTATTGCCTACAGTAACTAGCATTACACAAATGATAATTTGATGAAACTCATGGCATTTGGAAGCTAATCCATTATTTTACTTTTATGCCAAATATGACCTCATTTACATAATGTCAATTACCCAAAATGAATTAATTATTTCAGATTGCAATCTCTATTTTTATTTCTGATCTTGACATGCACGGTTCTTTGAGAGCATAACTATTGCTATGTACCATGCATTGATATAAATTTTACATATTCTGAAAGTAGACTCATATTAGAGTCATATGACACTAGTTTCATACATTTTGAGTATCGATTGCTTTACCATTCATCCATCCCAAACTGCTGCATGTACACTACTTTTGTTATTGTGCATATTATAGGTATTAGATGTAACCATCAAGAGTGTAGCTTATACCATGATAAGTTAGAAAATAATAATAATAAAAGATGTAGTTATTTAGAATCTCATGGATATACATGTATGTGTGTATAGGACATAGAATATTGGATTCATTCGTTGGTCCAGAGGAACCTCACTTAATCGGTAGGTAACCTTTCATTGTTTCCTCTCAATTCCGTGAAAGTTTGATTGAATACTTTCTTGAAATTTCTGTGAATTAATTTCTCATCCTCAGTTGTACATCTAATCACTTTCATAATATTCCTATCGCTTCACTTCATGTGTTGGCTCTTTGTTGATTGCTTAATCATTGCTACTTCCAATGTTGTTTATCTTGGTTTTATACTGTTGATATCCTTTGAATGATTATAATGTAGCAATTTGACTTGCTTCGATGATTCGACTATTGAGAATGATAGTAATATTTTCTTTGCTGATGATTGATAGTCTATATTCATGGATTATGCCCTGTGTGAAGCAAGCTTCACCGGTGGGTGGTAATAGTAATGGGTCCCGGTGGAGACAAGTGCCCTATATGAGGACGCTCGCCGGTGGGTGTATAAAGGCATGCGTGGTTTATTGATTATCCCATGATTGAGGAGTTTGGAATCCTGAATATTAGACTTTGACTATTCATATTGATATGTTATTCAATTTCGATCAATGATCATGATATAAGTATGGTAACTTCATGTTGATCCCTTCGTTCATTCAAATATCTATGATTATTCCTTTCATTCATCCCCTTAAGTTGCACCCGAGATTTTTATGGTTGCCTATTGAGCCTTAGGCTCACCCCTATTGTTTCTATATCTATTCGCAGGTCATACAGTTGGCAAGGACAAGGAGATTATAGACCCTGACTTAGAAGATTAGCTCCAGAGAAAGATCTTAGTAGGAGTTAATTTGTATTTACGTTTATAGTACTTTTAGCTTATCGAATATGTACTAATGTTGTAGCTATTATCGGACTTGTAATATTTTATTGTTCCCTCTAGTTTCCTACTATTCTGGTATACTATGGACTTTGCTGTCAACCTTGTGATTCAGGGTGTTGTATATATTTTCGCTACTTTTTTTTCGTCTTTCAGTATTGTTGTATATCTATTGGGGTGTACGTAAAGATTGAGCAGGTCGACCCTTCTTATTATAGAGGTCATGCCCAATTTTTATGTACCTTCAGGAGGGGCGTTACAATTCAATTTTCGACATACATACATGCCTATTATATCTAGTTCCTAGATTTTTCTAGACATTTCTAGTTTACAAGCCTTTTACAAATATTCTAGAGTTCTCTAGAATTACAAATTATCTTCTAACACCCCTCCTTAATTTGTAATTTTCAACTCATTTTTGAATAGTATAAACTTTTTGGAGGATAATGCTTTTGTGAAGATGTCTGCTAGTTGCTCATTTGTTGAGATGAACTCTAGCTTGATCTCCTTGTCTTCAACGAGCTTTCTGATGAAGTGATGACGAATCTAAATCTATTTTGTTTTGGCATGAAAGACTAGATTCTTTGTCATGGCTATCGCAGACTTGCTGTCACAATAGAGAGTAGTCGGTGACTTTTGGTCTTGTTGCAAATCAGATAAAATCCTTCGAAGCCATATTGCTTCGCATGCGGCACTTGAACATATGTCGTGGTATATTCATTCTTGCAGTTGGAGTCCATATCATTGTAATTTGGTAAAGTATTTGAAGCATCACAAATCATGCACATCAGATTTCTTTTTGGACCCAACTAGTTTCTCAATAAATGTTCAAGATATTCTCGTCCACTTTTGTAAGCATTATGTTGCTTCTTATTGAAGTAGGTACACTAAATCCTATTAGCTATATCGCGATTGGGTTCCGGTTCTCCCTTCATCCTTGAACCTAGCTTGCTTTTGCACCCATTTCACATCAACTGTATATGCTTATTTTTTTTACCTGTTTGACTATCCTTGAAAAAGAATTTTCCAGTAGTCAAATCAAGGTGATGAATGAGTAGCAGGATTGTTGCTCGGTCCAATGGAATTGCTCCAAAACTAATATAGTTTTTAAAATTTGAAGATCCTAAAGTATTTCTATGTTCGGGCCTCATATGCCGAACAATGTTTTCCATAAATTCACAGTACCCTCGTATATTAGCACATATTCTTATATCTGTAGGTACATCACAATCACCCTTACTGCAAAACACAAAAGAAAATAACATGCAAATTACTTGTGCATCATCATGAGACCCAAAGAAGCTTAAAACTGAGATTGCAAGCAATTTTCCCATAAATAATTCTGCTTGAATATCTCCATAAATTCACTCAATACACAATGACAAACACAAAAGTGGAACAAAGCAAATTAACCAAAAATTTCAAAGTCTTATATGCTGTGTCACCCAGTTAAATTGTTCTGTACTAAAAAAATCACTGCAACTTTGTCCACCACAAATAACAGATGCGAGCTTTGAGCTCAAAAGAACAGGGAGGAAACATAGACACTTAAAACCGATATTTTACAATGGGTTCAGAATTGATACTTACAAGTCATCTTTCCTTGTTGCTGATTCAGATGACGAACTTGATTTCGCCATGCTCGTGGGTAGCTTTTCTTCAAAAAACGATATTCAATTGAAATCTGAGAAGAAGAGGGATTTGGTCTTAAGAAATTAGGGTTAGGCGTTGGGTAATTTGGAGTTTAGAAAGAACGAGAAAGGGGGAAAATATCAGGGGATCTCGGTGGGGATCTTGAGAAGAGGAGGGTAGGAGGGATAGCAGTGTCAAGGGATCTTGAGAAACGCACATAAAAGGGAACCAATTTTAGTTTCTGATTTAAATGGGAATGATATTTTGGGAAGTTTCTTAGTGGGTTGTGAGCTTATACACTATCGGGGTGGTAGTTGCGCTAACTTATCAGTATAAGGGTGGGGAAGCATGACGCTTTTTGTTGGGGAGGATGCATAATTTTATTTTTTGAAGTTGCTACAAGCAATTTTCCCTTAATATATTGTAGTGGACAAAAATCACTAGATACTCGCTTCAAGAGAAATACAATGAACTTCAACCTATGTCCCCAGACGCACATAATTTGCTCGATTCCCTCTCCCGTTAAGGTACCAAATCATCCTCGCGTTTTAGTTTCCATCAGAAAATGTCAGCTATTCCATCATGTGACGTAAATTGAGAGACAAGTGGCAGAACTAGGATGATTGCCCACAACTTTCGATTGAAATTATCAGACCAAAAAGGATCACCAAGAACAAATTGTTATGAAGATGAAAATTCGTCATGCAAAAAGCATTCTGATACTACGTGTAATTGGTAGATGCACAGGTCTTTCCATGAAATTGTACTCAGAATATACTTGCACCAGGCCTTATATTGCAGAGCAATTGATATTTTATCTGCTTCGAAGTATTCGACCCAACCAGGGTCAAGCAACAACCATAGAAAACAGCGTTTAGGATGAAAGTATTGAAATTATAACATAATAGCAAACACTGGTAGCATATTAAAAGGAGAGAAAAAGAACCAAAAAGTCTCATAAATATATTGAACATTTCTCGGCATCACTCAGATGAACAACATAGAGTACAGAACAAGCAGTAGCATATACTTCAAGGCAATAAGCAGTAGCATATACTTCAAGGCCCTACCGCGCTGATGGCTTTAAGATCTGTGCAGCTACAGTCCATGTTACAGAAGAAGCCCCTTGGGCTCTCTGCTCTTTCTCCAAGTACTCCAGTGTATGATGTGCACTTACTACAAGATGGTATGGCAGATTTACCCCCCAGAGGTACAAAGCCTACTTCTTTCCAGCCATGTCAAAAAGCTTCATCGAAACTAATCCCTGCAAGTCCAAAACCAACACTTCTAAATCCAGACAATGAAAATGCTGAGGAGATAACATGACAAACATCAAAGAAAGCATTAAAAAAATATAAGAACACAATAAATGCTGACTTAACGCAAATCACTCCATGGATATGATTACAATATAGATAGGTTTACACATGTGTCATTTGTGTATCAAGTGATGAATAGAGAAATGTGCAAATGCATATACATATATGCGTTTGGGATAAAAAATGAAACGTAATGAAAACCTCCTGAAATTAAAAAAAAAAATAAACGATCAAAACCTATATATGCATTCAAGTGTCTGAACCGATATTGAAACTGGGTTCTCAAACCTCGGATGAGACCACGTATCAAATGAAGTATTTTATTTTTTTAAAAGATTTTTCATCCAAGTTATCATGGTTCCTGAGGCAAAGTCTCCCCTGTAAGGCTTTCCTGGTCATTGATATACAAAAGTCGTCCTATTCATACTCTATCATCTTGCTTCAGTTGAAACAGCACACCATCCATTATGTATTTATTTTTCAGGTTTTCATCATATTAGACCCTAAAGTCTTTATTACTTTCATATGAGACCCCCAAGTCTTCATACTTCTAAACTACGCCCTCAGATCTATTAACTTGTTTTAAATAACACCCTCAGGTTGTTGGATTCCATCCATAATTGTTATCACAGTATGATTGAACTCTTGGAATTATTAGATTTGAGATGTAAATTAGAAATATGAAGATTGGGGACTAATAAAAATTAAGAAAGAATTTAGGGTCTAATATCGCAGAGCATATTTTTAAAGGGTATTTTTCAAACAATTTAATAGATTTGGGGTTTCAATTAGAACTATGAAGATTTGAGGGCCTAATATATAATAATTAAGAAAGAATTTCAGGTCTAATATAATAGAAACCTTTATTTTCACATGATCCTAATAAAAGCATATTTATACCACATATTTATCTAACACCCAAACCTGCATATTCATCATGGAGAGTGTTGCTATATTGCAACCTTATTTCACTTCTATGATTTTACAAATGAAGGTATGAAGTCCCATGGCATTCTAACACAGCAGCTCTACAAAAGATCAACGAGCTCAGCCTACTAAATGATTTCTGAGCAAGGTTTTAGAGCTCAAAGAGCTTGTAAAGCATTTTCAGTTGGTTGGCTCTCGCACGTCACATATACATCTTCCTTGATTTTTAAGCAAATGGAAAGCTTAAGAAAGAAGCTCAGGTAATGTTCAGCTTCTACTATGCATGAACGAAAACCGACAATTTTTTAGCTTACGAAAGCCTTACACACATTAAATTCAAAAGGAGAAAGAGCATGTTGTTCGAGAGGAAATGGTAAATCACATTTTGTATTGGAGGACCCATGTTTTTGCCAACACATACAATACTTCTTGGCTAATAATAAAGTACAAAAGACTTTGCAAGTTTTAACATTCACAATGACACTTTCCTATAACTCAAAAGATCCCAAACTATGCTAGAGTGATATTTTCTAAACTTATCGAGTTCTCCTTCTAATACTGTGAGAAGCTTTAAACTATAGTCCTACATAAACTACTAAAGCTGAACAACTAAGTCGTTAACAAGTTGTTCCATTGTCCAGCACCACAATAAGCCTAGTCTCAACTTCAAACAGATTTTAGAGGTTCAAATTATTATAGTTCGAGACAAATCATCATTTTTATCATCCATAACAAATATAAAAAAAAGTATTGCTTATTGCAATAGGACCTATTTCATACTGAATGAAATGGTAATAAATTATTTCCTTGATTCACAGCTCCAACATCAACTATAAATGTGCAAAGACTTGAGTGACTTATAGCTCAGATATCATCAAGTGCTGCAAGGGAAAAAAGTAGCAGTGGAGCAAGGAAACAGCACTGGACTTGTCTAGTTATCCTTCTCATATATTACAAATGCAAGATGCCAGGATGGAAATAAATATCTAGTTTTCATATTAGTTAGACTGAAATTTCTTTTCCATCGCACTGGTTTTAAACTGTTCGCTTCTCATGCTATGCTATTCAGATACCAGAACATGTGTTAGATTCTTCTAATTCACAAAAAAGGGGATGTATCAAGACAAATGTAGTATCTCCCTAAGACAAAAGAGAACTCTCTCATTCAAGTGTTGATTTATATGTTACACTGTCTCCCTTTTTCCAAATGTATATCATTGTGTCGATTTTGACATTTAGAAAGACAGTATGATAGGACTATTACCAATAAAAGAAAAGAGAGGCCATAAGATGATTATGCATAGCATTTTTATCCAACAATAGATGACCAAATAGGTCATAATTCAAGTTGTATGTGCCTCACAGCTTTGCTAATAATTCAATATAAAAATTACACCACACAGAACCTTTCTAGTCAGAAGACTTTGAGTGCAGAAGTGACAGGATAAGAGAAAGTTGACCTTTTGGATTCTTATACAGGATTCATGTATTCTCCAATAAAACCAGGTTCTTACTTATACAAAACAAAGAGAAGCTTATAAAAGATACATTTTGATACAAATGAAAATTTTACTCAACAGGTAAGGCAGAAAAAATTCCATGTAAGCAGCTCCAAAAGAATTATTTCTGACAAATTAGGTATTAGTGTTCAAGATGGAAGATATTCATTTTTAACCATCTATGTCCAAAACAAGTTGTACTTCGAAGAGACGAAGATAACAAGGACAGTCAGAAAAGCATGGCATAATGGAACATTGTTATCGATCGAGAAACATTGGAGAAAACAAAAGGGTTGCACATTTAAGTGAAAGGTCATGCTCTTGAGTTAAAGAAAGTCAGGCCATAATTTTGTCATTAATAATTTACTGTATTGAACCCATGTGCAGATTTAATAAACTTGCTGAAACCAGATATGCATGAGCTCATGTTTTTAAAAGCAAAAGAACGAACCAAAAGGGTGATTTGTTATAAAGTGAACATAAGCTTCAAAGAGAAAAGACAAGTGGAACGAACTATCATGTTGAAGAAAAACAGGTCTCATTATCGAAGGATTTAAGGCTTTCATTGAAACTATACTTTGCAATGAGTCGGCTACAATTTAGCTCACTTGCAGAATGAATCAGAAAAATGGTCATCTTTTTCCAATGGGTTAGAGACCATCAAGTCTGAGAGATTAGAAAATTTTAAAATAAATACTAATTTATTAGTCAGGATTTGTGTCGAGATAAGAAGCCAGTAAAGAACATAGATGGATCATAAGAGATGATTTTTATAACTGAATGTAAAAACAATGTCATGAATAATTTTAATGGATATAAAAATTGGTTCATAGTTTCAGCGTCTTCTGTTGGTGTTTTAAGTTTGTAGCCATGAAGAGATTGGTCATTGATGAGTTGGAAAAAATAATAATAATAAAACAAACTAGTGGACTAAAAATGAAGATTAGAAGTAATTTTATGTAATTGATAGCTTAGAAAAGAAAACATCAATTGGGCTCATAGTTTTAAGATTGCATAGAAGACTGAGGGTCAGTTTGGCAACTTGAAAATTATCCTGGTGTAGTTTTGAACTAGATAAGCTTAGCCTAGATTAGGCTAAACTAGGTTATATGTGAACTAGTTTTGAGATGAACCTAGTTTGGTTAACTTTAGATAAAACTGGTTCAATAATGGTAAACACATATCTATAAAAATAGAGCCCCAATTGATAATCAAATTTATTTTCTTTTTGTTTCTCTGTAGAGTTTTGGGGCCACACAAAACTGGTTTTGTTTCAAACCAAGGGGGGTATGGTTTTTTTCTGGCCCAGTTAGTGGGCAAATTGGGGCCAAACAGAAACAAGTTAAAACCAACCTTTTAGTTTGCCAAACTAGGGCCAAGCTTTTGGGCCACATTTGTTCCAAGGGATAATATCTAATAGAACAAAGTCCTTGATGATAGATTTCCTTCTTCCTTTTGCTCTTTACTTGTTTTCCTTATAGTTTTGGGGTGACAAAAGGTCTATTTTACTTGGTTTAGTTATGTGTGGAGCAAATATAGACTTTTAATAAGGGAAGAAGTGAATATGACGAAAGGTCTATTTTACTTGGTTTAGTTCTGTATGGAGCAAATATAGACTTTTAATAAGGGAAGAAGTGAATATTTGAAAGAAAAAAGGGATTAAATATGCCCTATCAAATAACGGATGGTAGAATTAGGTGCTTCCAAACAATGAATGAGATAGATAACAGTGCACTCAGAATCCTCTCAACAAAATGTCTAATTCGGAAAAATTCTCAAGAAAACCGCATTCTCCCTCACTCTGTACAAGAATCACATCACCAAAACAAATGGGATGAGTCAAAATTGCATTCGCAGGGCGTGTGAAAATGAATCATGTGGCAAAGCATGGAAAAGGAAGCCTTTCCATGAATTTTCTAGTTCAAGAGAACTCCCCATAAAATCATGACCTCTCTTGTTCCCTCTCCCATTATGTCTGTGTGCATGTGCATGTGCGCGTATAGGAGAGAGAGAGGTAGGATGAGGGACAGTCAGAAAACATGAGCCGGTTGTCAGTCTAACTTAATAAGAAAAAAAGCAATAATCTAATCAAATGCATGCTTGTTAGTTGCATGGTGTGACGCCATCCATGAAATGAATATGATGAAAGCGCTTCACCTATTTTGCATTTTTTTACTATGTATTAGATTTTATCAATTATTCGAAACTGTAAGGTTCTTTCTTACATGCCAATGTCAACTCAAATCATATATAAACTTAATCTAAAGAACTACTCTTCGTCCTTTTCTCCATTAACTGCTCCTTTGGTCTCCCAAACCAGCTATGATTATCTCTAAACTCCCCTTCCCTTCTCCCAAGCCCTATGCCCAAAAAATCATTACTCCTCTTTTCTCATCCTCAAACCTATTCCCTGCATTTCAGTCCTCAAGGAGCTCTGCCTGAATGTCGAAGCTGGACCCTTGGTCCTAGCAGTCAAGAACCATTTTTCGAATCAACTATGCAAACTCTTCTCTCACCCTCCACGTCATGCTTGCAGAGGTTTATTTTAAAACCCAAGTTTAGATATATAACCATTGTTAACTGGTCAAACATATTTTCTTCAGCATCAAGCTAGTTTACTTGTTTAATCATGATCAGCAGTTTACAATGATGAAGTATGTCATGCCCGTTTTTCTTATGCTTGTTCCATATCTCCACACCCAATTAGAAAGAGAGAGAGAGAGAGAGAGAGAGAGAGAGAGAGAGAGAGAGAGAGAGAGGAACGACATCAGATGATTCAGTCATGGTATATATACATTTTATGCAGATAATATAATATACTTTAATGAGTTCATTTCAATTTATACAAGCTACTCACATGTTCAATTTAGTATCATCTTATTTCTATGGAATGAAATCTATTAATCTGTGTATGTTTTCGTATCAAGTCAACATGCTATTTTCATCTTGACATGCCTATCTAGAATTTCACGCTAAGCTGTCTATATGAATTGCCCACATAGACTACAAGATTTCAGCACATGACAAGCAATGTCTAATTCTAATATTATTTTCTAATTCTAATATTATTTTCCAAATGAAATGCATGTCTAAAGAATACCAAAATATGTGAGATTATAGCAGCGAGTCAGTTTCCTTTAACCCCCTCACTTTCGAGGCATTTATCCCCTATCTACTAAGGGACATGTATGAATATAATAAAATGAGGTAACGATTACACTTAGCAGATAAACTACGAGATGGGAGTTACTAGCATATAGCAGAATAGCCTTACAAGCCATCACATCAACAACCCCTGTCATAACTCAAATATCATAATGTGGAATACTACACAATGCAAACAGAACTCACATCAATGATGCAACTAATTTTAGAAGAGCAAAAACGTGAAAGGAATATAAGAACAAGTAGCAAGTTGCAACAATAATTCAAATGGAACTCATAATAAAATGTCTGAAAGAGCAAGCTTACCAGTAATGGATCATGCCATCCCATCCACAAGTCGCAACCTTGCTTTGCTCCAATGGATGCCACTCACATCCAATGCACACCCCATTATGGCATTTCAAAGTCTTAAAAACCTTACAACTCTTCCAATCCCAAAACCAGCACTTGCCTTCCCCATCTCCCGACATCACAAACCTTCCATCAGGTGAGAAATTCACCTGACAAGCATAACCAGCCACAATATGCCCCGCAAATCTCTTCTTCTTGTTAAGCTGAAACCTCTCCTTTGTACTATAAATAAGTATCTGATTGTCCAAGCTCTGAGCAGCCAACCAATTTGAATTAGGATGAAGAGAGATCGAAGGCATAGAATGCATGTGAGGTTCACTAATGTACTTGATCACCACAGGAATCCCGAACTCCCACACACGAAGCGACTTATCATCGCTGGAAGTCACAAACCTCCTATTGTTATCAACAAATGTAATGGTATTCACAGCACCAAGATGCTGATCATACTCCTGAGTGATCTCTCCTGAATTCATATCCCACTGAACAATCTTCTTATCACTCATTCCAGCCAGAAGAATGTGCTGCTTATCTTCATCCGGGTTAAGCTTCACAACATAAGGAATCTTCCCAGTAGAGAAAGTCGATATTACCTTCCCCGTCTCCGTGTCCCAGAGCTTGATGTTCTTATCATATCCAGCACTCAAGAACCTCGACCCATCATTCGAAAACGAAATATCCCTAACCGCCTTCGAATGACCCATATAAGTCCTCATACATTTGCCCGAATTGAACACATCCCAAATCTTGACCTTATTATCCATGCCCGCCGACAGTAACAAATGCCCATGTCGAGGGAAGAATCTAATAGCAGACACAGCTTTTTCATGCCCACTCCAAGTGTGAATCTTCCTCTTCGGAATGTAACAGTGGTCATTCGCGGGTTTGGCATCTTTGGGCGGCTGGATCCAAGATCTGCCCTGATAATCAACTTGCTCTTTCCCATGAAATGTACTCTTGTCGTTATGCTCCGGCCTCTCTCCCTTCCCATCTTTCTCCTTATCGGCTTTCTTCTGAGCATACTCTTCCGCATACTTCTTCTGTTCTTCAGTGAGCTCTCCCTGAACCACCTCCTTCTTACCCGACCAAGGGCTCTTCTTGTTCTTCAAAACCCACTCCTCAGTCGCCGGGTTATCGGTTTCCGGACCCATTGAGTTCGACCCGCCATCATCGGCCGCCTCCTTCATCTGAAGCCTCCTTCGCTTCTGCTCCTGCTGAGGGACATTATAAACGGAAAGCGCCTGATTCTGACCGAGGACTTCGAGATCGCCGACGTAAGAGAGGCCCGAAGGATCGGAGGCATAACCAAACTTGTGAAAAGTGTTGTACTGCTCATCGAAGAGAAAGGGTTGGATGGAGGCGTCCTCGACGAAGCCGAGCTTGTGATTGCGCATCCCCTGGGCGACGCCGTCCTTGGCGAAGGGATGGGCCGGGCCGTGGAGCGGGGCCCAGAGCTGGTCGTAGGTGGGGTTGAAGGAGGAGATGGAGTGCTGCGAGGGTCGATAGGGCGCCGGAGCTGGCGGTCCGTGACGGCGGCGGCTAGGGTTAGGGTCGTCTCGTCGACGCGGGGGGCTGCGGACTTCGATGGGAGGGAGATGTGAGGGGGTGAATCATCTTCTTCGTCTTCTTCATCGGGGTGTTGTTGAGCTTGATTTGGATGGGGTTTGCCTTCGTCGTCTTCTTCGTCGTCGTCGTTGTCGCTGAGATGGGAGTAACTTTGGAGAAGATCCATGGAGGAATTTGTGGGGGAGCAAGAACCCTAGTTTTTTTTCTTCTTTTTTCTTTTTATAGGGTTTTTTATTTGATGGCAATGAATAATTAGACCGAAGGCAAAAAGCGTCCCGACTCTCCGACCCTAGAGGGTTCAACTAGTAAGTGGGCCGGGCATCTGGTAGTCTATATTGGGCCTAGGTTTGAGCTTGAAAAACAGTAGTCGAAACTTAACTGGTTAATATTTTTATGGGTTTTCTTGCCTATTTCCTCCCAATCAACCATACTTACACATTTAACCTTAAAAACTACACCTTTGCTAATATTTATCTGTTCCCCTTGCCGAGACACACCAACCTGATTCAAATGGGTACACATTTATCTGCAAATTTTATGGTAATCCGGCATCCGGTCAGTGGCGGATCCAGGATGTCTGGAAAGTGGTGTCACAACAAAATTATTAATTAAAAAACTTTATAACTGGATACAAGTTTTTATATTTTAGAAAAACTATGATCATCCGTAACACTATCAAATACATGATCAGTAACACTAAAAAAATACACAAACAATCGCACTTTCGTAACTCAATTTTAAAATACATGGCCTAAGAACCATAGCCCTATGTATAGTTGATGGGTCGTCGAGATTGATGATCCCATGCATATATTTGGTGAAGGAAGCTGATAATGATGGTATGGTTACATGGGCAGCTTGTGATATGCATACTAGGGCTTTACAAAATATCAATTTAAGCCATATGTAGATAAGGAACCCCTTGGAGGAAGTGGTGTCACGTGAAACCCATTTCCTACAAGGTGGATTCGCTTTGCATCTGGTCGAATAAGAACATGGAATAAGATATTGATACTGAATATGGATATGCAAGTAAACTATCTTGGTGTATATTTAAATATCCGAATACATGTATTAGACGATACAAATGAAATTGTCTTGAACATTATTAAATTAAGAAACTTGCAGCCAATTTCGATAAATCGAAAAGATCTAACATTACCTTTTCAAATATGTCACAATTATTAACTAACTCTCATTATATTAATCATTTTTTTCGGGTCATGACCTATATACTTTCTAATTTGTACATGTTCCGATATTCGTTTTATATTTGTATGTATATATTTCCTCTTATACAAACCGTATCTCTTTTTTATTTTGGCGATTGCATTACGAATTTCTCATCAAAATCTATCTGTATTCATAATTAGCAAGCGGATGAGGGTACGAATCCGACCCGTTTGCAACACAAACACACGCTCACACATCCAAAAGGCCCACCCGGATTTAGTTAACGGCCTGCATCCAACCCTAACGGAAGAAAAGATCGTTCCCATTCGCTGTCGCGTCTCGCCGCCGTCGACCACCGTCCGCCTCCGTCAGCTTCCGACGCCGTAAAGAGTAAGCAATCTTTTTCCCAACTTTCCTTTTTATTCTTTTTGTTAATTGTTAATTGTTAATTCTCTATTTAGTAGGAAAAAGAGGAAGAAGATGATATTTTTTTAAAAATAAAGTTGCAAACTTTGCAAGAACTTGTGATTTTGTTACAACTAGTTAAGTAGAAACTGTACCCATCTAGTTAATTAGCCACATAATACGCTTGAAGTCGATAATCCAGTAAAAGTTATAATTCAACAATCTGAATGTAATTTATCATTTATAAAGCATATGCTAGCTTACTTTTTTGTAAAATTAATTGCTTTCCGTGAGAATTTATTCTTGAATTTGAGTTCCTTTATATTGTGTTTGAAGAGCATTTTTTCATTATGTTTCAAAATGCTGTATTTCGAAAAAATAGGAGTCGATGCCCAGTAACATATTGGTCTTCTAATAAGGATGCCTAACTTAACACTTAATGGGAATTCATTCAACTCTGAAGCATGAATTTGAAGTCGACAAGTCAAACTTAGAAATGCGGAAGAATAACCCAGTCATATGAAAACACAATAAAATCGACTTTGAAAGGAATATAAGAACAAGTAGCAAGTTGCAACAATAATTCAAATGGAACTCATAATAAAATGTCTGAAAGAGCAAGCTTACCAGTAATGGATCATGCCATCCCATCCACAAGTCGCAACCTTGCTTTGCTCCAATGGATGCCACTCACATCCAATGCACACCCCATTATGGCATTTCAAAGTCTTAAAAACCTTACAACTCTTCCAATCCCAAAACCAGCACTTGCCTTCCCCATCTCCCGACATCACAAACCTTCCATCAGGTGAGAAATTCACCTGACAAGCATAACCAGCCACAATATGCCCCGCAAATCTCTTCTTCTTGTTAAGCTGAAACCTCTCCTTTGTACTATAAATAAGTATCTGATTGTCCAAGCTCTGAGCAGCCAACCAATTTGAATTAGGATGAAGAGAGATCAAGGCATAGAATGCATGTGAGGTTCACTAATGTACTTGATCACCACAGGAATCCCGAACTCCCACACACGAAGCGACTTATCATCGCTGGAAGTCACAAACCTCCTATTGTTATCAACAAATGTAATGGTATTCACAGCACCAAGATGCTGATCATACTCCTGAGTGATCTCTCCTGAATTCATATCCCACTGAACAATCTTCTTATCACTCATTCCAGCCAGAAGAATGTGCTGCTTATCTTCATCCGGGTTAAGCTTCACAACATAAGGAATCTTCCCAGTAGAGAAAGTCGATATTACCTTCCCCGTCTCCGTGTCCCAGAGCTTGATGTTCTTATCATATCCAGCACTCAAGAACCTCGACCCATCATTCGAAAACGAAATATCCCTAACCGCCTTCGAATGACCCATATAAGTCCTCATACATTTGCCCGAATTGAACACATCCCAAATCTTGACCTTATTATCCATGCCCGCCGACAGTAACAAATGCCCATGTCGAGGGAAGAATCTAATAGCAGACACAGCTTTTCATGCCCACCAAGTGTGAATCTTCCTCTTCGAATGTAACAGTGGTCATTCGCGGGTTTGGCATCTTTGGCGGCTGGATCCAAGATCTGCCCTGATAATCAACTTGCTCTTTCCCATGAAATGTACTCTTGTCGTTATGCTCCGCCTCTCCCTTCCCATCTTTCTCCTTATCGGCTTTCTTCTGAGCATACTCTTCCGCATACTTCTTCTGTTCTTCAGTGAGCTCTCCCTGAACCACCTCCTTCTTACCCGACCAAGGGCTCTTCTTGTTCTTCAAAACCCACTCCTCAGTCGCCGGGTTATCGGTTTCCGGACCCATTGAGTTCGACCCGCCATCATCGGCCGCCTCCTTCATCTGAAGCCTCCTTCGCTTCTGCTCCTGCTGAGGGACATTATAAACGGAAAGCGCCTGATTCTGACCGAGGACTTCGAGATCGCCGACGTAAGAGAGGCCCGAAGGATCGGAGGCATAACCAAACTTGTGAAAAGTGTTGTACTGCTCATCGAAGAGAAAGGGTTGGATGGAGGCGTCCTCGACGAAGCCGAGCTTGTGATTGCGCATCCCCTGGGCGACGCCGTCCTTGGCGAAGGGATGGGCCGGGCCGTGGAGCGGGGCCCAGAGCTGGTCGTAGGTGGGGTTGAAGGAGGAGATGGAGTGCTGCGAGGGGTCGATAGGGCGCCGGAGCTGGCGGTCCGTGACGGCGGCGGCTAGGGTTAGGGTCGTCTCGTCGACGCGGGGGGCTGCGGACTTCGATGGGAGGGAGATGTGAGGGGGTGAATCATCTTCTTCGTCTTCTTCATCGGGGTGTTGTTGAGCTTGATTTGGATGGGGTTTGCCTTCGTCGTCTTCTTCGTCGTCGTCGTTGTCGCTGAGATGGGAGTAACTTTGGAGAAGATCCATGGAGGAATTTGTGGGGGAGCAAGAACCCTAGTTTTTTTTTTTTTTTTTTTTTTTTTTTTTTTTATAGGGTTTTTTATTTGATGGCAATGAATAATTAGACCGAAGGCAAAAAGCGTCCCGACTCTCCGACCCTAGAGGGTTCAACTAGTAAGTGGGCCGGGCATCTGGTAGTCTATATTGGGCCTAGGTTTGAGCTTGAAAAACAGTAGTCGAAACTTAACTGGTTAATATTTTTATGGGTTTTCTTGCCTATTTCCTCCCAATCAACCATACTTACACATTTAACCTTAAAAACTACACCTTTGCTAATATTTATCTGTTCCCCTTGCCGAGACACACCAACCTGATTCAAATGGGTACACATTTATCTGCAAATTTTATGGTAATCCGGCATCCGGTCAGTGGCGGATCCAGGATGTCTGGAAAGTGGTGTCACAACAAAATTATTAATTAAAAAACTTTATAACTGGATACAAGTTTTTATATTTTAGAAAAACTATGATCATCCGTAACACTATCAAATACATGATCAGTAACACTAAAAAAATACACAAACAATCGCACTTTCGTAACTCAATTTTAAAATACATGGCCTAAGAACCATAGCCCCTATGTATAGTTGATGGGTCGTCGAGATTGATGATCCCATGCATATATTTGGTGAAGGAAGCTGATAATGATGGTATGGTTACATGGGCAGCTTGTGATATGCATACTAGGGCTTTACAAAATATCAATTTAAGCCATATGTAGATAAGGAACCCCTTGGAGGAAGTGGTGTCACGTGAAACCCATTTCCTACAAGGTGGATTCGCCTTTGCATCTGGTCGAATAAGAACATGGAATAAGATATTGATACGAATATGGATATGCAAGTAAACTATCTTGGTGTATATTTAAATATCTGGAATACATGTATTAGACGATACAAATGAAATTGTCTTGAACATTATTAAATTAAGAAACTTGCAGCCAATTTCGATAAATCGAAAAGATCTAACATTACCTTTTCAAATATGTCACAATTATTAACTAACTCTCATTATATTAATCATTTTTTTCGGGTCATGACCTATATACTTTCTAATTTGTACATGTTCCGATATTCGTTTTATATTTGTATGTATATATTTCCTCTTATACAAACCGTATCTCTTTTTTATTTTGGCGATTGCATTACGAATTTCTCATCAAAATCTATCTGTATTCATAATTAGCAAGCGGATGAGGGTACGAATCCGACCCGTTTGCAACACAAACACACGCTCACACATCCAAAAGGCCCACCCGGATTTAGTTAACGGCCTGCATCCAACCCTAACGGAAGAAAAGATCGTTCCCATTCGCTGTCGCGTCTCGCCGCCGTCGACCACCGTCCGCCTCCGTCAGCTTCCGACGCCGTAAAGAGTAAGCAATCTTTTTCCCAACTTTCCTTTTTATTCTTTTTGTTAATTGTTAATTGTTAATTCTCTATTTAGTAGGAAAAGAGGAAGAAGATGATATTTTTAAAAATAAAGTTGCAAACTTTGCAAGAACTTGTGATTTTGTTACAACTAGTTAAGTAGAAACTGTACCCATCTAGTTAATTAGCCACATAATACGCTTGAAGTCGATAATCCAGTAAAAGTTATAATTCAACAATCTGAATGTAATTTATCATTTATAAAGCATATGCTAGCTTACTTTTTGTAAAATTAATTGCTTTCCGTGAGAATTTATTCTTGAATTTGAGTTCCTTTATATTGTGTTTGAAGAGCATTTTTTCATTATGTTTCAAAATGCTGTATTTCGGAAAAAATAGGGAGTCGATGCCCAGTAACATATTGGTCTTCTAATAAGGATGCCTAACTTAACACTTAATGGGAATTCATTCAACTCTGAAGCATGAATTTGAAGTCGACAAGTCAAACTTAGAAATGCGGAAGAATAACCCAGTCATATGAAAACACAATAAAATCGACTTTGAGAGGGATACAAAGGGCAGTAGCAAGTATAGAACCATATCAAGTATAATTTAAAACTACAGCTGCAATGCACGGGATATGATTTTATGCATATCCTTATATTATGATAGTATCCTCTTCTTTTAGGAGTAATTCTGGTCTTAACTTCTCGGCGTTGTGTTAAACTCCCCCCCCCCCCCACCCCCACCCCACCCTTCTTTTTTCTCTATTTCTACTTCGAAGTTTTGGCTTTCTCTTTTAAGTAACCTGTAGGCTTCCTCTAATTTCCACTTTTTCAATCCTGTGCTTGATTTAAACTTATCCTCTGCAACATTCTCATGTGTTTTCCCTCACCATGAGCACTATAAGCTGTAGAGCTTAAGAAACGAGGAATAATGAGGGCCAAGACACTATCTGGACCCAAAAACAAATAAGTTGGAAGTTCATTGTCTCATTTATTCTCAAAGACCATATATGTCAATTTTTGAATTAGATAGAAGAAAGCAAAAAACCATGTATTTTTTGTAGGTTGAGTCTTTGTTGGTCAACAACAACAAACAAAACTTAAGTTGTCAATGCACAATTCCTGCTGAAGAACTTCAAATTCATTGTTAATTTGTTATTAATGACCATTGAAAATTTAGTTGTGAGGATGTTGGACCTAGAAAAATCTAGTAGAAGCTCTAAGATGTCAACTAGTTTTAGGAATTTTTTATTGTCAGTTTGCCTTATAGGGGTAGTTAGGTAGGTACTTGTCCACACATGTCCCAATTAGTAAACTCATAAGAAAACTTAGATGCAAGTATGTGGTTGTTTGAGGATAGGTAGGTTTAAATGAGGAAGGATCAATTGAATGGCTTGGACATGTGCAGTGAAGGAAAATGAGTATGATGGAATTATAGTTATTGAGCAATGAGGATCATATATGGATGGGCCTAAATGAATATGAATAGTGATTAAAAAACATATGTTAGTTGATAATTTAATCAAGGAGGAAAGGATTTATTTATTTAAACCTATAAGCGAAGATTCTCAGTTTAAGGGATTATGCATCTCATGGTCAACATTAATGGTGATGTTATTACTTGTATTTGAACTTCTCTATTCAGCACCAAAGCAGCAGTTTCAAGCCCACTATGCAAAAAGTTCCTTGGAGAAGATTAGTTTGTAGTGGCTATAACATACCAATACATGCCTTTATCCTCAGGTTAGCAATTCATGAAAAATTATTAACAGAGTGCACATGGTCAATAGAGGTATGGAGGTTTCCCCAGAATTTCCATTTTGTAATTCAGGACATAAAATTGTTAACCATCTATTTTTTGAATGTGGAATCAGTAGAGGTGTGGAATGTTGTTACAAAATTTGTTTTGATAGACAATATCCCTTGGAAATGGAGTGAGCTTATCCCTTGGTTATAAAAAGGTGAAGTGGAAAAGGATGTGGGGCTAAGATCAATAGAGCTATATATTATATACTACGTTTAACTTAATATCATATCGCAAGCTAGAAATGAAGTGATAGTCAAGAAGAATTTGCTTGATGCTTTAGTACTTTCTCAAAAAGCTATTTTCTTCATTAAGGTGCAACTTGATGAAATTTCTAAAATAGCATATAAGAACTTCGACATCGCCGATCATAAGAGAGACCTAAAGGATCTGTGGCATAACCAAACTTATGAAAAGTGTTGTACTGCTCATCAAATAAAAACGGTTGGATGGAGACGTCCTCGATGAAGTCGACCTTGTGATTGCGCATTCCCTAGGCAACACCGTCCTTGGCGAAGGGATGGGCTGGGCTGTGGAGCGGGGCCCAAAGCTGGTCGTAGGTAGGGTTACAGGAGATGGACTTCGTGGGAGGGAGATGTGAGGGCAAGAGGAATCATCGTCGTCTTTATCATTGGGATGTTCTTGAGCTTGATGATTTGGTTGAGATTTGGGTTCACCGTCATCGTGAGATGGGAGTAGCATTGGAGGAGATCCATGGGGGTATTTTTAGGGGAGAAAACACCCTAGATTTCGAGGGGTTTTCTAGGGTGTTTTTGAGGTGTGATTTTCTTTGTCGGGAGATGATCTGATGATGGTTGGACGAAGGGGGTGGCTTGTAAAATGGGCCGCGAGTAAGGATCATAATAATGGGCCTAGTTTTGAAGTCCTGGTCAATTTTAGGACTTATTATGGACTTTTTACTTATATACCCCAAAAATGAATAATATTTGCAGATTTACCCCTCCCTCCAAATCACATATTTGCCCCAATCCATCCTCCATAAAACTCTAACGCAGGAAAAATTATTACCATCCGTTGTTCGCATCTCACCTCCGTCAATTTCAGCCACGAAAAAAAGTAAGCACCTTTTTTCGTCTTGATTTTTTTTGTTAATTCTCTATGTATTCCTTCTTCTTTTTTTTCTAAGAAGAGGAGGTAGAAGAACTGAGGATGAGAAGTAATAAAGTAGGAAAGAGAGGAACAAAAATTGAACTTCCAAATAAGGAAGAATAACTAATTCATGTGAAAACACAGTAAAATTTGATTTTTAGAGGGAGACTAAGGGAGGTAGGGAGCATAGAACCTTGTCAAGTATAATTTGAATTTAAAGCTACATGTGCACGAGATATGATTTTGTGCTTATTCTTCTATCATTGTAGTATCCTCTTTCTCAGGGATAGTTCTGGTCTTACTTTCTCCGTGTATCATCAAACCTTTTTTATATTGTTACTTCAAAGTTTCGGCTTTATCTTGTAATCTGTAGGATTCCTTTAGTTTCCACTTTTCAATTATTGTAGCTGATTTAAACTTATTCCCTACAACATACTTATGTATTTAAACTTTAAGGTACAGAGCTTAAGAAACAAGGAATAATAATAACCAAAACTAACAATCTAGACCCAAAAACAAATAGGTTGGAAATTCGTTCTTTCTCATTGATTCTCAAAGACCATATATGTCAATTTTTTAATTTAAAAGCAAAATATCACGTATTCTAATTCTAGTCTTGGTTCGCCAACAATAACAAACAACAGACACCAAGGCACAATTCCTGCTGAAAACTACCTCAAATTCGTTGACATTAAAGGGCATTGAAAATTTAGTTCTAAAGATGCTGGACCTAGAGCAATCTAGTAGAAGCTCTAAAACATCAATCTAGTAGAAGCTCTAAAATGTCAACTGCTTTAAGGAAAATCTTTATTGTCAGTTTGCCTTTATAGATAGCTATTTTTACGTTGGGATTTTTTTTTCTTTTTTTCTGCTTTTTTTTTTTGGGTGCACTTGTGTGTGTACGTGGGTACTTATTCCCACATGTCCCAATCAGTAAACTCAAAAACTTTAGACGCAACTACATGGTTGTTTGGTGGTAGTTAGCTTCTATTAAGGATGAAATGAGGGGGAATCAATAGAATGGCTCGGACATGTGCAGTGAAGAAAAATAAATCTGTTAGAATCATAGTCAATTGAGCATTGAGGATCAGAGATAGAACTAAATGAATATGAATAGAGATTGAATATGTTAGTTGATAATCTAATCAATGATATAGCCTTAGGAGAATTTAATGGAGGAAAAGATTCATGTATCCGAACTCATATGTTTGAGATAAAAGTTTTATTGTTCTTGTTGTGTTTATCTACCTCGTTTAGTAGTACAAGCTAACGCAATCCTTGTTATTGCTAGTTCATCCTGTTGAACCTACTTTAGCATGTTTCAAATAAATATGCTGAAAACCCCAACTGAATAATTTATTGCATTGTCTATTTATCCTTTTAACAGTGTATCAGCTGCCTTTTAGATTAGTCTTAAACAATTTGCCAGTGCCACCAATAGTTTTTGATAGATAGTCCTCTGTAACCTACAAAAGCAAGTGTGAAACAAATATATGAGAATGCACGGCAATCTATATCATTGATTTCAATAATAATCTTAAGAAGAGTCGTACTATCTTCAGCCCTTTTTCTCTTTTTCTATTCTTTATTTTTCTCTTTTTCTTCTACTTCTCTCTATTATTTCCTATATAATTCTCTATGTATATAATTCTCTATATATCTCCAGGTCATTATCTATTTTTGGGGTTTTATCAATCCAAACCAGCAAAGCGTAAAAGAAGTATGGACACGCGTGGATATTTTTCTTATGTTAGATATGTCTAGAGACTCTGAACACACCTGAGAATACTAAGGAAACATGCCTTTAAGGCATAGATTTTATTATTTAAGATGAGTTTCTTAATTCTTTTTTCCTTTTTTGTTGCGTGGACGAGTAAAACACACTTGACATGGTAGTACGTATCAGTTCTCACCTCTGATAAAAAAATTCTGGTTATAGTAAGTGCCATTTTCCTACCATCTAACTAGCTTCTCCTTAATGGTTCGTTATCCTTTCTTATACCCTCATAATATCAATGCCTGTCATACTTCTTAGTCCTTCACTTGTTTCTTTCCTGTTGGTATTTCCTGTTTTGTTATCATTCTATCTGGGAACTTGAGTTGTACTCATCTTTCCATATGCTAATCAGTCCCTTTTTTCTTGTAAATAAATTTGTTTCTGTTTGAGAAAATGTCTGACCAAAAGTACTTATGGTATAACACACAATCATATTGAGAATGCATATGGAGAATATGCAGACTTCTTGCAAAACGGAACTATTGTTTATCATGCTAGGCATTCCTAGCGTTGAATAAACGCTTCCTTGTGATTTGTGTTAAAGTTTCCTCTTAATCTGAATATATGATACATGATTTTCCCCTTGATGGTTATGTATGTGAAATGAATGAAAGGAAAGGAATGCATGCACAAAAGAATACATCGCTCATGTAGCAAAACGATATTTCAAATGGTTTGCTGGAGAGCTCTCTTGAATTTGATATGAGCAACTGAAAATCACTCAAGTAAATGGAGTACTTGAAAGTACGATGTATGCACCAAATATTGTTTTCAGGGTTGAGGTTTTTCTCTTTCAAAATTGTTGTAAACATTTTATCTCCAAATAGTGTTTTTCTGCTTTGTATGTCCACTTCGATTTTTAATTTATATCGATAATCAAGGGTGATGTTTTTTGCATAACATACATTTGCTAGTATGTTCTCCTTGCTGGATTTGAGATGCATCGTTTCTGTAATCTTATGCAGCAATTTCAGCTATGGAAGTTAACTCTTTGACTGCTGTAAATTCTGAATCAAGAGCGAAAGCCACTCTACAGCTTGGTTCAGAAACTTTTTCAATTAAATCAAGCACTGGCATTCTCTCTCAACAGTTGGCTGCGATGAAGGAGGAGAGCATGGGCATACTCAAAGAGTTCATCAGCAAGCATAATGTCCCAAATGATGTGCCTGATGAATCCATTGAGAGCTCTACTGAAGATGAAGCTGAAGAACTCGACAATCCACCAAAGAAATCGAAGAAGCAAACATAACCAATGCATTATCTGATGTTTCTCTGAGAGCTTCCATTATGTTTAAATTCAGAAATTCAACTGTAACTAACCACTTCATATTTTAGTCAACCTTGCATGTAGCTTTGCCTTAGACATCTCAATCTCTTTACTTTCGTTCAAAAAGCTTTTCTGATTGAAGTTAATATATCTGTGGGATGCGGCTTTGCCGGTCAAAATGCCTTAACATTCAATTGCGAAAAGCGGAGTTGGTTTTTATTTTGCCTCTGTTGATAATTTTTGTATTGGTGGTAATTTTCATGGCATCAAGTTTTTCAAATAGGCAGTAATGTAGAACAAGAAGATTGTTTAGAAGTACTTTAAAAATTTTAAATGTACTTGTCATCTATTTCGTTGTGTAACTTGTGCAATCACAGTTTGCAATTAAACGTTTGTCAGTATAAATTCATTTATCTTTACTGACAAATTTCCATATTAAGAAGCATGCATGTTAATGTAGTCCCACCTGAGCTATACAATTTGTTAAATTATCTTTCAACACTTAAAAATATTTCTTAGAACTAAGTTCTATTGATTTTTTTTTTTTTGTCGGCATGAATTAGTCTTATTTAATATCAAAGTATAGAAAACAATTTCTGACTCCAGCTCCTTGCAAGAAACCCCCAAAAGACTGTATACATTATAAACTCAACCTTCAAAACACAAAACTGCTATCTACAGCAAACCAAAAGACTGAAACAGACTCCCACCTTTTTTCAACACTTCGGCCTCTAAAAGCAAACAAAATTTATAGAGTTTATATACTGCTTCATAATTTCTTTGTACCAAGCAAAAACCACACACAAGAATGCAACAGAACAAAAAGTTCCGGCAAGAAACAAAACCACCACACCATCTTCAATCCTTCTTTACAAATTGAGGAGACTTTTAGTATTCATCTGCACGAAATGCATTAAGTTTAGCAATCACAGTTTTACAACCCCACCTGAAACTTTCCGCCACAGAGGGCATAGAGAATTTACCTTTATCCCTCTTCTAGTTTTGGCGTGCTAAAATTCACAGAGGGCATAGACAATTTTACTCATCAACTTTCTCACATAGAGGGCATAGAGAATTTACCTTCATCCGTCTCCTCCAAGATAAAAAAGATGTTTTATTGAGAACTTATTCGAACAAAATGTGTAAGCAACAAGATCCAACTCTTGTTCAGCCGGTTTACTAGCAGAACAAGGTGACTTCGAGCTGTACACCAAATCAAACACAGGTGTCACACAAACCATTTGCAAGTGACATCCTTATGATACCACAAGACCAACATATATTTGTGTGATATCAGAATGTTACCTGTGCAACATACGTTGATAAAAAAGCAGGTTATAGAATATAGTTTAACAACCCAAGGAAATATGACAAAACCCAATTTATGTAACTAAAGAGAGCCAACAAATCCAAGACATGACCACCACTTACAGAAGAAGTTAGCAGGGGACATGCATACCATAGACCAAACCATCCATCAAGTTCAGAAACATTCAGTTAAAAACATAATCAAATCTTCTAGTCATACCCTGGATTTGCCCTAATTACAACTCCCATACGATCAATAAAACATAAAACTAAAAAAGTACGATAAAGTTTGCAGAGAAAAGAAATTAGGTCACTCAAACGCCCACTGGTTCTCCCTCCTGACTTCCTCCTCTTCCTCAGGCGTGAAGTCGTTCTTGATGTCGAAGGACTGGCGAATCTCCTCTGGCGTCTTTCCCTTGATCATGTCTGCCACAGTTTGGCATGTCAAATCCAAGAGTCCCTTAATGTTCAGATAGTTTGCAGCCTGAAAACCAACAATAAGAGGTCGGTTACAGCACCATTACATAATATAATATGATCACAACTGAAGATTTATAATAGAGAACATACCATCTCATAGGCCAAAACAAAATAGGGAAGAATATGGGAACTATATACATAATTCTCATTTTTGTATGAAATAGGACTGATGGAGGGGGGAAAAAGTATAAACATGCTAAGACTTGTGAAACCGAAAAGTGAAGGGTGAGTTTATGGTCCTAATATTTGGTACAAAAGCTTGCAATATCCCACAGTACAAAGTAGCTTAACTGCTAACACAGTACAAAAGGATGTTAATACCTACCGTTAACAGTGTGAACAACTCTTAGCACCAATTAAGCAAAAGCATTTCATTCTCTAAAAGCTAATATAGAGGAACAAGACAAGAGCATCATTGCTCGCAATAATTAAAAGAACACTTAAAAAGCACAATAAGCCATTCCCTTGCACATCCTTTTCACATGATTTACTGTTTAACTTTTTTTGAAAACCAAGATCTTCAACAAACTATATCCACACACAGAAAGCACGAAAGTATGCATACCAACTTCTTAACGATCAGGGAACTGATACCATAAGCAACACACTGAGAAAATAATTTAGACCAACATGATTACCATGAGCTACTCACTGAGACTAAATAAATTAAACAAACACAATGGATCATAAAATTGACAATGAGAGCAATTTATCAAATTCCTTCCCAAAGATCGGAAGACTTGAACATCTCCTCTATGAAATCAATCCTACCAAAATGTTTAGGACTTAATGCTAAGCAGAATTAAGGGCAAATTTGGATGGACAGAAGAAAAAAAAAGTATCAGAGTTTATTTAAAAGTACAGTTACATTGAACCAAAATTGATGTCGAGGATGACCGCGAAAAATGAAGGTATATGATATGCATGCAACTATAAAAGATAGATGGCATACCAAGTAGAGGATAAAACAAGAGAGAAGCCACTGTGATGATATGGGCAAGTGACATAGACCATATACGTGCTAATCAAGAGTGACAACATTGTAACTATTGGTATGATGACAAGGACTAGAGATAAGACATAAACGAGAACAGATGGAAGAAATCAAAGGATGTAACAGTTGATTTACTGGAGAAAATGGTCTTTAACAATTGAATGAAGAAGTAACTCATGTAGCACTTTGCAGACCTTGACAAGGGGGTTTTATTATTCCATTGATGAGCTAATGAGAAAAATCATATTTCTGTTTTAGGATAAAGAGTTTTCACATTGCAATCTCGATGAATCTTGAACTACCATTTAATGAACCCCATAATCAAGAACTTAACAATCTGTTCATAGTGGATTAGAGTTGTAGATCATACCCACCCACCCCTCCCAACCCCCACCCACCCCCAAACCCCCAACACACACACACACACACACACACACACACACACACACAAAATCAAGCTTTATTAAGTCCTTTCGCACACCTTAGCTCCCATCAATATTACTATATCACGTACTCCCTTCAACAATTTAACATCTATTTGGGTATTTCACCTAAAAGTAATTTGAGCCCCTTCAATAGTCTATATCTACATGAATAAGACTGCAAAAAATCATGTCTTTACATGTTACCTATGTTGCATTGGTACCGGTACGGGTACGGGACACGACAAATTTGTAAAAGGTAAGGTACGAGGACACTGCTATATAAATATTTATACACATATTATATATTGGAATTAATAATTTATATGAGAACAAGGATGAGAATTAAAATTCCTGTAACATTTTTATGGTTTTTTTATTATGTAGATTATAAATTGGAAAATCATTAGTTTTTGAACTAGACATCCAAATGACCCTTCCAAATCATAATTCAGAACCTGATCTATGTCCAACGAGTTTCAAGAACTGGATGTGAAGTGTAGGATATATGTCAAAAAAATGTATGAGTAGTGTTTTAAATTATAACATGAATCGTATAATTGAGTACATGCCCGAATAAATAAATGCAAACATGCAAGAAGTGTCAAGGGAGTTTGGTATGGGTACGGGTATGGTGCGGGTATGCCTTTAGATTAGAAGTGCACAGGTAACATAGCATGTTAGTAATAAGTAGGAAACTCGCAACTGCTAGAACAGGAAAGAAGTGACAATTTCTTCCAACCAAATTAGATTGCAGAATCTTCCTTGGAACTAATATTTTTTCTCAAGCATAACCGCCAAGGGGTTCGTCAAGGATGCTCATCTGATGGAGTTAAAATAATTGTAATGTCTACCCTCAGAAACTATTCCCAAATACATGTTCTCTAATGGCATAATGGAAAACAAATACAACTTTTTAAAAGAACACTGTTTATAATAATAATAATAATAATATGAATAGTCTGTTGCAAAAAATATCAGTTGGTATCAAATAAAAATAAACATAAACGTCCCTTTCCATACAATTTAGGAATAAATATGACTTGATTGTATCCATCGGATGCAGTTCCACTAATCACGTCATCTAAGAAGTGTGATTCATCCAGCATCCTACATGACAGTACATTCACATTCTCTCTTGATGGGGGAAAAAGGGGTCAGGGTCTTCAGATAATGCTCTAGTCTAAAGCCCATTGATATTGTTTCTCTAAGGAAATTCACAATCTAGGGTAGCATCTCACATCTTAGCTCAGTTCTCAAGACTGTAGAGAAGGTAATGAGTTGGGAGTTGGGGTCATCCTACAAAATACCATTTCGAATGTTATAACATCTGCCCCTAAAGCTTCAACTTAAAATTGGGGCTGATAAAGGGTTGGGGCCATCCTACAAAAAACCGTGTAGATTCATCTATTTCTATTACCAATCGAGATATTTGTCCATATTCACTAAAGGCTTGGGGGTCATAGCTTGACATTATTGGTGATATCGTGCTCACGATAGAAGTTGAAATCACAACCATCTTTACAATCCTAATGACCTCTACTACGTTCTCAAAACTGTAGGGAAGGTAAAGGGTTGGGGATATCCTACAAGCAAAGCTTTTCGAATGTCATATGGAACTGACATCTGCCCCTAAAGATTCAACTTAAAGAATTGAAGCTGATAAAGGGATGGGGTCATCCTAAAAAAAACCGTGTAGATTCATCTATTTCTATTACCAATCGAGATATATGTCCATATTCACTAAAGGCTTAGGCTCATAGCTTGATCTTATTGGTGATATCGCGATCACGATGGAAGTTGAAATCATATCCATCTTTATCATCCTAGTGACCTCTACCACATCCTCTACTGCGATGGTTGCTCCTACCAAGGTCGGGTGCCCTCCCCACGTCAAGGTTGCTTTCCCAGTGACCAACTCTTAGGATTCTGGATGTGCACATTGATGTTGTCTAACGTGCTCTTGATGTATAGCAAGAGTTTATCTCAGTCCTTATCATCTATCGTTCATAAGCATACTACGTCGAAAAAAATCGGGTGATCTAACTTAAGCAAATTTGATGTAAGATGCAGGAACATCATAATAGGGGATATACACCTAATAAATGCAATAAGGGTGTTGATGGAATCATGAAAATGCATATTCCTTTGTTAACTAGACCAACACCCAAAATTCACAGACACTACATGAATGTTCTCCATAAGGTCGCTAAGAATAATATGTATATCTCAATGAGATGATGAATAAACTCACAAGATACACTGGCAACTATGTGTAATATAATAACAATTGATGAAGAGTATGAACACAAGCACTCAAGGTTCAAAATTCAAATCAAAAGAGCGATGATCGTTATACTTGTCAGCAAGAATTGTTTCCTTTTCCAAATACTTACAAGGGTGAGCACAATTTTCTCCTTTTTTTTAATTAAAAAAAATTCTTTAAAAGCAAAAGATCTTCGGCCGAATTAGATGACTCATACTTATAGGAAAGTTATAGTTAACTATTTAGTTGTTTAGATCTAATTGTTGGAATTGAGTCATCTTGTATTAATCCTGACCGAAATCATGCATCAATTGTTAAATAATCTTTATATTTTTGTAACTTCAGATTTGATGACCAAATTTTTATAATTCATGAAGAGATTCTGAAATTTGAATAGGCATAACAACAAAATCACAAAAAAAAAAAACTAATCAAATCCCAAAGGAAAAAAAGAAAAAAAAAAGCAAAAGAAAACCTTACCAAGATGAGATCAAAGAGCGTAGCCTGATCAACCTTCATAAATTCCTCATCCCAAGCCTTGATCTCATCAGCAGCGGTCTTCTCGTCAGAACTCGATCCCTTCTCAACGTGCTTCTTGCAGTACTCAATCACCTTGGCGTTGGCGTTGGCGTGCTTCTTGCAGTACTCAATCACCTTGGCGAGGATCTTGCTGTTGACGTTGGGCAAAGGGATCCCGGTCTCAGCGCAGTCGTCCTCTATCATGTGCTTGATCGTCTGCGACTCCATGGCCACCTCCTGATCAACCTCGAAGATCTCGCCGTCGGAGCTCTTCAGCGTGATCTTCTTCTCGCTCGCCATAGCCGCTTGATTTGATTGAGAGAGAGCGAGAGGAAACCCTAGAAAAGAGAAATTGGGAGAGACTTGAGAGCACGATGAAAGAAAAGGGGGAAATTGGGGCCTTATTTATACGGTAACTAATTGAGGTCGGTGGGGGCCACAGGTGTCCTTGTTGCTTTTGGAAGCGGAGAAGAAATTCCACGTTTAAGGATTGGGCTGATCAAGTATTAGGCCCATTAAGTCCCGACTTACGTCGGTGGCTACGAACGAGTTTTGTTTCCCAGTGACCAACTCTTAGGATTCTGGATGTGCACATTGATGTTGTCTAACGTGCTCTTGATGTATAGCAAGAGTTTATCTCAGTCCTTATCATCTATCGTTCATAAGCATACTACGTCGAAAAAATCGGGTGATCTAACTTAAGCAAATTTGATGTAAGATGCAGGAACATCATAATAGGGGATATACACCTAATAAATGCAATAAGGGTGTTGATGGAATCATGAAAATGCATATTCCTTTGTTAACTAGACCAACACCCAAAATTCACAGACACTACATGAATGTTCTCCATAAGGTCGCTAAGAATAATATGTATATCTCAATGAGATGATGAATAAACTCACAAGATACACTGGCAACTATGTGTAATATAATAACAATTGATGAAGAGTATGAACACAAGCACTCAAGGTTCAAAATTCAAATCAAAAGAGCGATGATCGTTATACTTGTCAGCAAGAATTGTTTCCTTTTCCAAATACTTACAAGGGTGAGCACAATTTTCTCCTTTTTTAATTAAAAAATTCTTTAAAAGCAAAAGATCTTCGCCGAATTAGATGACTCATACTTATAGGAAAGTTATAGTTAACTATTTAGTTGTTTAGATCTAATTGTTGGAATTGAGTCATCTTGTATTAATCCTGACCGAAATCATGCATCAATTGTTAAATAATCTTTATATTTTGTAACTTCAGATTTGATGACCAAATTTTTATAATTCATGAAGAGATTCTGAAATTTGAATAGGCATAACAACAAAATCACAAAAAAACTAATCAAATCCCAAAGGAAAAAAGAAAAAAAGCAAAAGAAAACCTTACCAAGATGAGATCAAAGAGCGTAGCCTGATCAACCTTCATAAATTCCTCATCCCAAGCCTTGATCTCATCAGCAGCGGTCTTCTCGTCAGAACTCGATCCCTTCTCAACGTGCTTCTTGCAGTACTCAATCACCTTGGCGAGGATCTTGCTGTTGACGTTGGGCAAAGGGATCCCGGTCTCAGCGCAGTCGTCCTCTATCATGTGCTTGATCGTCTGCGACTCCATGGCCACCTCCTGATCAACCTCGAAGATCTCGCCGTCGGAGCTCTTCAGCGTGATCTTCTTCTCGCTCGCCATAGCCGCTTGATTTGATTGAGAGAGAGCGAGAGGAAACCCTAGAAAAGAGAAATTGGGAGAGACTTGAGAGCACGATGAAAGAAAAGGGGGAAATTGGGGCCTTATTTATACGGTAACTAATTGAGGTCGGTGGGGGCCACAGGTGTCCTTGTTGCTTTTGGAAGCGGAGAAGAAATTCCACGTTTAAGGATTGGGCTGATCAAGTATTAGGCCCATTAAGTCCCGACTTACGTCGGTGGCTACGAACGAGTTTTGTTTCAAAAGGGACACGTTCACTTTTTTCAAAAGGGAAATATTCACGTTTTTTGACTTGGAAAGAACTCTATAATACACCGTAGAGTTGTAGACGTAATATATGATATTAAAGATAGTTTCTTCCGAAAATTATCGCATACAAATCATGTGAGGTAATTAGTTAGTAACAAGAAGATCACACAAGATAAGATACTACGAGTTTTTTAAAAAGAGGGAAGTTTGTGATGTAGTTAGGTACTCTAGGATTTATATCCAGATTTAAAATTTGAAAATCGAAATAATTTGCTTTGTTGAATCATGAACTATCTATAAACAAAATTTCCAATGACTTCTATCAAAACAAAATTTCTAATGAATTCCATCAACAAGTGAAAAATTAATTGAATTTATGAAACTTTCTGACTATTTTAGATAGTTGATTGGCACTTACTAGATCATATCTAATAGCATGGATTTCCAAGCATTCAGAAATTAGAATAAAAGCTACCCACTATATTTTTTATTGTCTACATTTTGATATGAGAAGCAATATAAACAAAACCAAAGACTACCACGGAGAAACTTTCCACAATTTGCTTACAGACAAAGAATGTTGATCCGTCTACATCTATATATCTGATGCAATTTTAGGTTTGAATAAATCATACTGTTGGATCTGAGCCCTAACGCATACTTGTAAGCATTAACGTAAGCAACAACAAGCATTTAAATTCTCTATGGTCAAGATAGGTAAAATAAAATTTTAAAAAAAACTGAGCTTCATTTACAAACTATATCATGGTGGGGTTTGGGAAACAATCAACAAGGTTTGTATGATACAGAAAATGAGAATACAAAATTTACAGTAGAACAACTCTAAAATCTTAATGACTGGTGCAAATTGCTATTACTTTTGGTATAGAAGTAACAGAACAAATTGCAAAGCAGCTCGCAATTGGCAGTTAATGTTCCATATATGAGAGGGGGGAGAGCTCGTTTTAGTCTTTTTCTCGACTCGAAGTGAAGCATGACGAGGAGGATATATATATATATATATATATATATATATATATATATATATATATATATATATATATATATATATATATATATATATATATATATATATATATATATATATATATATATATATATTGAAAAATGGAAAAACTTGGTACCAAGTTCCTCAAAGGAACTTGGTAGTGATGTGGACAATTCTAGCCCACACAGTAGAACAACTCTAAAATCTTAATGACTGGAGCAAATTGCTATTACTTTTGGTATAGAAGTAACAGAACAAATTGCAAAGCAGCTCGCAATTGGCAGTTAATGTTCCATATATGAGAGGGGGGAGAGCTCGTTTTAGTCTTTTCTGGACCTGAAAGTGAAGCATGACGAGGAGGAGATTGTAGGCAATAAAAATTGCCTTAATCCCTGCACAGCAACTCGGAACAAGCAAAAGAGCTTAAGGGTCCATCTGAGTGAAGTCAGGCCCGCCTAAAAGTTGAGTTCACCTGAATGCTTGACTTTACAAAATAAACAAAAGTGCTGATATCTCTCAAACCGGAAGGAATTGGGCAAAATGACCGGAGCAAACCAAACCCTTCGGGTCGGTTTGGTTGGCTCCGTCTCGTCGAGATAGTCGATTTTCATATATAATTCGTCCAATTCCGACGTACGGTTTGAAAGTTACGACCTGTTCTTCGTAGCATGTTCTGGAGCTCGCCTGCAAAGGAGCTCAGCTCGCCTCAAGAGCAAGCTCGCATGAAGACCTGGAGCTCGCCTGCGTGCTTGAAGCTCATCTGCACAAGGCAAGCTCGCCCGCAAGCTCGCCTGGCACCCAAGCTCGCTCAGATGATCTAGTCTTGCCTAAAGACCAAGCTCGCTCAGATGATCTAGTCTTGCCTAAAGACCAAGAGCTCGCGCTGTAGCTGGAGCTCGCCCGGACTTGTGCTTGAGCTTGCCTACACTGTAGCTCGAGCTCGCCATCCATATCTACCTCGCCTGCTTGGAAGAAGGCCTGAAGCTCGCCTGCAGACCTTGGTTCGCCTGCATGCCAGAGCCCGCCAAAGACCAAGCTCGCCCGCATGCTTGAAGCTCATCTCGCACAAGGCAAGCTCGCCTCAAGATGCTTGAAGCTCTACGCATAAGGCGTGCTCGCCTGTGTTTCCCAAGACCGCCCACTTGAAGCATGGGAGATGTCACATCCCATAGTGGTCACATTCCACAGAGGGCATGGTACTCCTCACCCATTAGTGGTCACATCCCACAAGTCAAAGGGATGGCACCATAGAGAGTATGGCTCTCCTCAACTAGGCATGGCCATATCCCACAAATCAAGGAAGTGGCCATGCCTCTCCTTGCCTATTTATAAGCCACCATCTCCACATGAGAAGAGGGGGGGGGCATCTTCTGGAGAGGCTTGGCAAATTTAAAGTCTCAATCTGAATTCTCAGATCTGGAGACTCTTGGCTCTTCGCAAACTCTTGCATCGTAGCCCTGTCCAAGCAAGCTCGGGTAGAACCGAACTCAACCACGCCGGAGCTTCTATCACAGATCGAAGCCCGACCGACGCCGATCGGATCGCCCAAGGGAAGCAAACTCAATTCGAGCATCGAGGGAGGCGTCCTACCGCTACCGACGAACCCACGTTAAACAAGAAGGGCCTTCCCTTCGCTTCTGTTGTAAAAGACCTATTCTTGATTTGTAAACAAGCCATTCAAACAATACAAATCCGAGAGGAGATTTTTACACCAAACAGAAGATGGCGACCACAGTGGGAGAAACCATTTCCTCAACCGAGATGGTGGTGGCGCAATTCGACGATATTGCGGAAGGGACGACAGTCGAGTCCCTTGTGATCGAGTTCGAGGAGTACTTATCTTCATCCTCCTCCAGCGGCAGTGCATCTCGCAAGTGCTACAGAGTCGCACGTGTGGTCCAGCCCCAAGTGACGGAGGCAACCATGCCTGAGAGCTCTGCCCGAGCAAACGCAGGGGGTTCTGTTCCCCCCGAGGCAGTTGAGGCCGACCAGAAGACCAAGCACGGGTGCGAGGTTCCCAATTCTGGCGAGCTGCGCCAATCAGGCGAGCCCACCTACTCAGGCGGGCTTTGCTCCATTAGCCAAGTTTCCAATCCTGGCGAACTTCGCAAATCTGGCGAGCTCAGCAATACAGATGAAGTTCCACACTCTGGCAAACTTTGTAAATCTAGCAAACTCTGTAGTTCGGGCGGGTTTCATAAAACAGGCGGACTTCACCAAGCTCGCCTAACAGCCCAACTTCGTCCGCAAGCTGACCTTCGCCAAAAAGGCAAAGCATCAGCCGGATCGGCGCCGCGGCCAAGCTTCGCCCAACAGGCGAGCCTCACCAGGCTGCACCTCGCCAACACACTCGCACTCAGACAGGGGTGGCTTTTCCGTCTGGTTACACGCGCTCAGTGCCCGTCTCTGACGACGACGACGGCTATTGCTCGGCAGTGGCAACATCTCAGGCTTCAAGCTCTATTCAGGGCAGAAGCGTGGAAGTGCACATGACCGACATCTCGGATGAAATATCCAGGAGACTCGGCGAGCAACAAGCAACCATCAACTCTATGAAAGAGACGTTGGAGCAGCTTCTGAGCGAGAAGAAGAAGAAGAAAAGGAGGACTTCGCGGACTTTGCGGAAATCCTCAAAGCGCAAAGAGCGGAGGCCTACTCCTCCTCACACATCTTCTGATTCCTCACCCGAGTCATCTGGAGGAGCGTCATCTTCGGGTCATAATCGAAGAGACGAAAGACTTGACGAGCTCCAAAGTCAACTCGACGCCTTGAAGCTCCAGAAGGGCATGAACAAGCCGGGGGTGGCCAGACCATATCCAATTGAATGGGATACGGTCTCCTACCCGGCAAAGTTCGAGCCACTGGACCTCCTACAGTTCGATGGCAAGGGTTCTCCTACCCAACACATTTACTACTTCCAGGCGCAAGAATCGACACATAATGGGAAACGATCCCATTATGACTCGATTATTTATTGGCACCCTCAAGGGGTTGCTTTTGAATGGTTTCAGATTGGAACCCGGGTCCATCACTTGCCGGAAGGACATGGAAAGGCTCTTCATGGCCGATTCTTCGACGATGATAGAAGTGTCTATAACGCTACTGTGTGAGGAAGAAAGAATCAGAAGCAACTTTGTCAAGAGATTCAGAACCGATCACGGTCTGCGGATCGATTTCGAGGCCACTCTCATCGAGATGTGCCTAATAATCTCTCCATCAACATTTTGTCTAATATGGGCTGTCGTGGCTTCGCTCGTGGAAAGACTTAACCCGCCAAGGAGAACAAGTCGAGAGCGTTCGCCGCATGGAGGTCAAGAGCTATTTGAATTTCGAGGAGGTGACGACCAAGATACCTTGGTGGTGGCGACCGCTTCCTCATCAAAACTCTTTTCAAGTAAGCCCCTGATGGCATCTGCAGAGCTCGCCAACGCGGAACCAAGCTATGGGACCGATTGCGAAGACTTGGCTACCATCGGCCAAAGATGATCGTTGATGCTTATATGCGTCAATCGCCGGAGGACCAGCATCCGACGGCAAATTCTTGAAAAAGTACTACTCGTAGTCTTCTTTCAAACTCCCACTAAGTTATCATGTTAACAGTCACATCTGATAACTAATTTCCTCCAAATTCCCTCGCCAATCCTCCTCAACAGGATGGCGGGTCTAAAACTATCATGTTAACAATCACCTCGATATTTCGAGAAGAAGAAGAAGAAGAAGAAGAAGAAGAAGAAGAAGAAGAAGAAGAAGAAGAAGAAGAAGAAGAAGAAGAAGAAGAAGAAGAAGAAGAAGAAGAAGAAGAAGAAGAAGAAGAAGAAGAAGAAGAAGAAGAAGAAGAAGAAGAAGAAGAAGAAGAAGAAGAAGAAGAAGAAGAAGAAGAAGAAGAAGAAGAAGAAGAAGAAGAAGAAGAAGAAGAAGAAGAAGAAGAAGAAGAAGAAGAAGAAGAAGAAGAAGAAGAAGAAGAAGAAGAAGAAGAAGAAGAAGAAGAAGAAGAAGAAGAAGAAGAAGAAGAAGAAGAAGAAGAAGAAGAAGAAGAAGAAGAAGAAGAAGAAGAAGAAGAAGAAGAAGAAGAAGAAGAAGAAGAAGAAGAAGAAGAAGAAGAAGAAGAAGAAGAAGAAGAAGAAGAAGAAGAAGAAGAAGAAGAAGAAGAAGAAGAAGAAGAAGAAGAAGAAGAAGAAGAAGAAGAAGAAGAAGAAGAAGAAGAAGAAGAAGAAGAAGAAGAAGAAGAAGAAGAAGAAGAAGAAGAAGAAGAAGAAGAAGAAGAAGAAGAAGAAGAAGAAGAAGAAGAAGAAGAAGAAGAAGAAGAAGAAGAAGAAGAAGAAGAAGAAGAAGAAGAAGAAGAAGAAGAAGAAGAAGAAGAAGAAGAAGAAGAAGAAGAAGAAGAAGAAGAAGAAGAAGAAGAAGAAGAAGAAGAAGAAGAAGAAGAAGAAGAAGAAGAAGAAGAAGAAGAAGAAGAAGAAGAAGAAGAAGAAGAAGAAGAAGAAGAAGAAGAAGAAGAAGAAGAAGAAGAAGAAGAAGAAGAAGAAGAAGAAGAAGAAGAAGAAGAAGAAAAGGAGGACTTCGCGGACTTTGCGGAAATCCTCAAAGCGCAAAGAGCGGAGGCCTACTCCTCCTCACACATCTTCTGATTCCTCACCCGAGTCATCTGGAGGAGCGTCATCTTCGGGTCATAATCGAAGAGACGAAAGACTTGACGAGCTCCAAAGTCAACTCGACGCCTTGAAGCTCCAGAAGGGCATGAACAAGCCGGGGGTGGCCAGACCATATCCAATTGAATGGGATACGGTCTCCTACCCGGCAAAGTTCGAGCCACTGGACCTCCTACAGTTCGATGGCAAGGGTTCTCCTACCCAACACATTTACTACTTCCAAAACTGGACACATAATGGGAAACGATCCCATTATGACTCGATTATTTATTGGCACCCTCAAGGGGTTGCTTTTGAATGGTTTCAGATTGGAACCCGGGTCCATCACTTGCCGGAAGGACATGGAAAGGCTCTTCATGGCCGATTCTTCGACGATGATACAGAGTGTCTATGGCAACCCCGCTAGTCGCTAAGCGAGGAAGAAAGAATCAGAAGCAACTTTGTCAAGAGATTCAGAACCGATCACATTGCGTCTGCGGATCGATTTCGAGGCCACTCTCATCGAGATGTGCCGAATAATCTCTCCATCAACATTTTGTCTAATATGGGCGCCGTCGTAGCTCGCTCGTGGAAAGACTTAACCCGCCAAGGAGAACAAGTCGAGAGCGTTCGCCGCATGGAGGTCAAGAGCTATTTGAATTTCGAGGAGGTGACGACCAAGATACCTTGGTGGTGGCGACCGCTTCCTCATCAAAACTCTTTTCAAGTAAGCCCCTGATGGCATCTGCAGAGCTCGCCAACGCGGAACCAAGCTATGGGACCGACTGCGAAGACTTGGCTACCATCGGCCAAAGATGATCGTTGATGCTTATATGCGTCAATCGCCGGAGGACCAGCATCCGACGGCAAATTCTTGAAAAAGTACTACTCGTAGTCTTCTTTCAAACTCCCACTAAGTTATCATGTTAACAGTCACATCTGATAACTAATTTCCTCCAAATTCCCTCGCCAATCCTCCTCAACAGGATGGCGGGTCCCCAAAACTATCATGTTAACAAATACCTCGATAGTCCGCACCGCCATTCCGCAAATGACGTTGTCCGATCAAGTCGTCATACTCAAATGTCCCCGAACGGCCGATCCTTTCCGAGCATTCTAATATATTTAGAACAATCGGTGAGTAGTGGCCTACCATGATGTGTCACACTCGGGTTCGCTTTGCCCCAAGAGAAGACAAAGCAGGTTCGCTTTGCCCCAAGAGAAGACAAAGCAGGTTCGCTTTGCCCCAAGAGAAGACAAAGTTTACACGCGGCCAATCCATCGTGTAGCCGGTTGTTATTAAACAACAACTAAATCTATGCCTCTCGGCATAGGGACGAAGAAGAAGAAGAAGAAGAAGAAGAAGAAGAAGAAGAAGAAGAAGAAGAAGAAGAAGAAGAAGAAGAAGAAGAAGAAGAAGAAGAAGAAGAAGAAGAAGAAGAAGAAGAAGAAGAAGAAGAAGAAGAAGAAGAAGAAGAAGAAGAAGAAGAAGAAGAAGAAGAAGAAGAAGAAGAAGAAGAAGAAGAAGAAGAAGAAGAAGAAGAAGAAGAAGAAGAAGAAGAAGAAGAAGAAGAAGAAGAAGAAGAAGAAGAAGAAGAAGAAGAAGAAGAAGAAGAAGAAGAAGAAGAAGAAGAAGAAGAAGAAGAAGAAGAAGAAGAAGAAGAAGAAGAAGAAGAAGAAGAAGAAGAAGAAGAAGAAGAAGAAGAAGAAGAAGAAGAAGAAGAAGAAGAAGAAGAAGAAGAAGAAGAAGAAGAAGAAGAAGAAGAAGAAGAAGAAGAAGAAGAAGAAGAAGAAGAAGAAGAAGAAGAAGAAGAAGAAGAAGAAGAAGAAGAAGAAGAAGAAGAAGAAGAAGAAGAAGAAGAAGAAGAAGAAGAAGAAGAAGAAGAAGAAGAAGAAGAAGAAGAAGAAGAAGAAGAAGAAGAAGAAGAAGAAGAAGAAGAAGAAGAAGAAGAAGAAGAAGAAGAAGAAGAAGAAGAAGAAGAAGAAGAAGAAGAAGAAGAAGAAGAAGAAGAAGAAGAAGAAGAAGAAGAAGAAGAAGAAGAAGAAGAAGAAGAAGAAGAAGAAGAAGAAGAAGAAGAAGAAGAAGAAGAAGAAGAAGAAGAAGAAGAAGAAGAAGAAGAAGAAGAAGAAGAAGAAGAAGAAGAAGAAGAAGAAGAAGAAGAAGAAGAAGAAGAAGAAGAAGAAGAAGAAGAAGAAGAAGAAGAAGAAGAAGAAGAAGAAGAAGAAGAAGAAGAAGAAGAAGAAGAAGAAGAAGAAGAAGAAGAAGAAGAAGAAGAAGAAGAAGAAGAAGAAGAAGAAGAAGAAGAAGAAGAAGAAGAAGAAGAAGAAGAAGAAGAAGAAGAAGAAGAAGAAGAAGAAGAAGAAGAAGAAGAAGAAGAAGAAGAAGAAGAAGAAGAAGAAGAAGAAGAAGAAGAAGAAGAAGAAGAAGAAGAAGAAGAAGAAGAAGAAGAAGAAGAAGAAGAAGAAGAAGAAGAAGAAGAAGAAAAGGAGGACTTCGCGACTTTGCGGAAATCCTCAAAGCGCAAAGAGCGGAGGCCTACTCCTCCTCACACATCTTCGATTCCTCACCCGAAGTCATTCGAGGAGCGTCATCTTCGGGTCATAATCGAAGAGACGAAAGACTTGACGAGCTCCAAAGTCAACTCGACGCCTTGAAGCTCCAGAAGGGCATGAACAAGCCGGGGGTGGCCAGACCATATCCAATTGAATGGGATACGGTCTCCTACCCGGCAAAGTTCGAGCCACTGGACCTCCTACAGTTCGATGGCAAGGGTTCTCCTACCCAACACATTTACTACTTCCAGGCGCAAACTGGACACATAATGGGAAACGATCCCATTATGACTCGATTATTTATTGGCACCCTCAAGGGGGTTGCTTTTGAATGGTTTCGCAGATTGGAACCTGGGTCCATCACTTGCTGGAAGGACATGGAAAGGCTCTTCATGGCCAGATTCTTCGACGATGATACAGGAGTGTCTATGGCAACCCCGCTAGTCGCTAAGCGAGGAAGAAAGAATCAGAAGCAACTTTGTCAAGAGATTCAGAACCGACAAGGTCTGCGGATCGATTTCGAGGCCACTCTCATCGAGATGTGCCTAATAATCTCTCCATCAACATTTTGTCTAATATGGGCGCCAGAGCTCGCTCGTGGAAAGACTTAACCCGCCAAGGAGAACAAGTCGAGAGCGTTCGCCGCATGGAGGTCAAGAGCTATTTGAATTTCGAGGAGGTGACGACCAAGATACCTTGGTGGTGGCGACCGCTTCCTCATCAAAACTCTTTTCAAGTAAGCCCTCGATGGCATCTGCAGAGCTCGCCAACGCTGAACCAAGCTCGCCCGGCCCTAAGCTCGCTCAGATGATCTAGTCTTGCCTAAAGACCAAGAGCTCGCGCTGTAGCTGGAGCTCGCCCGGACTTGTGCTTGAGCTTGCCTACACTGTAGCTCGAGCTCGCCATCCATATCTACCTCGCCTGCTTGGAAGAAGGCCTGAAGCTCGCCTGCAGACCTTGGTTCGCCTGCATGCCAGAGCCCGCCAAAGACCAAGCTCGTCATAGCCGCTACCGCAAAGTCGCTACTCGCCAAGATGCTTGAAGCTCCACAGATAAGGCGTGCTCACCCGCAGTTTCCCAAGACCGCCCACTTGAAGCATGGGAGATGTCACATCCCATAGTGGTCACATTCCACAGAGGGCATGGTACTCCTCACCCATTAGTGGTCACATCCCACAAGTCAAAGGGATGGCACCATAGAGAGTATGGCTCTCCTCAACTAGGCATGGCCATATCCCACAAATTAAGGAAGTGGCCATGCTTCTCCTTGCCTATTTATAAGCCACCATCTCCACATGAGAAGAGGGGGGCATCTTCTGGAGAGGCTTGGCAAATTTAAAGTCTCAATCTGAATTCTCAGATCTGGAGACTCTTGGCTCTTCGCAAACTCTTGCATCGTAGCCCTGTCCAAGCAAGCTCGGGTAGAACCGAACTCAACCACTAATTCCCTAGAGATTGTTTGAAACTAGCTAACAAATCCAACTCATTCTCATGAGATTGAGATAAGCTAAGTGGATCTACTCTAGATTCCTCATATCTCTAACTAATCCTCCATACTTTACATTCTTTATTTTGCACTTATCCTTGTTTTCCATTTGTTGTTATTTTCCTTTATTCTCCTCTCTTGATTTCATTGATTTTTACTTCTCTCTCAATCTCATTTTCCCCCCATGTGCATATAATCTCAAACCTAGTTTTGTTATTATGTGCATATAACCACAACCACATTTTCAACTTTATTTTCTCCTCCTTTGCACATAATCCACATCCACTCTCTTATCTCTCCACATCCACTTTCACCATTTTCTTACTTTCATTTTATTTGAATAACTCCTAATTGTCACGCATAATTTGAGAACCAAAACTTGAGCAAAACTCTTCCTACTTCCGTTCCTCGTGGGATCGATAATCTTTTATACTATAACTTGATAAGGGTTGTATACTTGCTTTTTTTTTTTTTTTTTTTTTTTTTTTTTTTTTTTTTTTTTTTTTTTTTTTTTTTTTTTTTTTTTTTTTTTTTTTTTTTTTTTTTTTTTTTTTTTTTTTTTTTTTTTTTTTTTTTTTTTTTTTTTTTTTTTTTTTTTTTTTTTTTTTTTTTTTTTTTTTTTTTTTTTTTTTTTTTTTTTTTTTTTTTTTTTTTTTTTTTTTTTTTTTTTTTTTTTTTTTTTTTTTTTTTTTTTTTTTTTTTTTTTTTTTTTTTTTTTTTTTTTTTTTTTTTTTTTTTTTTTTTTTTTTTTTTTTTTTTTTTTTTTTTTTTTTTTTTTTTTTTTTTTTTTTTTTTTTTTTTTTTTTTTTTTTTTTTTTTTTTTTTTTTTTTTTTTTTTTTTTTTTTTTTTTTTTTTTTTTTTTTTTTTTTTTTTTTTTTTTTTTTTTTTTTTTTTTTTTTTTTTTTTTTTTTTTTTTTTTTTTTTTTTTTTTTTTTTTTTTTTTTTTTTTTTTTTTTTTTTTTTTTTTTTTTTTTTTTTTTTTTTTTTTTTTTTTTTTTTTTTTTTTTTTTTTTTTTTTTTTTTTTTTTTTTTTTTTTTTTTTTTTTTTTTTTTTTTTTTTTTTTTTTTTTTTTTTTTTTTTTTTTTTTTTTTTTTTTTTTTTTTTTTTTTTTTTTTTTTTTTTTTTTTTTTTTTTTTTTTTTTTTTTTTTTTTTTTTTTTTTTTTTTTTTTTTTTTTTTTTTTTTTTTTTTTTTTTTTTTTTTTTTTTTTTTTTTTTTTTTTTTTTTTTTTTTTTTTTTTTTTTTTTTTTTTTTTTTTTTTTTTTTTTTTTTTTTTTTTTTTTTTTTTTTTTTTTTTTTTTTTTTTTTTTTTTTTTTTTTTTTTTTTTTTTTTTTTTTTTTTTTTTTTTTTTTTTTTTTTTTTTTTTTTTTTTTTTTTTTTTTTTTTTTTTTTTTTTTTTTTTTTTTTTTTTTTTTTTTTTTTTTTTTTTTTTTTTTTTTTTTTTTTTTTTTTTTTTTTTTTTTTTTTTTTTTTTTTTTTTTTTTTTTTTTTTTTTTTTTTTTTTTTTTTTTTTTTTTTTTTTTTTTTTTTTTTTTTTTTTTTTTTTTTTTTTTTTTTTTTTTTTTTTTTTTTTTTTTTTTTTTTTTTTTTTTTTTTTTTTTTTTTTTTTTTTTTTTTTTTTTTTTTTTTTTTTTTTTTTTTTTTTTTTTTTTTTTTTTTTTTTTTTTTTTTTTTTTTTTTTTTTTTTTTTTTTTTTTTTTTTTTTTTTTTTTTTTTTTTTTTTTTTTTTTTTTTTTTTTTTTTTTTTTTTTTTTTTTTTTTTTTTTTTTTTTTTTTTTTTTTTTTTTTTTTTTTTTTTTTTTTTTTTTTTTTTTTTTTTTTTTTTTTTTTTTTTTTTTTTTTTTTTTTTTTTTTTTTTTTTTTTTTTTTTTTTTTTTTTTTTTTTTTTTTTTTTTTTTTTTTTTTTTTTTTTTTTTTTTTTTTTTTTTTTTTTTTTTTTTTTTTTTTTTTTTTTTTTTTTTTTTTTTTTTTTTTTTTTTTTTTTTTTTTTTTTTTTTTTTTTTTTTTTTTTTTTTTTTTTTTTTTTTTTTTTTTTTTTTTTTTTTTTTTTTTTTTTTTTTTTTTTTTTTTTTTTTTTTTTTTTTTTTTTTTTTTTTTTTTTTTTTTTTTTTTTTTTTTTTTTTTTTTTTTTTTTTTTTTTTTTTTTTTTTTTTTTTTTTTTTTTTTTTTTTTTTTTTTTTTTTTTTTTTTTTTTTTTTTTTTTTTTTTTTTTTTTTTTTTTTTTTTTTTTTTTTTTTTTTTTTTTTTTTTTTTTTTTTTTTTTTTTTTTTTTTTTTTTTTTTTTTTTTTTTTTTTTTTTTTTTTTTTTTTTTTTTTTTTTTTTTTTTTTTTTTTTTTTTTTTTTTTTTTTTTTTTTTTTTTTCATCATCTTCTTAACTTTTTCTCTTATCATTTTTCAAATATAAAAAAAATTACCCATCAAGTTTTTGGCCATGTCGGGAGCGTGCATAAGTAGGATTTTCATTAAGTTTGGTTTTATTTTGTGTGTTTTCTTTTGTGTAGGAACTTGGAACTTGAAGATTAAGAGTTGAAGAATCAAGATTGAAGATGTGCCTCCAACGAGGCTTTGGATAGCGATTGCGTGGGTAACTCTTCTTTCTTGTATTTTCAATTCCACCCTTTAGATAGTTCATTCACATTAGAGACAATTAGGATAAAAAATAAAAATAAAAATAAAAATAAAAATAAAAAGATTTTTACCCTTGTCGACCCTAATAAACTTCATTTTTTTTATTGTCGACCATAAAAAAAATAAAAAGATTTTTGTTTTTGCATCCTTTTTAGTTGCTTTTAATTCTTAGGGTTGCATTTCATATAATAGTAGGAATTCACCAAGTGATTTGAGCATCTTGATTTGGCACACACTTGAAAATATCTTAAGGGCAAAACCCATTAATCAAGATAAGGTGAGGGATTTCATCACCCTTTCCTTAGCCCAAAAATCACTAATTCCTCACTACACTTACCCAAGCCTCTTAAAATTTGATTAGACGTTGGCCCCTAAGGATTCGAGCTCATTAAGGAACAATAATTTCTTAAGTGAACCGGTCCAAGTTTATTTGGATTAATTGGTGTCTAAGGCAAGGTTTAGGGGTTGCGTAAGCTCCAAAGGAAAGAGGTACTTAATTGATCTTTGATCTCCTCTAGTACTATCCCACGGCTAATTACCCAAGTAAACTTTGATCTTTTCACTAAGGGAATTGTTGGTTAGGAGCTGGTCTAAGTCAAGTTTAGGCTTAACCCTAGAGTTAGGGTGATTGGAAAGTGATTGCCTTGATTTATTTTTAGTTAGTTTTTCCTTATTATTTTTTTTTTCATCATCTTCTTAACTTTTTCTCTTATCATTTTTTAAATATAAAAAAAAATTTGATTTTGGTGTATGCAAACTTGGGTTAGGGATAATACCAATCGTTTAATTCGTTTTGATCCATCTCTTGAACCAAACGAAATGGCCAATACCAACCCACCTGTTCTTCAAGATGTTTGTTACCCCACTAGAAATGCAATCCCCTCTTGCATAAAACTCCCCGAGGTTAATGGAGCAAATTTCGAACTTAGACCGCATTTTATTAACATGCTTCCCAAATTCCTAGGAGTAGAAACCGAAGACGCTTACATTTTCATCTCCGAATTTGAAGAAGTTTGCCTCATGATCAAGATGAGGGACTTAACCGAAGATGCGATCAAACTCCGATTTATTCCATTTGCCCTTAAGGGCAAAACCCATTAATCAAGATAAGGTGAGGGATTTCATCACCCTTTCCTTAGCCCAAAAATCACTAATTCCTCACTACACTTACCCAAGCCTCTTAAAATTTGATTAGACGTTGGCCCCTAAGGATTCGAGCTCATTAAGGAACAATAATTTCTTAAGTGAACCGGTCCAAGTTTATTTGGATTAATTGGTGTCTAAGGCAAGGTTTAGGGGTTGCGTAAGGCGCTCCGAAAGGAAAGAGGTACTTAATTGATCTTTGATCTCCCTCTAGTACTATCCTTACCTGGCTAATTACCCAAGTAAACTTTGATCTTTTCACTAAGGGAATTGTTGGTTAGAGCCGGTCTAAGTCAAGTTTAGGCTTAACCCTAGAGTTAGGGTGATTGGAAAGTGATTGCCTTGATTTATTTTTAGTTAGTTTTTCCTTATTATTTTTTTTTTCATCATCTTCTTAACTTTTTCTCTTATCATTTTTTAAATATAAAAAAAAATTTGATTTTGGTGTATGCAAACTTGGGTTAGGGATAATACCAATCGCTTAATTCGTTTTGATCCATCTCTTGAACCAAACGAAATGGCCAATACCAACCCACCTGTTCTTCAAGATGTTTGTTACCCCACTAGAAATGCAATCCCCTCTTGCATAAAACTCCCCGAGGTTAATGGAGCAAATTTCGAACTTAGACCGCATTTTATTAACATGCTTCCCAAATTCCTAGGAGTAGAAACCGAAGACGCTTACATTTTCATCTCCGAATTTGAAGAAGTTTGCCTCATGATCAAGATGAGGGACTTAACCGAAGATGCGATCAAACTCCGATTTATTCCATTTGCCCTTAAGGACAAAGCCAAAAAATGGCTGTATAGCTTGCCCACAGATTCCATCTCAACTTGGGGTGAATTTGTAAAAGTTTTCTGAAAAAATTCTTTCCTATCCACAAACGGTCAAGCTTAGAAACAAAGATTCAAAATTTTAAAATTGTCCCGGGAGAACCTTTTGGAAGTATTTTGACAAATTCAAAGATCTTCTTATCCAATGTCCTCACCATGGTCTTGAAAAGTGGCGATTATGCCAAATCATTTATGAAGGATTGGATTATTCTTCAAAAACTTCCTTAGAGTCAATGTGTCAAGGGATTTCATGAAGAAAAATGCCGATGAAGCTTGGGACTTTTTAGAGAATTTATCCGAGAAAACTATGCAAGGGGAACACCGTGATTCATCGCTACCCAATCCAATTCTAGAGGTCCTTCCTTAGAGTCAAACATAGCCTCTGAAGCTAAGATGGCTACAATTCTACGCAGTTAGAAACTTTAGAAACCAAAGAACGAGCTCCTACCAAATCAATCAAGTTTCGCCAGTTGTCATAATCGCTTTCTACGACCCATGCTTGAGCAATGTCCACTCTTAGGAAATACTCAATCTTTAGAATGATGAATGCCGCATTCCAAAGATCCGACATGATCCATTTTCTCCAACCTATAATCCGGGTTGGAGAAATCATCCAATTTTGCATGGAATCGTGGTAATTTCTGAAAATCAAAATTTCACTCCTCTTCAAACCAACAATTCCCTAGGGGAAACACAGCTTTCAGCTCAAACCAATTTTCCACAACCAAATCACCATTTCCAAATCGGTTTCCTCATCATCAATCTACAAATCATATTCCTTCAAATGTTGAGAAACGCCTTAATGTTTTGGAAAGGGGTTTGGAAGCCTTGATTAAAACCTCTACACGCACTACCTAACTTGTTGACTCAAACATCTAACACGATGAACTCCTTTATGCAATCAACAGGACAAATTCTCAACTCCAACACTCAAGCCATAGCTAGATTAGAAACCCAGCTTGGTCAACTAGCTAGCGCTATAAGTGTGAGAGAGAAAGGATCATTTCCGAGTCAACCCGTGACCAATCCAAAGAACGCGGGGTCAAGTTCAACTTTCCAAGATCAAGTGAATGCAATCCATTCACAACAATCAGGTAACCAGGTTAATAATCAAGTCCTTCAGAACGAGAGAATTACGTTGAATACATGCATCTTGAAGCCAACATTTGAAGAACCCTTTGTCAATGAACTTAGATTGTTAGAAAATAGAAAACAACAAGATTTTATTTTTGATGAAATTTTTGTTAATAACGAATCTAAGTTCAAAAAGCATACAACCATTAATACCTACCTTCCATTGTCGCACACATCACTAAAACCCGAAATTTTGGAATTTAAGCACATCGTTGATTATATCATTTTGAAATTCTTTAAATTTCTGGTAGAATTTTCAAGAATAAGGTAGGATTTAATGTAGAATGTGAGCTTCTCATGTTTCATCTTTTATTCTACATTTTTATTTTTGTCTCATAATAATAAAAAGAATTTATTCTTCTCTCATGTGAGAGTTTCTTGTTCTTTTCAAAAAAAAAAAAAAAAAGGAAGCCCATTAGGCCCAACCCACTTTTAAATAAATAAAAATAAAAAATAATAAAAAATCAAAAAAAAATTTAAAAACCCCCAACCGGTTCCCCAACCGGTTGGAAGTCAGAAAACGAGAAAAAAAAAGAAAGAAAAAACCGAACTCCCTCTCTCTCCAATTCTCTCCAAATCGGTTTTCTTCGTCGATTATCCACCCTAAATTGAAGCTAAAGGGATTAGGGTCCGTTCTACGACGATATTGCAAACAAATTTGCACTCAAATCTCACCAAATCGAAGGTATAAACCCGAAACCCTAACTTCTCAATTTTTCTGAAATTTTCTATCATTTTGGGTGTAATTGGTTGAGATAACCTGGCTGGAATGTTAATAAACAAGTTTTAATCCATTTGAAACAATTTTGTAACAAGAATCGAGAAATTCCACCGACCGCTTCACCGACGAACCGATCGGTTGGCCAACCGACATAATCGGTTACAACCGATGGTGTCCGTAAACCTGATTTTTGCAAATTGAACCCTAAAAACTTGAAAATTCTTGCAAATTTACAACCTCATTGACTAATTTAACATCATTCACTTGTCATTCAAGATAATGGCTTCTGGTAAACGACAAAGAGTTGCAGAATCCTCTCTCTTTGCTTCTACCGATCCACTTCGAGAGGATTCAACACAAACAAGCTTTTCGATTTCCACCCCATAATTGAAATTTTCGTAATGGCGGAATTGAGTCCCTTATGGTGAGGAAACCTGAACTGGCCAACACCACCATAGTCAGAGAGTTCTATGCCTCGTGGGATAGGTCAGATGAAAACACAGCTCATGTTCTTATCAGGGGAATTCCGATTACCATCACACCGAGACTTATACAAAAGATCTTAAAGCTCCCAAGCCACCTAGAGGGTGCCCGATTTTGTCGAACTTATATCGAGCTAGAGGTAGGTTCGAGAGCTTCACTCGATGGTGGATTATCTCTTTATTACAGCACCGAGGGGCGGGATACTTAACTCTGGTCTACTTAAGAAAGAGTTCATTCTTCCGAACCTCTTCCTTAAATTCGATTTATACCCAAGCTCCTCATATTCCACCATCACCACCCGCGACTCGCCCCATCAGATTGATTGCGACTGGTCAGCGCTTCAATGTAGCTGACGTCATATTTAGGATGCTAGGGGGTACCGCGACTAGTGCTAGAGACTACTTGAGCCAGCGGTACAGGCAGAAGGTACAACTGGTCTATCCCTTTCTTATCACACGGATTTGTGAATCGAGGTGTCCCAGATATTCTACGATTCTCTAGTGGCGGTGAGCCCCTTTGATCACGACACCGTGAAGAAGAGTATTGCTGCCAGAGGAAAGGAGTCTGATGCTGCTACTTCTTCACGTGCACCAGCTCAGCCAGGCCCATCCGCACCACCTCCCCCACCTCATGATGCACCATCTGAGTGGACACCCCAGACATTCGGTGATCGCCTTTATACTCTAGAGACGGGATTCCATCTTTTTCAGGTCCAGTACAGATCAGATCATGCTAGGATTGCATCCCAGCTGGATTACATCGTTTCAGCCTTACACGAGATGCGTCCAGGATCTGCACCTCCTCCATTTTATCGCCTCCTTCTCCTCCTCCATCACAAGAGGTCCCACCCCACCACCACCACCGCCACCAGAGGAGGGGAGGATATTGGCGGCAGTGACACAGATGATGAGGACATGGAGGCTACAGAGACTGATGATGGGGATGATGATCAGTGAGGGAGGTTCTTATGTATTTCTTTTTCTAGCATTAGACTTTTATTATGGCATGTACTCATATACTATGATGCTTTGGACTTTATGGTAGTATTTGCCTTGAGGACAATGCAAAGTCTAGGTGTGGGGGTATTTTGGAACTAGTAGTCTAATTTTAAGCGTATTTCTTTTTCACTTTGCTTTCTTTTTAGTATTTTTTAGTTAGTATTTTAGTAGTTTTTATTACTTTTAGTAATCCCCTTTTGTTTCTTAGTTTGTAGTTTAAAAAAAAAAAAGTCACTTGCCAACTTAATAGAGTTGATTAATAATTGATCAATTTGATAGAATTTAAGTCTTCTAATCCTTAGTTAGTTCTATACTCAAGTTTACCTTTTATGATAACTCCAAATAAATTTCTTAAGAAATGATTTTCAAAGTAGTATACTTTACTTAAGTTTTAACTTAGATTTTTAATTAAAGTAATGGAATTTTTGCATGCCTAACTTAGAGTTGAAAATAATTTTTCAAGTTGTCTTGATCCAAATATTGTTCAGAATATATATACATATACACATATATATATTATACTAACTTAACAAAAGAAGAAAAATTTCTCTTAAAATCATTGGTGGTTCTATTTTACTAAGCCTAAGTTGACTGAGTAATTAAGCCCGAGGAGTATTTCTATACTTAATGACCTAAGCCCAATTGGGTTGGGATTCATTGGCCCAAAACTCGCTAAATGGTCACTTAGAAAGCCCGATTAAAAGAACAAAACCACCAAGGAATAAAGAGTTTAAAAAAATTGTCATACTAATCATGTTTTTATATATAGTTATATTTGTATATGTTCTTGAAAAATTAAATGGATTTAAAGACTTGAAGTTTGTTTAAAACAAAGAGTTAGCATGTTCTTTTCAAAACTTTCAAATTAAATCTTTGAGTTAAACTTGGTTTTGTATAACTATAATGAAAGGATTTTCTTAAGAAAATTACATTGGAGTTATGATAAAACGTTTTCTTGAGTATTAACCAACTTCAATTGGAATGTTTGAAGATATCAAATGAATTAATTATTTTATTAACTTCTTTAAATTGGCAAGTTGACTGAATTTTGTGGGTATATTCACTGCAAACCCTCACGAGACTACAACTCGTCCACTAGGGTAACCTAGGGGTTTAAAGGCTTGTTGTATGCGCTAAATACAACCGCGATTCCTGCGAAAGTGAGTTAGGTTTTCTTTTTATTTTCTTTGCTAGAGGACTAGCAAAAGCTTAGGTGTGGGGGTATTTTGGGGATTAGTCATTTTTATCTTTATCTTAGTTATCTTTTTTTCCTCTTTTTCTTACCATTTTTTATGTCATTTTTTTCTCTCTTTTCATCATAAAAAAAAATTGCTACTTCTTCACGCACCCAGCCAGGCCCATCCGCACCACCTCCCCACCTCATGATGCACCATCTCGAGTGGACACCCTGCACATTCGGTGATCGCCTTTATACTCTAGAGACGGGATTCCATCTTTTCGAGTCCAAGACAGATCAGATCATGCTAGGATTGCATCCCAGCTGGATTACATCGTTTCAGCCTTACACGAGATGCGCCCAGGATCTGCACCTCCTCCATTTTATCAGCCTCCTTCTCCTCCTCCATCACAGCAGGTCCCACCCCACCACCACCACCGCCACCAGAGGAGGGGAGGATATTGGCGGCAGTGACACGATGATGAGGACATGGAGGCTACAGAGACTGATGATGGAGATGATGATCAGTGAGGGATGTTCTTATGTATTTCTTTTTCTAGCATTAGACTTTTATTATGGCGTGTACTCATATACTATGATGCTTTGGACTTTATGGTAGTATTTGCCTTGAGGACAATGCAAAGTCTAGGTGTGGGGGTATTTTGGAACTAGTAGTCTAATTTTAAGCGTATTTCTTTTTCACTTTGCTTTCTTTTTAGTATTTTTTAGTTAGTATTTTAGTAGTTTTTATTACTTTTAGTAATCCCCTTTGTTTCTTAGTTTGTAGTTTAAAAAAAAAAAAGTCACTTGCCAACTTAATAGAGTTGATTAATAATTGATCAATTTGATAGAATTTAAGTCTTCTAATCCTTAGTTAGTTCTATACTCAAGTTTACCTTTTATGATAACTCCAAATAAATTTCTTAAGAAATGATTTTCAAGTAGTATACTTTACTTAAGTTTTAACTTAGATTTTTAATTAAAGTAATGGAATTTTTGCATGCCTAACTTAGAGTTGAAAATAATTTTTCAAGTTGTCTTGATCCAAATATTGTTCGAATATATATACATATACACATATATATATTATACTAACTTAACAAAAGAAGAAAAATTTCTCTTAAAATCATTGGTGGTTCTATTTTACTAAGCCTAAGTTGACTGAGTAATTAAGCCCCAGGAGTATTTCTATACTTAATGACCTAAGCCCAATTGGGTTGGGATTCATTGGCCCAAAACTCGCTAAATGGTCACTTAGAAAGCCGATTAAAAGAACAAAACCACCAAGGAATAAAGAGTTTAAAAAAAATTGTCATACTAATCATGTTTTTATATATAGTTATATTTGTATATGTTCTTGAAAAATTAAATGGATTTAAAGACTTGAAGTTTGTTTAAAACAAAGAGTTAGCATGTTCTTTTCAAAACTTTCAAATTAAATCTTTGAGTTAAACTTGGTTTTGTATAACTATAATGAAAGGATTTTCTTAAGAAAATTACATTGGAGTTATGATAAAACGTTTTCTTGAGTATTAACCAACTTCAATTGGAATGTTTGAAGATATCAAATGAATTAATTATTTTATTAACTTCTTTAAATTGGCAAGTTGACTGAATTTTGTGGGTATATTCACTGCAAACCCTCACGAGACTACAACTCGTCCACTAGGGTAACCTAGGGGTTTAAAGGCTTGTTGTATCGCTAAATACAACCATGATTCTGCGAAAGTGAGTTAGGTTTTCTTTTTATTTTCTTTGCTAGAGGACTAGCAAAAGCTTAGGTGTGGGGGTATTTTGGGGATTAGTCATTTTTATCTTTATCTTAGTTATCTTTTTTCCTCTTTTCTTACCATTTTTTATGTCATTTTTTTCTCTCTTTTCATCATAAAAAAAAATAGTCACTTGCCAACTTAATAGAGTTGATTAATAGTTGATCAAATTGATATAATTTAAGTCTTCTAATCCCTAGTTAGTTCTATACTCAAGTTTACCTTTTATGATAACTCCAAATAAATTTCTTAAGAAATGATTTTCAAGTAGTATACTTTACTTAAGTTTTAACTTAGATTTTTAATTAAAGTAATGGAATTTTTGCATGCCTAACTTAGAGTTGAAAATAATTTTTCAAGTTGTCTTGATCCAAATATTGTTCAGAATATATATACATATACACATATATATATTATACTAACTTAACAAAAGAAGAAAAATTTCTCTTAAAATCATTGGTGGTTCTATTTTACTAAGCCTAAGTTGACTGAGTAATTAAGCCCGAGGAGTATTTCTATACTTAATGACCTAAGCCCATTGGGTTGGGATTCATTGGCCCAAAACTCGCTAAATGGTCACTTAGAAAGCCCGATTAAAAGAACAAAACCACCAAGGAATAAAGAGTTTAAAAAAAATTGTCATACTAATCATGTTTTTATATATAGTTATATTTGTATATGTTCTTGAAAAATTAAATGGATTTAAAGACTTGAAGTTTGTTTAAAACAAAGAGTTAGCATGTTCTTTTCAAAACTTTCAAATTAAATCTTTGAGTTAAACTTGGTTTTGTATAACTATAATGAAAGGATTTTCTTAAGAAAATTACATTGGAGTTATGATAAAACGTTTTCTTGAGTATTAACCAACTTCAATTGGAATGTTTGAAGATATCAAATGAATTAATTATTTTATTAACTTCTTTAAATTGGCAAGTTGACTGAATTTTGTGGGTATATTCACTGCAAACCCTCACGAGACTACAACTCGTCCACTAGGGTAACCTAGGGGTTTAAAGGCTTGTTGTATGCGCTAAATACAACCATGATTCCTGCGAAAGTGAGTTAGGTTTTCTTTTTATTTTCTTTGCTAGAGGACTAGCAAAAGCTTAGGTGTGGGGGTATTTGATTATCACATTTTAATTACATTTTTATACCCTTATTACCTATGTTATATGAATAACGATATTACTAATAATCATTTTTATCTTATTTTGCAGGCTAATAAAGAAATAATGAATAAAAGCCCAAATGACTCAAATTCTCTGAATTTCTACCAATATTTGAAGCCCAAATCTGAAGACAAACCAAGGCCCAAGATACCAAATTGATCCAAGAGAAATTCGTGAAGAAAAATCAAGAAAAGACAAATTCGGTTGGGAACCAATCGGTTGACCAACCGGTTGGCTAACCGGTTGGCTAACCGATCGGTTCCCAACAGATTCCAGATTAATGGTGGATTTCTCTTCCTTTTTGGCTAGGTTTGATCCAATGGTTCACATCAACTCCGTTGGGCTATAAATAGGGGTGAAGGCTGAGGGTTTTGAGTGTGAAATATTTTGTAAAAACTCCATTTGGAGAGGAGGGTCACTCTTCATTGAGAAGACCTTCCAAAATTGTAACTTTTGTTACACTATAAATGAAATGTTTCACCCCTTCAATTTCCTTTCTCTTCTTCTAATTCAAGGACCAAAAGGAGGATTAGATTAAGATCAGGAGTTGTTGGTTTCTATTTTATTTCTTTTTCATTTTCTTCTTTATTTTCTTGTTTATAGAATAGATTTACTTTCATGCAATTTACTTTCTTGCAATTTACTTTCATGCAATTTAATTCCTTGCAATTTACTTTCATGCAATGTATTTAATTCTTGTATTTACTTTCTAGATTAGATTTTTCTTTTCTTTAATTCACCTTGAGGCTAGAACCCTCTTGGGAATTACCCTTTTCTAAGTGTGGAGCCAATATTTGTGGGATCCCTAGAGATTGTTTGAAACTAGCTAACAAATCCAACTCATTTTCATGAGATTGAGATAAGCTAAGTGGATCTACTCTAGATTCCTCATATCTCTAACTAATCCTCCATACTTTACATTCTTTATTTTGCACTTATCCTTGTTTTCCATTTGTTGTTATTTTCCTTTATTCTCCTCTCTTGATTTCATTGATTTTTACTTCTCTCTCAATCTCATTTTCCCCCCATGTGCATATAATCTCAAACCTAGTTTTGTTATTATGTGCATATAACCACAACCACATTTTCAACTTTATTTTCTCCTCCTTTGCACATAATCCACATCCACTCTCTCTTATCTCTCCACATCCACTTTCACCATTTTCTTACTTTCATTTTTATTTGAATAACTCCTAATTGTCACGCGCATAATTTGAGAACCAAAACTTGAGCAAAACTCTTCCTACTTCCCGTTCCTCGTGGGATCGATAATCTTTTATACTATAACTTGATAAGGGTTGTATACTTGCAACTAAGGTAATCACTCAAAATTACCCATCAACCACGCCGGAGCTTCTACTGCGTACTGAAGCCCGACCGCGACGTCGATCGGATCATCCAAGGGAAGCAAACTCGATTCGAGCATCGAGGGAGGCGTCCTACCGCTACCGACGAACCCACGTTAAACAAGAAGGGCCTTCCCTTCGCTTCTGTTGTAAAAAGACCTATTCTTGATTTGTAAACAAGCCATTCAAACAATACAAATCCGAGAGGAGATTTTACACCAAACAGATATATATATATATATATATATATATATATATATATATATATATATATATATATATATATATATATATATATATATATATATATATATATATATATAAAGACAGTTTATATAACATCAATGAAATGAGAGAAAAAATATAATAATAATGGTTTTCAATAAGTAGCCAGTCAAAATTTGATGGAATGGTCCTAGGAGAACAGGAGAAGCTTCCATTTGGAAACCATATCGAGAAATTGTCAATAGACAATGTTAGACATTACGATAAGTTGGTATTGTAGATTTAGTAGATATAATGAGATATTATTAAGATATTGTGAAATGTGATTAGATATGATTTTATCTTATTTTGCGTGCTAATAAAGAAATAATGAATAAAAGCCCAAATGACTCAAATTCTCTAATTTCTACCAATATTTGAAGCCCAAATCTGAAGACAAACCAAGGCCCAAGATACCAAATTGATCCAAGAGAAATTCGTGAAGAAAAATCAAGAAAAGAAATTGGTGGGAACCAATCGGTTGACCAACCTACATAACCTGCTATTAACCGATCGGTTCCCAAATGCATTCCTGATTAATGGTGGATTTCTCTTCCTTTTGGCTAGGTTTGATCCAATGGTTCACATCAACTCGTTGGGCTATAAATAGGGTGAAAAGGGAGGGTTTTGAGTGTGAAATATTTTGTAAAACTCCATTTGGAGAGGAGGGTCACTCTTCATTGAGAAGACCTTCCAAAATTGTAACTTTGTTACACTATAAATGAAATGTTTCACCCTTCAATTTCCTTTCTTCTTCTAATCCAAGGACCAAAAGGAGGATTAGATTAAGATCGAGGAGTTGTTGGTTTCTATTTTATTTCTTTTTCATTTTCTTCTTTATTTTCTTGTTTATAGAATAGATTTACTTTCATGCAATTTACTTTCTTGCAATTTACTTTCATGCAATTTAATTCCTTGCAATTTACTTTCATGCAATGTATTTAATTCTTGTATTTACTTTCTAGATTAGATTTTTCTTTTCTTTAATTCACCTTGAGGCTAGAACCCTCTTGGGAATTACCCTTTTCTAAGTGTGGAGCCAATATTTGTGGGATCCCTAGAGATTGTTTGAAACTAGCTAACAAATCCAACTCATTTTCATGAGATTGAGATAAGCTAAGTGGATCTACTCTAGATTCCTCATATCTCTAACTAATCCTCCATACTTTACATTCTTTATTTTGCACTTATCCTTGTTTTCCATTTGTTGTTATTTTCCTTTATTCTCCTCTCTTGATTTCATTGATTTTACTTCTCTCTCAATCTCATTTTCCCCCATGTGCATATAATCTCAAACCTAGTTTTGTTATTATGTGCATATAACCACAACCACATTTTCAACTTTATTTTCTCCTCCTTGCACATAATCCACATCCACTCTCTTATCTCTCCACATCCACTTTCACCATTTTCTTACTTTCATTTTTATTTGAATAACTCCTAATTGTCACGCGCCATAATTTGAGAACCAAAACTTGAGCAAAACTCTTCCTACTTCCGTTCCTCGTGGGATCGATAATCTTTTATACTATAACTTGATAAGGGTTGTATACTTGCAACTAAGGTAATCACTCAAAATTACCCATCAACCACGCCGAGCTTCTATCACAGATCGAAGCCCGACCAGCGGCGTCGATCGGATCATCCAAGGGAAGCAAACTCGATTCGAGCATCGAGGGAGGCGTCCTACCGCTACCGACGAACCCACGTTAAACAAGAAGGGCCTTCCCTTCGCTTCTGTTGTAAAAAGACCTATTCTTGATTTGTAAACAAGCCATTCAAACAATACAAACCGAGAGGAGATTTTACACCAAACAGATATATATATATATATATATATATATATATATATATATATATATATATATATATATATATATATATATATATATATATATATATATATATATATATAAAGACAGTTTATATAACATCAATGAAATGAGAGAAAAAATATAATAATAATGGTTTTCAATAAGTAGCAGTCAAAATTTGATGGAATGGTCCTAGGAGAACAGGAGAAGCTTCCATTTGGAAACCATACTGAGAAATTGTCAATAGACAATGTTAGACATTACTGATAAGTTGGTATTGTAGATTTAGTAGATATAATGAGATATTATTAAGATATTGTGAAATGTGATTAGATATGATTTTATCTCATATCTATTTTGTAATATCCTCTTAATTTCTATTTAAAAGAGGTTAGGGTTAGATAAATAATAACCCTCTGCCTTTTCTATTTCTCTACATTGTATTAGAGCCTACTTGATCTTACATAACATTTCTCATCATTTTAGATCTCAAGGCTGTCGAGGGGGTTTTGCAGGTCTTCATGCTCCCCTCAGCGGCTTTCATGGTATCGACGGCTTCAACAATATCAACAACTTCAACATTATTATTTTCTAGATCTTATCAAACACCCTCCACAGAATAACCTAAATTAAAAAATTTGGCATCTACTGTTCAAGCGCTGAACAATACCGAGGTTACTGCTCACGCGATGAGCAGTAATCGAAGTTACTATGCACCCTTCGGCATCTTAGGTAGTTATATGCAACGGCATCAGTTCTTTTTCAATGTTGTTTCTATTGGCTTACCTGCCTAGGATTTTTACTGGCTAACCCGTCTTGAATTTTTACTAGTTTACTGACCCAGGATTCGCCTAGGGTTTCTTTCTACTAGCTAACCAGCCTTAGGTTTCTCTCTACTAGATGACTCGCCTAGGATTTCTACTGGTTTACTTATCTAGGATTTCTACTAGCATACCCGCCTAGGGTTTCTTCTCGCCTAGATATGCTTCTATATTGAGAGTCTTCTATTTCTAATTGGTCAAAATTTTTTTAGCATGTTTATTGAAACTGCTTCTGCTTTTAATGGGGTGCTTTTAGAAGAAATCTGAGTATCATACTCCCATTAAAAGCACGAGTTCGAGAAAAGTTTTTCATGATCAATCTTATCCTTCACTATTTTGAATATTTTATTTGAATCTTAATTTATCCTAATCCTAATTATATCAGATACTAATCCAACGTGAACTACCTATAGCTCAACAATTTAAAAATAAGATTAATAAAATACATGAAATACTATTTTGAATATTTCATTTAAATCTTAATATATCCTAATACTAATTATATCATATACTAATCCCACATGAACTACTTATACCTCAACAATTTAAAAAATAATAAAATTAAGAAATCATACGCCGCTAACATATTATAATACACTAAGCATTACAAAACCCAAAAATTTTAAAAATTGCACAAAATACCCTCAAAAGTTTAAAATTACATAAAATACCCGGCTTTTCAAAACTTAAAATAATAAACATGAAATCTAGAAATTAAAAATAGCAATCGAAGAATTTAAAATTTGCAATTAATACCCTCAACATTTCAAAAATTATATGAACAACCTCAAAAGTTCAAATTATAAAAAGCACCCTAAACTTCTAAAATTTTAAAACTTGCAAACAACATAGATGGATTTAAGGAATTACCATCGACACTTAAAATTTTAATATTTGCAAACAATAACCTCAAAGTTAGAAAAATTATAAAACTCCCTCTAAAGTTAAATATCACAAAAATCTTAAAATTTCAAAACATAACCTAAAATTTTAAAACTTATAACCAGCACACATCAAATTTGGAAATTATCACAGATCGCTAAAATTTTAAATTTTGCAAAAAATAACCCAAAATTCAATAATTGTAAAACACCCTCAAAATTTCGAGTTGCAAGAAAATCACAAAAATCCTGAAATTTCAAAACTTATAACCAGCACACATCAAATTTAGAAATTATTAGCAGATCGCTAAAAATTTAAATTTTGCAAAAAATAAACCAAAGTTTAAATAATTACAAAAACATCCTCAAAATTTCAGAGTTGTAAGAAATATCCTAACACTTAAAACTTACCACCAAAGACATTAAACATGGAAATTACAAGCAACCAACTTAAAATTTAAAATTTTTAAATAACACTATTAAAGTTTTAAAATTACAAAACACACCCTCGAAGTTCAAAATCACAAAAAGACTGAAATTTCTAAACTCTAAGAAAGAAAAGAATAATTGTTTGATATTCTTTCATTAAGATATATAAATTTAACTTTCAATTTAAAGTTTACTATCTCTTTTAGCATCTAAAAGTAGTCTAAGTTGATGCCGGTGAAAAATAGCAATAATTGTAGGTGAAACTTCGGTTGAATGTCGAGATTCACCGCTGTAGGTGAAACTTCGGTTGAATGTCGAGATTCACTGCTGTAGGTGAACCTCGGTTGAATGTGGAGATTCACCGCCGTAGGTGAAACTTCGGTTGAATGTCGAGATTCACCGCTGTAGGTGAAACTTCGGTTGAATGTCGAGATTCACCGCTGTAGGTGAAACTTCGGTTGAATGTCGAGATTCACCGCTGTAGGTGAACCTCGGTTGAATGTGGAGATTCACCGCTGTAGGTGAAACTTCGGTTGAATGTCGAGATTCACCGCTGTAGGTGAAACTTCGGTTGAATGTCGAGATTCACCGCTGTAGGTGAAACTTCGGTTGAATGTCGAGATTCACCGCTGTAGGTGAAACTTCGGTTGAATGTCGAGATTCACCGCTGTAGGTGAAACTTCGGTTGAATGTCGAGATTCACCGCTGTAGGTGAAACTTCGGTTGAATGTCGAGATTCACCGCTGTAGGTGAAACTTCGGTTGAATGTCGAGATTCACTGCTGTAGGTGAACCTCGGTTGAATGTGGAGATTCACCGCTGTAGGTGAAACTTCGGTTGAATGTCGAGATTCACCGCTGTAGGTGAAACTTCGGTTGAATGTCGAGATTCACCGCTGTAGGTGAAACTTCGGTTGAATGTCGAGATTCACCGCTGTAGGTGAACCTCGGTTGAATGTGGAGATTCACCGCCGTAGGTGAAACTTCGGTTGAATGTCGAGATTCACTGCTGTAGGTGAAACTTCGGTTGAATGTCGAGATTCACCGCTGTAGGTGAAACTTCGGTTGAATGTCGAGATTCACCGCTGTAGGTGAAACTTCGGTTGAATGTCGAGATTCACCGCTGTAGGTGAAACTTCGGTTGAATGTCGAGATTCACTGCTGTAGGTGAACCTCGGTTGAATGTGGAGATTCACCGCTGTAGGTGAAACTTCGGTTGAATGTCGAGATTCACCGCTGTAGGTGAAACTTCGGTTGAATGTCGAGATTCACCGCTGTAGGTGAAACTTCGGTTGAATGTCGAGATTCACCGCTGTAGGTGAAACTTCGGTTGAATGTCGAGATTCACCGCTGTAGGTGAAACTTCGGTTGAATGTCGAGATTCACCGCTGTAGGTGAAACTTCGGTTGAATGTCGAGATTCACCGCTGTAGGTGAAACTTCGGTTGAATGTCGAGATTCACCGCTGTAGGTGAACCTCGGTTGAATGTGGAGATTCACCGCTGTAGGTGAACCTCGGTTGAATGTGGAGATTCACCGCCGTAGGTGAAACTTCGGTTGAATGTCGAGATTCACCGCTGTAGGTGAACCTCGGTTGAATGTTGAGGTTCACCGCTGTAGGCGAACCTCGTCAAACTTCGGCGTTGTGGGCGAGCCTCGTCAAACTTCGACGTTGAGGTTCACTGCTGTGGCGAACCTCGTCAAACTTCGACGTTGAGGTTCACCGCTGTAGGCGAACCTCGGTTGAATGTGGAGATTCACCGCTGTAGGTGAACCTCGGTTGAATGTGGAGATTCACCGCTGTAGGTGAAACTTCGGTTGAATGTCGAGATTCACCGCTGTAGGTGAAACTTCGGTTGAATGTCGAGATTCACCGCTGTAGGTGAACCTCGGTTGAATGTGGAGATTCACCGCTGTAGGTGAAACTTCGGTTGAATGTCGAGATTCACTGCTGTAGGTGAAACTTCGGTTGAATGTCGAGATTCACTGCTGTAGGTGAAACTTCGGTTGAATGTCGAGATTCACTGCTGTAGGTGAACCTCGGTTGAATGTCGAGGTTCACTGCTGTGGCGAACCTCGTTTGACTTTGATGTTGCGGGCGAGCCTCGTCAAACTTCGACGTTGAGGTTCACCGCTGTAGGCGAACCTCGGTTGAATGTGGAGATTCACCGCTGTAGGTGAAACTTCGGTTGAATGTCGAGATTCACCGCTGTAGGTGAAACTTCGGTTGAATGTCGAGATTCACTGCTGTAGGTGAAACTTCGGTTGAATGTCGAGATTCACTGCTGTAGGTGAACCTCGGTTGAATGTTGAGGTTCACTGCTGTAGGCGAACCTCGGTTGAATGTTGAGGTTCACTGCTGTGGCGAACCTCGGTTGAATGTGGAGATTCACCGCTGTAGGTGAACCTCGGTTGAATGTCGAGATTCACCGCTGTAGGTGAAACTTCGGTTGAATGTCGAGATTCACCGCTGTAGGTGAACCTCGGTTGAATGTTGAGGTTCACTGCTGTAGGCGAACCTCGGTTGAATGTTGAGGTTCACTGCTGTAGGCGACCCTCGGTTGAATGTTGAGGTTCACTGCTGTAGGCGAACCTCGTTTGACTTTGATGTTGCGGGCGAGCCTCGTCAAACTTCGACGTTGAGGTTCACCGTTGTAGGCGAGTCTCGTCGAACTTTGACGTTGTGGGCGAGCCTCGTCAAACTTCGACGTTGTGGGCGAGCCTCGTCAAACTTTGGCGTTGTGGGCGAGCCTCGTCAAACTTTGGCGTTGTGGGCGAGCCTCGTCAAACTTTGGCGTTGTGGGCGAGCCTCGTCAAACTTTGGCGTTGTGGGCGAGCCTCGTCAAACTTTGGCGTTGTGGGCGAGCCTCGTCAAACTTTGGCGTTGTGGGCGAGCCTCGTCAAACCGGCGTTGAGGTTCACTGCGTAGGCGAACCTCGTCAGACCACTGACGCTGCAGGCGAGCCTTGTCACATTTTGATGCTCGTGTAAAGATCGAACTCCGCTCCACGTGCGAACCTCGTATTGAGGTCGAGTCTCGCCTCTTGAGCAAGTCTCGTTTTGAAGCGTGCACTGGTCTAGCCTCGGTTGAATGTCGAGATTCACTGCTGTAGGCGAACCTCGGTTGAATGTTGAGCCTCGCTGCCAGGGCGAACCTCGGTTGAATGTTGAGGTTCACTGCGTAGGCGAACCTCGGTTGAATGTTGAGGTTCACTGCGTAGGCGAACCTCGTCAAACTTTGGCGTTGTGGGCGAGCCTCGTCAAACTTCGACGTTGAGGTTCACTGCGTAGGCGAACCTCGGTTGAATGTTGAGGTTCACTGCGTAGGCGAACCTCGGTTGAATGTTGAGGTTCACTGCGTGGGCGAGCCTCGTCAAACTTTGGCGTTGTGGGCGAGCCTCGTCAAACTTTGGCGTTGTGGGCGAGCCTCGTCAAACTTTGGCGTTGTGGGCGAGCCTCGTCAAACTTTGGCGTTGTGGGCGAGCCTCGTCAAACTTTGGCGTTGTGGGCGAGCCTCGTCAAACTTTGGCGTTGTGGGCGAGCCTCGTCAAACTTTGGCGTTGTGGGCGAGCCTCGTCAAACTTTGGCGTTGTGGGCGAGCCTCGTCAAACTTTGACGTTGTGGGCGAGCCTCGTCAAACTTCGACGTTGCGGGCGAGCCTCGTCAAACTTTGGCGTTGTGGGCGAGCCTCGTCAAACTTTGACGTTGTGGGCGAGCCTCGGCAGACCATTGTTGAGCTTCGTTTCTCGTGCGAACCTCGTGTTAAGATCGAACTCCGCTCCACGTACGAACCTCGATTGAACGTCGAGATTCACCGCCGTAGGCGAACCTCGTCAAACTTTGACGTTGTGGGCGCAGCCTCGTCAAACTTTGGCGTTGTGGGCGAGCCTCGTCAAACTTTGACGTTGTGGGCGCAGCCTCGTCAAACTTTGACGTTGTGGGCGAGCCTCGTCAAACTTCGACGTTGAGGTTCACCGCCGTAGGTGAAACTTCGGTTGAATGTCGAGATTCACCGCCGTAGGTGAAACTTCGGTTGAATGTCGAGATTCACCGCCGTAGGTGAAACTTCGGTTGAATGTCGAGATTCACCGCCGTAGGTGAAACTTCGGTTGAATGTCGAGATTCACCGCCGTAGGCGAACCTCGTCAAACTTTGGCGTTGTGGGCGAGCCTCGTCAAACTTTGACGTTGTGGGCGAGCCTCGTCAAACTTTGACGTTGTGGGCGAGCCTCGTCAAACTTTGACGTTGTGGGCGAGCCTCGTCAAACTTTGACGTTGCGGGCGAGCCTCGTCAAACTTTGACGTTGTGGGCGAGCCTCGTCAAACTTCGACGTTGAGGTTCACCGCCGTAGGTGAAACTTCGGTTGAATGTCGAGATTCACCGCCGTAGGTGAAACTTCGGTTGAATGTCGAGATTCACCGCCGTAGGTGAAACTTCGGTTGAATGTCGAGATTCACCGCCGTAGGTGAAACTTCGGTTGAATGTCGAGATTCACCGCCGTAGGTGAAACTTCGGTTGAATGTCGAGATTCACCGCCGTAGGTGAAACTTCGGTTGAATGTCGAGATTCACCGCCGTAGGTGAAACTTCGGTTGAATGTCGAGATTCACCGCCGTAGGTGAACCTCGGTTGAATGTTGAGGTTCACCGCCGTAGGTGAAACTTCGGTTGAATGTCGAGATTCACCGCCGTAGGTGAACCTCGGTTGAATGTTGAGGTTCACCGCCGTAGGTGAAACTTCGGTTGAATGTCGAGATTCACCGCCGTAGGTGAAACTTCGGTTGAATGTCGAGATTCACCGCCGTAGGTGAAACTTCGGTTGAATGTCGAGATTCACCGCCGTAGGTGAAACTTCGGTTGAATGTCGAGATTCACCGCTGTAGGTGAAACTTCGGTTGAATGTCGAGATTCACCGCCGTAGGTGAAACTTCGGTTGAATGTCGAGATTCACCGCCGTAGGTGAAACTTCGGTTGAATGTCGAGATTCACCGCCGTAGGTGAAACTTCGGTTGAATGTCGAGATTCACCGCCGTAGGTGAAACTTCGGTTGAATGTCGAGATTCACCGCTGTAGGTGAAACTTCGGTTGAATGTCGAGATTCACCGCCGTAGGTGAAACTTCGGTTGAATGTCGAGATTCACCGCCGTAGGTGAAACTTCGGTTGAATGTCGAGATTCACCGCCGTAGGTGAAACTTCGGTTGAATGTCGAGATTCACCGCCGTAGGTGAAACTTCGGTTGAATGTCGAGATTCACCGCCGTAGGTGAAACTTCGGTTGAATGTCGAGATTCACCGCCGTAGGTGAACCTCGGTTGAATGTGGAGATTCACCGCCGTAGGTGAAACTTCGGTTGAATGTCGAGATTCACCGCTGTAGGTGAAACTTCGGTTGAATGTCGAGATTCACCGCCGTAGGTGAAACTTCGGTTGAATGTCGAGATTCACCGCCGTAGGCGAACCTCGTCAAACTTTGACGTTGTGGGCGCAGCCTCGTCAAACTTTGACGTTGTGGGCGAGCCTCGTCAAACTTTGACGTTGTGGGCGAGCCTCGTCAAACTTTGGCGTTGTGGGCGAGCCTCGTCAAACTTTGGCGTTGTGGGCGAGCCTCGCCCAACTTTGACGTTGTGGGCGAGCCTCGTCAAACTTTGACGTTGTGGGCGAGCCTCGTCAAACTTTGGCGTTGTGGGCGAGCCTCGTCAAACTTTGACGTTGTGGGCGAGCCTCGTCCAACTTTGACGTTGTGGGCGAGCCTCGTCAAACTTTGACGTTGTGGGCGAGCCTCGTCAAACTTTGACGTTGTGGGCGAGCCTCGTCAAACTTTGACGTTGTGGGCGAGCCTCGTCCAACTTTGACGTTGTGGGCGAGCCTCGTCAAACTTTGACGTTGTGGGCGAGCCTCGCCCAACTTTGACGTTGTGGGCGAGCCTCGCCCAACTTTGACGTTGTGGGCGAGCCTCGCCCAACTTTGACGTTGTGGGCGAGCCTCGTCAAACTTTGACGTTGTGGGCGCAGCCTCGTCAAACTTTGGCGTTGTGGGCGAGCCTCACAAACTTTGACGTTGTGGGCGAGCCTCGCCCAACTTTGACGTTGTGGGCGAGCCTCGTCAAACTTTGACGTTGTGGGCGAGCCTCGTCAAACTTTGACGTTGTGGGCGAGCCTCGGCAGACCATTGTTGAGCTTCGTTTCTCGTGCGAACCTCGTGTTAAGATCGAACTCCGCCCCACGTACGAACCTCGGTTGAACGTCGAGCCTCGCAGCCAGGCCGAACCTCCTCTTTTGTCTCTTAGCATTTTCTAAGGCTTATATGAGAACATGCTACGACGAACAGGTTGTAACTTTCAAGCCGTACGTCGGAACCGGACGAATTATATATGAAAATCGACTATCTCGATGAGACGGAGCCAATTATTTCGGTCATTTTGCCCAATTCCTTCCGGTTCGAGAGATATCAGCACTTTTGTCTATTTCGTAGAGTCAAGCATTCAGATGAACTTAACCTTTAGGCGGACCTGACTTCACTCAGATGGACCCTTAAGCTCTTTTGCTCATTCCGAGTTGCTGTGTAGGGATTAAGGCAATTTTTATTGCCTACAATAATATATATTAAAAACATCCAATTAAGGAATAAAACTTTAAAAAATATATGATAGATTAAAAATTAACGTTCTTGTATGAATTAAAGAAGTTGCATATAATTTTACTAATAACATTAATTGATAGAAGACTAAATTACATAAAATTGATAAAGGATTATAATATAATAGCTTAGCATTAATTGATTATAATGTATAAATATTGATGTCTTATGTCAATTGATAGGCAAATAATAGTAACTTAATAGTTGTAAGTTGCAAGTATACAACTATTAAGTTATAGTATAAAAGTTATCGATCCCACGAGGAAGGTGTTGTAAGAGTTAATCAAGATTGATTCTTATGTTGTGTGTGTGACAATTAGGAGTGTGATAAAAGTGGATGTGGAGAGAGTAAGAGAGTGTTTGTGAATATGTGCAAATAAAATCAAAACAAGATTGAGAGAGGAGAAAGAATGATGAATAAATGGAGGAAAAATAAAACAAACAAATAAAAATCGAGAATAAAGAGGAAATTTAAGAAAGTAAAGAATGAGGATTCAATTAAAAATATGAGGAATCGAGAATTGAATCCACTAGCTAATCTCACTTAAAATATGAACCATTCTCTTTTATCACATTCTACTTTAGATTTATTAAGTATAGACTATCAAACCACTTAAGAAAAGTATAACCTATCAAATTATCATCCAAGTAAAATTAATACTCATGAAAAGAATAACAACTAGATAGTAATTCTAGAATTCATAAGCATAACCTATCAAACCACTCAACATAAGAATAGATTATCAAAATTTTCTTCTACAAGTTAGTTCTCTAGTTGATTATCCTAAACATGATTATTTTAAGCATAAGAGAATGATTCACAAATTATGAAAGAAATAAAGCTTAGTTTCATGCAATTTCTAGAATTCCCAAAAGTATTAGTTCCACATCTTAGAAAAGGGCAATTCCCTAGAGGATTCTAGCCTTAAAGTAAATCAAAGAAAAAATAAAATAAAATAAAAATTAATCCCAAGAGGGTTCTAGCCTCAAGGTGAATAGTACAAAAAATAAAATCTAAGCTACAAAATAAATGAGAAAGTAAAGACAAGAAAGTAAATACATGAAAGTAAAGACATGGAAGTAATGACATGAAAGTAATGACATGAAAGTAAATCTACTCTACAAAGCAATAAATCTAATTCAAGAGGGTTCTAGCCTCATGAATATTTAACAACAAGAAAAGAAAGCAAAAAGAAACATTTATTAGCAAAAGAGAAAATTTACATCCCAAGAGGGTTCTAGCCTCAAGGTGAAAGCAAACATTCATCTTGATCTTTATCTTCATCTCAACTTCATCTTCATGATCAAATAAAGAGAAGAAAAGAAAAATATGAAGAGGTAAAAAAATTCTTTTATTAATTGTAATGAAAAGTTATAAATTTGGAAGGTCTTCTCAATTAAGAGTAACCCTCCTCTCCAAATGGAGCTTACAAAATATTTCACACTCAAACCCATCACCCACTATCCCTATTATAGAGTATTACAACCAATATCAACCCTTGGATTAAACTTGATCCCCAAGTTAATCAATTTCAGCCTTTAAATCATAACAGAAAACTTGGTATCGATATTAGTATCGATATTTGTATCGATACCGGTATCGATACCGGTATCGATACAGGTATTGATACTAGTATCGATACCGATATCAATACTAGTATCAATACCTGTATCGATAGGGGTATCGATACAGTATCGATACCGGTATCGATACTAGTATTGATATGAGTATCAAAAATCTAACTTGACAGATAGCTTCGTCTCGTCGAGATAGACGATTTTCATATATTATATGTTAAATTTCGCCTTCCGGATTGGGAGATATCATTATTTCTTTGCGGCTGATCATCCCGAATGTGATTTTGACTTGATTTGATTTCATATTCGATCCTTGTTTCTTCGGCTTGTGTAGATTGCATGGCTTAATCCCGGGCTTCAATAAGAGGTTAGAAAATGAGGAAATTAAGTTCTTTTTGGCTTTTATTCACTGATTCTTCATTAACCTGCAAATTAAGAGAAAAATATGTTATTAGTGATAATTTTATTTAAATAAAATAGATAATGAGGATATAAAAATGTGATTATTAAATACCGCCACACCCAAACTTTTGCTAGTCCTCTAGCAAAAAAATTTGAAAAAGAAAGAAAAAAAGTTCTAACTCATTTTCGCAGGAATCACGGTTGTATTTAGCACATACAACAAGCCTTTAAACCCCTAGGTTACCCTAGTGGACGAGTTATAGTCTCGTGAGGGTTTGCATTGAATATACCCACAAAATTTGGTCAACTTGCCAATTTAAAATTTTTTTATGAATAGTTAATTTACTTGATATATTTAAACATTCTAATTGAACCTAGTTTTACTCAAGAAAATGTTTTTATATATAACTCCAAGGTAAATTTCTTAGAAAATATTTTCATTATAGTTATACAAAACCAAGTCTAATTTAGAAATTTAATTTAAAGGTTTTAAACGAACATGCTAACTCTTTTTTAAACAATTTTCAAGTCTCTTAATCAATTTATTTTTCAAGAACATATATACAAATATAACTATATATATAAAAACATTGTTAGTAAATTTATTTTTAACTCTTTATTCCTTGGTGATTTTTGTTCTTCTTGATTGGGCTTTCTAATTAACCATTTAACGAGTTTTGGGCTAATGAATCCCAACCCAATTAGGCTTAGGCCATTAAGCATGGAAATACTCTTTGGGCTTAATTACTCGGTCAATTTAGGCTTAGTAAGATAGAACCACCATGGATTTTAAGAGAATTTTAATTGGTGCCTAGTTTTTGCACTCTTCTTTTATAAAGTTAGTTTTATATATATATATATATATATATATATATATATATATATATATATATATATATATATATATATATATATATATGTGTGTGTGTGTGTTCTGAAAAATATTTAGATCAAGACAACTTAAAAGTTATTTTCACTCTTCTTTGGGCTTAATTACTCGGTCAATTTAGGCTTAGTAAGATAGAACCACCATGGATTTTAAGAGAATTTTAATTGGTGCCTAGTTTTTGCACTCTTCTTTTATAAAGTTAGTTTTATATATATATATATATATATATATATATATATATATATATATATATATATATATATATATATATATATATATATATATATATATATATATATATATATATATATATATATATATATATATATATATATATATATATATATATATATATGTGTGTGTGTGTGTTCTGAAAAATATTTAGATCAAGACAACTTAAAAGTTATTTTCAACTCTAAGCTAAGCATGCAAAATTTTCATTACTTTAATTAAAAGTCTAAGTTAAGACTTAAGTAAAGTATACTACTTTAAAAATTATTTCTTAAGAAATTTATTTAGAGTTATTATAAAAGGTGAACTTGAGTATAAAACTAACTAAGGATTAGAAAATTTAAAATTTATCAAATAGATCAATTATTAATCAACTCTATTAAGTTGGCAAGTGACACTATTTTTATAAAAAGAAAAAATAACATAAAAAGAAAAAAATGGTAAGATAAAGAGGAAAAATGACTAAGGTAAAAAGAAAAATTGACTAGTCCCCACCCCACACCTAAATTTTACATTGTCCTCAATACAAACTCTATAATGCACAAAGTAAAGCAGATAAGAATTGAAGCATTTACCTTTGTTTGGTTGATAAAAAACTGCAATTACTTTTTGTATGAGGAGGATGAAGTCAAAATTTCTTCTTTTTTTCATATATCTCTTTTTTTTTTCAAAAGAACAAGAAACTCTCAAATGAGAGAAGAGTAAATTCTTTTATCATTATTATGAGACAGAAAATAAAATGTAGAGTGAAATATTAAATATGAAAAGCTCATACTCTACATAAAATTCTACCTTATTGCTAAAAATCTACCCCTGATTTTAAAGAAATCCAAAATGATATAATCAATGATATGCTTAAATTCTAAATGCTCTAAGGTTTTCAATGATTTTACAGCAATTGAAGGTAGGTATTAATGGTGTTATGCATTTTGAATTTTTGATTTTTAAATTTGAACTTAGATTTCTTATTAATGAAAGTTTGTCCTAACACAACCAGTTCTTCTTTAAAATATCCTCAAACCTAAGATTCATGGTTGAGGTATGAAAATTTGGTTGTTATTTATTTTCTAGGAGTCTAAGTTCATCCGCAAACAGTTCTTCAAAACTGAGATCGAGAAACATGTACCTAACACGTTCCTTTGTTCAAAGATCCGACCGACCATATTTCTTCTAATATCTTCACTCCACACTAAAGATTTCCTCAAAACTTAGATCTGACTCATTTTTTTTCTTTGGGATAATATATGTCTTGAAGAATAGGTGGATTAGGGTTTTCCATTGGTTTAGTCTCAAAAATTGGTTCAATACTAATTAAACGATTAGTATTATCCCTAATCCAAACTTGCAAACACCAAAACAAATTCTTTTTGTATTTTTTCTTTTTAAACTAAAAAGTGAATAAGGATAAAACAAAATCCAAGAAAAACAAAAGTTGGTTTTTTTCTTTTTTAATTTTAAAGAAAAACTAAAAGACCTAAAAGATTAATGAGAGAAGAAAAGAAGGATAAAAGAAAAATCTAACTAAAACAAATCAAGAGCAATTACTTTGTATCAATCACCCTTAATTCTAGAGTTAAGCCTAGACTCAACTAGACCAGCTCCTAACCAAAAACTCCTTTAGCGAAAAGATTGAAGTTTACTCGATTAGTTAGCCAGGTAATGATAGTACTAGAGGGAGGTCAATGACCAATTAAGTACCTCGTTCCTTACGGAGCGCTTTACGCAACCCCTAAACCTTACCTTAGACACCAACTGATTCAAGTAAACTTAAACCGGTTTACTTAAGAATTTCTTATTCATTAATGGGCTCGAATCCTTAGGGGCCAACGCCTAATGAGTTTTAAAAGGTTTGGGTTTGTGTAGTGAGGAATTAGTGATTTGTGGGCTAAGAAAAGGGTGATGAAATCCCTCACCTTATCTTGATTTGTGGGTTTTTGCCCTTAAGAATATTTTCAAGTGAGTGTCAAATCATGATGGTCAAATCATTTTGGTGAATTCCTACTATTATATGCAATGCAACCCTAGAAATTACGGTTATCAATCAAACAAATATGAGAAAGAGAGCTTTTGTTTGAATTTATTATCTTGTTAGTAAATATCTGAATGGAGGGCTAATTTTTATTATGGTTAAAAAATTTATATTTTTTTGTTTTTATTTTATTAGCTCCAAATTGTCTCTAATGTGAAAAACCTAACTAAGGGTGGAATTAAAATACTAGAAAGAGAACTTACCTTTTCAAGCAAATCTTCTCTCTAATCTTCAACATTCTCCTTCAAAGTAGTTCCTTCACACTAAAACACACAAATCAAAGAATCAAAAAAGAAAAAAAATTCTAATTACAAACACCTTCCCCGGCAACGGCGCCAAAAACATGATAGATAAATAATAGTAACCTAAAGTTGTAAGTATACAACTATCAAGTTATAGTATAAAAAGTTATCGATCCCACGAAGAAGGTGTTGTAAGAGTTAATCAAGATTGATTCTTATATTGTGTGTGTGACAATTAGGAGTGTGATAAAAGTGGATGTGGAGAGAGTAAGAGAGTGTTTGTGAATATGTGCAAATAAAATCAAAACAAGATTGAGAGAGGAGAAAGAATGATGAATAAATGGAGGAAAAATAAAACAAACAAATAAAAATTAAAAATAAAGAGGTAAATCAAGAAAGTAAAGAATGAGGATTCAATTAAAGATATAAGAAATCGAGAATTGAATCCACTAGCTAATCTCACTTAAAATATGAACAATTCTTTTTTATCACATTCTACTTTAGATTTATTAAGTATAGACTATCAAACTACTTAAGAAAAGTATAACCTATTAAATTATCATCCAAATAAAATTAATACTCATGAAAAGAATAACAACTAGATAGTAATTCTAGAATTCATAAGCATAACCTATCAAATCACTCAAGATAAGCATAGATTACCAAATTTTTCTTCTACCAATTAGTTCTCTAGTTGATTATCCTAAACATGATTATTTTTAGCATAAGAGAATGATTCACAAATTATGAAAGAAATAAAGCTTAGTTTCATGCAATTTCTAGAATTTCCAAAAGTATTAGTTCCACATCTTAGAAAAGGGCAATTCCCTAGAGGGTTCTAGCCTCAAGGTGAATCAAAGAAAAAAATAAAATAAAAATTAATCTCAAGAGGGTTCTAGCCTCAAGGTGAATAGTGCAAGAAAATAAAATCTAAGCTACAAAATAAATGCGAGAAAGTAAAGACAAGAAAGTAAATACATGAAAGTAAAGACATGGAAGTAATGACATGAAAGTAAATCTACTCTACAAAGCAATAAATCTAATTCAAGAGGGTTCTAGCCTCATGAATATTTAACAACAAGAAAAGAAAGAAAAGAAAAGTTTATTAGCAAAGAGAAAATTTATATCCCAAGAGGGTTCTAGCCTCAAGGTGAAAGCAAACATTCATCTTGATCTTTATCTTCATCTTAACTTCATCTTCATGATCAAATAAAGAGAAGAAAAGAAAAATATGAAGAAGTAAAAATTCTTTTATTAATTGCAATAAAAGTTATAAATTTGGAAGGTCTTCTCAATTAAGAGTAACCCTCCTCTCCAAATGGAGTTTATAAAATTTTTCACACTCAAACCCCTCACCCTCTATTCCTATTTATAGAGTATTACAACCAATATTAACCCTTGGATTAAACTTGATCCCCAAGTTAATCAATTTCAGCCTTTAAATCGTAACAGAAAACTTGGTATCGACACTGGTATCGATATTTGTATCGATACCCGTATCGATACTAGTATCGATACGATACTAGTATCAAAAATCTAACTTGATAGATAGCTTCGTCTCATCGAGATATGCGATTTTCATATATTATATGTTAAATTCCGCCATCTGGATTGGGAGATATCATTATTTCTTTGTGGCTAATCATCCCGAATGTGATTTTGACTTGATTTGATTTCATATTCGATCCTTGTTTCTTCGGCTTGTGTAGATTGCTTGGCTTAATCCCGGGCTTCAATAAGAGGTTAGAAAATGAGGAAATTGAGTTCTTTTTTGCTTTTATTCACCGATTCTTCATTAACCGCAAATTAAGAGAAAAATATGTTATTAGTGACATTTTATTTAAATAAAATAGATAATGAGGATATAAAAATGTAATAAAATTGTGATTATCATCAATAGTATTTATAAGGTTAAAAATACAAGGAATTATGTATGGATAAACTACCGAAAGTTTAGAAATATCCTTTAAAAGAATCAAGTTGTTTTATATCAAATGGAGAAGTGAAGGAAATAAACCTAAAATTTAAAATGTTCATGAATCATTTGAATTGACATTGATAAAAGGCATATCTATCAAAAAGCACCGACTAAGTTCCCTTAAAGAACATATTGAATAACTTTGTCCCAAACAAAGAAGCATTCTCCATGGAAGATACAAGAAAAATTAATAAGTATTATAAATTTTCATACTTTATTTTCAAATACTAAAGGAATCATAAATTTAATAAAAATTTCATACAAATAATTTTGCAATAGAAATAATTTTTCTATCTTGATATATGCAGTCATCACAATATTTAAAAGAGGTATGATCTTACAATATCTAATCTAAAATTTACACAATTAAATCTAAAAATAGTTTACCAATATACGACACGCTATTACACATATAATGCAAAGATAACTACCCTTAATAATAGAGTTGACCCGTGGTTCTATGTTTGCAAAGGCTGTAACAAGAAGGTGGATAGAAATTCTAATAAGAGTGTCCAAATGATAAATGTCACAGAATTGTTGATGACGTAGTACCAAGCTTAAGTAATATCCCTTCTTCATGAAATAAACATATTAAAATTAAATATTAATATTATAATCTAAGGCAAATTGACAATGAAAATACAGTTATTTAGTTCGGATCCTCGTGGAAAATGACATGGATAGAGCAAATGTAACATTATCTGATGCAGCAAAAACTCTTATTGGATGCACAATAGAAGAATTCGTTGCAGAGAATAACGAGATAACTCCTAACCTTTATTTAAGTAATAAATTAGAAACACAAAATTTTCATATAAAAGAAATGAACATTTATTCTCATTGAAACAGAAAAATAATCAAAGTCCATATTTTTAAAAGTTTGTATTCAGAAATACATTCAGCTTCTTTGTAAAGTGAGACAAGAAGATAAAAGATGAATGAGCCTAGGGAAAGATAATAGCACAAGAAATCTAGTTCCAGACTGATGTCACAATCGATGTAGACGATGAAAACACTACTCTAGAATTGCCCAGGAAAAAGACAAAGGTGGAGAATGATTGATCTTAACTCAACAAAAAATAAAACAAAATGAATAAAAGATATTAATGTTTTCTGAATATTTATAGAATAGTTTACTTTTTTGAGTAAAATTAGGAATCTTTAGAAGGGATTTTCATAAAAAAGTTAGTACTTTTATATGCTTATGTGGATGCTTTTATCATATAAAAGTATACTAGAGTTAGCATTAATCTTTAGTTTATGATTGTTTTGAAGTCTATCAATGATTAGGAACAAACTTTATACTCTCTTTTGTTCTAGCCCACTTTTAATCAATCATCTTGGCTTATTGACTTTAATTATTCGCCTCCCTTTTATAGCACTATTTTTTCAAGTGTTTTCACTTTCGCAATAACATACTTTCTTAAGTCAAGCTTAGTTTCATGTCGGTCTAAATAACATGAAAATTTAAATTGGCTTTCGATTACATTTGTTTCTTGTCAATTCAATTATCAACATGAAAATTTAAATTCGTGTAGCCCATTCAAACAAACATTAAAGAAAATAAATAATCACAATGCTAAAGCTTAGAGACATAAGTGAGCAAAACTATCAAAGTAATTAAAATAGTGGAATAAATTTTAGTAAGGAAATAAATCAAAATACTTAATCATGGTATTTAACCACGTGCATTGCACGAATATTTCATTTAAATCTTAATTTATCCTAATTCTATTTATATCTTATACTAATCCCACGTGAACTATCTATAGCTCAACAATTTAAAAAATAAGATTAATAATATACATGAAACACTATTTTGAATATTTAATTTAAATCTTAATCTATCCTAATACTAATTATATCCTATACTAATCCAACGTGAACTACCCATAGGTCAACAATTTAAAAAAAGGTTAAGAAATCATACATAGCTAACATATTATAATACATAAAATATTTTTAAAAACCCAAAAGTTTCAAAATTGCACAAAATACCCTCAAAAGTTTAAAATTACACAAAACTGACTTTTCAAGATTTAAAATAACAAACATGGAATCTTGAAATTAACTACAACCTCGAAGAATTTTAAATTTGCAATTAACACCCTCAACATTTCAAAAATTATAGAAACAACCTCAAAAGTTTAAAATTACAAATAAATCACCCTAAAATTTTGAAATTTCAAAACTTGCAAACAACATAGATGAATTCAAGGGATTACCATCGGGCACTTGAAAATTTAAAATTTGTAAAAAACTCAATGTTCCAAAATTATAAAATTCCCTCAAAAGTTAAAAATCACAAAAACCCTAAGATTTCAAAACTTATAACTAGTAATGCATCAAATCTAGAAATTATTAGTAGACTGCTAATAATTTAAATTTTATAAAAATAACCCAAAGTTTTAATAATTACAAAACACACCCTCAAAATTTCAGAGTTGCAAGAAATATCCTAACATTTGAAAACTTACCAGAACACATGAAACATGAAAATTATAAACACCAAACTTAAAATTTAAAAATTTTAAAAATACTATCAAAGTTTCAAAATTGCAAAACACACCCTCAAAATTTCAAATTCACAAAAAGGTTGAAATTTCTAAACTTGGCAAAGAAAAGAGTAATTGTTTGATATTGATTTCAAGATCTTTAAATATGAAGGTAACATACTTCATTACTAAAATTCTTATTAAAGATGACTAAACATAAAATTCACCTTATATCCGTCTCAAATTTATTGGGGAGATATGCATGTCATCGTAAATTGCGTCAATAATATCTATCAACCCAAAGATACAACTTACTGAAGAAATAAGAGAATGGTAAGTAAACCAAACAAATATTCATATAACACAATAAAGAAAAATATTACATTTTAACGCTAATATGCAGTCAGAACAAGCTACCAAGACAAAAGCACCTCCATCAAGGCTCTTTATAAATGTAACACAAATTCAAATTACTGATATATACATTCATCACAACATTCGAAAGAGGTATGATCTTACAAGACCTACTCTAAAATTCACACAATTAAACCTAAAAATAGTTTACTAATATACAGACACGCTATTATACCTATAATGCAAAAATAACTACTATTTCCAATAGAGTTAAGCCGTGGTTCTATGCTTGCAAAGGCTGCAACAAGAAGGTGGATAGAAATATTAATAAGAGTGTCCAAATGATAAACGTTATAGAATCGTCGATGATATAGTACCAAGGTTAAGTAATATCTCTTCTTCACAAAATAAACATATCAAAATTAAATATTAACATTATAATTAAGCCAAATCGACAATAAAAATGCAGTTATTTAGTTCAGATCCTCGTGGAAAATAACATGGACATAGCAAAGGTAATATTATTTGACGCAGCAGAAACTCTTATTGGATGCACAACAGAAGAATTCATTGCAGAGAAACAAAGTAACTCCTAACCTTATTTAAGTAATAAATTAGAAACATTAAAATTATATATATATATATATATATATATATATATATATATATATATATATATATATATATATATATATATATATATATATATATATATATATATATATATATATATATATATATATATGAAATTAACTTTTATTCTCATTGAAACAGAAAAATAATCAAAATTTGTATTAAATTTGTATTTCGAGTTTGTGTTGAACATCGAAAATACATGCAACTTCTTTGTGAAGTAAGACGAGAAGACAAAGATGAACGAGCCCAAGGAAAAATGACAGCACAAGAAATCCACCTCTAGCTTGATGTCACAATCGATATAGATGATGAAGACACTACTCTAGAATTGCACAAGAAAAAGATAAAGGCGGAGAAGGATTGATCTCGACTCAATAAAAAAATAAAACAGAAGGAATAAAATATCTATTTTCTAAATATTGTATAGAATAGTTTAATTTTTTGAGCAAAATTAGGAATATTTAGAAGGAATTTTCATAAACTATTTTTAGTACTTTATATGTTTATGTGGATACTTTTATCATATAAAAGTGTACTAGAGTTAGCATTAATCTTTAGTTTATATTTTTTTTATGAAGTCTATCAATGATTAGGAACAACTTCCTATTCTGTTTAGTTTCGTTCTAGCCCACTTTTAATCAATCATCTTGGCTAATTGGCTTTAATTATTCGCCTTGCTTTTATAGCTATTTTTCAAGTATTTTTCACTTTCGCAACACTATACTTTCTCAAGTCAAACTTGGTTTCATGTCAATCCAAATAACATGAAAATTCAAATTGGCTTTGGATTACATTTGTTTCCTGTCAATTCAATTATCATCATGAAATTTTAAATTCAAGTAGTTCATTCAAACAAACATCAAAGAAAATAAATAATCACAATAATTAAGTTTAGAGACATAAGTGAGCAAAAACTATTAAAGTAAAATCAAGAAATAAATTTTAATGAGGAAATAAATTAAAAATACTTAATCATGTTATTTTACCACGTGCATTGCACGTGCATAAAACCTACTGCTTTTTTAAAAGCTTCTGCTTTTTTTTAGTTTGTATACCATATATATCTTTTATCTTTTAATAATAATCATTAAGCACAATTCTACCAAACACCTTAACTGCTTTTTAAGTAGTTTTTATATTTGATTACCAAACAACTATTTTCAACAGTTTATAGAAGTTATTTGTATAAGTCATCTTTATAAGCAATTTATTATAAGCTCTAGCAACACCAAACTGGCCCTAAATCCCAACTTATGTTGTGGCAACCAACAAGTTCTCTTTCAGAAGGGAAATATTCACCATTTTGGACTTGGATAGAACTCTATACACCGTAGAGTAGTAGACGCAATAAAATCATGTGAAATATTTAGTTAGTAACAAGAAGTCGTAGAAGATAAGTTACTAGAAACTTTCGGAAAAAGATAGCAATAAATCTTTGCAATAAATCTTTGTAATTAACTTAAAACTTCGTCATAGTCATAAGTGAAAAGAGGTAAGTTTGTTATAGTAATAAGTGAAAAGAGGGGAAGTTTGTGATATCGTTAGGTAATCTAGGATTTATTGATAGAGCCAGCTAGATTACCATTGATACTACTGGTATCCAGATTTAAAATTTGAAAATCCAAATAATCTGCTCTGTTGGGTCATGAACTATCTATGAACAAAATTTCCAATGACTTCTATCAAAACAAAATTTCCTATGAATTCCATCAACAGGTGAAATATTAATCGATTTTATGAAAATTTCTGACTATTTTCAGATAGTTGATAAAAGCCACCTGCTATATTTATTTACTCTCTACATTTAGATATGAGATAAAAAATAACAAAACCAAAGAATACCATGGAGAAACTTTTGACCATTTGCGCGCAGGCAAGAATGTTGATCCGTCTACAGCTCTATATCTGATGCAAGATCAGTTTTTGAATAAAACGTATACTTATAAGCATTAATACAAGCAACAACAAGCATTTAAATTCTATATGGTGAATACAGGAAAAAAATAAAAAAAAAAGGGTTTCATTTACAGAACTATATCATGGCGGGATTCGAGAAACACTCTTCTATTGTAGATCAAGGTTTGTATGATACAGAAAATGAGAATTACGGAATTTACAGTAGCACAACTCTAAAATCTTAATGACTAGTGCAAACTGCTACTACTTTTGGTATCGGTCTATCTGATCAATGAGATTTTGACTGACTATGAACTCAGAGCAAATTGCAAGCAGCTCGCAATTGGCAGTTAATGTTCCATATACTGAGAAGGGGGAGGGCTCGTTTTAGTCTTTTCTGGGCCTGAAAGTGAAGCATGACAATGAAGAGATATAGATAAATAAAAATAATAATAATGCTTTTCAGTAAGCAGCAAGTCAAAAATTTGATGGAATGATCCTAGGAGAACAGGAGAAGCTTCCATTTTGAAATCATATTGAGAAATTGTCAACAGACAATAGATCAAAAAACAAATTTGACTAGCATTGGCAGCAAGCATGAGACATATGCAGCTGTAGTGAGTGAAATAATTTCAAGTTGGGCACACACTCAGATCCTTATGGAAGAAAATTAGAGCTGACAACAATTTATCCAATGTGCTTGTTTCATACTTGTCCCTCAAATCCTTCTTTATATGGATATGGATAGATTCAAAAACTACCCTGAAGTTCTATAAGTTTCCACTAAATTGCCATGAAATTTCTAATTAAAGAACATTATCATAATTTACTTAATTTTTCAGTAAAATTCTGTCACGCTTTTAGAATGGCATCACGTCAGAAATCAAGCGAGTCTCTTTTGGAGTCACTACTCCCAATGGATTTTTATAATTCCCCATCCACACCCACTCCCGTCATCTTCTTTGTTAGTATACAAAGATCTAGGGACGAAGATAGACAAGGTTAATCTAATCAAACTCAAATCGAATCAAAAGGATTATCGTTGGAATTGAGTCATGAGTCCAAACAGAGACTTCTCCAATATGGGACTAAATCGCATCTCATGTCTTTGCTAGTCCAAACCTACACTTGAACTTAAATGGATGTGAGATACTCCTACAAATCTCGACCTTGGCTCCAATTTATCATCCCATCAAGTCCAACTCGAGCATACATCAACTGAATGACTAATGGAGACAGTGTCTTAAAGTTAAACACTTCATAGACGAACTAAGTCACATTGGAGGCAAGTGTGTCGACATGTGAACCTGCCCTGACCCGTGTTGGAATAAGCTACGCCACTTTCATTATGCAACGTCACATGTGCTCCAACTTGCGCCTTAACCAGTTATACAAGGTCTTGAAGCAAAAAGAGCATCCAAAGGCTCATCGAACCATAGGATATGATTATCTATTTGTTAGGTTGCAAAGGTCCATGAAGGTTATAGACTACGTCATTCTGATTGGACCCAAATTAGCTCAAAAGCATTAACCCCTATGTTACCTGGATACTCCAAATCGAAAGCTGTACCGAAATTTCTTGGATACTTCTTGAATATATGCAGATGTATACTCAATTATATAATACGTGTTTTAATTTAAAACAATCCTCCTACACTTCTTGGACGATATTCTACGCTTGCACATCTGTTTCTTATATATTGAGTTTACGTAAATGAAAAAATAATATTGATCTTATGTAAGTTAATAATTTTAATACATATATATTGCCGTATCCCCGTATCCTTCCTTTTACAAATTTTCCATGTCTCACCCATATCGGTACCTATATCCATGCAACTTAGATTAACCCTTTAATTGAATTGTGAGTCCAACCATGTTTTTAACCAAGCCTAATTATTTTTTGACTAAATCTCATCACATGTTTTTGCTAGTCCAAACCCACACACATAATGGATCTGAAAATTTTCTATTACTCTTCCTCGCCTCTCCGATTGTTTTAACCCGGTGGCCCTTTGTTCCTCATCTAAGTTGCACGAGTAAGAGTGCGGGTACATGACACGGCAAATCTGTAAAAGGTATGCTACGGGGACATAGCTGAAACTCATGGGATATAATCACAGCTTTAAGCTATATATGTAAACGACCCCTTTAAATCGTAGCTCTTAAAACTAAAACGAACTCGATCCAAACAATTTACAAAAAAGGATGTGAAATGTAGGATATATATATCCAAGAAGTGTATGACGAGTGTTTTAGATTAAACATGCATTGTCTAATTGAGTACTAGTCTAAATAAATGTATGCATATATTTAGGAAGTGTCTAAGAAGTGTCAAATACAGATACGGAAACGACACGTGTCAGGTATGCGTACGACTCCATATTAGAAGTTCCTAGGTAACATAGTACCTCATGAATCTATGCCACTTTAGGTGTCTCTTTCTCCCATTTGACTACCTTCCATTGCATCCTCTTCTCTCCCCTCTCTACTTCCATTTAAGCTTGAACAATGAAAGCTTGTGGAGTGGAGAGAGGAAAATGCGTCCATGCATTCTTGGGGTTGGTCATATGAAGAGCATATATATATATATATATATATATATATATATATATATATATATATATATATATATATATATATATATATATATATATATATATATATATATATATATATATATATATATATATATATATATATATATATATATATATATATATATATATATATATATATATATATATATATATATATATATATATATATATATATATATATATATATATATATATATATATATATATATATATATATATATATATATATATATATATATATATATATATATATATATATATATATATATATATATATATATATATATATATATATATATATATATATATATATATATATATATATATATATATATATATATATATATATATATATATATATATATATATATATATATATATATATATATATATATATATATATATATATATATATATATATATATATATATATATATATATATATATATATATATATATATATATATATATATATATATATATATATATATATATATATATATATATATATATATATATATATATATATATATATATATATATATATATATATATATATATATATATATATATATATATATATATATATATATATATATATATATATATATATATATATATATATATATATATATATATATATATATATATATATATATATATATATATATATATATATATATATATATATATATATATATATATATATATATATATATATATATATATATATATATATATATATATATATATATATATATATATATATATATATATATATATATATATATATATATATATATATATATATATATATATATATATATATATATATATATATATATATATATATATATATATATATATATATATATATATATATATATATATATATATATATATATATATATATATATATATATATATATATATATATATATATATATATATATATATATATATATATATATATATATATATATATATATATATATATATATATATATATATATATATATATATATATATATATATATATATATATATATATATATATATATATATATATATATATATATATATATATATATATATATATATATATATATATATATATATATATATATATATATATATATATATATATATATATATATATATATATATATATATATATATATATATATATATATATATATATATATATATATATATATATATATATATATATATATATATATATATATATATATATATATATATATATATATATATATATATATATATATATATATATATATATATATATATATATATATATATATATATATATATATATATATATATATATATATATATATATATATATATATATATATATATATATATATATATATATATATATATATATATATATATATATATATATATATATATATATATATATATATATATATATATATATATATATATATATATATATATATATATATATATATATATATATATATATATATATATATATATATATATATATATATATATATATATATATATATATATATATATATATATATATATATATATATATATATATATATATATATATATATATATATATATATATATATATATATATATATATATATATATATATATATATATATATATATATATATATATATATATATATATATATATATATATATATATATATATATATATATATATATATATATATATATATATATATATATATATATATATATATATATATATATATATATATATATATATATATATATATATATATATATATATATATATATATATATATATATATATATATATATATATATATATATATATATATATATATATATATATATATATATATATATATATATATATATATATATATATATATATATATATATATATATATATATATATATATATATATATATATATATATATATATATATATATATATATATATATATATATATATATATATATATATATATATATATATATATATATATATATATATATATGAAATTAACTTTTATTCTCATTGAAACAGAAAAATAATCAAAATTTGTATTAAATTTGTATTTCGAGTTTGTGTTGAACATCGAAAATACATGCAACTTCTTTGTGAAGTAAGACGAGAAGACAAAGATGAACGAGCCCAAGGAAAAATGACAAAGACAAGAAATCCACCTCTAGCTTGATGTCACAATCGATATAGATGATGAAGACACTACTCTAGAATTGACAAGAAAAGATAGTAGGAGAAGGATTGATCTCGACTCAATAAAAAAAAAAAACAGAATAAAATATCTATTTTCTAAATATTGTATAGAATAGTTTAATTTTTGAGCAAAATTAGGAATATTTAGAAGGAATTTTCATAAACTATTTTTAGTACTTTATATGTTTATGTGGATACTTTTATCATATAAAAGTGTACTAGAGTTAGCATTAATCTTTAGTTTATATTTTTTTATGAAGTCTATCAATGATTAGGAACAACTTCCTATTCTGTTTAGTTTCGTTCTAGCCCACTTTTAATCAATCATCTTGGCTAATTGGCTTTAATTATTCGCCTTGCTTTTATAGCTTATTTTTCAAGTATTTTCACACTTTCGCAACACTATACTTTCTCAAGTCAAACTTGGTTTCATGTCAATCCAAATAACATGAAAATTCAAATTGGCTTTGGATTACATTTTTCTGTCAATTCAATTATCATCATGAAATTTTAAATTCAAGTAGTTCATTCAAACAAACATCAAAGAAAATAAATAATCACAATAATTAAGTTTAGAGACATAAGTGAGCAAAACTATTAAAGTAAAATCAAGAAATAAATTTTAATGAGGAAATAAATTAAAATACTTAATCATGTTATTTTACCACGCGCATTGCACGCGCATAAACCCATCGCTTTTTAAAAGCTCGCTTTTTAGTTTGTATACCATATATATCTTTTATCTTTAATAATAATCATTACAATTCTACCAAACACCTTAACTGTTTTTAAGTAGTTTTTATATTTGATTACCAAACAACTATTTTCAACAGTTTATAGAAGTTATTTGTATAAGTCATCTTTATAAGCAATTTATTATAAGCTCTAGAACACCAAACCGGCCCTAAATCCCAACTTATGTTGTGGCAACCAACAAGTTCTCTTTCAGAAGGGAAATATTCACCATTTTGGACTTGGATAGAACTCTATACACCGTAGAGTAGTAGACGCAATAAAATCATGTGAAATATTTAGTTAGTAACAAGAAGTCGTAGAAGATAAGTTACTAGAAACTTTCGGAAAAAGATAGCAATAAATCTTTGCAATAAATCTTTGTAATTAACTTAAAACTTCGTCATAGTCATAAGTGAAAAGAGGTAAGTTTGTTATAGTAATAAGTGAAAAGAGGGAAGTTTGTGATATCGTTAGGTAATCTAGGATTTATTGATAGAGCCAGCTAGATTACCATTGATACTACTGGTATCCAGATTTAAAATTTGAAAATCCAAATAATCTGCTCTGTTGGGTCATGAACTATCTATGAACAAAATTTCCAATGACTTCTATCAAAACAAAATTTCCTATGAATTCCATCAACAGGTGAAATATTAATCGATTTTATGAAAATTTCTGACTATTTTCAGATAGTTGATAAAGCCACCTGCTATATTTATTTACTCTCTACATTTAGATATGAGATAAAAAATAACAAAACCAAAGAATACCATGGAGAAACTTTTGACCATTTGCGCGCAGGCAAGAATGTTGATCCGTCTACAGCTCTATATCTGATGCAAGATCAGTTTTTGAATAAAACGTATACTTATAAGCATTAATACAAGCAACAACAAGCATTTAAATTCTATATGGTGAATACAGGAAAAAATTAAAAAAAAAAGGGTTTCATTTACAGAACTATATCATGGCGGGATTCGAGAAACACTCTTCTATTGTAGATCAAGGTTTGTATGATACAGAAAATGAGAATTACGGAATTTACAGTAGCACAACTCTAAAATCTTAATGACTAGTGCAAACTGCTACTACTTTTGGTATCGGTCTATCTGATCAATGAGATTTTGACTGACTATGAACTCAGAGCAAATTGCAAGCAGCTCGAATTGGCAGTTAATGTTCCATATACTGAGAAGGGGAGGGCTCGTTTTAGTCTTTTCTGGGCCTGAAAGTGAAGCATGACAATGAAGAGATATAGATAAATAAAAATAATAATAATGCTTTTCAGTAAGCAGCAAGTCAAAAATTTGATGGAATGATCCTAGGAGAACAGGAGAAGCTTCCATTTTGAAATCATATTGAGAAATTGTCAACAGACAATAGATCAAAAAACAAATTTGACTAGCATTGGCAGCAAGCATGAGACATATGCAGCTGTAGTGAGTGAAATAATTTCAAGTTGGGCACACACTCAGATCCTTATGGAAGAAAATTAGAGCTGACAACAATTTATCCAATGTGCTTGTTTCATACTTGTCCCTCAAATCCTTCTTTATATGGATATGGATAGATTCAAAAACTACCCTGAAGTTCTATAAGTTTCCACTAAATTGCCATGAAATTTCTAATTAAAGAACATTATCATAATTTACTTAATTTTTCAGTAAAATTCTGTCACGCTTTTAGAATGGCATCACCAGAAATCAAGCGAGTCTCTTTTGGAGTCACTACTCCCAATGGATTTTATAATTCCCCATCCACACCCACTCCGTCATCTTCTTTGTTAGTATACAAAGATCTAGGGACGAAGATAGACAAGGTTAATCTAATCAAACTCAAATCGAATCAAAAGGATTATCGTTGGAATTGAGTCATGAGTCCAAACAGAGACTTCTCCAATATGGGACTAAATCGCATCTCATGTCTTTGCTAGTCCAAACCTACACTTGAACTTAAATGGATGTGAGATATCCTACAAATCTCGACCTTGGCTCCAATTTATCATCCCATCAAGTCCAACTCGAGCATACATCAACTGAATGACTAATGGAGACAGTGTCTTAAAGTTAAACACTTCATAGACTAACTAAGTCACATTGGCAAGTGTGTCGACATGTGAACCTGCCCTGACCCGTGTTGGAATAAGCTCACACTTTCATTATGCAACGTCACATGTGCTCCAACTTGCGCCTTAACCAGTTATACAAGGTCTTGAAGCAAAAAGAGCATCCAAAGGCTCATCGAACCATAGGATATGATTATCTATTTGTTAGGTTGCAAAGGTCCATGAAGGTTATAGACTACGTCATTCTGATTGGACCCAAATTAGCTCAAAAGCATTAACCCCTATGTTACCTGGATACTCCAAATCGAAAGCTGTACCGAAATTTCTTGGATACTTCTTGAATATATGCAGATGTATACTCAATTATATAATACGTGTTTTAATTTAAAACAATCCTCCTACACTTCTTGGACGTATATTCTACGCTTGCACATCTGTTTCTTATATATTGAGTTTACGTAAATGAAAAAATAATATTGATCTTATGTAAGTTAATAATTTTAATACATATATATTGCCGTATCCCCGTATCCTTCCTTTTACAAATTTTCCATGTCTCGTACCCATATCAGTACCTATATCCATGCAACTTAGATTAACCCTTTAATTGAATTGTGAGTCCAACCATGTTTTTAACCAAGCCTAATTATTTTTTGACTAAATCTCATCACATGTTTTTGCTAGTCCAAACCCACACACATAATGGATCTGAAAATTTTCTATTACTCTTCCTCGCCTCTCCGACTGTTTTAACCCAGTGGCCCCTTTGTTCCTCATCTAAGTTGCACGAGTACGAGTGCGGGTACATGACACGGCAAATCTGTAAAAGGTATGCTACGGGGACATAGCTGAAACTCATGGGATATAATCACAGCTTTAAGCTATATATGTAAACGACCCCTTTAAATCGTAGCTCTTAAAACTAAAACGAACTCGATCCAAACAATTTACAAAAAAGGATGTGAAATGTAGGATATATATATCCAAGAAGTGTATGACGAGTGTTTTAGATTAAACATGCATTGTCTAATTGAGTACTAGTCTAAATAAATGTATGCATATATTTAGGAAGTGTCTAAGAAGTGTCAAATACAGATACGAAACCACATGCGGTCGTATGCATTGACTCCATATTAGAAGTTCCTAGGTAACATAGTACCTCATGAATCTATGCCACTTTAGGTGTCTCTTTCTCCCATTTGACTACCTTCCATTGCATCCTCTTCTCTCCCCTCTCTACTTCCATTTAAGCTTGAACAATGAAAGCTTGTGGAGTGGAGAGAGGAAAATGCGGTCCATGCATTCTTGGGGTTGGTCATATGAAGAGCAAGGATTCAAGAGGAAGAGTAGGTGATACAAAGATATTGATGGTTGAGAGAAGAAAAAGAGAAGGGTAACCTTTTTTTTTAATAGAAACACAAAAGGGTAAATCTCAATAGTTGTGAGAAGTTTGAGATTTGGGGGCTGCGATTTAATGGGGGTACTGGAGCAGCGTATTTGATGATTGAGAGAAGAAAAAGACAAGGGTAAATCTTGATAGCTATGAGAAGTTTGAGATTTGGGGCTGTGATTTAATGAGGGTATTATAGTTTCTTTTTGGAAAAATAATTATCACCAACTGACCTGAACTTGATACTTGCTGCTTCTGTATTGTCGTAAATTGTAACTGATGCCAGCTTGTTGATTAGGAGGATGAGCTTTAGGATTCTGGTTGCATCTCTATGGGGCATTTCCTTTTCTTCATACTTAAATCATCTTCTGTTAGTAATCGCCTCTAACTAAGTTAGCTAGGTTAGTGATCTGACCATCCACCCATTCTACCTCACTATTGTGTCATCTTTGATCTCTATTTCCTCTCTCCATCTCATCTCACCAAAATCTTTACATCTTCTCTCCATCTCATTTCCCTAGTGGTCTACCAGGAGCAAGGTTTTAAATATCGATTATCTGAAACATATCGAATGGCCAAAATTCATATCAGATTGCGGTTATCAGGGATATATCAGGGACAAGTAGTAAAATTTAGAGTGTCATATCGGATGGTGAGCATATATAATATAATGTCCTAAAATATAATCTAAACACACTTAATTAAGTGTAAACATACCAAAATGCCTTCGAGAGAGGACTCAGGGTTATCGAGCGATTAAATTTGGGGAGAGAGCAAAGAAGGCAGAGAGAAATTAGGGTTGGCTGCTCTAAACGCGATGGAAGACAATGAGTGGGATCGGTGGTTTTGATATTATTTAGAGGGTTCCGGGTTTGGGTCTGAAAAATAAGGGTTTTGGATCCAAAACCCAACCGATGGTGATTTTTTTATTGACAAAATCAACCAATTTAGACCCTTATAAAAAGCGTCCAGTTAATCAGATTTTCACTGATATATCGGAGAAAATCAGTGAAAATTAATAACCTACTTAATTTTCCAGAAATTGTATCGGTAGTGGTCCAGACCCTATATATCGATAAAATCGGCCGATTTTTAAAACACTGACCACGAGCCCTCTCTTAGGTTTAGAATATACAAAAGAATGTAGTTTAGGTTTTAGTTAGAGAAAAGTTACTGATAATCAAGAGATGGATTCTCCAGTGCCCCAATATTTTAACTTTTGGAGCTTTAGGTTCTGAAATTGTATGGATGTCGAATTCCCATTGTTCGATTCAGGAAGCAATTGGCATTTTAGCTATTAGATACCTTCTTTAGTAAGCAAATAAGCATGTAAAGTCTTTAGGGTCCTTTTTGATTGATTATACTTTCGGACATTGTAGGGACTTTAATGTTTCCTAAGAACCATTTCACACAGGAACACACTGTTTGTGACTTTTCATGCATGAAATACAAATGTTATGTCCATGTAACGAAAGGATCAAGATTTTAAATGTCGGATGTCGGGTTCATATCGGACGGCTAAAATTCATGTCGGATAGCGAAAACCGAGGCTATGTCAGGGGACATGAAAAAAATATCGGATTGCCATATCGGATGGTGTGCATATGTGTAATATAATATCATAAATGAAATCTAAACATACTTAATAAATTTTATTATCTAAATATATAAAAAAGTAAATAACTTATGATGCGTCGGGTTGATGTTGAAGTAAAGAGGTGAAAAAAAGAAGCACGATGTCTGTGGCTAAGGAGAGAGATCGCCCGATATTGATGTCGAAGGAACAGCTCGGAGAATAGACCGATGAGATGTTGAAGGATAGAGAGAAGATGAGTGAGAGAAATGTTTTCGGTTCTTTTTTCCCCTAATTGATCGGGTTTTATCTTTAAAAGCAATATTAAGTCAATCAGGAATTGAAACCCGAACCTGATTTGATAAACATAAGCAAAAAAAATCAGCCAATTTTTCAGACTGAAAAATCGACCGATATAGCCGACATGTCCCCCGATAAATCCGGCCGACATATCCGACATGTCCCCCGATATATCCGACATGAACCCTGAAAATGCAATACGCATTGAAAAGCTCCATATCGTGTCGGTTGGCCCCTAAATCCGCCATGTCAGCCGACATGTCCGACATAGCGGCCGACATTTAAAACACTGGAAAGGAGTGCAAGTTTTCCCAGAAAAGATCCATGGAAGTAGCAGGATTTTCATGGATAGTTATTATTACTAATTTATGGTTTCTGCCTCCTAACTCTTTTAAAGTGGTTTTGATTGATTATGCATTTGGACATTGCAAGGACTTCAATGTTTTCTGAGATACATTTCGTACGTCTATGTTGAGTGGGTACTTCTGTCATGAAGCCGTACCCGACATGTTTCATACTTGTACCTGTATTGGGCACCTCTTGGATATATGCATACATTTATTTTAAATGTGTACTCAATTATACAATAATGTCTTAATTTAAAACACTCGTCAAGCACATCTTTGATGTATACCCTAGTTCACACCCACTTTCTGAAAACTTGAAGGACAAAGATCGGATTCATTTCAACCCATATTCAGTTCAAATCTACAACTGCAAAGGGTTGTTTGCATATCTAGTTCAGAATTATGATTCCAGACCATGTGTTTTAGCCGTGTTTCCATACCCTACCTTTTACAAATATTCCCTGTCCCGCACCCATACCCGCACCCATATTGGTACCCATACCTGTATCCATGTATCTTAGTCATAATGTGAAACCCCGTTTGAGACTTCATACATGAAATTTAAGTGTAATTTCCATGTGACAAGGAGCATGAGTTTTTCCTGAAAACTTCAACGGAAGTAAAGAGTTCAGCACGCAGGATTTTCATGGATAGTTATCACTACTACTTTATGGTATCAACCTTTTACTTCTTTATAGCTTTACACTTTAAATAATACAAATATATTATGATCTGTAATTTAAGGAAGCAACATAGCGATCCATGTATTAGGAGATGAGACGAGAGACAAGAGAACAGGGCTAGAATACAAACAGGAGGAAGACAATGAGTGGGATCGGTGGTTTTGATATTATTTAGAGGGTTCGGGTTTGGAGTCGAAAATAAGGGTTTTGGATCCAAAACCCAACCGATGGTGATTTTTTATTGACAAAATCAACCAATTTAGACCCTTATAAAAGCGTCCGATTAATCGATTTTCACCGATATATCGAGAAAATCGGTGAAAATTAATAACCTACTTAATTTTCCGAAATTGTATGGTAGTGGTCGGACCACTATATATCGATAAAATCGGCCGATTTTAAAACACCGACCACGAGCCCTCTCTTAGGTTTAGAATATACAAAAGAATGTAGTTTAGGTTTTAGTTAGAGAAAAGTTACCGATAATCAAGAGATGGATTCTCCGTGCCCCAATATTTTAACTTTTGGAGCTTTAGGTTCTGAAATTGTATGGATGTCGAATTCCCATTGTTCGATTCAGGAAGCAATTGGCATTTTAGCTATTAGATACCTTCTTTAGTAAGCAAATAAGCATGTAAAGTCTTTAGGGTCCTTTTTGATTGATTATACTTTCGACATTGTAGGGACTTTAATGTTTCCTAAGAACCATTTCACACAGAACACACTGCTTGTGACTTTTCATGCATGAAATACAAATGTTATGTCCATGTAACGAAAGGATCAAGATTTTAAATGTCGGATGTCGGGTTCATATCGGACGGCTAAAATTCATGTCGGATAGCGAAAACCGAGGCTATGTCAGGGGACATGAAAAAAATATCGGATTGCCATATCGGATGGTGTGCATATGTGTAATATAATATCATAAATGAAATCTAAACATACTTAATAAATTTTATTATCTAAATATATAAAAAAGTAAATAACTTATGATGCGTCGGGTTGATGTTGAAGTAAAGAGGTGAAAAAAAGAAGCACGATGTCTGTGGCTAAGGAGAGATCGCCCGATATTGATGTCGAAGAACAAATTTCGAATAGACCGATGAGATGTTGAAGGATGAGAGAAGATGAGTGAGAGAAATGTTTTCGTTCTTTTTTCCCCTAATTGATCGGTTTTATCTTTAAAAGCAATATTAAGTCAATCAGAATTGAAACCCGAACCCGATTTGATAAACATAAGCAAAAAAAATCAGCCAATTTTTCAGACTGAAAAATCGACCGATATAGCCGACATGTCCCCCGATAAATCCGTACGACATATCCGACATGTCCCCCGATATATCCGACATGAACCCTGAAAATGCAATACGCATTGAAAAGCTCCATATCGTGTCGGTTGGCCCCTAAATCCGCCATGTCACCGACATGTCCGACATAGCGCCGACATTTAAAACACCGGAAAGGAGTGCAAGTTTTCCTTAAAAGATCCATGGAAGTAGCAGGATTTTCATGGATAGTTATTATTACTAATTTATGGTTTCTGCCTCCTAACTCTTTTAAAGTGGTTTTGATTGATTATGCATTTGGACATTGCAAGGACTTCAATGTTTTCTCGAGATACATTTCAGACGCCTATGTTGAGTGGGTACTACGTCATGAAGCCGTGCAGGCATGTTTCATACTTGTACCTGTATTGGGCACCTCTTGGATATATGCATACATTTATTTTAAATGTGTACTCAATTATACAATAATGTCTTAATTTAAAACACTCGTCAAGCACATCTTTGATGTATACCCTAGTTCACACCCACTTTCTGAAAACTTGAAGGACAAAGATCGGATTCATTTCAACCCATATTCAGTTCAAATCTACAACTGCAAAGGGTTGTTTGCATATCTAGTTCAGAATTATGATTCCAGACCATGTGTTTTAGCCGTGTTTCCATACCCTACCTTTTACAAATATTCCCTGTCCCGCACCCATACCCGCACCCATATTGGTACCCATACCTGTATCCATGTATCTTAGTCATACGTGAAACCCCGTTTGAGACTTCATACATGAAATTTAAGTGTAATTTCCATGTGACAAGGAGCATGAGTTTTTTCCTGAAAACTTCAACGGAAGTAAAGAGTTCAGCACGGCAGGATTTTCATGGATAGTTATCACTACTACTTTATGGTATCAACCTTTTACTTCTTTATAGCTTTACACTTTAAATAATACAAATATATTATGATCTGTAATTTAAGGAAGCAACATAGCGATCCATGTATTAGGAGATGAGACGAGAGACAAGAGAACAGGGCTAGAATACAAACAGGAGGAAAAAAAATGATGCTAGAAGAGGTCAGATTAGCTTAAAGGAAGTATAAATAAAAGGTCTCACCTGCAGCGAAGATGAATGGATGAAAAGAGAACAGATTATAGGGAATGTAGAGGGAAAAGAAGACTTGATAAAGGACTGCGTTTATTCCATAGATATTTTAACCACCATCAGCCGTGTGTAAACAAGAGTTAGGGAAGATAACATCTATGGGGGTTAAGAACATAAAGAAACTATATGAGGCTATGAAACAACCAAAGCAACTACAGGGGGACCTTTAGAGTTACCCATTAGAATATAAATGTTGCAAGAGATTCACTTAAAAATGACAAAGATTTGAAAATGTATACATACAAAAACAACATGTAGTGTTTTCACTGTAAAAATGCCAGAAAAACTATGTTCTGCATCATACATACCACGAACTCCACGAAACTCCACTTCTCGCCATTCTTGAACAAGGGCACAGCAACAACACATCATGTGTGACAAGAAATCATCACAAAACCCTCCCTATCAGGTTAAAAGGAAGAAAAGTTAGCAAGATAGAGATGTTAGAGAGGATACTGCTTTGACATAACTTTCAAATGTGAGTCGTGGTTGGTTCATTTTCAGAGGGGGGTTAAATGTTTTTTTTTTAAATTGAAAGTTTTTTATGAAACAAAAACACATAAGATCTACAACTTCAAACAAGCCATTCACTCATATCTACCAAACATTTATTAACATACGCCATAGTAGACGTAACTAATGTTGTGTGATTTAAAAAGACTCTAGATTAGTAAACAAGATTGGGCTCCAACATGCCCAGGGTGTGTACTAAAGTAGATATATTATATATAAGAATCAAGTAAATCCACAATACACACAAAATTACAAAACTGAGCATAAATGGAATGTAACAGCGGCAAAACAAAGTCACGGCACAAATTCCAACAGTATGGTTTGTTATATATCTATAATTCTCTAAAATTATATTCAACATGAAGACAAACAATTTTCTTTCTTCATCCAAAGGTCCAGCGATACAAAGAATGTCACCTCCAGAGAAAAATTCATTTTTTCCATAATAGGGGGCAAAGACAACAGCATAAGGTAAATATAGACAGGATGTTAGATGTGACTTAAGCAGTTCAACCAGATATCATGAAAAGATTTTAAGCACCAATCAATGGAAATTAACAAAAACAAAAAGACAATGTTTCTTCCAAAAATCATGCAGCTACATCAAACTAAGCCAATTTCCTTTTCTCACTCAAAATAGTGTACAACACATACTATGTAGCACTTATTTGGATTTGATATGATCTGGGGGTATAGCAAAGTCTGAAAATACAGAATATACTTCTGAAAATCGAAGCCATATGGTGTGTGTGTGTGTGTGTGTGTGTGTGTGTGCCGAGAGAGATAAAGAGAGAGTAATTCTCTCTATCAGGACGTGGCTTTGTAAAAATAACGGCTTAAACAACAAAACACACACAACATAAAATTATGTATGGGTTATGTATGTGGATGAATTAATGCTTTTCATCTACACATAGCTTTGTAAAGCCAAAGTGATTAAAATTACATAATACAGACAATATAGAAATACATTCAGGTTATCCAGATCACTAGTAACCAATATAGTCATAACTTTTCATCAAAAAAGAGGAGAAATTATATAAGTAAAATTTACGAACTAAAGAGAAGCATGCCCATTATTCATGCATTAGATGTTTATCTTCTTAATCTCATATGCCTCAATACATCCTTCGCACATCTGGGATACATTATATATTTTAGATAATGTTAATGAAGTACCCAAGAAGTATCTATTTAATAACCATCAAGTACCAGCATATTGACATGTATCATCTATTGGATATGTTAGCTGGCTCAACATAGTTCGTTTGCATAGCAGATCCATATTATATTGGATATGTCTGCCTGGGCTCAACATAGTTCATATGCATAGCAGATCCATAGGAATAGAAACACGACAGCTGGTAGTATTTGAAAGTTGAACCGTTATTAAAAAAAATCAAATAGTCAGTAAAACCTTACTATCTGCAATGCACTTTTAAAAGAAAGCGAAAGAACCATAATTACCGTGATGTTTAACATATGACGGAGCTTCCTCCTGACACAGCAGGTGTAACAGCAGCAAGACAATATTAATGAATAAGCCATCAGGTCATTGCAGGCTTCTCCTGGTGCTGGTGAGAAATGTTTAGTCAATTATTATATATAGACAGATTCGAATAAGGTATCTTGAACGTGCACGCACACACACACATGCACTCACATGCATGCGTGCCCGCGCCCACACACACACAGAAAGAGAAGGGGGAGGGAGGGTCCACTACGACAGGGATCTTATAAAATCTATTTGCATTATGTAGAATCAATTATTATATTGTGATTTCAATATACTGTTAGTGCGCCTACAAAAGTTCCTTGCTTCAGATCTAACCATGAATATCCCATGAGAGAAGTAATAGATTTCTATTAGACAAAATTGCAGAAACACCAGCAACCATTGTAATATACTAAAGAAAACATCAAAAATATACAAAAAGTATAAATCAGAATTACAATATGAATACGTTAGATGAGAACAGTTGTTTTTACTTAATCAGAAGAATCAAAAGAAATAGGAACGCATGTTACATACATAAATATTGGCTAAATATCATAAAAAACCCCCCTTAACTTTGGATGAGTATCAGGAAACCCCCCTTAACTTTCAAAATATCAGAAAACCCCCTTAACTTTGAGTTTTATCAGAAAATCCCTGAATTTAGGGGTTTTCTGATAAAAATCTCAAAACTAAAGGGGTTTTCTGATAAAATCTGAAAGTTGGGGTGTTGTGATAACCCTAAACTTGAGGGGGTTTCTAATATTTTGTAAGTTGATAATCATCCAAAGTTAAGGGGGTTTTCCGATATTTACTTAATAGTAATTATATACATGTAGAATATAATCCATAACACCATTCTTTTGGGATAAATAGACAGGGTAACTAATCAAATGAGTAAGTGCAGAAAAATAAAACAGATCATGTTCAATTAGAAACTTTTACTTACAGATGTGTCTGTTTTGGCAACCGAAGATATCTTTGAAAATGTTCCACAAGGGTAAAATAAAGTCTTCATACCTGTAAGGTAAAGTGATCTCATTTGAAATTGCTACAGTGGAAAGCTAAAACAGAAATGTATGAAATGGGCTTCATGAAAGGATAGGTCAATGTGATAATCTGCCGAAGTTGCTACTGTATGCCCACCTGTAATAGATCTTAAATCTAAAAGTTTTGTCTTCCATCCTTATTTCATGACTAAGGTTAACAGAAAAGAATTAAAACCTTAACACATGGATTACAAAATGTCCAATGCTAAAAAGAAACCCTATGTAGAAATATCAAGGAACACAATACAATTTATACTAAAACGGTCTTAAAATCACTAGTATAAATAATTATATCTGATCCAACAAATTATAAAAATGAAACTGTATCAATGTGTATGCCTCACAAAACTGGACTCAAGTTTACAAGGTTCATACATAAGCCTGGTTCTGAACAGCAATCCAGTAGATCAAACTGCCATTCATCATGCCTGTGTGATCCTGTGTCTGATATCAAATCACGTCCTGAAGAAACAGAGGAAGCATATCTGCAAGAAGATCACAAATGAATTGATGTAAGTAACCCATGTTAGCACGCAAGGACAGCATTTCCATGAGTTGGATATAATACAAAATTACAAATGGGATATCTGTAATATGCATGTGTGGATGTGTGTGCGTGATAGCATAATGTCTACAAGAAATCTCTATTTGTCAACATAATAAAAGGATACTATTGCTTTTATTATTCTTTTGTTCATGAGAAATATCATTTAAAGATAATTGAAGATACAGAAACTCACTTCAGCATGAAAAATAGCAAGCTACAAATGGTAAGCATTCTCCATTAAGTATAGGGCTTCAGGTTTCCAATGATGACCAAGAAAATAACTATGGTTTTAAAACAATGTAAGCTAAAATTAATGTCTGACATAAATGATAACTTTGAAGGCATAATTTAATATGTGGACAACTAAACTATTACAGCTGGAGGAAGAGAAAGAGAGGTTAGTGGTTAACAAGAAAGTTCTAATGTGTAGAAACTATCTACAGCATATCGGTATTATCCTTATTAATGACAAGTAATCACACACGCTGATTACCTTCTAGAACTCCAAAATGAAGAAACAGAGCACTAAACGAGACAAACTTCAACAACATTAAATAAAACTAAACATCATAAGCTGCACTGAGTGATACCCTTGAGTGAAGGACTTTCTTATGTGCCCTAGTCTTCTTGCAGAGATGTGAACAATAGATGCAGATGAGATGTCTTAGCACCTGAAATTTAATAGGGAACCAACAAACATGGCTCCCAACTACTACTAAGTACAATAACCCTAGAACAGTGAGGGTGGCATAAACCAAAATCAGTCAGTCTTCTTTAAGAAGATCATACCAATCGAACAGGAACACGATAAATACCATGTACCAGTCAGATTTGTCTCGAGTTAGATATAAATATAGAAGAACATGAAAATAATTTAATGGAATGCAATAAATAGTAAGATGGAAACTCCATGAGGAAACTAAGACTAATATCAGGCTCCATATAAGAAATCAATCAGAATGGTTGCCATAAGATGGCAAATGCATGTGAAAGATCCTACATAAAGGAACACAAGGAAAAGGAAACCAACCTTAATGACGACTTAGTATCACTTTTTTGACCAAGATATTTCCCATCTAAAGAAAGCTCTTTGCCATTATCGGCATCCGAACAAACTGATTCTAGTTTGGTTGATTTTTTTAGTGGACCACTTTTCTCTGGGAGAGCACTGGCAACAGTTTGTGTCACCCCAATCAGATGTTGAATTACTTCACATTGACCAGGATCAATGGTCTGTGATCGTTGAAGTTCCATCTGAAGCTTTTCATTTTCTTTCTGCAGGGCTTCATCAAACGGCAGGTTTGGATAAGAACAGGACAGAGACTTCTTAAGCACCACCGTATGATTTCGAGAAGGATCACGATCTAGTATAGCATCCTGGATCTTTCTGTCCTCTTCATCCAGAGTGTATTCACGCTCATCCCTTTCAATGTATTCCAGTCTCTCCTGATTGATGAAGGAAGGATATTAATGAAATAAGAAAAATAATTACCAGATAGTGGTATAAACACCAGTTCATATTACATTTTTATTCATGAACTCTTGGTAAAAAGCTACCAATCTACACATAGCTTTGTAAAGCCAAAGTGATTAAAATTACATAATACAGACAATATAGAAATACATTCAGGTTATCCAGATCACTAGTAACCAATATAGTCATAACTTTTCATCAAAAAGAGGAGAAATTATATAAGTAAAATTCTGAACTAAAGAGAAGCATGCCCATTATTCATGCATTAGATGTTTATCTTCTTAATCTCATATGCGTCTCAATACATCCTTCGCACATCTGGGATACATTATATATTTTAGATACGTTAATGAAGTACCCAAGAAGTATCTATTTAATAACCATCAAGTACCAGCATATTGACATGTATCATCTATTGGATATGTTAGCGCTGGCTCAACATAGTTCGTTTGCATAGCAGATCCATATTATATTGGATATGTCTGCCTGGGCTCAACATAGTTCATATGCATAGCAGATCCATAGGAATAGAAACACGACAGCTGGTAGTATTTGAAAGTTGAACCGTTATTAAAAAAAATCAAATAGTCAGTAAAACCTTACTATCTGCAATGCACTTTTAAAAGAAAGCGAAAGAACCATAATTACCGTGATGTTTAACATATGACGGAGCTTCCTCCTGACACAGCAGGTGTAACAGCAGCAAGACAATATTAATGAATAAGCCATCAGGTCATTGCAGGCTTCTCCTGGTGCTGGTGAGAAATGTTTAGTCAATTATTATATATAGACAGATTCGAATAAGGTATCTTGAGCGTGCGCACACACACACATGCACTCACATGCATGCGTGCCAGCATACACACACAGAAAGAGAAGGGGAGGGAGGGTCCACTACGACAGGGATCTTATAAAATCTATTTGCATTATGTAGAATCAATTATTATATTGTGATTTCAATATACTGTTAGTGCCTACAAAAGTTCCTTGCTTCAGATCTAACCATGAATATCCCATGAGAGAAGTAATAGATTTCTATTAGACAAAATTGCAGAAACACCAGCAACCATTGTAATATACTAAAGAAAACATCAAAATATACAAAAAGTATAAATCAGAATTACAATATGAATACGTTAGATGAGAACAGTTGTTTTTACTTAATCAGAAGAATCAAAAGAAATAGGAACGCATGTTACATACATAAATATTGGCTAAATATCATAAAAACCCCTTAACTTTGGATGAGTATCAGGAAACCCCCTTAACTTTCAAAATATCAGAAAACCCCTTAACTTTGAGTTTTTATCAGAAAATCCCCTGAATTTAGGGGGTTTTCTGATAAAAATCTCAAAACTAAAGGGGGTTTTCTGATAAAATCTGAAAGTTGGGGTGTTGTGATAACCCCTAAACTTGAGGGGGGGTTTCTAATATTTTGTAAGTTGATAATCATCCAAAGTTAAGGGGGGTTTTCCGATATTTACGCCTAATAGTAATTATATACATGTAGAATATAATCCATAACACCATTCTTTTGGGATAAATAGACAGGGTAACTAATCAAATGAGTAAGTGCAGAAAAATAAAACAGATCATGTTCAATTAGAAACTTTTACTTACAGATGTGTCTGTTTTTGGCAACCGAAGATATCTTTGAAAATGTTCCACAAGGGTAAAATAAAGTCTTCATACCTGTAAGGTAAAGTGATCTCATTTGAAATTGCTACAGTGGAAAGCTAAAACAGAAATGTATGAAATGGGCTTCATGAAAGGATAGGTCAATGTGATAATCTGCCGAAGTTGCTACTGTATGCCCACCTGTAATAGATCTTAAATCTAAAAGTTTTGTCTTCCATCCTTATTTCATGACTAAGGTTAACAGAAAAGAATTAAAACCTTAACACATGGATTACAAAATGTCCAATGCTAAAAAGAAACCCTATGTAGAAATATCAAGGAACACAATACAATTTATACTAAAACGTGTCTTAAAATCACTAGTATAAATAATTATATCTGATCCAACAAATTATAAAAATGAAACTGTATCAATGTGTATGCCTCACAAAACTGGACTCAAGTTTACAAGGTTCATACATAAGCCTGGTTCTGAACAGCAATCCAGTAGATCAAACTGCCATTCATCATGCCTGTGTGATCCTGTGTCTGATATCAAATCACGCCCTGAAGAAACAGAGGAAGCATATCTGCAAGAAGATCACAAATGAATTGATGTAAGTAACCCATGTTAGCACGCTAGGACAGCATTTCCATGAGTTGGATATAATACAAAATTACAAATGGGATATCTGTAATATGCATGTGTGGATGTGTGCGTGATAGCATAATGTCTACAAGAAATCTCTATTTGTCAACATAATAAAAGGATACTATTGCTTTTATTATTCTTTTGTTCATGAGAAATATCATTTAAAGATAATTGAAGATACAGAAACTCACTTCAGCATGAAAAATAGCAAGCTACAAATGGTAAGCATTCTCCATTAAGTATAGGGCTTCAGGTTTCCAATGATGACCAAGAAAATAACTATGGTTTTAAAACAATGTAAGCTAAAATTAATGTCTGACATAAATGATAACTTTGAAGGCATAATTTAATATGTGGACAACTAAACTATTACAGCTGGAGGAAGAGAAAGAGAGGTTAGTGGTTAACAAGAAAGTTCTAATGTGTAGAAACTATCTACAGCATATCGGTATTATCCTTATTAATGACAAGTAATCACACACGCTGATTACCTTCTAGAACTCAAAATGAAGAAACAGAGCACTAAACGAGACAAACTTCAACAACATTAAATAAAACTAAACATCATAAGCTGCACTGAGTGATACCCTTGAGTGAAGGACTTTCTTATGTGCCCTAGTCTTCTTGCAGAGATGTGAACAATAGATGCAGATGAGATGTCTTAGCACCTGAAATTTAATAGGGAACCAACAAACATGGCTCCCAACTACTACTAAGTACAATAACCCTAGAACAGTGAGGGTGGCATAAACCAAAATCAGTCAGTCTTCTTTAAGAAGATCATACCAATCCCGAACAGGAACACGATAAATACCATGTACCAGTCAGATTTGTCTCCGAGTTAGATATAAATATAGAAGAACATGAAAATAATTTAATGGAATGCAATAAATAGTAAGATGGAAACTCCATGAGGAAACTAAGACTAATATCAGGCTCCATATAAGAAATCAATCAGAATGGTTGCCATAAGATGGCAAATGCATGTGAAAGATCCTACATAAAGGAACACAAGGAAAAGGAAACCAACCTTAATGACGACTTAGTATCACTTTTTGACCAAGATATTTCCCATCCAAAGTTAAGGGGGTTTTCCGATATTTACTTAATAGTAATTATATACATGTAGAATATAATCCATAACACCATTCTTTTGGGATAAATAGACAGGGTAACTAATCAAATGAGTAAGTGCAGAAAAATAAAACAGATCATGTTCAATTAGAAACTTTTACTTACAGATGTGTCTGTTTTGGCAACCGAAGATATCTTTGAAAATGTTCCACAAGGGTAAAATAAAGTCTTCATACCTGTAAGGTAAAGTGATCTCATTTGAAATTGCTACAGTGGAAAGCTAAAACAGAAATGTATGAAATGGGCTTCATGAAAGGATAGGTCAATGTGATAATCTGCCGAGTTGCTACTGTATGCCCACCTGTAATAGATCTTAAATCTAAAAAGTTTTGTCTTCCATCCTTATTTCATGACTAAGGTTAACAGAAAAGAATTAAAACCTTAACACATGGATTACAAAATGTCCAATGCTAAAAAGAAACCCTATGTAGAAATATCAAGGAACACAATACAATTTATACTAAAACGTGTCTTAAAATCACTAGTATAAATAATTATATCTGATCCAACAAATTATAAAAATGAAACTGTATCAATGTGTATGCCTCACAAAACTGGACTCAAGTTTACAAGGTTCATACATAAGCCTGGTTCTGAACAGCAATCCAGTAGATCAAACTGCCATTCATCATGCCTGTGTGATCCTGTGTCTGATATCAAATCACGTCCTGAAGAAACAGAGGAAGCATATCTGCAAGAAGATCACAAATGAATTGATGTAAGTAACCCATGTTAGCACGCAAGGACAGCATTTCCATGAGTTGGATATAATACAAAATTACAAATGGGATATCTGTAATATGCATGTGTGGATGTGTGTGCGTGATAGCATAATGTCTACAAGAAATCTCTATTTGTCAACATAATAAAAGGATACTATTGCTTTTATTATTCTTTTGTTCATGAGAAATATCATTTAAAGATAATTGAAGATACAGAAACTCACTTCAGCATGAAAAATAGCAAGCTACAAATGGTAAGCATTCTCCATTAAGTATAGGGCTTCAGGTTTCCAATGATGACCAAGAAAATAACTATGGTTTTAAAACAATGTAAGCTAAAATTAATGTCTGACATAAATGATAACTTTGAAGGCATAATTTAATATGTGGACAACGAAACTATTACAGCTGGAGGAAGAGAAAGAGAGGTTAGTGGTTAACAAGAAAGTTCTAATGTGTAGAAACTATCTACAGCATATCGGTATTATCCTTATTAATGACAAGTAATCACACACGCTGATTACCTTCTAGAACTCCAAAATGAAGAAACAGAGCACTAAACGAGACAAACTTCAACAACATTAAATAAAACTAAACATCATAAGCTGCACTGAGTGATACCCTTGAGTGAAGGACTTTCTTATGTGCCCTAGTCTTCTTGCAGAGATGTGAACAATAGATGCAGATGAGATGTCTTAGCACCTGAAATTTAATAGGGAACCAACAAACATGGCTCCCAACTACTACTAAGTACAATAACCCTAGAACAGTGAGGGTGGCATAAACCAAAATCAGTCAGTCTTCTTTAAGAAGATCATACCAATCCCGAACAGGAACACGATAAATACCATGTACCAGTCAGATTTGTCTCCGAGTTAGATATAAATATAGAAGAACATGAAAATAATTTAATGGAATGCAATAAATAGTAAGATGGAAACTCCATGAGGAAACTAAGACTAATATCAGGCTCCATATAAGAAATCAATCAGAATGGTTGCCATAAGATGGCAAATGCATGTGAAAGATCCTACATAAAGGAACACAAGGAAAAGGAAACCAACCTTAATGACGACTTAGTATCACTTTTTTGACCAAGATATTTCCCATCTAAAGAAAGCTCTTTGCCATTATCGGCATCCGAACAAACTGATTCTAGTTTGGTTGATTTTTTTAGTGGACCACTTTTCTCTGGGAGAGCACTGGCAACAGTTTGTGTCACCCCAATCAGATGTTGAATTACTTCACATTGACCAGGATCAATGGTCTGTGATCGTTGAAGTTCCATCTGAAGCTTTTCATTTTCTTTCTGCAGGGCTTCATCAAACGGCAGGTTTGGATAAGAACAGGACAGAGACTTCTTAAGCACCACCGTATGATTTCGAGAAGGATCACGATCTAGTATAGCATCCTGGATCTTTCTGTCCTCTTCATCCAGAGTGTATTCACGTTCATCCCTTTCAATGTATTCCAGTCTCTCCTGATTGATGAAGGAAGGATATTAATGAAATAAGAAAAATAATTACCAGATAGTGGTATAAACACCAGTTCATATTACATTTTTTATTCATGAACTCTTGGTAAAAAAGCTACCAAGCTACAAAAAGCTATCCCTTTGAAGGAGTGTACCAAGAGAGGAAAGTCAATCACTATTCCACTTCTGATATAACCAGTCGATTGAATAATTATACAAAAATTTAAAAATACGTAAAAATCTCAAGAAAATTAGTGTACAAATGAACTGGAAGAAAGATAGATGCAGGATCTCCATAGATTCATGAAATTTTGACACTTAAACAGAATGGCGGGATCTTAAAGAAAATATCAGTATAATAACAACTCTTCCGCTCACTTTATCTTGACCATGATGCAAGAAATGCCGTCTTCAACACTTACAGAATAGCGGAATCTTAAAGGAAATATCAGTAAAGTAACAACTCTTCTGCTCACTGTATCTTGACAATGTCATGATGCAAGTGCAAGCAATTCCCTCTTCAATCATATTGGTGTCAGAAAAAGGAAGCAGATTTGAACAGAGTAAACTAATTATATTGTTATATCTTAAACTCTCTTCCCTCAGAATCGTTGATAAAAAGAGGTGTAGCTATGTATACTACACTTGAAGTTTGCTTTTCTAAGATTAAGGCAAATGGTTCTATATGACCAAGGACATATCTCCCAGGTTCAGTGATTTTTGCAGCAGTGTGGTAAACTTGAAAAGGTTTTCAGATATCCAGCTTATAGTTTGCACATGCAAGGAGGATAATCCATACGAACAGTTCGAAGAATATCTTCTTTGACAACAAAATACTAGGATAGTGATGTCAAAGAATAAATTAAATATACGAGTGAATGAAAAAATATATGACATGGGTGATGGGCACTAGTAGGAAAAGCTAATTTATTCTCTTTGAAAATCCATGACAGGGAATATGGATTAACTGTACCAATCATTGTCAACACCAAGAAAATATATACCAAAACTTTAAGTATGTGAACGTGAACCATGTTATAAGAATATGACAAGTGCTCCCTTTTAGTATCAATGATTTGGGACAGAATATATCGTATACGGGCCCACGCTCAAAGTGAACTCTAAACTATGTCTTGCCCAATGATCCATTAAATGAGAAATGATTTCAGCATGTTTACATCAGGTTTTCTCAATCAAGCTATAAAATAATAGCTTTAGTAACCTTGGCAGAGATCAGAATTGCTAATATAAGCCATCATGTAGCAGCTCTAGCAAGTCAAAGCTGAGGTCATTTCCCTTATGAAGATTGACCCATTTACACTATATAATCATTAAAAAAGTTTAGAGATGAATGTCACTATCCAATTAAGAATATAACTACCTCTTTAGATAGGTTTCATATCAGAGATTACTGGTAAAATCAAACTATTAAATTTGAATAAAAACACAATCTGTTGACTAAGACTACAATACATTTGGACATACAGCGAAATTTCTGAGGTTAGACGTTCCTTTCATTTATCTACCAATCTCATATAAGAATTGCTTCTAAGTGTCAAAATTAAGGAAAATTTCAAATTTATCAATTGACACGTAAACTTCCAAGGCTGCGAAAACTGGAACTAAGTTCGACATAAATTATAATTCCTCGTACCATCATCAGAACCAATTCATTTGGAATAATCATACATTAACAACCAAAACATAAACTACCACATATCATCCGAAATCTAAAGCTAAATTCAGCAGAAATCATAAACTCTCATGTATAATACCATAATTACCTTCACGCGAGCATTATCGACAAGAGTAATCAACGGGACGATCTTCAAATACCGATCGATCTCATTCTGAGCCTTCTTAAACTGATGAACAATATTCCACCCCATAGCCAACAAATAAAGATAACTCCGATTCTGACAGCTATCAACAAGTATGTAAGACCTCCTCAACGCATCCTCAAGCTGCTCCAATGGCTCTCGGGTCTCCGGATACTTCTTAAGCTCGGAAATCTTGAGCTGTTCTAATAAATTACCAATCAATTTCAAGTGCTGAGCAAACTGCCTGCAGTTTTTCTTGTGCAATCGAGCAGTTTTCGCCGCCCGAGCGATCAATCCGATAAGTTTAACAGCGTCGAGACCGGTGAGCTGCGCAACAGTAGCGAGCTCGCCTAGTTGATCCCAAGAAGCCATTTTTTCACCGATTTCTCAAAGAAACCCTAGGTTTTAGACCCAGATCAACATTTCAGCTGGAATTTGATAATAACAGGAGATAGTAGATGTAAGTTCCACAGATTTTCTATTGTTTAATCAAAAAAAAAAAGAGTCAAAATTCACGTTTTTGTTGAGGACTTTTCAGCATTCTGGAAGAATTGAAACTGAGACAGCGAGACTAATCAAAATCATCAAAAAAAAAAAAGGCTAGGAAAAAGAAGAGACCATAGATCAAAAAGCTACAGATCAAACTCATACCAAGAGAGGAGAAGATCTAACCGGTGTCCTGCAAAAGATTGAGAAGAAATAACCAAAATTTGCACAATTTTTTCAAATCTCCTGCTCCCTCTCCCTCTCTCTCTCTCTCTCTCTCTCTCTCTCTCTCTCTAGAAACAAAGAGAGCATGAAATTGAGTGAAGAGCAGGCATTGCTCTGAGATTGCCAGAGAGAGGCGCTCGTGGCTCTCTGAGACGAAGGCGACGAAAATGCTGCTTCTGATCTAAATCCTCTCCCTCTCTCTCTCTCTCCTCCTCTGTGAGTCTTCCGTATCTTTCTTTGTTTTTAGTCGCTCTCTGGTCCACTGCTGTTCTCGGATAGCAGAGCTTAACAGCTAGACAACCATTCTTTCTAATTGCCCGCACTCCTGTTCTTATTTACGGAGATGCCACCAGCGCGGCGTTCAATGCGGTTAGACTGGGAGTTATCTATAGTATGCTGTTGTGGTCACCGAGTCGCCGTTGCCTGTAGTTATGATATGCTAAACCCCGGTGAGCTGCACCAGAATGTAATTTCGTTTTGGGTTTTTACACATTAGTCCCTCGATCTTTAAATTTTGAAATTATTCTCCCAAATCTTTTTTTAAGTGTTTTGAAATCAGCCCCCTAGTTAGCAAGCTGGATGAAAGATATGAGGGACTAATTTCGAAATATAAAGATGTGGAGGACTAATTCAAACACTTAACAGAGTTAGACAGCTAATCTATCTATACTATTATATTAAATCCCTAGTGGGGATACCAAAATGTTTGAAGAACATTTACTATCACCATAGAAGTTTGAGGGATACATTGGTAATTTTGCGTGTCAAAGTGAGGTACCACTCTATTTTTCATTGCTTATTTCTAGAATATTTTAAATTACGAAATAAGACTATGATTTAACTCACATAATTGAAATTACAATTTAATTTTTTATACTAATTTGATTTTTTCTTCCTTTTTCCTTTCTCTTCTCTTCTCTTCTTTTCTTTATATTTCATCCTAAATATCAATTGGGCCCAAGCGGGACGGCGGGCACAGCCGATTCGGACGGACGGCGGGCGGGCAACGAAATCCGTACGGCCGGGCTTCGGGCGCAGTCCGGGCCAGCGCCATGCGGCCTGAACGACCGGGTGTAAAGTCCGGGCAGCGTGAGCGAGCCGGACTTCGGCCAGGGTAATAAGCGGGCGAATGGCGGCTTGGCCGGTTGGCCGGCCATTTTGGTGTTTGACAAAATACCCCAAAACGGTCAAAATTTGAGGGTATTTTTATCATTTGGTTAGGGGTGGCTCTATAAATAGAGGGGTTTTCATTTATTTTTCTCATCCAAACTCATCTACTTCTCTCTAATACTCTCTAATATTCTCTAATTCTCGCTTTTACTCTCTAATCCTTCAATCAAATGGCTTCCTCCTCCGATTATGAAGCGAAATGCCAACTCGATGTTGAAATGAACCCTAATACTCCTACTACAGAGCTGGCTACTCCTCCTACCGATGTTGATCACGACTTTAGCGGCGATTCCGCACCTAGAGCTCCTAAAAGGTAGAATCCGTGTGTGGAATTTCTTCGAGAAGATAGACGCCACCGGGATCAACACGGTAGGCTTCTCAGAAAGCTAAGTGTGCATTGTGCGCCATAGTTTTCAAGCTCATCATAAAAGCGGCACCAACCACTTCAAACGCCATTTAGAAAAGCACAACAGGTCGTAACGCCTCGGTGATATCCGATAATCTTTACTCTCTCAATCCTCATCCTCCGATAGTTTTGGTGGTTGGAACTATAACGCAATTTCAGCTGGAATTTGATAATAACAGGAGATAGTAGATGTAAGTGCCACAGATTTTCTATTGTTTAATCAAAAAAAAGAGTCAAAATTCACGTTTTGTTGAGGACTTTTCAGCATTCTGGAAGAATTGAAACTGAGACAGCGAGACTAATCAAAATCATCAAAAAAAAAGGCTAGGAAAAAGAAGAGACCATAGATCAAAAGCTACAGATCAAACTCATACCAAGAGAGGAGAAGATCTAACCGGTGTCCTGCAAAAGATTGAGAAGAAATAACCAAAATTTGCACAATTTTTTCAAATCTCCTGCTCCCTCTCCCTCTCTCTCTCTCTCTCTCTCTCTCTCTCTCTCTCTAGAAACAAAGAGAGCATGAAATTGAGTGAAGAGCAGGCATTGCTCTGAGATTGCCAGAGAGAGGCGCTCGTGGCTCTCTGAGACGAAGGCGACGAAAATGCTGCTTCTGATCTAAATCCTCTCCCTCTCTCTCTCTCTCCTCCTCTGTGAGTCTTCCGTATTTTTCTTTGTTTTTAGTCGCTCTCTGGTCCACTGCTGTTCTCGGATAGCAGAGCTTAACAGCTAGACAACCATTCTTTCTAATTGCCCGCGCTCGTGTTCTTATTTACGGAGATGCCACCATCGCGGCGTTGAATGCGGTTAGAATGGGAGTTATCTATAGTATGCTGTTGTGGTCACCCACTCACCGTTGCCTGTAGTTATGAAACGCTAAACCCCGGTGAGCTGCACCAGAAGGTAGTTTCGTTTTGGGTTTTTACACATTAGTCCCTCGATCTTTAAAATTTGAAATTATTCTCCCAAATCTTTTTTTAAGTGTTTTGAAATCAGCCCTCTAGTTAGCAAGCTGGATGAAAGATATGAGGGACTAATTTCAAAATATAAAGGTTTGGAGGACTAATTCAAACACTTAACAGAGTTAGACAGCTAATCTATCTATACTATTATATTAAATCCCTAGTGGGGATACCAAAATGTTTGAAGAACATTTACTATCACCATAGAAGTTTGAGGGATACATTGGTAATTTTGCGTGTCAAAGTGAGGTACCACTCTATTTTTCATTGCTTATTTCTAGAATATTTTAAATTACGAAATAAGACTATGATTTAACTCACATAATTGAAATTACAATTTAATTTTTTTATCATAATTTGATTTTTTCTTCCTTTTCCTTTCTCTTCTCTTCTTTTTCTTTATATTTCTAGAACATCCTAAATATTAAGGTCGTCCCATTGGGCCAAGGCCGGACCCGTACGGGCTCGCCCAGGACTGACCCCGGCCGTCTCGCTTGCCAGAAATCCCTACCGAAGGGGCCGCCCGGTCCGGACCGGGCCACGGCCGCGACCCGCACTTCCTGTAGGCTAGGTCCTCCGCCCGCCCGAGCGAGGCCCTGGACTGGGTAATAGGCAGTCTGAATGGTTCGGCCTACCGGCTTTGACCGGCCATTTTGGCTGTTTTGACCAAAATACCCCCAAAAACGGTCAAAATTTGAGGGTATTTTTATCATTTGGTTAGGGGGCTGGCTCTATAAATAGAGGGGGTTTTCATTTATTTTTCTCATCCAAAACTCATCTACTTCTCTCTAATACTCTCTAATATTCTCTAATTCTCGCTTTTACTCTCTAATCCTTCAATCAAATGGCTTCCTCCTCCGATTATGAAGCGCAAATGCCAACTCCCGATGTTGAAATGAACCCTAATACTCCTACTACAGGAGCTACAGCTACTCCTCCTACCGATGTTGATCACGACTCCGGTAGCGACGATTCCGCACCTAGAGCTCCTAAAAGGCCGAGATCCGATGTGTGGAATTTCTTCGAGAAGATAGACGTCACCAGGATCAACACGGTAGGCTTCTCACCGAGAAAGCTAAGTGTGCATTGTGCGGCCATAGTTTTCAAGCTCATCATAAAAGCGGCACCAACCACTTCAAACGCCATTTAGAAAAGCACAACAGGTCGTAACGCCAAGGTGATATCCGATAATCTTTACTCTCTCAATCCTCATCCTCCGATAGTTTCTAGTTGGAACTATAACGCAATTAAAGCCAGGAAATGCGTCATCAGGTTTATTATTCTTAAAAACCTTCCTTTTAAATTAGTAGAAGGTGATGAATTTGAAGATATGATTACAGATGGTTTTATCCGCATTTAAAAAATTTCTCGTCAATCTTGTCAATGTGATATTTTGAAATATTATCATGAGGAACAAGCAAAATAATTTCTTATTTTTAAAGTTTAAACAAGAATTTTCTTTAACTTCTTATATTTAGACATCTAGAGCACAATCACGGTTATTTATGTATCGCAAAGACACTAGATTGATGATAGTTGGCAATATTTAAAAGAGTTATTTCTTTTATTGCATTTGAAGATTCACAGTGGTATTAATATTGCAAATTTAATAATAGAAGAACTTATAAAATTAGACATTCGAGAAAAATATTTTCTCTTTCACTAGAAAATGCAAGTAATAATAATGTAGTTGTAGATCATATTAGATCATCTTTGTTATTGCCATGTCATGGTGATATTTTTCATATTAGATGTATGTGTCATGTTTTAAATTTAAGTGTTCAAAGTGCATTTGATGAAATTAAACCCATGAAAGAAAAGGTTAGGAATGTAGCATTATGCTCATAATGCTTCGAACAAAGACTTAAAAGATGGAAACAATTGTGTAAAAGAAAAAATTTAAAACCAGATTAATTCCAAAAGATGTTGGCTATATGTGGAATTCTACCTATATAATGTTAAATGTAGCAATAAAGTATAAAGAAATTATAAATAATTTTATTGCTTTTATACTTCTAGTTCTAGCTCGATAGTATGTAAGAAATAACCGAGGATGAATGGTTAGTTATATATAATGTAAAAGAGATACTACAAGTTTTTATGATACTACTATGCTATTATATGGTTGTTATTATCCAACTATTATTCAAGCTGCTTTACAAGTTTTAAATATTCAAACTTTTTTTAATAATTATCATATGGATAATTATTTTGAAAATATGATTTTTCAAATGGAATATAAATTTAATAAGTATTTTAGGCCTATTCCTATTATTTTTAGTTTGGGGATTCTTATTGATCCATATTTGAAGGATGTTAGCCTTCAAATTTGTTAAATTCTTTTATGGTAACATCCTAAATATTAAGGGTCGTCCCATTGGGCCAAGGCCGGACCCGTACGGGCTCGCCCAGGACTGACCCCGGCCGTCTCGCTTGCCAGAAATCCCTACCGAAGGGGCCGCCCGGTCCGGACCGGGCCACGGCCGCGACCCGCACTTCCTGTAGGCTAGGTCCTCCGCCCGCCCGAGCGAGGCCCTGGACTGGGTAATAGGCAGTCTGAATGGTTCGGCCTACCGGCTTTGACCGGCCATTTGGCTGTTTTGATCAAAATACCCCAAAACGGTCAAAATTTGAGGGTATTTTTATCATTTGTTAGGGTCGGCTCTATAAATAGAGGGGTTTTCATTTATTTTTCTCATCCAAAACTCATCTACTTCTCTAATACTCTCTAATATTCTCTAATTCTCGCTTTACTCTCTAATCCTTCAATCAAATGGCTTCCTCCTCCGATTATGAAGCGAAATGCCAACTCCGATGTTGAAATGAACCCTAATACTCCTACTACAGGAGCTACAGCTACTCCTCCTACCGATGTTGATCACGACTCCGGTAGCGACGATTCCGCACCTAGAGCTCCTAAAAGGCCGAGATCCGATGTGTGGAATTTCTTCGAGAAGATAGACGTCACCAGGATCAACACGGTAGGCTTCTCACCGAGAAAGCTAAGTGTGCATTGTGCGGCCATAGTTTTCAAGCTCATCATAAAAGCGGCACCAACCACTTCAAACGCCATTTAGAAAAGCACAACAGAGGTCAGGTAACGCCTCAAGGTGATATCCGATAATCTTTACTCTCTCAATCCTCATCCTCCGATAGTTTCGGTAGTTGGAACTATAACGCAATTAAAGCCAGGAAATGCGCCATCGTTTATTATTCTTAAAACCTTCCTTTTAAATTAGTAGAAGGTGATGAATTTGAAGATATGATTACAGATGGTTTTATCCGCATTTAAAAAATTTCTCGTCAATCTTGTCAATGTGATATTTTGAAATATTATCATGAGGAACAAGCAAAATAATTTCTTATTTTTAAAGTTTAAACAAGAATTTTCTTTAACTTCTTATATTTAGACATCTAGAGCACAATCACGGTTATTTATGTATCGCAAAGACACTAGATTGATGATAGTTGGCAATATTTAAAAGAGTTATTTCTTTTATTGCATTTGAAGATTCACAGTGGTATTAATATTGCAAATTTAATAATAGAAGAACTTATAAAATTAGACATTCGAGAAAAATATTTTCTCTTTCACTAGAAAATGCAAGTAATAATAATGTAGTTGTAGATCATATTAGATCATCTTTGTTATTGCCATGTCATGGTGATATTTTTCATATTAGATGTATGTGTCATGTTTTAAATTTAAGTGTTCAAAGTGCATTTGATGAAATTAAACCCATGAAAGAAAAGGTTAGGAATGTAGCATTATGCTCATAATGCTTCGAACAAAGACTTAAAAGATGGAAACAATTGTGTAAAAGAAAAAATTTAAAACCAGATTAATTCCAAAAGATGTTGGCTATATGTGGAATTCTACCTATATAATGTTAAATGTAGCAATAAAGTATAAAGAAATTATAAATAATTTTATTGCTTTTATACTTCTAGTTCTAGCTCGATAGTATGTAAGAAATAACCGAGGATGAATGGTTAGTTATATATAATGTAAAAGAGATACTACAAGTTTTTATGATACTACTATGCTATTATATGGTTGTTATTATCCAACTATTATTCAAGCTGCTTTACAAGTTTTAAATATTCAAACTTTTTTTAATAATTATCATATGGATAATTATTTTGAAAATATGATTTTTCAAATGGAATATAAATTTAATAAGTATTTTAGGCCTATTCCTATTATTTTAGTTTGGGGATTCTTATTGATCCATATTTGAAGGATGTTAGCCTTCAAATTTGTTAAATTCTTTTATGGTAACATGATAATAGACGATGATGGTCAAACTATTACTGCTCTTACTCATCATAATACTATTAGAACTTATTTCAAAGATTATATGATGAGTATGCACTAGATATAGTGTAAGTACACATCACCTACCGCTTCTGCTTCTACAAGTTCAAGTCGGGGCAAAGGTAAGAGTTTGATAGGGAATTATTGATAGCTCAGCTAACTGGTGGATCTGAATCTAGAACTGGATTATCAATGGAAGTTTCTGAAATTGAACAATATTTAACTGCATCTTCAGTTAAAAGTCAAAATAATAGTTTCGATATTTTGCAATGGTGGAGAGTATATGGAACAGTTTCATATCCTATACTTTTCATCATGGCTCGTGATTTACTAACAAAGGTGTTTTACCGGAGCTTCTAATCCGCATTCAAAGACATCAGACGTTTGATTGACGACCACAGGACATCGCTGGATCCATCTACCGTACAGGCGGTAATGTGCCTACAAGATTGGTGGAGGTACGAGAAGAGAACTCAAGGCATCGATCGGATGGCTAGCATTGAAGACAAACTTTAAGATTTGGGAATAGGAGATAGAGATAAAGAGTAATTAGTTTGTAATTTTTATTTTTTAGGTGAAAATTTGTGATAAATTATTTTGGAAAGAGTTGCAAATGATAGTGATATAGATGAGTAGGTGCCAACGTAGTTGGGATGTATTCATCTATTGTGATGCGACAAATTTCAAAATAAATTTGTAATTGTTAGTGATTATTAATAAAGAATTTATTTTTATCATTTTAATTTCTATGTTTTTTGTATTTGTAAATTATATAATTACAAGTGATTAATAATATGACTGATTTTTATCAAAATTTTGCCTAATTTATTGTTATTTACTCTTGAATTTTTAACAAAAAATAAAATTGTAAAAAAGGAAAATAATGCTAGCCCTGGCACCGACCGCCCGGGCCCCTCGGGTCCGAGCCATCGGTTTTGTTCCTGGTCGGCCCGCTTGGACACCCCCACTAGCCAGCCAAACGCAGATTTTTGGTCAAAGGGTTAGTTAAACTCTATTACGGGTTAAAGTTAATAAACGTACCATATTGACGGGCTAACAAGTTCGCCGATCTACGCAGCTTAAGCAGAACCCGTCTCTTTCACCAAGAGCATGTGTTGTGATTCAAATACTAATCCTTGAATAGGATATGCAATCTAATTAGAGTTTCTATTAGTTATGTCTAGTATTAAGATAAGGACAAAAGAGTTCGTTTATTCTATTGAGATTAAAATTCTTATCTTATAGAATCGTGGATATCAACAACTCTTATCCTAGTCTCTATAAATATGACGAAGATCTTTGATGAGAATTTACCCAACCTAGGGTCGCAGCATTAAGGGAAAGAACTGATGGTTCTTTATTAAGGTCAGCAGATATTTGATCCACCACGCCAGGAGTAAGCATTGAGAGGGGCTCTGCGGTGAAGCAATAGATTTAAGAGGTTCTTGATTTGGCTCTCTATTTGATTAGCTTTCTAAGTGTTAGAGATTGTTAGAGATTAAGTGCTTTCGGGGTGTGATTTTAGATTGAGTGATTGAGAGATCTTCACATTGTATTCCTCACAATTTAGTAAAACTATTCTCCTCCTAGTGGGCGTAGGCTACAAAACGAACCACGTATATCTTTGTGTTCATGTGTTCTTGATTTTTGTGCTTTCGCTTGATTGATATTAGTTTATCCCGGGTTTATCATAACAAATTGGTATCGAGCCCTCACTATCGATCGGACGAGAAGATGACGACAACCACTCTGAAGTGGGATATCGAGAAGTTTGACGGTAACATTAGTTTGATATACGCAAGTTAGGATGATCGCCGTGTTGACACAGAGCGGATTGAAGAAGGCTTTGTTCGGAAGTCAAGAAACCGCTACAATGACAGAGGAAGATTGGGACGGCTTAGATTTGATCGATATGTGCCGCACTTGATGTCTTATGGAGCTATTGGAGAAGGTGGAGTAAGTAAACTAGCTTATTTGGTGTGAGGTATTCTTCGTTGTATTTGAATCAATGTGGAGATTTGTTATGGGTGATTCAAATACTAATCCTTGAATAGGATATGCAATCTAATTAGAGTTTCTATTAGTTATGTCTAGTATTAAGATAAGGACAAAAGAGTTCGTTTATTCTATTGAGATTAAAATTCTTATCTTATAGAATCTGTGGATATCAACAACTCTTATCCTTAGTCTCTATAAATATGATGAAGATCTTTGATGAGAATTTACCCAACCTAGGGTCGCAGCATCAAGGGAAAGAACTGATGGTTCTTTATTAAGGCTGCAGATATTTGATCCACCCGACAGCAGCAGTAAGCATTGAGAGGGGCTCTGCAGGCTGAAGCAATAGATTTAAGAGGTTCTTGATTTGGCTCTCTATTTGGTTAGCTTTCTAGGTGTTAGAGATTGTTAGAGAGATTAGGTGCTTTCAGGGGTGTGATTTGAGATTGAGTGATTGAGAGATCTTCACATTGTATTCCTCACAATTTAGTAAAACTATTCTCCTCCTACGCCCGTGGACGTAGGCTACAAGACGAACCACGTATATCTTTGTGTTCATGTGTTCTTGATTTTTTTGTGCTTTCGTTTGATTGATATTAGTTTATCCTGGGGTTTATCATAACAAATTGGTATCAGAGCCCTCAGCTATCGATCGGACGAGAAGATGACGACAACCACTACGAAGTGGGATATCGAGAAGTTTGACGGTAACATTAGTTTGATATACGCAAGTTAGGATGATCGCCGTGTTGACACAGAGCGGATTGAAGAAGGCTTTGTTCGGAAGTCAAGAAACCGCTACAATGACAGAGGAAGATTGGGACGGCTTAGATTTGATCGATATGTGCCGCACTTGATGTCTTATGGAGCTATTGGAGAAGGTGGAGTAAGTAAACTAGCTTATTTGGTGTGAGGTATTCTTCGTTGTATTTGAATCAAGGTGGAGATTTGTTATGGGTGATTCAAATACTAATCCTTGAATAGGATATGCAATCTAATTAGAGTTTCTATTAGTCATGTCTAGTATTAAGATAAGGACAAAAGAGTTCGTTTATTCTATTGAGATTAAAATTCTTATCTTATAGAATCTCGTGGATAGCAACAACTCTTATCCTTAGTCTCTATAAATATGATGAAGATCTTTGATGAGAATTTACCCAACCTAGGTCGCAAAGATCAAGGGAAAGAACCGATGGTTCTTTATTAAGGCTGCAGATATTTGATCCACCCGACAGCAGCAGTAAGCATTGAGAGGGGCTCTGCAGGCTGAAGCAATAGATTTAAGAGGTTCTTGATTTGGCTCTCTATTTGATTAGCTTTCTAAGTGTTAGAGATTGTTAGAGAGATTAAGTGCTTTCAGGGGTGTGATTTTAGATTGAGTGATTGAGAGATCTTCACATTGTATTCCTCACAATTTAGTAAAACTATTCTCCTCCTACGCCCGTGGACGTAGGCTACAAGACGAACCACGTATATCTTTGTGTTCATGTGTTCTTGATTTTTTTGTGCTTTCGTTTGATTGATATTAGTTTATCCTGGGGTTTATCATAACAAATTGGTATCAGAGCCCTCAGCTATCGATCGGACGAGAAGATGGCGACAACCACTCTGAAGTGGGATATCGAAGTTTGACGGTAACATTAGTTTGATATACGCAAGTTAGGATGATCGCCGTGTTGACACAGAGCGGATTGAAGAAGGCTTTGTTCGGAAGTCAAGAAACCGCTACAATGACAGAGGAAGATTGGGGCGTGCTTAGATTTGATCGATATGTCGCACTTGATGTCTTATGGAGCTATTGGAGAAGGTGGAGTAAGTAAACTAGCTTATTTGGTGTGAGGTATTCTTCGTTGTATTTGAATCAAGGTGGAGATTTGTTATGGGTGATTCAAATACTAATCCTTGAATAGGATATGCAATCTAATTAGAGTTTCTATTAGTCATGTCTAGTATTAAGATAAGGACAAAAGAGTTCGTTTATTCTATTGAGATTAAAATTCTTATCTTATAGAATCATGGATAGCAACAACTCTTATCCTTAGTCTCTATAAATATGATGAAGATCTTTGATGAGAATTTACCCAACCTAGGTCGCAAAGATCAAGGGAAAGAACCGATGGTTCTTTATTAAGGCTGCAGATATTTGATCCACCCGACAGCAGGAGTAAGCATTGAGAGGGGCTCTGCAGGCTGAAGCAATAGATTCAAGAGGTTCTTGATTTGGCTCTCTATTTGATTAGCTTTCTAAGTGTTAGAGATTGTTAGAGAGATTAGGTGCTTTCGGGGTGTGATTTGAGATTGAGTGATTGAGAGATCTTCACATTGTATTCCTCACAATTTAGTAAAACTATTCTCCTCCTAGTGGGCGTAGGCTACAAAACGAACCATTATATCTTTGTGTTCATGTGTTCTTGATTTTTGTGCTTTCGTTTGATTGATATTAGTTTATCACGGGGTTTATCATAACAAATTGGTATCGAGCCCTCACTATCGATCGGACGAGAAGATGACGACAACCACTCTGAAGTGGGATATCGAAGTTTGACGGTAACATTAGTTTGATATACGCAAGTTAGGATGATCGCCGTGTTGACACAGAGCGGATTGAAGAAGGCTTTGTTCGAAGTCAAGAAACCGCTACAATGACAGAGGAAGATTGGGGCGTGCTTAGATTTGATCGATATGTGCCGCACTTGATGTCTTATGGAGCTATTGGAGAAGGTGGAGTAAGTAAACTAGCTTATTTGGTGTGAGGTATTCTTCGTTGTATTTGAATCAAGGTGGAGATTTGTTATGGGTGATTCAAATACTAATCCTTGAATAGGATATGCAATCTAATTAGAGTTTCTATTAGTTATGTCTAGTATTAAGATAAGGACAAAAGAGTTCGTTTATTCTATTGAGATTAAAATTCTTATCTTATAGAATCGTGGATATCAACAACTCTTATCCTTAGTCTCTATAAATATGACAAGATCTTTGATGAGAATTTACCCAACCTAGGTCGCAAAGATCAAGGGAAAGAACTGATGGTTCTTTATTAAGGCTGCAGATATTTGATCCACCCGACAGCAGGAGTAAGCATTGAGAGGGGCTCTGCAGGCTGAAGCAATAGATTCAAGAGGTTCTTGATTTGGATCTCTATTTGGTTAGCTTTCTAGGTATTAGAGATTGTTAGAGAGATTAAGTGCTTTCAGGGGTGTGATTTGAGATTGAGTGATTGAGAGATCTTCACATTGTATTCCTCACAATTTAGTAAAACTATTCTCCTCCTACGCCCGTGGACGTAGGCTACAAGACGAACCACGTATATCTTTGTGGTTGTGTGTTCTTGATATTTTTCGTGCTTTTATTTGATTGATTTTTAGTTTATCCTGGGGGTTTGTCATAACAGATTGAATGTCCTTTTCAAGGATCAGTTGAAGTTATGAAAGGCTATAAATGACTTCACAAGCAATTAAATCCCAAGAAGAGACAGATGTGGGCTTCATGACAGGGTAAACGAGGAAAGAGAGGAGGCTCAATTAAAGAGAGGGTGTTATCATTTCTTTGAAAATCATGATAAAAAGATGCTTAACATTAAGAATTCATTATTCCACTTTAGGATAATATGAATTGTATAGATGAAGAGGTTACTCGAGGTTCAAAGAACCACTTCTATGTACCATTCTATCAACATGTAACCATTCACACCTTTTACATTAAGAAAAACTCTAGTTTGAAGGGTTTACCCTTTAGCCTTTATTTTGAACATTTAGTTATTTTTGAGATTATGTAGTAACAATCACTATATTGCGGTGAATGATTATGTTTTGTGATAGTGTAATCTTCGATATTGTGGTTACTCAATGGTGCCGATGAAAAATTTTATAGGTTTGATTATGCCAATCTTTTGGCAACTCAAAAGCAAATGTGTGATCATAAGTAACACTGATATAATGTATAAAATTTGTTAAAGCAAAAAATTACAATGGCTGCTCATACGCCTTACGACCAATTACATTAGTATGGTAAAGAAAGCACAGCTTTAATGTCACCCTTCATGTAAAACATAGTAACAAAGGCCACAAAAGATGTGTTCCCTTGCACCAACAATTTTCAGTTAAAATGTATAATTGGTATTTCATTAATAATAACGAAGTAATTAGATGGAAAAGGACAAGGGTGATTATATGTTAATGAAATGGTACATAAGGATGATTATTTTAAGAAACTCGGTAATTAAAGACGGTGATATGAAATAGGACTCGGGTTAGAAATGATTCCATATAAAAACTCTACTGGGAATGGTTTTCCTAGTAGAGTCACATATATACTCAGATTTAGTAAAACTATTCTCCTCCTACGCCCGTGGACGTAGGCTACAAGACGAACCACGTATATCTTTGTGTTCATGTGTTCTTGATTTTTTTGTGCTTTCGTTTGATTGATATTAGTTTATCCTGGGGTTTATCATAACAAATTGGTATCAGAGCCCTCAGCTATCGATCGGACGAGAAGATGACGACAACCACTACGAAGTGGGATATCGAGAAGTTTGACGGTAACATTAGTTTCAGCCTTCTGCAAGTTAGGATGATCGCCGTGTTGACACAGAGCGGATTGAAGAAGGCTTTGTTCGGGAAGTCGAAGAAACCGGCTACAATGACAGAGGAAGATTGGGACGTGCTTAGATTTGATCGATATGTGCCGCACTTGATGTCTTATGGAGCTATTGGAGAAGGTGGAGTAAGTAAACTAGCTTATTTGGTGTGAGGTATTCTTCGTTGTATTTGAATCAATGTGGAGATTTGTTATGGGTGATTCAAATACTAATCCTTGAATAGGATATGCAATCTAATTAGAGTTTCTATTAGTTATGTCTAGTATTAAGATAAGGACAAAAGAGTTCGTTTATTCTATTGAGATTAAAATTTTATCTTATAGAATCTGTGGATATCAACAACTCTTATCCTTAGTCTCTATAAATATGACAGAAGATCTTTGATGAGAATTTACCCAACCTAGGGTCGCAGCATTAAGGGAAAGAACTGATGGTTCTTTATTAAGGCTGCAGATATTTGATCCAGCCGACAGCAGCAGTAAGCATTGAGAGGGGCTCTGCAGTCGGGCAATAGATTTAAGAGGTTCTTGATTTGGCTCTCTATTTGGTTAGCTTTCTAGGTGTTAGAGATTGTTAGAGAGATTAGGTGCTTTCAGGGGTGTGATTTGAGATTGAGTGATTGAGAGATCTTCACATTGTATTCCTCACAATTTAGTAAAACTATTCTCCTCCTACGCCCGTGGACGTAGGCTACAAGACGAACCACGTATATCTTTGTGTTCATGTGTTCTTGATTTTTTTGTGCTTTCGTTTGATTGATATTAGTTTATCACAGGGTTTATCATAACAAATTGGTATCGAGCCCTCACCATCGATCGGACGAGAAGATGGCGACAACCACTCTGAAGTGGGATATCGAGAAGTTTGACGGTAACATTAGTTTCAGCCTTCTGCAAGTTAGGATGATCGCCGTGTTGACACAGAGCGGATTGAAGAAGGCTTTGTTCGGGAAGTCGAAGAAACCGGCTACAATGACAGAGGAAGATTGGGACGTGCTTAGATTTGATCGATATGTGCCGACTTGATGTCTTATGGAGCTATTGGAGAAGGTGGAGTAAGTAAACTAGCTTATTTGGTGTGAGGTATTCTTCGTTGTATTTGAATCAAGGTGGAGATTTGTTATGGGTGATTCAAATACTAATCCTTGAATAGGATATGCAATCTAATTAGAGTTTCTATTAGTCATGTCTAGTATTAAGATAAGGACAAAAGAGTTCGTTTATTCTATTGAGATTAAAATTTTATCTTATAGAATCTGTGGATAGCAACAACTCTTATCCTTAGTCTCTATAAATATGACAGAAGATCTTTGATGAGAATTTACCCAACCTAGGGTCGCAGCATCAAGGGAAAGAACTGATGGTTCTTTATTAAGGCTGCAGATATTTGATCCACAGCAGCAGTAAGCATTGAGAGGGGCTCGCAGTCAAGCAATAGATTCAAGAGGTTCTTGATTTGGCTCTCTATTTGATTAGCTTTCTAAGTGTTAGAGATTGTTAGAGAGATTAGGTGCTTTCAGGGGTGTGATTTGAGATTGAGTGATTGAGAGATCTTCACATTGTATTCCTCACAATTTAGTAAAACTATTCTCCTCCTACGCCCGTGGACGTAGGCTACAAGACGAACCACGTATATCTTTGTGTTCATGTGTTCTTGATTTTTTTGTGCTTTCGTTTGATTGATATTAGTTTATCCTGGGGTTTATCATAACAAATTGGTATCAGAGCCCTCAGCTATCGATCGGACGAGAAGATGACGACAACCACTACGAAGTGGGATATCGAGAAGTTTGACGGTAACATTAGTTTCAGCCTTCTGCAAGTTAGGATGATCGCCGTGTTGACACAGAGCGGATTGAAGAAGGCTTTGTTCGGGAAGTCGAAGAAACCGGCTACAATGACAGAGGAAGATTGGGACGTGCTTAGATTTGATCGATATGTGCCGCACTTGATGTCTTATGGAGCTATTGGAGAAGGTGGAGTAAGTAAACTAGCTTATTTGGTGTGAGGTATTCTTCGTTGTATTTGAATCAAGGTGGAGATTTGTTATGGGTGATTCAAATACTAATCCTTGAATAGGATATGCAATCTAATTAGAGTTTCTATTAGTTATGTCTAGTATTAAGATAAGGACAAAAGAGTTCGTTTATTCTATTGAGATTAAAATTCTTATCTTATAGAATCTGTGGATAGCAACAACTCTTATCCTTAGTCTCTATAAATATGACAGAAGATCTTTGATGAGAATTTACCCAACCTAGGGTCGCAGCATCAAGGGAAAGAACTGATGGTTCTTTATTAAGGCTGCAGATATTTGATCCACCCGACAGCAGGAGTAAGCATTGAGAGGGGCTCTGCAGGCTGAAGCAATAGATTCAAGAGGTTCTTGATTTGGATCTCTATTTGGTTAGCTTTCTAGGTATTAGAGATTGCTAGAGAGATTAAGTGCTTTCAGGGGTGTGATTTGAGATTGAGTGATTGAGAGATCTTCACATTGTATTCCTCACAATTTAGTAAAGCTATTCTCCTCTTTCGCCCGTGGACATAGACTACAAGTCAAACCACGTATATCTTTGTGGTTGTGTGTTCTTGATATTTTTCGTGCTTTTATTTGATTGATTTTTAGTTTATCCTGGGGGTTTGTCATAACAGATTGAATGTCCTTTTCAAGGATCAGTTGAAGTTATGAAAGGCTATAAATGACTTCACAAGCAATTAAATCCCAAGAAGAGACAGATGTGGGCTTCATGACAGGGTAAACGAGGAAAGAGAGGAGGCTCAATTAAAGAGAGGGTGTTATCATTTCTTTGAAAATCATGATAAAAAAGATGCTTAACATTAAGAATTCATTATTCCACTTTAGGATAATATGAATTGTATAGATGAAGAGGTTACTCGAGGTTCAAAGAACCACTTCTATGTACCATTCTATCAACATGTAACCATTCACACCTTTTACATTAAGAAAAACTCTAGTTTGAAGGGTTTACCCTTTAGCCTTTATTTTGAACATTTAGTTATTTTTGAGATTATGTAGTAACAATCACTATATTGCGGTGAATGATTATGTTTTGTGATAGTGTAATCTTCGATATTGTGGTTACTCCAATGGTGCCGATGAAAAATTTTATAGGTTTGATTATGCCAATCTTTTGGCAACTCAAAAGCAAATGTGTGATCATAAGTAACACTGATATAATGTATAAAATTTGTTAAAGCAAAAAATTACAATGGCTGCTCATACGCCTTACGACCAATTACATTAGTATGGTAAAGAAAGCACAGCTTTAATGTCACCCTTCATGTAAAACATAGTAACAAAGGCCACAAAAAAGATGTGTTCCCTTGCACCAACAATTTTCAGTTAAAAATGTATAATTGGTATTTCATTAATAAAAACGAAGTAATTAGATGGAAAAGGACAAGGGTGATTATATGTTAATGAAATGGTACATAAGGATGATTATTTTTAAGAAACTCAGGTAATTAAAGACGGTGATATGAAATAGGACTCGGGTTAGAAATGATTCCATATAAAAACTCTACTGGGAATGGTTTTCCTAGTAGAGTCACATATATACTCAGTATCTACTACAACTTATTCAGAACCGTCCGTATACAGCAGACGGTTCTGAGCCACATAAAGAGGTGCAAAATTACACAATCGTCCCGTATGTCTTTATTAAGGCCGCAGATATTTGATCCACCCGGCCAGGAGTAAGCATTGAGAGGGGCTCTGCAGGCTGAAGCAATAGATTTAAGAGGTTCTTGATTTGGCTCTCTATTTGGTTAGCTTTCTAGGTGTTAGAGATTGTTAGAGAGATTAGGTGCTTTCAGGGGTGTGATTTGAGATTGAGTGATTGAGAGATCTTCACATTGTATTCCTCACAATTTAGTAAAACTATTCTCCTCCTAGTGGGCGTAGGCTACAAAACGAACCACGATATCTTTGTGTTCATGTGTTCTTGATTTTTTTGTGCTTTCGTTTGATTGATATTAGTTTATCCTGGGGTTTATCATAACAAATTGGTATCGAGCCCTCACCATCGATCGGACGAGAAGATGACGACAACCACTACGGTGGGATATCGAGAAGTTTGTGGTAACATTAGTTTCACCTTCGCAAGTTAGGATGATCGCCGTGTTGACACAGAGCGGATTGAAGAAGGCTTTGTTGGAAGTCAAGAAACCGCTACAATGACAGAGGAAGATTGGGACGTGCTTAGATTTGATCGATATGTGCCGACTTGATGTCTTATGGAGCTATTGGAGAAGGTGGAGTAAGTAAACTAGCTTATTTGGTGTGAGGTATTCTTCGTTGTATTTGAATCAAGGTGGAGATTTGTTATGGGTGATTCAAATACTAATCCTTGAATAGGATATGCAATCTAATTAGAGTTTCTATTAGTCATGTCTAGTATTAAGATAAGGACAAAAGAGTTCGTTTATTCTATTGAGATTAAAATTCTTATCTTATAGAATCGTGGATAGCAACAACTCTTATCCTTAGTCTCTATAAATATGACGAAGATCTTTGATGAGAATTTACCCAACCTAGGGTCGCAAAGATCAAGAAGCTGATGGTTCTTTATTAAGGCCGCAGATATTTGATCCACCACGCCAGGAGTAAGCATTGAGAGGGGCTCTGCAATGGCAATAGATTCAAGAGGTTCTTGATTTGGCTCTCTATTTGATTAGCTTTCTAAGTGTTAGAGATTGTTAGAGAGATTAGGTGCTTTCGGGGTGTGATTTGAGATTGAGTGATTGAGAGATCTTCACATTGTATTCCTCACAATTTAGTAAAACTATTCTCCTCCTAGTGGGCGTAGGCTACAAAACGAACCACGATATCTTTGTGTTCATGTGTTCTTGATTTTTGTGCTTTCGTTTGATTGATATTAGTTTATCCCGGGTTTATCATAACAAATTGGTATCGAGCCCTCACCATCGATCGGACGAGAAGATGACGACAACCACTACGGTGGGATATCGAGAAGTTTGACTAACATTAGTTTCACCTTCGCAAGTTAGGATGATCGCCGTGTTGACACAGAGCGGATTGAAGAAGGCTTTGTTGGAAGTCAAGAAACCGCTACAATGACAGAGGAAGATTGGGACGGCTTAGATTTGATCGATATGTGCCGCACTTGATGTCTTATGGAGCTATTGGAGAAGGTGGAGTAAGTAAACTAGCTTATTTGGTGTGAGGTATTCTTCGTTGTATTTGAATCAAGGTGGAGATTTGTTATGGGTGATTCAAATACTAATCCTTGAATAGGATATGCAATCTAATTAGAGTTTCTATTAGTTATGTCTAGTATTAAGATAAGGACAAAAGAGTTCGTTTATTCTATTGAGATTAAAATTCTTATCTTATAGAATCTGTGGATAGCAACAACTCTTATCCTTAGTCTCTATAAATATGACAGAAGATCTTTGATGAGAATTTACCCAACCTAGGGTCGCAGCATCAAGGGAAAGAACTGATGGTTCTTTATTAAGGCTGCAGATATTTGATCCACCCGACAGCAGGAGTAAGCATTGAGAGGGGCTCTGCAGGCTGAAGCAATAGATTCAAGAGGTTCTTGATTTGGCTCTCTATTTGATTAGCTTTCTAAGTGTTAGAGATTGTTAGAGATTAGGTGCTTTCGGGGTGTGATTTGAGATTGAGTGATTGAGAGATCTTCACATTGTATTCCTCACAATTTAGTAAAACTATTCTCCTCCTAGTGGGCGTAGGCTACAAAACGAACCACGATATCTTTGTGTTCATGTGTTCTTGATTTTTTTGTGCTTTCGTTTGATTGATATTAGTTTATCCTGGGGTTTATCATAACAAATTGGTATCAGAGCCCTCAGCTATCGATCGGACGAGAAGATGACGACAACCACTACGAAGTGGGATATCGAGAAGTTTGTCGGTAACATTAGTTTCAGCCTTCTGCAAGTTAGGATGATCGCCGTGTTGACACAGAGCGGATTGAAGAAGGCTTTGTTCGGGAAGTCGAAGAAACCGGCTACAATGACAGAGGAAGATTGGGACGTGCTTAGATTTGATCGATATGTGCCGCACTTGATGTCTTATGGAGCTATTGGAGAAGGTGGAGTAAGTAAACTAGCTTATTTGGTGTGAGGTATTCTTCGTTGTATTTGAATCAAGGTGGAGATTTGTTATGGGTGATTCAAATACTAATCCTTGAATAGGATATGCAATCTAATTAGAGTTTCTATTAGTTATGTCTAGTATTAAGATAAGGACAAAAGAGTTCGTTTATTCTATTGAGATTAAAATTCTTATCTTATAGAATCGTGGATAGCAACAACTCTTATCCTTAGTCTCTATAAATATGAGAAGATCTTTGATGAGAATTTACCCAACCTAGGGTCGCAAAGATCAAGGGAAAGAACCGATGGTTCTTTATTAAGGCCGCAGATATTTGATCCAACTGGCCGCCAGAGTAAGCATTGAGAGGGGCTCACAGGTGAAGCAATAGATTCAAGAGGTTCTTGATTTGGATCTCTATTTGGTTAGCTTTCTAGGTGTTAGAGATTGTTAGAGAGATTAGGTGCTTTCGGGGTGTGATTTGAGATTGAGTGATTGAGAGATCTTCACATTGTATTCCTCACAATTTAGTAAAGCTATTCTCCTCTTCACTGTGGACATAGACTACAAGTCAAACCACGATATCTTTGTGTTCATGTGTTCTTGATTTTTGTGCTTTCGTTTGATTGATATTAGTTTATCCCGGGGTTTGTCATAACAGATTGAATGTCCTTTTCAAGGATCAGTTGAAGTTATGAAAGGCTATAAATGACTTCACAAGCAATTAAATCCCAAGAAGAGACAGATGTGGGCTTCATGACAGGGTAAACGAGGAAAGAGAGGAGGCTCAATTAAAGAGAGGGTGTTATCATTTCTTTGAAAATCATGATAAAAAGATGCTTAACATTAAGAATTCATTATTCCACTTTAGGATAATATGAATTGTATAGATGAAGAGGTTACTCGAGGTTCAAAGAACCACTTCTATGTACCATTCTATCAACATGTAACCATTCACACCTTTTACATTAAGAAAAACTCTAGTTTGAAGGGTTTACCCTTTAGCCTTTATTTTGAACATTTAGTTATTTTTGAGATTATGTAGTAACAATCACTATATTGCGGTGAATGATTATGTTTTGTGATAGTGTAATCTTCGATATTGTGGTTACTCCAATGGTGCCGATGAAAAATTTTATAGGTTTGATTATGCCAATCTTTGGCAACTCAAAAGCAAATGTGTGATCATAAGTAACACTGATATAATGTATAAAATTTGTTAAAGCAAAAAATTACAATGGCTGCTCATACGCCTTACGACCAATTACATTAGTATGGTAAAGAAAGCACAGCTTTAATGTCACCCTTCATGTAAAACATAGTAACAAAGCCCACAAAAAAGATGTGTTCCCTTGCACCAACAATTTTCAGTTAAAAATGTATAATTGGTATTTCATTAATAATAACGAAGTAATTAGATGGAAAAGTACAAGGGTGATTATATGTTAATGAAATGGTACATAAGGATGATTATTTTTAAGAAACTCAGGTAATTAAAGACGGTGATACGAAACAGGACTCGGGTTAGAAATGATTTCATATAAAAACTCTACTGGGAATGGTTTTCCTAGTAGAGTCACATATATACTCAGTATCTACTACACCTTATTCAGAACCGTCCGTATACAGCAGACGGTTCTGAGCCCGTATACAGCAGACGGTTCTGAGCCACATAAAGAGGTGCAAAATTACACAATCGCCCCGTATGTCTTTATCAAAGGGTTCAGAACCATTTGCTCACTTGCGGATGGTTCTAATAGGATGAGTAGTTAGTATCCCATGAGATTCTCGGTTCTCAAACTGCTACGTAGGCCAAACGTAACTTTGGTTTTTATCATTGGTACTTTTATGTTTTTTTACGTGTATATTAAATTCGAAATTGTGCACCCTTGAAGGAAAATATGTGACGCAAAACATTTTGCACAACTGAAGCTCATCTCATCTCACATAGGGACTGTAGCTTGGACTGCAGCCACTCGCAGTTTTATGGATTTTGGCTCGAAGTAGAAAATGACACAAGTACCCCCGTCTCAGTAATTTCCCGGAGCAGCTAGGGACAACCGAAGAAGCAAATAACTATGACAAGTAACTGGATTTTATTTGCCAAATGCCAAGATGCACATGATGGGTCAGGGTCACAATCAAAATTAATAGCAGGCTAATGAGACGACAAATAAGACGAAATCACAAAGCATTGTTCTTCTGTTACATGGAACTATCGTCAAAAACAACGGTTCCATCGACCGCTAGCGGTGGGTACCATCATGTATTGCATTTTTGTACTTACCAGTGTGGAACGCACGTGCGACGGACATGCATGCTTTGTATAGTTATATAAAAATTGAAGGTATTTTGTGTTATTCCCCTTAAATCTTTCATATTTGAAATTAGTCCCTAAATCATTGAAATTGTTATAAGGTCCCCAAAATCTTAAATTATTTTGAAATTAGACATCCAAAGAATTGAAATTGCTATTAGGTCCTCAATTCTTAAGTTATTTCAGAATTAATCTCTCCAATCAAGAGTAGAAGTAGCAATTAGAGGGAAAACTTTAGTATATCTAAATGCAAGTTTTAAAACTTTAGGGTATCCAAGTTTAAGCTATGAAAATTTAGAGTATATCAGTCTGCAAAAAATAAGTCGGGTATATAAGTGCGAGTTTTAAAACTTTAGAGTAAACAAGTAAGGGTATATAAGTGCAACATAGAAAGAAAAATATAAGATGTTGAAGTGCAATTAAGCTATCATTTTGAAGAGAAGATACGAGGAGAGGACAAAGAGATGTACTTGTTGAATTGCAGGCAGAGGGGAATCATGTGATGAGTATTCGGGAGTTGCCACATTAGCAAGTAAATACTCCAAACCCACATGCTGGACTACAATTGGATAAAATAACAAGGGCAAATTTGTCTTCAATTTTACGCAAACAGTTTCGGCATAACAATCAAGCTACTAGGGCTTTTATATAAGTTAATGAAATGAAATGAAATGATATGGGTTAGTTGCACTTAAGTACCCTATAGTTTCTCCAACACACTTCTATTCCTCGCTTATTTTCGGCAACACTTATATAAATTTTTAAAAATTTTCCATTAGATACCCTCATTTATGCAAATCAAGAATTTTCTCCCAAAATTTTCATGTGACACTCATAACTCATATGCTAAGTTTAGATGTTTTAAGCTTTAGTTTTTGTTAAATTTAATTTTAAAACTATCATAATTCTATTTTGAACCTACCCTAATTCTATTTTAAAATATGATGTTTAGGTTTAACACTATATTTAACAAAAATTAAGAGTTAAAATATTTTAAAATTAACATGTGAGTGTTGCATGAGAATTTTTCAGAGTGAAATTCTCATATTTGCATAAGTAAGGGTATTAAAATAAAATTGTAAAACTTTAAGGTACAGAAGTGTTGTCAAAAACAATTGAGGATTTATAAGTGCAAAGAAAAACAATTGAGGATTTATAAGTGCAAAGTAGTGGAAACTGTAGGAAATTTAAGTGCCATTAAGCCTACTTATATGCTAAAAATTTTGGCAAGTGCAGATGCATGTGATGGGAAAAAATATATAGGTGGTAAGTAAACTAGCTTATTTGGTGTGAGGTATTCTTCGTTGTATTTGAATCAAGGTGGAGATTTGTTATGGGTGATTCAAATACTAATCCTTGAATAGGATATGCAATCTAATTAGAGTTTCTATTAGTTATGTCTAGTATTAAGATAAGGACAAAAGAGTTCGTTTATTCTATTGAGATTAAAATTCTTATCTTATAGAATCTGTGGATAGCAACAACTCTTATCCTTAGTCTCTATAAATATGACGAAGATCTTTGATGAGAATTTACCCAACCTAGATTGTGACATCAAGGAAAGAACCGATGGTTCTTTATTAAGGTAGAATTTGATCCACCCGGCCAGGAGTAAGCATTGAGAGGGGCTCTGGTGAAGCAATAGATTCAAGAGGTTCTTGATTTGGATCTCTATTTGGTTAGCTTTCTAGGTATTAGAGATTCTTAGAGATTAAGTCTTTCGGGGTGTGATTTGAGATTGAGTGATTGAGATCTTCACATTGTATTCCTCACAATTTAGTAAAGCTATTCTCCTCTTTAGCAGTGGACATAGACTACAAGTCAAACCACGATATCTTTGTGGTTGTGTGTTCTCGATATTTTTCGCTTTTATTTGATTGATTTTTAGTTTATCGCGGGGTTTGTCATAACAGATTGAATGTCCTTTTCAAGGATCAGTTGAAGTTATGAAAGGCTATAAATGACTTCACAAGCAATTAAATCCCAAGAAGAGACAGATGTGGGCTTCATGACAGGGTAAACGAGGAAAGAGAGGAGGCTCAATTAAAGAGAGGGTGTTATCATTTCTTTGAAAATCATGATAAAAAGATGCTTAACATTAAGAATTCATTATTCCACTTTAGGATAATATGAATTGTATAGATGAAGAGGTTACTCGAGGTTCAAAGAACCACTTCTATGTACCATTCTATCAACATGTAACCATTCACACCTTTTACATTAAGAAAAACTCTAGTTTGAAGGGTTTACCCTTTAGCCTTTATTTTGAACATTTAGTTATTTTTGAGATTATGTAGTAACAATCACTATATTGCGGTGAATGATTATGTTTTGTGATAGTGTAATCTTCGATATTGTGGTTACTCCAATGGTGCCGATGAAAAATTTTATAGGTTTGATTATGCCAATCTTTTGGCAACTCAAAAGCAAATGTGTGATCATAAGTAACACTGATATAATGTATAAAATTTGTTAAAGCAAAAAATTACAATGGCTGCTCATACGCCTTACGACCAATTACATTAGTATGGTAAAGAAAGCACAGCTTTAATGTCACCCTTCATGTAAAACATAGTAACAAAGGCCACAAAAGATGTGTTCCCTTGCACCAACAATTTTCAGTTAAAATGTATAATTGGTATTTCATTAATAAAACGAAGTAATTAGATGGAAAAGGACAAGGGTGATTATATGTTAATGAAATGGTACATAAGGATGATTATTTTAAGAAACTCGGTAATTAAAGACGGTGATATGAAATAGGACTCGGGTTAGAAATGATTCCATATAAAAACTCTACTGGGAATGGTTTTCCTAGTAGAGTCACATATATACTCAGTATCTACTACAACTTATTCAGAACCGTCCGTATACAGCAGACGGTTCCGAGCCACATAAAGAGGTGCAAAATTACACAATCGTCCCGTATGTCTTTATCAAAGGGTTCAGAACCATTTGCTCACTTGCGGATGGTTCTAATAGGATGAATAGTTAGTATCCCATGAGATTCTCGGTTCTCAAACTGCTACGTAGGCCAAACGTAACTTTGGTTTTTATCATTGGTACTTTTATGTTTTTTTACGTGTATATTAAATTCGAAATTGTGCACCCTTGAAGGAAAATATGTGACGCAAAACATTTTGCACAACTGAAGCTCATCTCATCTCACATAGGGACTGTAGCTTGGACTGCAGCCACTCGCAGTTTTATGGATTTTGGCTCGAAGTAGAAAATGACACAAGTACCCCGTCTCAGTAATTTCCCGGAGCAGCTAGGGACAACCGAAGAAGCAAATAACTATGACAAGTAACTGGATTTTATTTGCCAAATGCCAAGATGCACATGATGGGTCAGGGTCACAATCAAAATTAATAGCAGGCTAATGAGACGACAAATAAGACGAAATCACAAAGCATTGTTCTTCTGTTACATGGAACTATCGTCAAAAACAACGGTTCCATCGACCGCTAGCGGTGGGTACCATCATGTATTGCATTTTGTACTTACCAGTGTGGAACGCACGTGCGACGGACATGCATGCTTTGTATAGTTATATAAAAATTGAAGGTATTTTGTGTTATTCCCCTTAAATCTTTCATATTTGAAATTAGTCCCTAAATCATTGAAATTGTTATAAGGTCCCCAAAATCTTAAATTATTTTGAAATTAGACATCCAAAGAATTGAAATTGCTATTAGGTCCTCAATTCTTAAGTTATTTCAGAATTAATCTCTCCAATCAAGAGTAGAAGTAGCAATTAGAGGGAAAACTTTAGTATATCTAAATGCAAGTTTTAAAACTTTAGGGTATCCAAGTTTAAGCTATGAAAATTTAGAGTATATCAGTCTGCAAAAAATAAGTCAGGGTATATAAGTGCGAAGTTTTAAAACTTTAGAGTAAACAAGTAAGGGTATATAAGTGCAACATAGAAAGAAAAATATAAGATGTTGAAGTGCAATTAAGCTATCATTTTGAAGAGAAGATACGAGGAGAGGACAAAGAGATGTACTTGTTGAATTGCAGGCAGAGGGGAATCATGTGATGAGTATTCGGGAGTTGCCACATTAGCAAGTAAATACTCCAAACCCACATGCTGGACTACAATTGGATAAAATAACAAGGGCAAATTTGTCTTCAATTTTACGCAAACAGTTTCGGCATAACAATCAAGCTACTAGGGCTTTTATATAAGTTAATGAAATGAAATGAAATGATATGGGTTAGTTGCACTTAAGTACCCTATAGTTTCTCCAACACACTTCTATTCCTCGCTTATTTTCGGCAACACTTATATAAATTTTTAAAAATTTTCCATTAGATACCCTCATTTATGCAAATCAAGAATTTTCTCCCAAAATTTTCATGTGACACTCATAACTCATATGCTAAGTTTAGATGTTTTAAGCTTTAGTTTTTGTTAAATTTAATTTTAAAACTATCATAATTCTATTTTGAACCTACCTAATTCTATTTTAAAATATGATGTTTAGGTTTAACACTATATTTAACAAAAATTAAGAGTTAAAATATTTTAAAATTAACATGTGAGTGTTGCATGAGAATTTTTCAGAGTGAAATTCTCATATTTGCATAAGTAAGGGTATTAAAATAAAAATTGTAAAACTTTAAGGTACAGAAGTGTTGTCAAAAACAATTGAGGATTTATAAGTGCAAAGAAAAACAATTGAGGATTTATAAGTGCAAAGTAGTGGAAACTGTAGGAAATTTAAGTGCCATTAAGCCTACTTATATGCTAAAAATTTTGGCAAGTGCAGATGCATGTGATGGGAAAAAATATATAGGTGGTAATTAAACTTTTATTTAGAGGTACACCGACATAATGAGATTTTCGAGGTTCAAAGAACCACTTCTATGTACCATTCTATCAACATGTAACCATTCACACCTTTTACATTAAGAAAAACTCTAGTTTGAAGGGTTTACCCTTTAGCCTTTATTTTGAACATTTAGTTATTTTTGAGATTATGTAGTAACAATCACTATATTGCGGTGAATGATTATGTTTTGTGATAGTGTAATCTTCGATATTGTGGTTACTCCAATGGTGCCGATGAAAAATTTTATAGGTTTGATTATGCCAATCTTTTGGCAACTCAAAAGCAAATGTGTGATCATAAGTAACACTGATATAATGTATAAAATTTGTTAAAGCAAAAAATTACAATGGCTGCTCATACGCCTTACGACCAATTACATTAGTATGGTAAAGAAAGCACAGCTTTAATGTCACCCTTCATGTAAAACATAGTAACAAAGGCCACAAAAGATGTGTTCCCTTGCACCAACAATTTTCAGTTAAAATGTATAATTGGTATTTCATTAATAAAACGAAGTAATTAGATGGAAAAGGACAAGGGTGATTATATGTTAATGAAATGGTACATAAGGATGATTATTTTAAGAAACTCGTAATTAAAGACGGTGATATGAAATAGGACTCGGGTTAGAAATGATTCCATATAAAAACTCTCTGGGAATGGTTTTCCTAGTAGAGTCACATATATACTCAGTATCTACTACAACTTATTCAGAACCGTCCGTATACAGCAGACGGTTCTGAGCCACATAAAGAGGTGCAAAATTACACAATCGTCCCGTATGTCTTTATCAAAGGGTTCAGAACCATTTGCTCACTTGCGGATGGTTCTAATAGGATGAATAGTTAGTATCCCATGAGATTCTCGGTTCTCAAACTGCTACGTAGGTCAAACGTAACTTTGGTTTTTTATCATTGGTACTTTTATGTTTTTTTACGTGTATATTAAATTCGAAATTGTGCACCCTTGAAGGAAAATATGTGACGCAAAACATTTTGCACAACTGAAGCTCATCTCATCTCACATAGGGACTGTAGCTTGGACTGCAGCCACTCGCAGTTTTATGGATTTTGGCTCGAAGTAGAAAATGACACAAGTACCCCCGTCTCAGTAATTTCCCGGAGCAGCTAGGGACAACCGAAGAAGCAAATAACTATGACAAGTAACTGGATTTTATTTGCCAAATGCCAAGATGCACATGATGGGTCAGGGTCACAATCAAAATTAATAGCAGGCTAATGAGACGACAAATAAGACGAAATCACAAAGCATTGTTCTTCTGTTACATGGAACTATCGTCAAAAACAACGGTTCCATCGACCGCTAGCGGTGGGTACCATCATGTATTGCATTTTTGTACTTACCAGTGTGGAACGCACGTGCGACGGACATGCATGCTTTGTATAGTTATATAAAAAATTGAAGGTATTTTGTGTTATTCCCCCCTTAAATCTTTCATATTTGAAATTAGTCCCCTAAATCATTGAAATTGTTATAAGGTCCCCAAAATCTTAAATTATTTTGAAATTAGACATCCAAAGAATTGAAATTGCTATTAGGTCCTCAATTCTTAAGTTATTTCAGAATTAATCTCTCCAATCAAGAGTAGAAGTAGCAATTAGAGGGAAAACTTTAGTATATCTAAATGCAAGTTTTAAAACTTTAGGGTATCCAAGTTTAAGCTATGAAAATTTAGAGTATATCAGTCTGCAAAAAATAAGTCAGGGTATATAAGTCAAGTTTTAAAACTTTAGAGTAAACAAGTAAGGGTATATAAGTGCAACATAGAAAGAAAAATATAAGATGTTGAAGTGCAATTAAGCTATCATTTTGAAGAGAAGATACGAGGAGAGGACAAAGAGATGTACTTGTTGAATTGCAGGCAGAGGGGAATCATGTGATGAGTATTCGGGAGTTGCCACATTAGCAAGTAAATACTCCAAACCCACATGCTGGACTACAATTGGATAAAATAACAAGGGCAAATTTGTCTTCAATTTTACGCAAACAGTTTCGGCATAACAATCAAGCTACTAGGGCTTTTATATAAGTTAATGAAATGAAATGAAATGATATGGGTTAGTTGCACTTAAGTACCCTATAGTTTCTCCAACACACTTCTATTCGCTTATTTTCGGCAACACTTATATAAATTTTTAAAAATTTTCCATTAGATACCCTCATTTATGCAAATCAAGAATTTTCTCCCAAAATTTTCATGTGACACTCATAACTCATATGCTAAGTTTAGATGTTTTTAAGCTTTAGTTTTTGTTAAATTTAATTTTAAAACTATCATAATTCTATTTTGAACCTACCTAATTCTATTTTAAAATATGATGTTTAGGTTTAACACTATATTTAACAAAAATTAAGAGTTAAAATATTTTAAAATTAACATGTGAGTGTTGCATGAGAATTTTTCAGAGTGAAATTCTCATATTTGCATAAGTAAGGGTATTAAAATAAAAATTGTAAAACTTTAAGGTACAGAAGTGTTGTCAAAAACAATTGAGGATTTATAAGTGCAAAGAAAAACAATTGAGGATTTATAAGTGCAAAGTAGTGGAAACTGTAGGAAATTTAAGTGCCATTAAGCCTACTTATATGCTAAAAATTTTGGCAAGTGCAGATGCATGTGATGGGAAAAAATATATAGGTGGTAATTAAACTTTTATTTAGAGGTACACCGACATAATGAGATTTTCAAAATTCAAATATTTATGTTTATATTCTTAAATCAATATAACAATTTATTGGCGTAATTTTTAAGAGAACTAAAATTGATAGTCAATTTATTTTAATCAACCATACGTAATCTACATATTTTTATCATGGGTTTTTAAGCTATTAGTCCTTTAAATCATAGGTATTTTGATATTAGTCCCTCAAAATCTTTATATTTTGATATCAATCCAACAAATTGCATTAATGTGTTTAGTCTCTGAGGTTAGTTGGAGTTATAAATGCAGGGGAATATTCCGTTTAGTTTAACCATTGACATTAATGGATAGTTATTTTCCCTCACCTAACAAAACTCAAACACACAACTAACTAAACATGAACCATTTAGAGCCCCTCAACTCCGTACGCATTTAAAGAAACTCGAAACTCTTTTCACCCTTCTTCTTCCCCCTACTATAACATTTCAGCATACCCATAGACCAACGGCTCTTTCTCATCCTGTAACTTTATTTTGAGGTGAATTTTTTGGTTCGATTTCTCTCTTCCCCAAATCTCTCCTCTCTTCTTCTTCACCAAAGAAAAGACCAACAAACAACAATGGCATCTCAAGAAACCAAAAGCCCAAAAATTCCATTAAAAGACATCAATGACATTCTCTGCCCTAGGTTTAGATCAACAGTAGTTATGGCCGGTTGGTATAGAGAAGCTCTTCTCCCTGCCAGCCTCATTCGTTGAGGATATACTGATTAGAAATTCATGACATAAGAAATACCCAAGTCATTATAATTTGAAGTCACCAACTTCAACTAACTTCAACAGGTCATTAAGAAAAAGGAAATTTACCTCTAAACTTTATGGCAGAATTTTCTTTTAAATTTTTGTTTGGGTGGGGAGGGTATTTAGGTTAATTCTCATCCATGGTTAGTGTTAACCTAAATATGATTTAGGATTTTGAATCTTAAACCTAACATAAAGACCTATATCAACATATTAATATAATTGGGACTAATATCAAAATATTAAGATATGAGGGACTACTATCAAAATACCTATGATTTAAGATACTAATATCTAACAACCACTTTTATCTTATGTTTGATAATTTTATTCATAGATTCAATAAATTAAGGAATATAACTTTCGAATCTATTATTTTTCAAAAGAGTTTCTTTAGGGGAACCAGAGTGGCCTAGATGGTTAGGAGGTTCCAATATGACTTTCAAGATTTTGGGTTTGATTCCCATATCAAAAAAAAAAGAAAAAAAAGAAAAAGAGTTGCTTCGACGCTTCTAAATCTATTTTTATTTAATTTTTAATTAAAGGGCAAAAGTGACTTTTCTCTTCCAATCTTCATCCTCAATCCTCACTTCTTTCAATCGATTCCACTATTACTTTTTCACAACCACTTCTTACTATCATTGCAACATTAAATTTTTATATAGATCCATCAATAACTCTTTTTATCTAACTCTCAACAAAATCAGGAGATTAATATCATCGAGCAAATATCATAATTATGAATTTGATCTAGTTGAATAAGACTTATTCAAACCCATTTTTCCAAACTCCTTTAATTCCCAAACCTCTCATTCTCTTGTTCTTAAATCTTGTAAACAGTTAAAACAAATCTCAAATCTTATGGCTCTTTTGATATGATTTTATTTGCATATACAAATAATTTTGTTCTTTTGATCTATAATAATAGTGAAGAAGAAAGGAAATAAGGGAAAAGCTAAGGTGATGGGTTAGATCCCAAATATCAGAGGAAACAAAAGATAGTCTATATAGAGGAAGATTGAGATAATACAATTGTTAGAAACTTTTGAGACCTTATAATTGTTTGAGATAGAGTCACATATATACTCAGTATCTACTACAACTTATTCAGAACCGTCCGTATAACAGACGGTTCTGAGCCACATAAAGAGGTGCAAAATTACACAATCGTCCCGTATGTCTTTATCAAAGGGTTCAGAACCATTTGCTCACTTGCGGATGGTTCTAATAGGATGAATAGTTAGTATCCCATGAGATTCTCGGTTCTCAAACTGCTACGTAGGTCAAACGTAACTTTGGTTTTTTATCATTGGTACTTTTATGTTTTTTTACGTGTATATTAAATTCGAAATTGTGCACCCTTGAAGGAAAATATGTGACGCAAAACATTTTGCACAACTGAAGCTCATCTCATCTCACATAGGGACTGTAGCTTGGACTGCAGCCACTCGCAGTTTTATGGATTTTGGCTCGAAGTAGAAAATGACACAAGTACCCCCGTCTCAGTAATTTCCCGGAGCAGCTAGGGACAACCGAAGAAGCAAATAACTATGACAAGTAACTGGATTTTATTTGCCAAATGCCAAGATGCACATGATGGGTCAGGGTCACAATCAAAATTAATAGCAGGCTAATGAGACGACAAATAAGACGAAATCACAAAGCATTGTTCTTCTGTTACATGGAACTATCGTCAAAAACAACGGTTCCATCGACCGCTAGCGGTGGGTACCATCATGTATTGCATTTTTGTACTTACCAGTGTGGAACGCACGTGCGACGGACATGCATGCTTTGTATAGTTATATAAAAAATTGAAGGTATTTTGTGTTATTCCCCCCTTAAATCTTTCATATTTGAAATTAGTCCCCTAAATCATTGAAATTGTTATAAGGTCCCCAAAATCTTAAATTATTTTGAAATTAGACATCCAAAGAATTGAAATTGCTATTAGGTCCTCAATTCTTAAGTTATTTCAGAATTAATCTCTCCAATCAAGAGTAGAAGTAGCAATTAGAGGGAAAACTTTAGTATATCTAAATGCAAGTTTTAAAACTTTAGGGTATCCAAGTTTAAGCTATGAAAATTTAGAGTATATCAGTGCTGCAAAAAAATAAGTCAGGGTATATAAGTGCGAGTTTTAAAAACTTTAGAGTAAACAAGTAAGGGTATATAAGTGCAACATAGAAAAAACAAATATAAGATGTTGAAGTGCAATTAAGCTATCATTTTTGAAGAGAAGATACGAGGAGAGGACAAAGAGATGTACTTGTTGAATTGCAGGCAGAGGGGAATCATGTGATGAGTATTCGGGAGTTGCCACATTAGCAAGTAAATACTCCAAACCCACATGCTGGACTACAATTGGATAAAATAACAAGGGCAAATTTGTCTTCAATTTTTACGCAAACAGTTTCGGCATAACAATCAAGCTACTAGGGCTTTTTATATAAGTTAATGAAATGAAATGAAATGATATGGGTTAGTTGCACTTAAGTACCCTATAGTTTCTCCAACACACTTCTATTCCTCGCTTATTTTCGGCAACACTTATATAAATTTTAAAAATTTTCCATTAGATACCCTCATTTATGCAAATCAAGAATTTTCTCCCAAAATTTTCATGTGACACTCATAACTCATATGCTAAGTTTAGATGTTTTAAGCTTTAGTTTTTGTTAAATTTAATTTTAAAACTATCATAATTCTATTTTGAACCTACCCTAATTCTATTTTAAAATATGATGTTTAGGTTTAACACTATATTTAACAAAAATTAAGAGTTAAAATATTTTAAAATTAACATGTGAGTGTTGCATGAGAATTTTTCAGAGTGAAATTCTCATATTTGCATAAGTAAGGGTATTAAAATAAAATTGTAAAACTTTAAGGTACAGAAGTGTTGTCAAAAACAATTGAGGATTTATAAGTGCAAAGAAAAACAATTGAGGATTTATAAGTGCAAAGTAGTGGAAACTGTAGGAAATTTAAGTGCCATTAAGCCTACTTATATGCTAAAAATTTTGGCAAGTGCAGATGCATGTGATGGGAAAAATATATAGGTGGTAATTAAACTTTTATTTAGAGGTACACCGACATAATGAGATTTTCAAAATTCAAATATTTATGTTTATATTCTTAAATCAATATAACAATTTATTGGCGTAATTTTTAAGAGAACTAAAATTGATAGTCAATTTATTTTAATCAACCATACGTAATCTACATATTTTTATCATGGGTTTTTAAGCTATTAGTCCTTTAAATCATAGGTATTTTGATATTAGTCCCTCAAAATCTTTATATTTTGATATCAATCCAACAAATTGCATTAATGTGTTTAGTCTCTGAGGTTAGTTGGAGTTATAAATGCAGGGGAATATTCCGTTTAGTTTAACCATTGACATTAATGGATAGTTATTTTCCCTCACCTAACAAAACTCAAACACACAACTAACTAAACATGAACCATTTAGAGCCCCTCAACTCCGTACGCATTTAAAGAAACTCGAAACTCTTTTCACCCTTCTTCTTCCCCCTACTATAACATTTCAGCATACCCATAGATCAACGGCTCTTTCTCATCCTGTAACTTTATTTTGAGGTGAATTTTTTGGTTCGATTTCTCTCTTCCCCAAATCTCTCCTCTCTTGTTCTTCACCAAAGAAAAGACCAACAGACAACAATGGCATCCCAGGAAACCAAAAGCCCAAAAATTCCATTAAAAGACATCAATGACATTCTCTGCCCTAGGTTTAGATCAACAGTAGTTATGGCCGGTTGGTATAGAGAAGCTCTTCTCCTTGCCAGCCTCATTCGTTGAGGATATACTGATTAGAAATTCATGACATAAGAAATACCCAAGTCATTATAATTTGAAGTCACCAACTTCAACTAACTTCAACAGGTCATTAAGAAAAAGGAAATTTACCTCTAAACTTTATGGCAGAATTTTCTTTTAAATTTTTGTTTGGGTGGGGAGTGGGTATTTAGGTTAATTCTCATCCATGGTTAGTGTTAACCTAAATATGATTTAGGATTTTGAATCTTAAACCTAACATAAAGACCTATATCAACATATTAATATAATTGGGACTAATATCAAAATATTAAGATATGAGGGACTACTATCAAAATACCTATGATTTAAGATACTAATATCTAACAACCACTTTTATCTTATGTTTGATAATTTTTATTCATAGATTCAATAAATTAAGGAATATAACTTTCGAATCTATTATTTTTCAAAAGAGTTTCTTTAGGGGAACCGAGAGTGGCCTAGATGGTTAGGAGGTTCAATATGACTTTCAAGATTTTGGGTTTGATTCCCATATCAAAAAAAAAGAAAAAGAAAAAAAGAAAAAGAGTTGCTTCGACGCTTCTAAATCTATTTTTATTTAATTTTTAATTAAAGGGCAAAAGTGACTTTTCTCTTCCAATCTTCATCCTCAATCCTCACTTCTTTCAATCGATTCCACTATTACTTTTTCACAACCACTTCTTACTATCATTGCAACATTAAATTTTTATATAGATCCATCAATAACTCTTTTTATCTAACTCTCAACAAAATCAGGAGATTAATATCATCGAGCAAATATCATAATTATGAATTTGATCTAGTTGAATAAGACTTATTCAAACCCATTTTTCCAAACTCCTTTAATTCCCAAACCTCTCATTCTCTTGTTCTTAAATCTTGTAAATTGTTATAAGGTCCCCAAAATCTTAAATTATTTTGAAATTAGACATCCAAAGAATTGAAATTGCTATTAGGTCCTCAATTCTTAAGTTATTTCAGAATTAATCTCTCCAATCAAGAGTAGAAGTAGCAATTAGAGGGAAAACTTTAGTATATCTAAATGCAAGTTTTAAAACTTTAGGGTATCCAAGTTTAAGCTATGAAAATTTAGAGTATATCACTTTAAAAATAAGTCGGGTATATAAGGAAGTTTTAAAACTTTAGAGTAAACAAGTAAGGGTATATAAGTGCAACATAGAAAGAAAAATATAAGATGTTGAAGTGCAATTAAGCTATCATTTTGAAGAGAAGATACGAGGAGAGGACAAAGAGATGTACTTGTTGAATTGCAGGCAGAGGGGAATCATGTGATGAGTATTCGGGAGTTGCCACATTAGCAAGTAAATACTCCAAACCCACATGCTGGACTACAATTGGATAAAATAACAAGGGCAAATTTGTCTTCAATTTTACGCAAACAGTTTCGGCATAACAATCAAGCTACTAGGGCTTTTATATAAGTTAATGAAATGAAATGAAATGATATGGGTTAGTTGCACTTAAGTACCCTATAGTTTCTCCAACACACTTCTATTCCTCGCTTATTTTCGGCAACACTTATATAAATTTTAAAAATTTTCCATTAGATACCCTCATTTATGCAAATCAAGAATTTTCTCCCAAAATTTTCATGTGACACTCATAACTCATATGCTAAGTTTAGATGTTTTAAGCTTTAGTTTTTGTTAAATTTAATTTTAAAACTATCATAATTCTATTTTGAACCTACCCTAATTCTATTTTAAAATATGATGTTTAGGTTTAACACTATATTTAACAAAAATTAAGAGTTAAAATATTTTAAAATTAACATGTGAGTGTTGCATGAGAATTTTTCAGAGTGAAATTCTCATATTTGCATAAGTAAGGGTATTAAAATAAAATTGTAAAACTTTAAGGTACAGAAGTGTTGTCAAAAACAATTGAGGATTTATAAGTGCAAAGAAAAACAATTGAGGATTTATAAGTGCAAAGTAGTGGAAACTGTAGGAAATTTAAGTGCCATTAAGCCTACTTATATGCTAAAAATTTTGGCAAGTGCAGATGCATGTGATGGGAAAAATATATAGGTGGTAATTAAACTTTTATTTAGAGGTACACCGACATAATGAGATTTTCAAAATTCAAATATTTATGTTTATATTCTTAAATCAATATAACAATTTATTGGCGTAATTTTTAAGAGAACTAAAATTGATAGTCAATTTATTTTAATCAACCATACGTAATCTACATATTTTTATCATGGGTTTTTAAGCTATTAGTCCTTTAAATCATAGGTATTTTGATATTAGTCCCTCAAAATCTTTATATTTTGATATCAATCCAACAAATTGCATTAATGTGTTTAGTCTCTGAGGTTAGTTGGAGTTATAAATGCAGGGGAATATTCCGTTTAGTTTAACCATTGACATTAATGGATAGTTATTTTCCCTCACCTAACAAAACTCAAACACACAACTAACTAAACATGAACCATTTAGAGCCCCTCAACTCCGTACGCATTTAAAGAAACTCGAAACTCTTTTCACCCTTCTTCTTCCCCTACTATAACATTTCAGCATACCCATAGATCAACGGCTCTTTCTCATCCTGTAACTTTATTTTGAGGTGAATTTTTGGTTCGATTTCTCTCTTCCCAAATCTCTCCTCTCTTCTTCTTCACCAAAGAAAAGACCAACAAACAACAATGGCATCTCAAGAAACCAAAAGCCCAAAATTCCATTAAAAGACATCAATGACATTCTCTGCCCTAGGTTTAGATCAACAGTAGTTATGGCCGGTTGGTATAGAAGCTCTTCTCCCTGCCAGCCTCATTCGTTGAGGATATACTGATTAGAAATTCATGACATAAGAAATACCCAAGTCATTATAATTTGAAGTCACCAACTTCAACTAACTTCAACAGGTCATTAAGAAAAAGGAAATTTACCTCTAAACTTTATGGCAGAATTTTCTTTTAAATTTTTGTTTGGGTGGGGAGTGGGTATTTAGGTTAATTCTCATCCATGGTTAGTGTTAACCTAAATATGATTTAGGATTTTGAATCTTAAACCTAACATAAAGACCTATATCAACATATTAATATAATTAGGGACTAATATCAAAATATTAAGATATGAGGGACTACTATCAAAATACCTATGATTTAAGATACTAATATCTAACAACCACTTTTATCTTATGTTTGATAATTTTTATTCATAGATTCAATAAATTAAGGAATATAACTTTCGAATCTATTATTTTTCAAAAGAGTTTCTTTAGGGGAACCGAGCCAGATATGTTAGGAGGTTCCAATATGACTTTCAAGATTTTGGGTTTGATTCCCATATCAAAAAAAAAGAAAAGAAAAAGAAAAAAGTTGCTTGACGCTTCTAAATCTATTTTTATTTAATTTTTAATTAAAGGGCAAAAGTGACTTTTCTCTTCCAATCTTCATCCTCAATCCTCACTTCTTTCAATCGATTCCACTATTACTTTTTCACAACCACTTCTTACTATCATTGCAACATTAAATTTTTATATAGATCCATCAATAACTCTTTTTATCTAACTCTCAACAAAATCAGGAGATTAATATCATCGAGCAAATATCATAATTATGAATTTGATCTAGTTGAATAAGACTTATTCAAACCCATTTTTCCAAACTCCTTTAATTCCCAAACCTCTCATTCTCTTGTTCTTAAATCTTGTAAACAGTTAAAAACAAATCTCAAATCTTATGGCTCTTTTGATATGATTTTATTTGCATATACAAATAATTTTGTTCTTTTGATCTATAATAATAGTGAAGAAGAAAGGAAATAAGGGAAAAGCTAAGGTGATGGGTTAGATCCCAAATATCAGAGGAAACAAAAGATAGTCTATATAGAGGAAGATTGAGATAATACAATTGTTAGAAACTTTTGAGACCTTATAATTGTTTGAGATAGAGAAACAAAACCATCAGATGAGAATGAAGATGATAGATATGAAAACTCCAGTTGCCCTTGAAAGAGGTTTAAATTACAACATTGGGTGTGGGACTTGTAATGTGCACGTGAGCACTATTAACGGAGAGCTAGAGAGCGAAGTTTATAAAATTAATTATGTACTCTGCATCCAAACATCAAATTTTAACTTGAGGAGCACTAGAGCTGTCAGCCTTTTAAATCACTTCGCACAATATCTCTCCTTTATATATAATGAGAAATTGATGGTTCTTCTAAACGCCCTAAAACCGACACATGTCATCTAAAAGCATAACATGTGTCAATAAATATCATCCTTTTATCCTATCGTAAGATGACACGGATACCTAATCTTATATTCACCAAATAAAGAATCATCATCAAATTAAAACTATCCATAATTAGATATGATCAAATATTTGGTAATCCCAATCAATTTATAACTATTCATATTTAAAAATAATCATATAATCATATCCCTTCTTTATATATAAATTGTTATTCCTAAAGTCTCAAAACTTACCATGTGTCAAAAAGCTTTCGAATTGACATGTTGAATTCTATCAAATTTCACCTAAGAATTCTAATCAAATTAAAACAATCCATAATTAAAAATATATAATAATTAAAATCATTCTTTACAATCTACTTTATCTAAGAATTATCATCAAATTAAAACTATCTACAATTTGACAATTTTATTAATCTAAGTCCTCCTTCATATAAAAGTAATTTTCAAGATAAGGAAATTATCAACTCCCCTTTAAAATCCAAAACTTATCAAAAATCCAAAGATCACAACCTACCCCTTGAGATAAAAATTAGAAACAACCTCCGATAAATAAAAAATTCCAAATTGCCCGGAAAATAATAAAAAGTTACAAACAATCCCATAAAATTCAAAAAAGTGAAAACAAAACCAAGAAAAATAAAAAATTACAATAGCACCATAAGATTCGAAAATTATAAACTACCCCTTTAAAATCCATAAATAAAATAATTTAAGAAAATTAAAAATGACAAAAGTCCTATGAAAATTTTAAAATTACAAATAGCCCCCTTAAACTTTATAAACAATCACTAAAAATTTTGCAACCAACTCCTTGAAAATTTCAAAATTATAATTATCTCATTAAAATATTACAAATTGCCCTTTGAAAATTTTACAACTAGCCCCATGTAAAATAACAATTACCTTGCTAAAAATTTTAAAATATTATAAACTACTCCTTAAAATTTTTATGAATGACCTCTTGAATATTTCAAAAGTTACAAACATCCTATGAAAACCTAAAAATTAAAAATAGCCTCATGAAAGTTTCAAATAACCCCTTTATATTAAAGATAACAGATAAATCCTTGAAAAACTGAGAATTATAAATAGCACTATAAAATTCAGAAAATTATAAAAGCCCTCTTTAAAATTTATAAATTATAAATAATCCCTAGAAAATCAAAATAGTCCTCTAAAAGCTCAAAAATATGTTTTACAAAAATCCTTAAAAATTTTACAATTAGTCCCTAAAAATTTCAAATTTGTAAAACCCATTTGAAAATTTTATAATTAGCCCATAAAATTTGACTAAAGTAATATACACTTTGCTGAAAAGTTCAAAATAATAAACCACTCCTTAAAAATTTGCAAACAACCCTTGAAAGTTTTCAAAATTCAAATATTTATGTTTATATTCTTAAATCAATATAACAATTTATTGGCGTAATTTTTAAGAGAACTAAAATTGATAGTCAATTTATTTTAATCAACCATACGTAATCTACATATTTTTATCATGGGTTTTTAAGCTATTAGTCCTTTAAATCATAGGTATTTTGATATTAGTCCCTCAAAATCTTTATATTTTGATATCAATCCAACAAATTGCATTAATGTGTTTAGTCTCTGAGGTTAGTTGGAGTTATAAATGCAGGGGAATATTCCGTTTAGTTTAACCATTGACATTAATGGATAGTTATTTTCCCTCACCTAACAAAACTCAAACACACAACTAACTAAACATGAACCATTTAGAGCCCCTCAACTCCGTACGCATTTAAAGAAACTCGAAACTCTTTTCACCCTTCTTCTTCCCCTACTATAACATTTCAGCATACCCATAGATCAACGGCTCTTTCTCATCCTGTAACTTTATTTTGAGGTGAATTTTTGGTTCGATTTCTCTCTTCCCAAATCTCTCCTCTCTTCTTCTTCACCAAAGAAAAGACCAACAAACAACAATGGCATCTCAAGAAACCAAAAGCCCAAAATTCCATTAAAAGACATCAATGACATTCTCTGCCCTAGGTTTAGATCAACAGTAGTTATGGCCGGTTGGTATAGAAGCTCTTCTCCTGCCAGCCTCATTCGTTGAGGATATACTGATTAGAAATTCATGACATAAGAAATACCCAAGTCATTATAATTTGAAGTCACCAACTTCAACTAACTTCAACAGGTCATTAAGAAAAAGGAAATTTACCTCTAAACTTTATGGCAGAATTTTCTTTTAAATTTTTGTTTGGGTGGGGAGTGGGTATTTAGGTTAATTCTCATCCATGGTTAGTGTTAACCTAAATATGATTTAGGATTTTGAATCTTAAACCTAACATAAAGACCTATATCAACATATTAATATAATTGGGACTAATATCAAAATATTAAGATATGAGGGACTACTATCAAAATACCTATGATTTAAGATACTAATATCTAACAACCACTTTTATCTTATGTTTGATAATTTTTATTCATAGATTCAATAAATTAAGGAATATAACTTTCGAATCTATTATTTTTCAAAAGAGTTTCTTTAGGGGAACCGAGCCAGATATGTTAGGAGGTTCCAATATGACTTTCAAGATTTTGGGTTTGATTCCCATATCAAAAAAAAAAGAAAAAAGAAAAAGAAAAAGAGTTGCTTCGACGCTTCTAAATCTATTTTTATTTAATTTTTAATTAAAGGGCAAAAGTGACTTTTCTCTTCCAATCTTCATCCTCAATCCTCACTTCTTTCAATCGATTCCACTATTACTTTTCACAACCACTTCTTACTATCATTGCAACATTAAATTTTTATATAGATCCATCAATAACTCTTTTTATCTAACTCTCAACAAAATCAGGAGATTAATATCATCGAGCAAATATCATAATTATGAATTTGATCTAGTTGAATAAGACTTATTCAAACCCATTTTTCCAAACTCCTTTAATTCCCAAACCTCTCATTCTCTTGTTCTTAAATCTTGTAAACAGTTAAAAACAAATCTCAAATCTTATGGCTCTTTTGATATGATTTTATTTGCATATACAAATAATTTTGTTCTTTTGATCTATAATAATAGTGAAGAAGAAAGGAAATAAGGGAAAAGCTAAGGTGATGGGTTAGATCCCAAATATCAGAGGAAACAAAAGATAGTCTATATAGAGGAAGATTGAGATAATACAATTGTTAGAAACTTTTTGAGACCTTATAATTGTTTGAGATAGAGAAACAAAAACCATCAGATGAGAATGAAGATGATAGATATGAAAACTCCAGTTGCCCTTGAAAGAGGTTTAAATTACAACATTGGGTGTGGGACTTGTAATGTGCACGTGAGCACTATTAACGGAGAGCTAGAGAGCGAAGTTTATAAAAATTAATTATGTACTCTGCATCCAAACATCAAATTTTAACTTGAGGAGCACTAGAGCTGTCAGCCTTTTTAAATCACTTCGCACAATATCTCTCCTTTATATATAATGAGAAATTGATGGTTCTTCTAAACGCCCTAAAAACCGACACATGTCATCTAAAAGCATAACATGTGTCAATAGCTATGCATCCTTTTATCCTATCAGAAGATGACACGGATACCTAATCTTATATTCACAATAAAGAATCATCATCAAATTAAAACTATCCATAATTAGATATGATCAAATATTTGGTAATCCCAATCAATTTATAACTATTCATATTTAAAAATAATCATATAATCATATCCCTTCTTTATATATAAATTGTTATTCCTAAAGTCTCAAAACTTACCATGTGTCAAAACCATGTTGAATTCTATCAAATTTCACCTAAGAATTCTAATCAAATTAAAACAATCCATAATTAAAAATATATAATAATTAAAATCATTCTTTACAATCTACTTTATCTAAGAATTATCATCAAATTAAAACTATCTACAATTTGACAATTTTATTAATCTAAGTCCTCCTTCATATAAAAGTAATTTTCAAGATAAGGAAATTATCAACTCCCCTTTAAAATCCAAAACTTATCAAAAATCCAAAGATCACAACCTACCCCTTGAGATAAAAATTAGAAACAACCTCCGATAAATAAAAAAATTCCAAATTGCCCGGAAAATAATAAAAAGTTACAAACAATCCCATAAAATTCAAAAAAGTGAAAACAAAACCAAGAAAAATAAAAAATTACAATAGCACCATAAGATTCGAAAATTATAAACTACCCCTTTAAAATCCATAAATAAAATAATTTAAGAAAATTAAAAATGACAAAAGTCCTATGAAAATTTTAAAATTACAAATAGCCCCCTTAAACTTTATAAACAATCACTAAAAATTTTGCAACCAACTCCTTGAAAATTTCAAAATTATAATTATCTCATTAAAATATTACAAATTGCCCTTTGAAAATTTTACAACTAGCCCCATGTAAAAATAACAATTACCTTGCTAAAAATTTTAAAATATTATAAACTACTCCTTAAAATTTTTATGAATGACCTCTTGAATATTTCAAAAGTTACAAACATCCTATGAAAACCTAAAAATTAAAAATAGCCTCATGAAAGTTTCAAATAACCCCTTTATATTAAAGATAACAGATAAATCCTTGAAAAACTGAGAATTATAAATAGCACTATAAAATTCAGAAAATTATAAAAGCCCTCTTTAAAATTTATAAATTATAAATAATCCCTAGAAAATCAAAATAGTCCTCTAAAAGCTCAAAAATATGTTTTACAAAAATCCTTAAAAATTTTACAATTAGTCCCTAAAAATTTCAAATTTGTAAAACCCATTTGAAAATTTTATAATTAGCCCATAAAATTTGACTAAAGTAATATACACTTTGCTGAAAAGTTCAAAATAATAAACCACTCCTTAAAAATTTGCAAACAACCCTTGAAAGTTTCCAAAATAAGAAACACCCAAAATTAGTTTATAAAAGGCCACTAAAAGTTTCATAAATTACAAATAACCACACAAAAATTTTGCAAAAAACACCCCAATAACTTTACAACTAACCCCTTGAAGGATTTAAAAGTTACAAACAACCCTCAAATTTTACATATAGCACATAAAAATTTTAAAATTGTAGATGTCCCCTAATTTAACATATTATATTATAATATTATAATATATCATTGGTGCTGAATGCATGAGGTGGGAAGGTATAAATGGTCATGAAATTCCTAGGTCCTTAATAGTAGGGAATCGTGGAACTTCCTATAGGTCATTTTGGGGATTGGAAGAAAGTCCTAATCTCATTCATGTTCTAATCTCTGCTAACCAAACATAAGCGTTGATTGAAATCTCGATATTGAAACGCTAGTTTTAGTTTTAAAAATCTTAAATTTTTATTTAGATTTGTAAAGGAGATTGATGGTTATGCTATCTAATTTTGAATTTCAATCTTAAGATTGTGTTATATCCTGAAAATTACTATGCCCTTAAACTAGTCACGTGTCAAATTTAGAAGGACAAAACATGTGATTAACATAGCCAACCCCAAGTCTAAGCTATGGTGACTCATGTATGTGATTCGAGTCCGAGACAAAAGGTGTCTTCAAGTCGGATCTATCACCGAGTCCCGTCGAAGTCGAGAGGCATCTTCAGGTCGAATTCAGTTGGAAAAAGTCCAAAGTGAGAAATGACCAGTGGTCTTGTCAATAGTTTTCACATTTAATCTAGAGCGTTTCGACGCCCATACTCCGCCACCTAGTCGCGATCGCATTTAATGCATGGCTAGACGTCATAATGACTCATCGAATGATGCCCGCATTCCTGCCATTTTGTTGCCATCACATTAATTGTGATAGTATAGCCCTCCGCCTCCAACCAACCAATTGCAGACACGTGTAAAGTGATGGCGCTGTGTCAGTCTAGCCAGTCAGTTAGATTATAAAAATACCCTTACAAAATTCCTATATGCCATCTCCACTATTCTAAGGTACGCACAAAAAAACCCTAAAGACTATACTCTAATTTTTTAGATTATCGGACGGGCCATCGACTTGAGCGCCGAGAGCACGCCGGAGGAAACAACCGGGGCCTCTAACCTCTATTCTCAGGCAAGGAATTGCGGTTCAACATCTCCTTCAAAACAATCACCATCGAGGAGATTAAGGGACCTCAAATCATCTTACCTCTTCTAAACCTCACACTAACTTCCCGATATCAACAAATTGTAATTTATCTAAGAAGAACCCTACCACTCAAAATACCTATGATTTAAGATACTAATATCTAACAACCACTTTTATCTTATGTTTGATAATTTTTATTCATAGATTCAATAAATTAAGGAATATAACTTTCGAATCTATTATTTTTCAAAAGAGTTTCTTTAGGGGAACCGAGTGGCCTAGATGGTTAGGAGGTTCCATATGACTTTCAAGATTTTGGGTTTGATTCCCATATCAAAAAAAAAAGAAAAAAGAAAAAGAAAAAGAGTTGCTTCGACGCTTCTAAATCTATTTTTATTTAATTTTTAATTAAAGGGCAAAAGTGACTTTTCTCTTCCAATCTTCATCCTCAATCCTCACTTCTTTCAATCGATTCCACTATTACTTTTCACAACCACTTCTTACTATCATTGCAACATTAAATTTTTATATAGATCCATCAATAACTCTTTTTATCTAACTCTCAACAAAATCAGGAGATTAATATCATCGAGCAAATATCATAATTATGAATTTGATCTAGTTGAATAAGACTTATTCAAACCCATTTTTCCAAACTCCTTTAATTCCCAAACCTCTCATTCTCTTGTTCTTAAATCTTGTAAACAGTTAAAAACAAATCTCAAATCTTATGGCTCTTTTGATATGATTTTATTTGCATATACAAATAATTTTGTTCTTTTGATCTATAATAATAGTGAAGAAGAAAGGAAATAAGGGAAAAGCTAAGGTGATGGGTTAGATCCCAAATATCAGAGGAAACAAAAGATAGTCTATATAGAGGAAGATTGAGATAATACAATTGTTAGAAACTTTTTGAGACCTTATAATTGTTTGAGATAGAGAAACAAAAACCATCAGATGAGAATGAAGATGATAGATATGAAAACTCCAGTTGCCCTTGAAAGAGGTTTAAATTACAACATTGGGTGTGGGACTTGTAATGTGCACGTGAGCACTATTAACGGAGAGCTAGAGAGCGAAGTTTATAGAAATTAATTATGTACTCTGCATCCAAACATCAAATTTTAACTTGAGGAGCACTAGAGCTGTCAGCCTTTTTAAATCACTTCGCACAATATCTCTCCTTTATACATAATGAGAAATTGATGGTTCTTCTAAACGCCCTAAAAACCGACACATGTCATCTAAAGGCATAACATGTGTCAATAGCTATGCATCCTTTTATCCTATCAGAAGATGACACGTGGATACCTAATCTTATATTCACCAAATAAAGAATCATCATCAAATTAAAACTATCCATAATTAGATATGATCAAATATTTGGTAATCCCAATCAATTTATAACTATTCATATTTAAAAAATAATCATATAATCATATCCCTTCTTTATATATAAATTGTTATTCCTAAAGTCTCAAAAACTTACCATGTGTCAAAAAAACTGCTCAGAAATTGACATGTTGAATTCTATCAAATTTCACCTAAGAATTCTAATCAAATTAAAACAATCCATAATTAAAAATATATAATAATTAAAATCATTCTTTACAATCTACTTTATCTAAGAATTATCATCAAATTAAAACTATCTACAATTTGACAATTTTATTAATCTAAGTCCTCCTTCATATAAAAGTAATTTTCAAGATAAGGAAATTATCAACTGCCCTTTAAAATCCAAAACTTATCAAAAATCCAAAGATCACAACCTACCCCTTGAGATAAAAATTAGAAACAACCTCGATAAATAAAAAATTCCAAATTGCACGGAAAATAATAAAAAGTTACAAACAATCCCATAAAATTCAAAAAAGTGAAAACAAAACCAAGAAAAATAAAAAATTACAATAGCACCATAAGATTCGGAAAATTATAAACTACCCCTTTAAAATCCATAAATAAAATAATTTAAGAAAATTAAAAATGACAAAAGTCCTATGAAAATTTTAAAATTACAAATAGCCCCCTTAAACTTTATAAACAATCACTAAAAATTTTGCAACCAACTCCTTGAAAATTTCAAAATTATAATTATCTCATTAAAATATTACAAATTGCCCTTTGAAAATTTTACAACTAGCCCCATGTAAAATAACAATTACCTTGCTAAAAATTTTAAAATATTATAAACTACTCCTTAAAATTTTTATGAATGACCTCTTGAATATTTCAAAAGTTACAAACATCCTATGAAAAACCTAAAAATTAAAAATAGCCTCATGAAAGTTTCAAATAACCCTTTATATTTAAAGATAACAGATAAATCCTTGAAAAACTGAGAATTATAAATAGCACTATAAAATTCAGAAAATTATAAAAGCCCTCTTTAAAATTTATAAATTATAAATAATCCCTAGAAAATCAAAATAGTCCTCTAAAAGCTCAAAAATATGTTTTACAAAAAATCCTTAAAAATTTTACAATTAGTCCCTTAAAAATTTCAAATTTGTAAAAACCCATTTGAAAATTTTATAATTAGCCCATAAAATTTGACTAAAGTAATATACACTTTGCTGAAAAGTTCAAAATAATAAACCACTCCTTAAAAATTTGCAAACAACCCTTGAAAGTTTCCAAAATAAGAAACACCCAAAATTAGTTTATAAAAGGCCACTAAAAGTTTCATAAATTACAAATAACCACACAAAATTTTGCAAAAAACACCCCAATAACTTTACAACTAACCCCTTGAAGGATTTAAAGTTACAAACAACCCTCAAATTTTACATATAGCACATAAAAATTTTAAAATTGTAGATGTCCCCTAATTTAACATATTATATTATAATATTATAATATATCATGGTGTGGGAATGCATGAGGTGGGAAGGTATAAATGGTCATGAAATTCCTAGGTCCTTAATAGTAGGGAATCGTGGAACTTCCTATAGGTCATTTTGGGGGATTGGAAGAAAGTCCTAATCTCATTCATGTTCTAATCTCGGGCTAACCAAACATAAGCGTTGATTGAAATCTCGGGATATTGAAACGCTAGTTTTTAGTTTTTAAAAAATCTTAAATTTTTATTTAGATTTGTAAAGGAGATTGATGGTTATGCTATCTAATTTTGAATTTCAATCTTAAGATTGTGTTATACCCTGAAAATTACTATGCCCTTAAATTGGCCACGTGTCAAACTTAGAACGACAAAACATGTAGTTAACATAGCCAACCCCAAGTCTAAGCTATGAGCTGGCTGACTCATGTATGTGATTCGAGTCCGAGACAAAAGGTGTCTTCAAGTCGGGATCTATCAGCTGAGTCCGGGTCGAGTCGAGAGGCATCTTCAGGTCGAATTCAGTTGGAAAAAGTCCAAAGTGAGAAATGACCAGTGGTCTTGTCAATAGTTTTCACATTTAATCTAGAGCGTTTCGACGCCCATACTCCGCCACCTAGTCGCGATCGCATTTAATGCATGGCTAGACGTCATAATGACTCATCGAATGATGCCCGCATTCCTGCCATTTTGTTGCCATCACATTAATTGTGATAGTATAGCCCTCCGCCTCCAACCAACCAATTGCGCACATCGCAAAGTGATGGCGCCGGTCGGCCTAGCCACCGCTTAGATTATAAAAATACCCTTACAAAATTCCTATATGCCATCTCCACTATTCTAAGGTACGCACAAAACCCTAAAGACTATACTCTAATTTTTTAGATTATCGGACGGGCCATCGACTTGAGCGCCGAGAGCACGGAGGAAACAACCTTCTGGCCTCTAACCTCTGTTATTATGTGCAAGGAATTGCAGTTCAACATCTCCTTCAAAACAATCACCATCAGAGGAGATTAAGGGACCTCAAATCATCTTACCTCTTCTAAACCTCACACTAACTTCCCGATATCAACAAATTGTAATTTATCTAAGAAGAACCCTACCACTCAAACTATCTACTTTAACTGATTAAAAACTCCATTCTCTTCTTCTCATAACATAGCGAGGTACTCATTGTCTCTTTCTTCATAAGCATTCAATGTATTAGTTAATAGATGATCCGTAGTTATAATCTACAAAGAAACACAATCAATCACTTATCTCATTATACTAAGGTAGTTTAACGATTCAATGAGCGTATAAACCCAACATTTATAAATCAAAGAAATCAAAACAATCCATGCAAACACGAGCTTGATACTTGTTCAAGTATATATATAACAAATATTTCTATATTATCTACTTATAGTTGTCATTTATAGATTTAATAAATTAAAAATATTTTAATACTTTTAAATTATATATATATATATATATATATATATATATATATATATATATATATATATATATATATATATATATATATATATATGGAAAAAGGAATATGAGGTGGCGACTCATTTAGTAAAATGAGCTACCCACTAATGGGTAAAGTCTTTAGGCCCACCTAGTTATCACATCCATTGAGTGTGGGGTATTGTGTAAGTGAGTGGTAGCTCACTTTACTAAATCACTTCGCACAATATCTCTCCTTTATATATAATGAGAAATTGATGGTTCTTCTAAACGCCCTAAAACCGACACATGTCATCTAAAAGCATAACATGTGTCAATAGCTATGATCCTTTTATCCTATCGTAAGATGACACGGATACTAATCTTATATTCACCAAATAAAGAATCATCATCAAATTAAAACTATCCATAATTAGATATGATCAAATATTTGGTAATCCCAATCAATTTATAACTATTCATATTTAAAAATAATCATATAATCATATCCCTTCTTTATATATAAATTGTTATTCCTAAAGTCTCAAAACTTACCATGTGTCAAAAAACTGCCAGAATTGACATGTTGAATTCTATCAAATTTCACCTAAGAATTCTAATCAAATTAAAACAATCCATAATTAAAAATATATAATAATTAAAATCATTCTTTACAATCTACTTTATCTAAGAATTATCATCAAATTAAAACTATCTACAATTTGACAATTTTATTAATCTAAGTCCTCCTTCATATAAAAGTAATTTTCAAGATAAGGAAATTATCAACTGCCCTTTAAAATCCAAAACTTATCAAAAATCCAAAGATCACAACCTACCCCTTGAGATAAAAATTAGAAACAACCTCGATAAATAAAAAATTCCAAATTGCACGGAAAATAATAAAAAGTTACAAACAATCCCATAAAATTCAAAAAAGTGAAAACAAAACCAAGAAAAATAAAAAATTACAATAGCACCATAAGATTCGAAAATTATAAACTACCCCTTTAAAATCCATAAATAAAATAATTTAAGAAAATTAAAAATGACAAAAGTCCTATGAAAATTTTAAAAATTACAAATAGCCCCCTTAAACTTTATAAACAATCACTAAAAATTTTGCAACCAACTCCTTGAAAATTTCAAAATTATAATTATCTCATTAAAATATTACAAATTGCCCTTTGAAAATTTTACAACTAGCCCCATGTAAAATAACAATTACCTTGCTAAAAATTTTAAAATATTATAAACTACTCCTTAAAATTTTTATGAATGACCTCTTGAATATTTCAAAAGTTACAAACATCCTATGAAAAACCTAAAAATTAAAAATAGCCTCATGAAAGTTTCAAATAACCCTTTATATTTAAAGATAACAGATAAATCCTTGAAAAACTGAGAATTATAAATAGCACTATAAAATTCAGAAAATTATAAAAGCCCTCTTTAAAATTTATAAATTATAAATAATCCCTAGAAAATCAAAATAGTCCTCTAAAAGCTCAAAAATATGTTTTACAAAAAATCCTTAAAAATTTTACAATTAGTCCCTTAAAATTTCAAATTTGCAAAACCCATTTGAAAATTTTATAATTAGCCCATAAAATTTGACTAAAGTAATATACACTTTGCTGAAAAGTTCAAAATAATAAACCACTCCTTAAAAATTTGCAAACAACCCTTGAAAGTTTCCAAAATAAGAAACACCCAAAATTAGTTTATAAAAGGCCACTAAAAGTTTCATAAATTACAAATAACCACACAAAAATTTTGCAAAAAACACCCCAATAACTTTACAACTAACCCTTGAAGGATTTAAAAGTTACAAACAACCCTCAAATTTTACATATAGCACCGCAAAAATTTTAAAATTGTAGATGTCCCCTAATTTAACATATTATATTATAATATTATAATATATCATTGGTGTGCGGAATGCATGAGGTGGGAAGGTATAAATGGTCATGAAAATTCCTAGTCCTTAATAGTAGGGAATCGTGGAACTTCCTATAGGTCATTTCGGGGGATTAGAAGAAAGTCCTAATCTCATTCATGTTCTAATCTCGGGCTAACCAAACATAAGCGTTGATTGAAATCTCGGGATATTGAAACGCTAGTTTTTAGTTTTTAAAAAATCTTAAATTTTTATTTAGATTTGTAAAGGAGATTGATGGTTATGCTATCTAATTTTGAATTTCAATCTTAAGATTGTGTTATACCACGAAAATTACTATGCCCTTAAATTGGCCATGTCAAACTTAGAACGACAAAACATGTAGTTAACATAGCCAACCCCAAGTCTAAGCTATGAGTCGGTGACTCATGTATGTGATTCGAGTCCGAGACAAAAGGTGTCTTCAAGTCGGGATCTATCACCGAACCGGTCGAAGTCGAGAGCATCTTCGGTCAATTCGGTTGGAAAGTCCAAAGTGAGAAATGACCCTGGTTGTCAATAGTTTTCACATTTAATCTAGAGCGTTTCGACGCCCATACTCCGCCACCTAGTCGCGATCGCATTTAATGCATGGCTAGACGTCATAATGACTCATCGAATGATGCCCGCATTCCTGCCATTTTGTTGCCATCACATTAATTGTGATAGTATAGCCCTCCAACCAACCAACAGACACGTAAAGTGATGGCATACTGCGGTCGCCTAGCCACCGGTTAGATTATAAAATACCCTTACAAAATTCCTATATGCCATCTCCACTATTCTAAGGTACGCACAAAAAAACCCTAAAGACTATACTCTACTTTTTTCAGATTATCAGACCAGTCACTGACTTGAGCGTCAGAGAGCACGCCGGAGGAAACAACCTTCGGGGCCTCTAACCTCTGTTATTCTGTGCAAGGAATTGCGGTTCAACATCTCCTTCAAAACAATCAGCCATCAGAGGAGATTAAGGGACCTCGAAATCATCTTACCTCTTCTAAACCTCACACTAACTTCCTGATATCAACAAATTGTAATTTATCTAAGAAGAACCCTACCACTCAAACTATCTACTTTAACTGATTAAAAAAACTCCATTCTCTTCTTCTCATAACATAGCAGAGGTACTCATTGTCTCTTTCTTCATAAGCATTCAATGTATTAGTTAATAGATGATCTGTAAGTTATAATCTACAAAGAAACACAATCAATCACTTATCTCATTATACTAAGGTAGTTTAACGATTCAATGGCGTATAAACCCAACATTTATAAATCAAAGAAATCAAAACAATCCATGCAAACACGAGCTTGATACTTGTTCAAGTATATATATAACAAATATTTCTATATTATCTACTTATAGTTGTCATTTATAGATTTAATAAATTAAAAATATTTTAATACTTTTAAATTATATATATATATATATATATATATATATATATATATATATATATATATATATACATACATACATACATACATATGGAGTCTGAAAGGGATCTTTTATGGGAGTGTTCTCTAATAAAGACACAAAAATCTGAATTATCTCATCTACCATTCTTGAATCGAACTTTCAATAACTTAACTTCCATATGATTAACCATAAGAATCCTATCTAGAGTTATTATTCTCTATACTCTATAATATATGTTTTTCAACACATTTTGTTTTCGGAAAAAGAATCTTACGATGTTCTCAATTTGAATTTATTTGTTTGTAAATAAATTACACTTTAGGTGCTTATTATCCTAACCTTAAATGCATCATAGGCAAGGGTGTAAATATATGTTATCGCTAGAGAAACTTCATTAAAATACTAACTACAAGTCTCTTGTGAACCAACACGATCGCACGTGCAGGTCAGGAAATTCTTCTGCAACTTCAGGTCTGTGATAGTATTTGTTGAAGAATAACAAATTAGCATAAAAGATATGATATGGGTGAGCTAAAATATCGATTAGCCTAAAAAGCGACACATCTTTACCAGTTTAGTCTAAAAAGTAACATATGCGACACTTTAACCTAAAAAGTGACAAGTCGGTGACACATAGACCTTTCCGATCACGGAGATAATTTTAATTGAAATATTAAACAAAATTTACATATTGACCTTGATTTCTCATATTTTTCAAATTAATCACTCTCCCTCCTAGATTGTGAAATTTGTATAAAAAGTCATCCTTTGCACTATCTCCTCCCTACTCTTTTCACCATCTCCTCCATTCTATTCTTCTTACATTATCCCCAACTTTTCCTCCTTCATTCCTCTCCTTCTACCACCTTTTCATATTGTCACTCTTATGATTTTATCTTCTTCTTTCTATCAACTCTTCCATTCTTTCTAGCTCCTCTCAATCCATAATATTTTTCCTCTGTCCCACTCTCTCCTCCTCCTATCCCCTCCCCGCTCTACCCATTCCCAATCCCCATTAAGCATTCTTTCAAAATGCAAACTCCTTCTCCTAATTACTTTTTAAAACCTTTCAATTAACATTAGGAAAGAGGAAGAACAAAGAGATTAGAGTTTTGCTAGAATGTTTGATGTTGTGGATTGGGAGTAAGCAGAGAGTTAGGAGGGAGAGGAAATGAGAGAGAGGAAGGGTAGTGAGAGAGGAAGGGGAGTAGAAGGAGGAGAGAGTGGGAGAGAGGATAGATGTTGTGGATTGAGAGGAGCTAAGAAAAGAATGGAGAGATGGTGGAAAGGAGAAGATAAGACTATAAGAGTGAAGACATGGAAATGTGGTAGAAGGAGAGGGATGAAGGAGGAAAAGTTGGGGATATGGAGAAGAAGAGAATGGAGGAGATGAGGAGAAAGAGGAGGGAGGAGATAGTGGAAGGGAGGATTTTTTAATTACTAATTTCATAATCTAGTGGGGAGAGAGGGGTTAATTCTAAAAATATGAGAGATTGGGGTCTAAATATAAAATTCCTTTAGTATTACATCGAAAAATTATCTCGATGATCGGAAGGCCTATGTGACATTGGTTTGTCCCTTTGAAAATTTTACAACTAGCCCCATGTAAAATAACAATTACCTTGCTAAAAATTTTAAAATATTATAAACTACTCCTTAAAATTTTTATGAATGACCTCTTGAATATTTCAAAAGTTACAAACATCCTATGAAAACCTAAAAATTAAAAATAGCCTCATGAAAGTTTCAAATAACCCTTTATATTTAAAGATAACAGATAAATCCTTGAAAAACTGAGAATTATAAATAGCACTATAAAATTCAGAAAATTATAAAAGCCCTCTTTAAAATTTATAAATTATAAATAATCCCTAGAAAATCAAAATAGTCCTCTAAAAGCTCAAAAATATGTTTTACAAAAAATCCTTAAAAATTTTACAATTAGTCCCTTAAAATTTCAAATTTGCAAAACCCATTTGAAAATTTTATAATTAGCCCATAAAATTTGACTAAAGTAATATACACTTTGCTGAAAAGTTCAAAATAATAAACCACTCCTTAAAAATTTGCAAACAACCCTTGAAAGTTTCCAAAATAAGAAACACCCAAAATTAGTTTATAAAAGGCCACTAAAAGTTTCATAAATTACAAATAACCACACAAAAATTTTGCAAAAAACACCCCAATAACTTTACAACTAACCCTTGAAGGATTTAAAAGTTACAAACAACCCTCAAATTTTACATATAGCACATAAAATTTTAAAATTGTAGATGTCCCCTAATTTAACATATTATATTATAATATTATAATATATCATTGGTGTCTGGAATGCATGAGGTGGGAAGGTATAAATGGTCATGAAAATTCCTAGTCCTTAATAGTAGGGAATCGTGGAACTTCCTATAGGTCATTTTGGGATTAGAAGAAAGTCCTAATCTCATTCATGTTCTAATCTCGGGCTAACCAAACATAAGCGTTGATTGAAATCTCGGGATATTGAAGCTAGTTTTTAGTTTTAAAAATCTTAAATTTTTATTTAGATTTGTAAAGGAGATTGATGGTTATGCTATCTAATTTTGAATTTCAATCTTAAGATTGTGTTATACCACGAAAATTACTATGCCCTTAAATTGGCCATGTCAAACTTAGAAGCGACAAAACATGTAGTTAACATAGCCAACCCCAAGTCTAAGCTATGAGTCGGTGACTCATGTATGTGATTCGAGTCCGAGACAAAAGGTGTCTTCAAGTGGGATCTATCGGTGAGTCCCGTTAGAGTCGAGGCATCTTGGTCGAATTCGGTTGGAAAAAGTCCAAAGTGAGAAATGACCGATGGTCTTGTCAATAGTTTTCACATTTAATCTAGAGCGTTTGGCGCCCATACTCCGCCCATGCGATCGCATTTAATGCATGGCTAGACGTCATAATGACTCATCGAATGATGCGCATTCCTGCCATTTTGTTGCCATCACATTAATTGTGATAGTATAGCCCTCGCCTCCACCAACCAATTGGAACCGTGTAAAGTGATGGCATGTGTCGATCTAGCCATCGGTTAGATTATAAAAATACCCTTACAAAATTCCTATATGCCATCTCCACTATTCTAAGGTGCATACAAAAACCCTAAAGACTATACTCTACTTTTTTAGATTATCGGACGATCAGACTTGGCGCGTCGGAGAAGCAGCAGGAGAAACAACCGGGGCCTCTAACCTCTGTTATTACGTGTGCAAGGAATGCGTTCAACATCTCCTTCAAAACAATCACCATCGAGGAGATTAAGGGACCTCAAATCATCTTACCTCTTCTAAACCTCACACTAACTTCCCGATATCAACAAATTGTAATTTATCTAAGAAGAACCCTACCACTCAAACTATCTACTTTAACTGATTAAAAACTCCATTCTCTTCTTCTCATAACATAGAGGTACTCATTGTCTCTTTCTTCATAAGCATTCAATGTATTAGTTAATAGATGATCCGTAAGTTATAATCTACAAAGAAACACAATCAATCACTTATCTCATTATACTAAGGTAGTTTAACGATTCAATGGCGTATAAACCCAACATTTATAAATCAAAGAAATCAAAACAATCCATGCAAACACGAGCTTGATACTTGTTCAAGTATATATATAACAAATATTTCTATATTATCTACTTATAGTTGTCATTTATAGATTTAATAAATTAAAAATATTTTAATACTTTTAAATTATATATATATATATATATATATATATATATATATATATATATATATATATATATATATATATATATATATATATATATATATATATATATATATATATATATATATATATATATATATATATATATATATATATATATATATATATATATATATATATATATATATATATATATATATATATATATATATATATATATATATATATATATATATATATATATATATATATATATATATATATATATATATATATATATATATATATATATATATATATATATATATATATATATATATATATATATATATATATATATATATATATATATATATATATATATATATATATATATATATATATATATAAGGGATCTTTTATAGGGTGTTCTCTAATAAAGACACAAAAATCTGAATTATCTCATCTACCATTCTTGAATCGAACTTTCAATAACTTAACTTCCATATGATTAACCATAAGAATCCTATCTAGAGTTATTATTCTCTATACTCTATAATATATGTTTTTCAACACATTTTGTTTTCGGAAAAAGAATCTTACGATGTTCTCAATTTGAATTTATTTGTTTGTAAATAAATTACACTTTAGGTGCTTATTATCCTAACCTTAAATGCATCATAGGCAAGGGTGTAAATATATGTTATCGCTAGAGAAACTTCATTAAAATACTAACTACAAGTCTCTTGTGAACCAACACGATCGCACGTGCAGGTCAGGAAATTCTTCTGCAACTTCAGGTCTGTGATAGTATTTGTTGAAGAATAACAAATTAGCATAAAAGATATGATATGGGTGAGCTAAAATATCAGATTAGCCTAAAAAGCGACACATCTTTACCAGTTTAGTCTAAAAAGTAACATATGCGACACTTTAACCTAAAAAGTGACAAGTCGGTGACACATAGACCTTTCCGATCACCGGAGATAATTTTTAATTGAAATATTAAACAAAATTTACATATTGACCCTTGGATTTCTCATATTTTTCAAATTAATCACTCTCTCCCTCCCTAGATTGTGAAATTTGTATAAAAAAAGTCATCCCTTTGCACTATCTCCTCCCTACTCTTTTTCACCATCTCCTCCATTCTATTCTTCTTCGTATCCCCAACTTTTCCTCCTTCATTCCTCTCCTTCTACCACCTTTTCATATTGTCACTCTTATGATTTTATCTTCTTCTTTCTATCAACTCTTCCATTCTTTCTAGCTCATCTCAATCCATAATATTTTTCCTCTGTCCCTCTCTCCTCCTCCTATCCCCTCCCCGCTCTACCCATTCCCAATCCCCATTAAGCATTCTTTCAAAATGCAAACTCCTTCTCCTAATTACTTTTTAAAACCTTTCAATTAACATTAGGAAAGAGGAAGAACAAAGAGATTAGAGTTTTGCTAGAATGTTTGATGTTGTGGATCGGGAGGAGCAGAGTTAGGAGGGAGAGGAAATGAGAGAGGAAGGGTAGTGAGAGAGAGGAAGGGGAGAAGGAGGAGAGAGGGAGAGAGGATAGATGTTGTGGATTGAGAGGAGCTAAGAAAAGAATGGAGAGATGGTGGAAAGGAGAAGATAAGACTCTAAGAGTGAAGACATGGAAATGTGGTAGAAGGAGAGGGATGAAGGAGGAAAAGTTGGGGATATGGAGAAGAAGAGAATGGAGGAGATGAGGAGAAAGAGGAGGAGGAGATAGTGGAAGGGAGGATTTTTTAATTACGAATTTCATAATCTAGTGGGGAGAGAGGGGTTAATTCTAAAAATATGAGAGATTCAGGGTCTAAATATAAAATTCCTTTAGTATTACACTGAAAAATTATCTCGATGATCGGAAGGCCTATGTGACATTGGTTTGTCACTTTTAAGGTTTTTATAAACGAAAGGAAAGATAATTAAGTAATTTTGCAAACATTCTGTCTAACATAAGAGGCTGCTGCGAGGAGCGAAGGGGATCTTCAATCCACACCAAGTTGCTTACATTGCCTATAGATGTCCTCCACAAGATGACCATAAGGAGAAAAGAGGTTCTTTTCTTGTTGGATATCAATGATAACACCCTCAGCATCTCCTTCAAAAATCACCGTTCCAAACCCAGAATCCACAGCAAAATGAACCGCCTCCCATGCTACTTTATACTCCGTGTGGTCGGCACCACATGGAGAGGGAATTAACTTGGATAGAGTTGCATAAAACTCACCTCAATGATCTCGAGCTACTATCTCCACTCCAATTGCTCCTCGATCTGCGAATCAGATCCCATCAAAGTTTATTTTCATTACGCCGGAAGGAGGGGCCTCCATTCCTAGGAATTAATGATCGTGAACCATAATGGGAGCCTCATGTGCATTATTAAAGTCATGAATGTATTCTTGTGCGATCCGTACTAGCTCTTCCCTATCCATGGCCTTATCTCGGTGCTTAACTTCATTTCAGTTTTTCCATAATAGCCAGCACACCACTATACCTAATTGAAAAATCTTGTCTTCCAATTTTCCAACTTGATCGCACCACCACATAGCCACTGTCATTCCTTCCATCGAGCATGTGAATTTAATATATGAAATACTCCACACTAGCCGAGCAAATGGGCAACCCCAAAAATATGGCTAATCGACTCCTCCTTGTTCCCACACACCCAACACCCCTCATCTACTACCATATGTCAATGGCGCAAGACAACTTGCGGTAATGTGTCATGACACACCCTCCAAGCAAAGTGTTTTATCTTGTTTGGGAGTCACATTTGCCATATGAATATATATATATATATATATATATATATATATATATATATATATATATATATATATATATATATATATATATATATATATATATATATATATATATATATATATATATATATATATATATATATATATATATATATATATATATATATATATATATATATATATATATATATATATATATATATATATATATATATATATATATATATATATATATATATATATATATATATATATATATATATATATATATATATATATATATATATATATATATATATATATATATATATATATATATATATATATATATATATATATATATATATATATATATATATATATATATATATATATATATATATATATATATATATATATATATATATATATATATATATATATATATATATATATATATATATATATATATATATATATATATATATATATATATATATATATATATATATATATATATATATATATATATATATATATATATATATATATATATATATATATATATATATATATATATATATATATATATATATATATATATATATATATATATATATATATATATATATATATATATATATATATATATATATATATATATATATATATATATATATATATATATATATATATATATATATATATATATATATATATATATATATATATATATATATATATATATATATATATATATATATATATATATATATATATATATATATATATATATATATATATATATATATATATATATATATATATATATATATATATATATATATATATATATATATATATATATATATATATATATATATATATATATATATATATATATATATATATATATATATATATATATATATATATATATATATATATATATATATATATATATATATATATATATATATATATATATATATATATATATATATATATATATATATATATATATATATATATATATATATATATATATATATATATATATACATACATACATACATACATATATACATATATAGTATATAGGGATCTTTTATGGGGTGTTCTCTAATAAAGACACAAAAATCTGAATTATCTCATCTACCATTCTTGAATCGAACTTTCAATAACTTAACTTCCATATGATTAACCATAAGAATCCTATCTAGAGTTATTATTCTCTATACTCTATAATATATGTTTTTCAACACATTTTGTTTTCGGAAAAAAGAATCTTACGATGTTCTCAATTTGAATTTATTTGTTTGTAAATAAATTACACTTTAGGTGCTTATTATCCTAACCTTAAATGCATCATAGGCAAGGGTGTAAATATATGTTATCGCTAGAGAAACTTCATTAAAATACTAACTACAAGTCTCTTGTGAACCAACACGATCGCACGTGCAGGTCAGGAAATTCTTCTGCAACTTCAGGTCTGTGATAGTATTTGTTGAAGAATAACAAATTAGCATAAAAGATATGATATGGGTGAGCTAAAATATCGATTAGCCTAAAAAGTGACACGTCTTTACCGGTTTAGCCTAAAAAGTGACACCGGCGACACTTTAACTTAAAAAGTGACAAGTCGGTGACACATAGACCTTTCCGATCACGGAGATAATTTTTAATTGAAATATTAAACAAAATTTACATATTGACCCTTGATTTCTCATATTTTTCAAATTAATCTCTCTCCCTCCTAGATTGTGAAATTTGTATAAAAAAAAATCATCCCTTTGCACTATCTCCTCCCTACTCTTTTTCACCATCTCCTCCATTCTATTCTTCTTCGTATCCCCAACTTTTCCTCCTTCATTCCTCTCCTTCTACCACCTTTTCATATTGTCACTCTTATGATTTTATCTTCTTCTTTCTACCAACTCTTCCATTCTTTCTAGCTCATCTCAATCCATAATATTTTTCCTCTGTCCCACTCTCTCCTCCTCCTATCCCCCCCTCCCCCGCTCTACCCATTCCCAATCCCCAGCATTAAGCATTCTTTCAAAAATGCAAACTCCTTCTCTCAAATCTTCATTGGAATTTCTTTTGCGTGGAGATTAAAGATTAAGGGGAGGAATGAGAAAGATGAGGAAAAATGAGAGAGGGTATAGATAGATGGCTGGAAAATGGTGAGGATAAGACTCTAAGAGTGAATGAAAGTGAGAGTGGAGAATAAGGAATGAGGAGAAAAGAAAGGAGGAGAGGGAGATAATAGTGGGAAGGGAGGATTTTTTAATTACGAATTTCATAGTCTAGTGGGGAGAGAGGGGTTAATTCTAAAATATGAGAGATTCGGGGTCTAAATATAAAATTCCTTTAGTATTACACTGAAAAATTATCTCTGATGATCGGAAAGGCCTATGTGACATTGGTTTGTCACTTTTAAGGTTTTTTTATAAACGAAAGGAAAGATAATTAAGTAATTTTGCAAACATTCCTGTCTAACATAAGGGACTGCTGCAGGAACGAAGGGGGATCTTCAATCCACACCAAGTTGCTTACATTGCCTATAGATGTCCGCCACAAGATGACCATAAGGAGAAAAGAGGTTCTTTTCTTGTTGGATATAAATGATAACACCCTCAGCATCTCCTTCAAAAATCACCGTTCCAAACCCAGAATCCACAGCAAAATGAACCGCCTCCCATGCTACTTTATACTCCGTGTGGTCGGCACCACATGGAGAGGGAATTAACTTGGATAGAGTTGCATAAAACTCACCTCAATGATCTCGAGCTACTATCTCCACTCCAATTGCTCCTCGATCTGCGAATACAGTCCCATCAAAGTTTATTTTCATTACGCCAGAAGGAGGGGGCCTCCATTCCCTAGGAATTAATGATCTGTGAACCATAATGGGAGCCTCATGTGCATTATTAAAGTCATGAATGTATTCTTGTGCGATCCGTACTAGCTCTTCCCTATCCATGGCCTTATCTCGGTGCTTAACTTCATTTCAGTTTTTCCATAATAGCCAGCACACCACTATACCTAATTGAAAAATCTTGTCTTCCAATTTTCCAACTTGATCGCACCACCACATAGCCACTGTCATTCCTTCCATCGAGCATGTGAATTTAATATATGAAATACTCCACACTAGCCGAGCAAATGGGCAACCCCAAAAAATATGGCTAATCGACTCCTCCTTGTTCCCACACACCCAACACCCCTCATCTACTACCATATGTCAATGACGCAAGACAACTTGAACTGGTAATGTGTCATGACACACCCTCCAAGCAAAGTGTTTTATCTTGTTTGGGAGTCACATTTGCCATATGAATTTCCAATCCAACATTGAACCTCACTGCCTCCTCGCGATGATTTCTCGCACCGATTCCTTTACTCGTTATCAAATGGTAGGCACTTCACCTTGTGAATAAACCATTCCATGTGTAATGCCAAATCAAGCGATCTGGCTAACTCCCAAACCTAACGAATTAATTTCACTAATGTTGCTTCGTGGCCATAAAGGTTAAACTATCGTCGATTTTACTTTTAGACTAAAGCGGTAAATGAGTGTCACTTTTAGGCTAATCGATATCTTAGCGATATTGGTGCTTGTTCTCGTACTCACTAATCAAATTGGTTTTGTTTATTAAAGGTTTCACATGCGAACTTGTGTTTTTAATAATCATAACTTCATAAATATAATAGTGGGACAAGAAAGCAAAAGGTATGTCTCTCACCACTTAAGACCATGTCTGGCAACTCCACAATAATCTGGTTGAGATCTTAACGAGATTAATCCGTTAACAGTCTAATGATGAACTAACAAAATCAGATTTGGAGCTATCCTAGTTAGTGGATGACTTGTCAAACTGAGACTCCCCTTGGAACAGAATCCATGAAAACATTATACTATTTTAGAGCTTCTGATTCATTATCTTAACGATGATATATATCTCATAACCAGTGCACAAGTCTCCAAAGACAACAATCTAAAAGTATACATGTTTATGATCCAAAATTACTATGCCCTTAAATTGGCCACGTGTCAAACTTAGAACGACAAAACATGTAGTTAACATAGCCAACCCCAAGTCTAAGCTATGAGTCGGCCGACTCATGTATGTGATTCGAGTCCGAGACAAAAGGTGTCTTCAAGTCGGATCTATCACCGAGTCCCGTCGAAGTCGAGAGGCATCTTCGTGTCAATTCGCTTGAAAAGTCCAAAGTGAGAAATGACCGCTGGTCTTGTCAATAGTTTTCACATTTAATCTAGAGCGTTTGACGCCCATACTCCGCCACCTAGTCGCGATCGCATTTAATGCATGGCTAGACGCCATAATGACTCATCGAATGATGCCCGTGATTCTCGCCATTTTGTTGCCATCACATTAATTGTGATAGTATAGCCCTCCGCCTCCAACCAACCAATTGCGCACATCGCAAAGTGATGGCGCCGGTCGGCCTAGCCACCGCTTAGATTATAAAATACCCTTACAAAATTCCTATATGCTATCTCCACTATTCTAAGGTACGCACAAAACCCTAAAGACTATACTCTAATTTTTTAGATTATCGGACGGGCCATCGACTTGAGCGCCGAGAGCACGGAGGAAACAACCTTCTGGCCTCTAACCTCTATTCTCAGGCAAGGAATTGCGGTTCAACATCTCCTTCAAAACAATCACCATCGAGGAGATTAAGGGACCTCAAATCATCTTACCTCTTCTAAACCTCACACTAACTTCCCGATATCAACAAATTGTAATTTATCTAAGAAGAACCCTACCACTCAAACTATCTACTTTAACTGATTAAAAACTCCATTCTCTTCTTCTCATAACATAGCAGAGGTACTCATTGTCTCTTTCTTCATAAGCATTCAATGTATTAGTTAATAGATGATCTGTAGTTATAATCTACAAAGAAACACAATCAATCACTTATCTCATTATACTAAGGTAGTTTAACGATTCAATGAGCGATAAACCCAACATTTATAAATCAAAGAAATCAAAACAATCCATGCAAACACGAGCTTGATACTTGTTCAAGTATATATATAACAAATATTTCTATATTATCTACTTATAGTTGTCATTTATAGATTTAATAAATTAAAATATTTTAATACTTTTAAATTATATATATATATATATATATATATATATATATATATATATATATATATATATATATATATATATATATATATATATATATATATATATATATATATATATATATATATATATATATATATATATATATATATATATATATATATATATATATATAAAGGGATCTTTTATGGGAGTGTTCTCTAATAAAGACCCAAAAATCTGAATTATCTCATCTACCATTCTTGAATCGAACTTTCAATAACTTAACTTCCATATGATTAACCATAAGAATCCTATCTAGAGTTATTATTCTCTATACTCTATAATATATGTTTTTCAACACATTTTGTTTTCGGAAAAAGAATCTTACGATGTTCTCAATTTGAATTTATTTGTTTGTAAATAAATTACACTTTAGGTGCTTATTATCCTAACCTTAAATGCATCATAGGCAAGGGTGTAAATATATGTTATCGCTAGAGAAACTTCATTAAAATACTAACTACAAGTCTCTTGTGAACCAACACGATCGCACGTGCAGGTCAGGAAATTCTTCTGCAACTTCAGGTCTGTGATAGTATTTGTTGAAGAATAACAAATTAGCATAAAAGATATGATATGGGTGAGCTAAAATATCGATTAGCCTAAAAAGCGACACATCTTTACCGCTTTAGTCTAAAAGTAACATATGCGACACTTTAACCTAAAAGTGACAAGTCGGTGACACATAGACCTTTCCGATCACGGAGATAATTTTAATTGAAATATTAAACAAAATTTACATATTGACCTTGATTTCTCATATTTTTCAAATTAATCACTCTCCCTCCCTAGATTGTGAAATTTGTATAAAAAGTCATCTTTGCACTATCTCCTCCTACTCTTTTCACCATCTCCTCCATTCTATTCTTTCAGATTAACTTTTCCTCCTTCATTCCTCTCCTTCTACCACCTTTTCATATTGTCACTCTTATGATTTTATCTTCTTCTTTCTACCAACTCTTCCATTCTTTCTAGCTCATCTCAATCCATAATATTTTTCCTCTGTCCCACTCTCTCCTCCTCCTATCCCCCCCCCCCCGCTCTACCCATTCCCAATCCCCAGCATTAAGCATTCTTTCAAAAATGCAAACTCCTTCTCCTAATTACTTTTTTAAAAACCTTTCAATTAACATTAGGAAAGAGGAAGAACAGAAAGAGATTAGAGTTTTGCTAGAATGTTTGATGTTGTGGATTGGGAGTAAGCAGAGTTAGGAGGGAGAGGAAATGAGAGAGAGGAAGGGGAGTAGAAGGAGGAGAGAGTGGGAGAGAGGATAGAGGTTGTAGATTGAGAGGAGCTAAGAAAAGAATGGAGAGATGGTGGAAAGGAGAAGATAAGACTATAAGAGTGAAGACAGGGAAATGTGGTAGAAGGAGAGGGATGAAGGAGGAAAAGTTGGGGATATGGAGAAGAAGAGAATGGAGGAGATGAGGAGAAAGAGGAGGGAGGAGATAGTGGGAAGGGAGGATTTTTTTTTATTACGAATTTCATAATCTAGTGGGGAGAGAGGGGTTAATTCTAAAAATATGAGAGATTCAGGGGTCTAAATATAAAATTCCTTTAGTATTACACTGAAAAATTATCTCTGATGATCGGAAAGGCCTATGTGACATTGGTTTGTCACTTTTAAGGTTTTTATAAACGAAAGGAAAGATAATTAAGTAATTTTGCAAACATTCCTGCCTAACATAAGGGATCACAGAGAACGAAGGGGATCTTCAATCCACACCAAGTTGCTTACATTGCCTATAGATGTCCGCCACAAGATGACCATAAGGAGAAAAGAGGTTCTTTTCTTGTTGGATATAAATGATAACACCCTCAAGATCTCCTTCAAAAATCACCGCTCCAAACCCGTAATCCACAAAGAAATGAACCGCCTCCCATGCTACTTTATACTCCGTGGTCGGCACCACATGGAGAGGGAATTAACTTGGATAGAGTTGCATAAAACTCACCTCAATGATCTCGAGCTACTATCTCCACTCCAATTGCTCCTCGACCGCGAATACCCCATCAAAGTTTATTTTCATTACGCCGTAGGAGGGGCCTCCATTCCTAGGAATTAATGATTTGTGAACCATAATGGGAGCCTCATGTGCATTATTAAAGTCATGAATGTATTCTTGTGCGATCCGTACTAGCTCTTCCCTATCCATGGCCTTATCTCGGTGCTTAACTTCATTTCGATTTTTTCATAATAGCCAGCACACCACTATACCTAATTGAAAAATCTTGTCTTCCAATTTTCCAACTTGATCGCACCACCACATAACCACTGTCATTCCTTCCATCGAGCATGTGGATTTAATATATGAAATACTCCACACTAGCCGAGCAAATGGGCAACCCCAAAAAATATGGCTAATCGACTCCTCCTTGTTCCCACACACCCAACACCCCTCATCTACTACCATATGTCAATGACGCAAGACAACTTGAACTGGTAATGTGTCATGACACACCCTCCAAGCAAAGTGTTTTATCTTGTTTGGGAGTCACATTTGCCATATGAATTTCCAATCCAACATTGAACCTCAGCTCGTGCCTCCTCGTGATGATTTCTCGCGCAGCCCGATTCCTTTACTCGTTATCAAATGGTAGGCACTTCACACTGTGAATAAACCATTCCATGTGTAATGCCAAATCAACCGATCCTGGCTAACTCCCAAACCTAACGGAATTAATTTCACTAATGTTGCTTCGTGTGGCCATAAAGGTTAAACTATCGTCGATTTTACTTTTTAGACTAAACTGGTAAATGAGTGTCACTTTTTAGGCTAATCTGATATCTTAGCCGATATTGGTGCTTGTTCTCGTACTCACTAATCAAATTGGTTTTGTTTATTAAAGGTTTCACATGCGAACTTGTGTTTTTTTAATAATCATAACTTCATAAATATAATAGTGGGACAAGAAAGCAAAAGGTATGTCTCTCACCACTTAAGACCATGTCTGGCAACTCCACAATAATCTGGTTGAGATCTTAACGAGATTAATCCGTTAACAGTCTAATGATGAACTAACAAAATCAGATTTGGAGCTATCCTAGTTAGTGGATGACTTGTCAAACTGAGACTCCCCCTTGGAACAGAATCCATGAAAACATTATACTATTTTAGAGCTTCTGATTCATTATCTTAACGATGATATATATCTCATAACCAGTGCACAAGTCTCCAAAGACAACAATCTAAAAGTATACATGTTTATGATCCACAATTAGTAAAGTAATGAGTACTTTAGACTCGCAGAGATTTTTACACCAAAACGAAATTAAACATGGACATTTATAGCATTCCTCTTGAATGACAATGTCTAGTTTTTTATGGGCAGGCCATGTGAAGTTGTGACATGGCGATGTACACCTCCTCATTTGATGATGTTGCCTTTTGCACTTAGAAAGGCAAGGACACTTTTAGGGTAATGCAAAAGGTGCACCTTTACAAAGTGATCTTTTCGCTAGTCACCTTTATAAAGAGTTGCATAATGCATATTCATTTTGTTTGAGTGTTATTCTTGTGGGCCCTTATTTGATTGGGCTTAATTTTAGGAAAATCATGACATCCAGCAATAATTCAGTGGGCCTCTTCACCCTGATGTCGGGTAGGGTGAGTCTAGACTCTTGCCAGATGTTAACAAGGTTAGTGTGACAAGCAAAAATAAAAATAAAAATAAAATTGAAAAAGGAATAAATAAATAAAAAGTGTAAATGAGCCAATATTTCATTTTTGGCCACAACAATTTCGATTGAATACAATTTGGAAAGTAAACAAATTACCATGAACTTTGGGGTTTTTTTAAACAAAACTATCATAGAAATAGACTTTGCTTGGACACCTCATAAGAGTTCTTCTAGTTTCAATTTAAGGTAAGTTTCGTTACATGGATATTTAGAATTCTCAAACTTGCTGGGGTTTAGTGATATTTACCCTTCACTATACTCTAGCTTTTTTAGTTTAGCAAACAATAATACTACATACAATAATAGTACATGTGTATTTCTTTGTAATTTTATTTTTCACCCTTTTTCACTTTGCCTTCCCTTTTCTGTGCCACACGTGTCTCTTTTCTCCTGTCTCTCTCTCCTTTTCCCCGTTCTTCTCCACCCAAAAAGTGAGAAACATGACAACAATAGTAGAGCTAAATGGCTTCAATAAAGGGACCTATATCTGGTCTCACACCAACGATAGTCTAGGGATGGAAACGAGCCAAATATTTAACAAGTACTTTGGTATTTATTCGCTTAAGTATTCGGTACTTTGGGATTTATCCGTTAAGTATTCGCTCATATTTCGATTCAAGAGTGCATTTAACAATAAATAAATAGTTTTAATATTCAATTCATAAATGAATAGAATTTAACCATAGGTATTTTTGATTCGCTTGTTTAATAAGCTATTCGATAAAATTTTGTTTCCTTATAACTTGTATTTATTACACACGTGATATTAATATTCTTGACATTCCTACATTTTTACTTTGGTTGTATACTAATTTTGAGAGGCTTAACAAGTCCCAAATCCATTTTTAACCAAATATTCACATTACATATTTAGATATCGTAGATATAAAGGAATGATTTTTAATTATGATTTTAAATGTTATCTAAAATATTAAATTCTTATAACAATGAAAATATTGCTTTAATCAAATAAAAGAATATGCTTAATTAAATTATTTAATATTCATAAAATATAAAATATTAATCAAATAAATATACTTTAACATTTGATAAGTATTCATGATATTCAAAGAAATATTGGTATTCAATTCGAATTCAAAGAAAATCAGAGAACGATATTAGAATTTGTATTTGAATTTGAAAATTTTAAACGAATACAAACACAAATATATCAATATTCGATTCGTATTCGGTTCATTTCCAGCCCTAAGATAGTCAATTGTTGATATAAAATGGCCACTACATGAGAATGCAAACCGGGTCAGTTGGATCAATTTGTATAGTAATATGCGCTTTTAAGACTTTTAAATGGATCATAAGACCACTTATTGGCATGATTCTTGATAGGGTTAATTGCGGATAGAATCCATGTTTTATCACCCACTTGCAGATAGACTCCATGTAGTTCTATTTGTGCAGATAGACCATCTGAATAGTCCCTCTGAGTGAATTTTTTTTATTCTTAAAAGAGTCAAAAGTTTTGAGGAGGTGGATAGACCTATTGTAGTTCTATTGGTTAGAATAGACCGCTGATAAAAGAGTCGGAAATATTTACTGAGGGGGTCTATCCGCACTTAGACAAATACTACAAGAGGTCTATCTACCCAAATAGAACTAGAGGGAGTCTATCTGATTGGACGATTCTACAAGATGACATGATTATTTACACTAGTATGTTCTCTTTTATTGATGGTGATATTCCATAGGCTAAACTTGTGCAACACAACTATTACAAAAGGCGTCGTATTTGAGATGTCTCAGAATTAATTTGTAGTCGCGTGCTTCCATTTTTAGAGGACAAAGCTAGTAACACTTTCATTTCCAACCTCAAAGTGAATACAGGAGTTCGTGACATTACTAGATTTTGGGTTCGATCACTGGAGTGGGGATAATAATCTCATACCTTTCTTTCCTATAATCTTTCGGATTGCACATAATACGGCAGACCTTATTAAATCTCAAACGGATGCTCTTGATACTCATCTAATTTGGACTTCAAAGTTTAGGTGGTGGCCACCACTTTGTTTGCTTTCAGACCTCCGGGAATTCTTCAACATTCTGCATTCACATGAGTGGACCAATGGATCACATATTAGAACTAGGAAGCTCAATAGCAAAAAAAGTTCACCTTTAAATCTCTGTACTATTCACTTAACAACAATTTTGTTGGGATTGTGTCTTTGATTCTTTGTATAACTTCATGAGAATTAGATAGGGTTAGAGATCTATCATAATTAGGAGATTGGGTCTCATCATGATTAGGAGTATGAATCCTATTATAATTAGGAAGTTAGGCTAGAGATAGGGTTTTGGTTTCCCTATATATATTCTTCTATTGTTGGAGGAAAAACTAAAAAAGAGAAGGAGAGAGCCAATGTTCTTGTAATCTAGGGTTAGCAGAGGGCGTAACCTGATTCAAGAATATTGTGCGAGGGGCGAGGGTTTCGTGGTCTTTATCCGTGCATAAGATTACAATATTGGGAGAGGGTTTCGCAGTCTTTGTCCGTTCAAAAGATTGTAAAGAGTGGGTTTTAGAGAGAATATGAGAGTTGATTATGTATGTGAGGTTGAGAGATTGAGAGACGAGAGTTGAGTGGTTCCTCTTATAGTTCTCCCTGATACATAGTGGATTTCTCGTATTGTCACCCCGTGGACGTAGGTCGAAGTTGGTCGACCGAACCACGTAATTCTTGGTGTTCTTTCTTCTTGATTGTGGTTGTTTTCTGTCTTGTTGATTGTTGGTTGGCTTCCGAGTTGCGCAGATTGTAGTAGGTGTTCGCGGTAAAAGTTGGGATGATTGTCATTGATTTGAACTTGCTTACAGCTTCTTTGGCCTACAACAAAATTCAAAGAGAAATATCGCCTTTTATTTTAAGGCTTACAATGAAAATCAAAAAGATTACAACTTTTATCCTTAGAACAAACACGAGGATCTCTCTATATCGAGCTCCTCGCCATGCGGGTTCTTTGCCCGTGTCGGGACTTTTGTGTCCGTGGACCACCGCAATTCCAATCCAAGTAGAGACCCGTTCGAACTACAGATAAAGGCTCGCTTCACGAAGGAAACGGCTCGAGGGGATCACACTCATGAAGGAGAGGATCGCTGGGATCACACTCACGAAGGAGAGGATCACGAGCGGGTGAGATCTACAAGGAGAAATCACAAGCTATCCCCGAGGTTAAGACGGCTTAACCTAGAGGGTATCTCAGAGTTCGACCAATTCGCCACCTTCCGCTTGTAGATCGACGCCGACCGACTTGTGCTCGCCGGTGCTGAGCGGTCGTCGGCTCAGGATCTCGTGAGAACTCTTCAGAAATCGCCGAAAATCCCGAGCCGAAGTCCTCGGCACGAAGTCCAAAATCTCCTCCAAGCCCCGTAGTCCGCCCTTCTTCAACCGAGACCCCTATTTATACAATGGAGGTGTCGCGCCACTACCTGGTGGCTCCGACGCTTAGAGCCACCTCGGCTGCCGAGGCACCTTCGGCCAAGTTGGCAGTGGCTTCGACCAGCCGATCGTGCCGGGCACCGACCAAGTTGGTAGGGGTGGCTCGACCAAAGTGGTCGAGCCACCTTGGCCACTTTGGCCGAGGTTTGCCGCTGCCGCTCGCGGCTTCCGCCGCTTTCTCCGCCGATTCTTCGCCGATTCTTTCGGTCTTCCCGCTTAGTTTTGTTCTGTAATATCGCCGTGTTTGAGTCCGCGTCCGATCAACTTTCAGAGCTTAAGCGCCCGCTTGCATTGACGGACTAAGCACGGTTGATTTCGCCTCGCCAACGCTTGAGTTTAGTCAACTTCGACGCCGTCTCATTGGCTCGTGACGCCTTGCCGACTCACTTCATGTGCTTGTCCGACTTCGCTCTCAGCGCTTTTGCGGCGTGGCAGCGTTTTGGCGTCGGTTTGTCGAATGGATCGCTGGTTGCCAACCCACCGCCACGAAGTTTCGCTGGTACCGATAAGCAATTTTTATGCCTACAGATACCTTCTCCAAAGCATCTCAGCCTCGATTCTTGATGAGTCCGATGCTTTGACATGATGGTTCCCGCCTTCGCCGGCCGAGGGTCCCAAAAGATAGCTTCAAGTCTTCGATTCTTTCAGATCATCCAGTTCTTTGGTAGGATTCCTGATAAGATCACGGTGCTGCATTTATTGTCTGACCGCTTGTTATCTTGATTCGAAGCTGGTGGGTGAGTTTTGTTTGTAACTCGTGTCGGTTGGTCGTTGTTTGACTAACCATCGGACTTTTGGACTTATCCGTATGTCGGCGAACTCCTTGTTGGCGACATGTTGGTTGTGTCGAGTACATGGAATTTCATAACCCCTACCGGCTATTTCTTCCATCATCACGTGTTGTTGGTTTAACCACAGCGAGGACTGATCTTTTCATGGAGATATCCTCCGAGATTCTTTGTTGAAACAGGAGACCATTTGGCTTTCAACCATCGTCCTAGCCTTCAGTCGGCGAGTGCGACGCTTTGACCGTTGTTGGGATATGATTATCCACGGTGGGTGAAGTTTCTTCGGGGCTGGACATATTGTCCGTGTCGCCGTGACTTTCACGCCTCGTCAGATTATTCCTCTCTTGGATATTATGGTTGGAGGAAATTAAGGGTTATCGAGTTATCCTTAAGAATATGGATTCATTCTCCAGGAACTCCTCGTCGAAAATTTGGAAACAGTTTATACTCGTATTCCTGGTTGGAGTAGGATTGGGCAACGCTGATTTGGCCGATGCAATCCGCGACGATCGAAGTTATCCTAAGAATATTTCTTGTGAGAATATTCTTCGGGAACTTCTCAATAAATTAGGAAACAGTTTATACCGTAATCCTAGTTGAGTAGGATTAGGCGACGCTGATTTGGCCGATGCAATCCGCGACGATCGAAGTTATCCTAAGAATATTTCTTGTGAGAATATTCTTCCGAACTTCGACAAATTAGGAAACAGCTTATACCGTAATCCTAGTTGAGTAGGATTAGGCGACGCTGATTTGGCCGATGCAATCCGCGACGATCGAAGTTATCCCTAAGAATATTTCTTGTGAGAATATTCTTCCGGAACTTCTCGACAATTTAGGAAACAGTTTATACTGTAATCCTAGTTGGAGTAGGATTGGGCAACGCTGATTGGCCGATGCAATCCGCGACGATCGAAGTTATCCCTAAGAATATTTTTGTGAGAATATTCTTCCTGAACTCGACAATTTAGGAAACAGTTTATACCGTAATCCTAGTTGGAGTAGGATTGGGCAACGCTGATTGGCGCCGATGCAATCCGCGACGATCGAAGTTATCCCTAAGAATATTTCTTGTGAGAATATTCTTCCGAACTTCTCGACAAATTAGGAAACAGTTTATACCGTAATCCTAGTTGGAGTAGGATTGGCAACGCTGATTTGGCCGATGCAATCCGCGACGATCGAAGTTATCCCTAGAAATATTTCTTGTGAGAATATTCTTCCGGAACTTCTCGACAAATTAGGAAACAGTTTATACCGTAATCCTAGTTGGAGTAGGATTAGGCGGCCGCGTTGATGCGTCGAATTGTAGTGTTATCTGCCGGAATAAACCTTCAGAATCTTTCCCAAATATAGCGGAGGAATTAGGGGCCAATCAACGGACTGATTTGGCGCTATCTTGACATCCAAACAAGATTCCAATTAGGACTCCTAATTAGGGGCTGATTAGAGTCCTAATTAGAATTGATTTGGACTCCAATTAGAATTCCTACTTGCCAAATAGGAGTCCTTGTTCCAAGAGGATTGGGTGCATATGGGGTTGTTATAAATACCCACAAGGCCTCTTTCTTGTGACCCTAGGCGAAACCCTCCCTCACGTGCTTTCCTCTTGTTTTAGTCTCCTCTGGCCGAGTCTCGTCTCTTTTGATCAACGAGGTATGTGTACGAGGGTTTTGTAAATTCTTTTTCTTCTTTTCTTCCCTTTTCTTGTCCGGTATAACCAAAGGAAGAACGCAATCAACAAAAGTCAGAAACCGTAGCCAGCGGCAACGTATTGTGGTAATAACCCTATGGAAGTCTGCCAATATATAAAACTCTGTAAGCGCTGTATATGAAATAATATGTGCCAGCCAAGCGCCAATATGAAGCGAATGTATATATGACAATAGGTAACAGTAGAAAGCATAATATATGAAGGCGCCAATGGCTTAAGCGAAGCCGAAGCAAACTCAGCCTGGCCAACAATTGCTGGTTAGTCGACAGTTGGTTGCTGGTTGTGTTGCGGCGTCGGACCATGTCGTCCGTTCGGTCTCGATGCGTGGCCAGCGGCGCGGCGACAAGGACTACGTTGTATTTCTTAGATTTTTTAGCCATGTATCCGACTTTTGTTGTATTTTTGCAGCTTCCGATGTCGTCGGAAGATCACGCTTCGAGGAGTCGATCAACTCGCGACGGCTGCGGAATGCACGCCCTTCTTTCGGTGGCGCCAGCCATCATATTCTCGCATATATGCTGTATCCCCGCTTCGTTCTCCTTTGTGAGGCGATTGGGAAGAGCCAGATTGTCCTTCGTGAGGATCGACGCCAGATTGTGTACTCGCTATGACCCCGCCGTTCTCCTTTGTGAGGCGATTGGGAAGAGCCAAATTCTCCTTTGTGGGGATGGAAGCTACTGATTGGTTTTGCTTGGTCATCACCCGCCTCGATGTCTTTAACGGAGCGATTTCATACCGTACTCTTACTCAGAGAACGGAATATATTGCCGCTGGTTTACGCTGACTATATTTATCGCTCTCCCGTATTCGATACGGATGAAATCGTCGTTACCGATTATCAGTCGTATTTCGATCTATGAAAGATGAATTCAACGCCTTTTACTAACCAATATTTTCGATTTCAGCTTGATTATTCCTCTGAGCTTTTCCAACCTACGCGGTCGATGGACGCCATAATGACTATTATTCCACGGCGATGATCCCGCTGATTTTTATCTCGCCGATTTGCACTCGCACATCAGCGAGACGATCCAGCCGATTTGAGGGGAGTTCCCGCTTCTCCGACGATTGGTCACCGATGCCGCCAGAAGGGACACCACTCATCGAACTTTTGCGAAAGACGATTATTTATTCGGCGACTCGCTTAAGGATCCTGATACGCCTCTTATCGAGTGAGAGGTGGTTGAACAAAGACGACGGAGGCCCCTTGTATATTCCCCGATACCTCGCCGCCTCATTGATCGACCTTAGACACCATGCCGCGGATCACCGTATGTCATGGCTGCCCGACGAGGAGCATGATCATATTCATTGTGGGTTTATTACCCGGCCGGTTCGGGTTCCAATAGGAATCGCGAATCGGTCTTCACCTCGGGTTGTAGGGTCGGACACACCGCCTGATGAGCTCTTTGTTCCTCGCCGATTTTGAAGAATCGCCTTGCTAAATTAGGCGGGAGATCGCGTCGTCAAGTCATAGATTCTTCGGTTGGGTTCACTCGCCAAGTAAGCATTGGTGGGGTCGCTTACCACTTATGTCCTCACCGGTGGGATGGAGAACTTGGCTTGTAGTGCGTATTGTGATTCGTGCCACCATGTATGGCCTTCCAATCAGCCAATCATTTCTTCACCTTATTCGAGCTTTATAATCCAGATTCAATACGCTTTCACTAAACACGGCGAAGTTAGTTGGCTTTACATGAGATGTACCGTATTTCGTGTCTACCCATGGGAAGATGCTATATCGAGTACTTTCCTCCAATCGAACCGAGCCTACCAAGGAACATACCATCGTTATAAGACTTTATGGGATCTCACTTGTCATTACTATATAGCTCGCCCAATCAACCTTGCGCCAAAAGAAAATCGCAGTGAGTTCGAAGGCCGCCAATTACTTGTTCCAAAGATTTGGAGGACAAGTCTGGCGAGGAAATATGTGAACTATCACCGCTTACTCCTTCGAAGGTTAACGAACTGATCGAGAAGTCCGAGGCTAACTCTTATACGCTCAGCTACGCCAAAGAAGGCTTTCCTTCAGGGACCAAGTTTGCGACCTTTCTGTGGCATGCGGTGAAGCCTATCCAGCCGACAACTCTTCTAGCAGGCTACCTTGCAATCTGGCTCAAGAAGTGTGTGGTTCCCTATCAATCCGATGATGCCTTACCTTTGGAGGTCCTTTATCCTGCAGATTCAGCTCGCCCACAAGAAGGAACTCTCTCTCCTTCCGGTGATGGTGGCTAATATTCACCGTGGATTGCGGCATATAGTTCGAGCGTTTACTCAGAGAAAGGATGAGCCATCATCACGTATCCCTTCCGTCCGAGTAGAGCTCCCATATACCTATTTGATGGCCTGGTTGGTCCTTCATCGTCCCGACATGATGTCGGCACCGGGTTCCACAGATTCGTCTACTCCTTTCTTGCAGTTGGTAGAGGATTGCAGGTGGAAGGGGCGTGGTTTTGCAGAGATCAAGAAACAGATACAGATTCACAAAGGGTGGATCTTTTCCAGATGTTTTCCTCGATTCTCTGGTCAATATGGTGAGTCGCTGGTCGACGAGGAGGTGCCGAAAACACAGCAGACTTCACTTGACATTGGCTGTTTCAACTGGCTAGTGAATATCAGGCCAGGGTATCTCACCTTCCGAGTAAAGGAGGAATGCTTCATTGAGCCTTATTTTCCCTGTCGCTTGCTCGCCGGGCATACCAACTTTATGTTGGGAACCCGAACCGACGCCTGCACTCGAGGTGGACTTGTGGATGGCCTTCGAGCATGGTTGTGGAGCGTCATGGGATGTACCGGTGCTAGATTCAGTCTCCCGAGCTCAGACCGTCAGCTGGAGTCGACATTCCTCCATTGTAGTTGGCTATTAGTAGCTAACGAGTCGGTCCATCCTGTGAGGCCATCTCGGTCAGTAGCCCGTTGCGAGCGGCATTGAACACTGAGATGCCGGTCAAGCTCGAGGAAGCGCCAATCTTATCGACCGTGAGGCCGAGGAGGAGTTCCACAACTCAGCTGCTACTTTAGGAGAGGACCAAGCGAGGTCGCAGCTCATGAGAAGGATCTCGGTATTTCTCCTTTTCCCTTTCGCTTTCTCATCCTTTCCATTAGAGTTCTCATCCAATTGAATTTTCGTGAAAATCTATTGAAGAGGAAGAATTTCACCCTCTCAAGGGTTAAACGAAAGAGGCTAGCCCACAAGAATCACGGAATCCTCGGTCCTTTGATATAGACTTGACCAAGAATGTTCCGCCGGTGACGGAGGTAATAATTCACCGTGATGAAATCAAATTTTGACTTTTGAAGACCGACATTTCTCCGTTAGCATCAGGGGTTCTAGGGATTATGATCCTGCTTTGATTTTGCTCACCACAATTTTCTTGAGCCCGTTACGCTCATCTTTGAGCCGATTTTACTCAACAAATGTATGGAGCTATGGCGGAGGAGGCCGATGTAGGACCTGATCCGGCGGACCCAGGTACATCTAACATCGATAATTCCTCTTCTGGGTGGCGAATGCGAGAATGGAATGACTCGGGATTTGTACCCCCACTAATTGCCTCTTTGCTTTTTGTTCTTTTAGAGAGATTGCAGGAGACAAATGCACGAACCGAGACTAGGCCAGCTAACCACACCGTAGGAGGTAAGTAACTTTACCTATTGTTCGTCTTAATTGCATTCGCTTTCCTAATGCCTTCTTTTTTCAGACTTCTCAATGGAAGATCTCGTGGCAGCTGGTTTATACGGTAGTACTTCCATGGATGACCTGTTACGCACTTGGTCACAAGACGGCAACGCATTCGGTGAAGATTTACCTGAAACTACCATCCCCGAAGAAGGTATGAATTTTCTCTTAATTATAGGACCAGCCGTTTGGCCAATACCACTACAATTAAAAGAGGTCAGACGCCCCCTTGTGTAGTGGCAGGACTCCTCTTTCATTTGCTTTCTCGGAATCATTCTGACGGCGACGTTGAGATAGATGAGCACATTGAGGGCTCACCGCTGACAAAGATCCCAACATAGATACCGTAGACTCGCTAGCCTCAAACTACAATCAAGGAAACGGTAAGGGTCTTTAGCCAAATAAGCTTCCATTTTTACCGAAAATTCTAAAGTCCTTTTTCTTCAGGCAGAGCCTACATCTCGACTCCATGATCCGGCGAGAGCGTTGATGCCGGATGAAGATCCATCCCATCTTATTATCCGCTTGGAAATACGCCATTCTTTTCTTTGGTGAACACCGGATCGAAAAGGTCCTTCATGGCGGACTTTCTCTTCATCGATTGAGCATTTGCTTGATCCCCGATGGCTTTGATATCGATATGGGTTACCGGTAGCTCGAGCCATTGTTGATGATCTCACCCATCCGAGGGACAGCCCAGACCGCAAGAGCCGCGGCTACCGGGCTTTCATACATAGCCGCCGTGACCGACGACGCGAGGCATGGCGCGATGCTCGTGTTTTACCGGGCTCGAGGTCCGATGTAGAGACCGCGCCCGATTAGCTTCAGGCGGTTGTTGCTGAAATATATTCTTCCCTAAGCCACATCCGTGACCGATATCATGGCGAAAAGGAGAGGATAATACCGCCGTGGGAGAGCTCCATGCCGAGGAAGATAAGATGAGCGGTTTGAGTCGCCAAGGTCAACAAGGAAGAAGCCCTCACCGCTAGGCCTAGGGAGCTCGACCGTCGGGCGTAAACCGGCCGAGCTCGAGGAGGCAACCATGAAGACATCAACACCGATGAGGAGTCCTTCAGAGCCGAAGTTGCAGGAAGAACTCCACCAGCTTACAATGGTGAAGTGTCTCACCAACAACAAATCCTTTGTCATAGACTTGATGTTTAAACAGCTTGTAGCTCCCGAATAAGATTTATTCCTTTCATTATTTATTATGATTCTTTTGCCGTTGAAAATAATTAACCATAATACTTATAGGATTTTTGGCAAACCCTCACCATCAACGGGTTTGATTAGCCTTTACCAACCACCGCTTGAGTTGGCTAGCATGTAGATTATCTAAACCGCTCTACACACAACGTTGTGCTAAAAGAATGAAACTCTTCTAGACTTGTTGCTATGATATTGAATACATAGGCTTTATACTCTTTACCGCAAGAGACCACCCGCAACGCTGCGGTGAGGCTGACTTTATCCCTTCTTAGGCTTCGGATAAAATACCCCGTAATCGAACTCGTGTCTTCTTCAATCGGAGAAAGACTAAACCGCAACGCTGCGGTGAGGCTGACTTTATCCCTTCTTAGGCTTCGGATAAAATACCCTGAATCGAACTCGTGTCTTCTTCAATCGGAGAAAGACTAAACCGCAACGCTGTGAGGCGCTGACTTTATCCCTTCTTAGGCTTCGGATAAAATGCCCCGTAATCAACTCGTGTCTTCTTCAATCGAAAAGACTAAACCGCAACGCTGCGGTGAGGCTGACTTTATCCCTTCTTAGGCTTCGGATAAAATGCCCCGTAATCAACTCGTGTCTTCTTCAATCGGAGAAAGACTAAACCGCAACGCTGCGGTGAGGCTGACTTTATCCCTTCTTAGGCTTCGGATAAAATACCCCGTAATCGAACTCGTGTCTTCTTCAATCGGAGAAAGACTAAACCGCAACGCTGCGGTGAGGCTGACTTTATCCCTTCTTAGGCTTCGGATAAAATGCCCCGTAATCAACTCGTGTCTTCTTCAATCGAAAAGGACTAAACCGCAACGCTGCGGTGAGGCTGACTTTATCCCTTCTTAGGCTTCGGATAAAATACCCCGTAATCGAACTCGTGTCTTCTTCAATCGGAGAAAGACTAAACCGCAACGCTGCGGTGAGGCTGACTTTATCCCTTCTTAGGCTTCGGATAAAATACCCCGTAATCGAACTCGTGTCTTCTTCAATCGGAGAAAGACTAAACCGCAACGCTGCGGTGAGGCTGACTTTATCCCTTCTTAGGCTTCGGATAAAATACCCCGTAATCGAACTCGTGTCTTCTTCAATCGGAGAAAGACTAAACCGCAACGCTGCGGTGAGGCTGGCTTTATCCCTTCTTAGGCTTCGGATAAAATGCCCCAAGATGAACCTTGGTGTCTTCCTCAGATAAAGATTGATTGAGGTGGGGAAGGAAGAATGTGTTCTATTTCGGGGATGAGGCTAACAGAGATTCGCTTGTAGGAATCGAAAAGACTCAGTGACCTTCACGGACAACCTGGTTCGAAAATCCCTACAAGATACCTTCACCGGCGCTACCTAAGATAAAGATGGAACTAAGAGTGGGATCTCCACTGAGAACCTAAAAGACTCAGTGACCTTCACGGACAACCTGGTTCGAAAATCCCACAAGATACCTTCACCGGCGCTACCTAAGATAAGAGGGGAACTAAGAGTGGGATCTCCACCGAGAACCTAAAAGACTCGGTGACCTTCACGGACAACCTGGTTCGAAAATCCCTACAAGATACCTTCACGGGCGCTACCTAAGATGAAGATGGAACTAAGAGTGGGATCTCCACTCAGAACCGAAGAGACTCAGCGACCTTCACGGACAACCTGGTTCGAAAATCCCACAAGATACCTTCACCGGCGCTACCTAAGATGAAGATGGAACTAAGAGTGGGATCTCCACTCAGAACCGAAGAGACTCAGCGACCTTCACGGACAACCTGGTTCGAAAATCCCACAAGATACCTTCACCGGCGCTACCTAAGATGAAGATGGAACTAAGAGTGGGATCTCCACTCAGAACCGAAGAGACTCAGCGACCTTCACGGACAACCTGGTTCGAAAATCCCACAAGATACCTTCACCGGCGCTACCTAAGATGAAGATGGAACTAAGAGTGGGATCTCCACTGAGAACCTAAAAGACTCGGTGACCTTCACGGACAACCTGGTTCGAAAATCCCACAAGATACCTTCACCGGCGCTACCTAAGATGAAGATGGAACTAAGAGTGGGATCTCCACCGAGAACCTAAAAGACTCGGTGACCTTCACGGACAACCTGGTTCGAAAATCCCTACAAGATACCTTCACCGGCGCTACCTAAGATGAAGATGGAACTAAGAGTGGGATCTCCACCGAGAACCGAAGAGACTCAGCGACCTTCACGGACAACCCGGTCTCGAAAATCCCACAAGATACCTTCACCGGCGCTACCTAAGATGAAGATGGAACTAAGAGTGGGATCTCCACCGAGAACCGAAGAGACTCAGCGACCTTCACGGACAACCTGGTTCGAAAATCCCTACAAGATACCTTCACCGGCGCTACCTAAGATGAAGATGGAACTAAGAGTGGGATCTCCACTCAGAACCGAAGAGACTCAGTGACCTTCACGGACAACCCGGTCTCGAAAATCCCACAAGATACCTTCACCGGCGCTACCTAAGATAAAGATGGAACTAAGAGTGGGATCTCCACCGAGAACCGAAGAGACTCAGTGACCTTCACCGGACAACCCGGTCTCGAAAATCCCTACAAGATACCTTCACCGGCGCTACCTAAGATGAAGATGGAACTAAGAGTGGGATCTCCACCGAGAACCGAAGAGACTCAGCGACCTTCACGGACAACCCGGTCTCGAAAATCCCACAAGATACCTTCACCGGCGCTACCTAAGATAAAGATGGAAAGAACCCCTCCGTTTATCGAAGGGTCAAATGCTCGAGAGGAAAATTTTATATTCTATCTCCGTAAAGGATTTTGATTGGGCCTCTTGTTCATAGGCGGAATCAAGAGGGTTTGGTAATGTACGAGAAAATTTGTAGACCTACCGCCAAAGAATTTGGTCGGTGAGAAATTATGATGGAGGACAAATCTAGGGTTATCCTCAAGAAAAGTGGGTGAAATATCCAGGAACTTCCGTCGAAGCGGGTTATCACGAAGATACTAAGGGTAGTATTTCTTGGGAACTTCCCATTATCGGCATTAATTGCCGGTCGCCATTTGGAGTAATTAGGCGCGCACCATTGGAGTAAACCGTTTCTATTACAAGCGGACCCTCCCATTAGGCTCGAATTTGCCTTTCTTCGGAAGTGAGGATTATCGGTCGTCGGCGGCGAGACCAAATCTCCTTCTTTAAACTTCGTTGTCGTACTTTCTTGTTGAAACCGACATCACAGTAGAACTCAATGCATTGTTGAGCTTCGAGCTTTTCATCTAACATCTCAAGCTCTTGAGGCGTTTTACGATGTTGTTCTTCCATCGTCATCTCGGATTGCGAGGCGTCTGAAGTGAGGATCACGGATCTCCAGCGGGGAAGGCCGCTTACCCGTAAACCGGGGAATCTGGGGTCTCTCGGTTGAAGTGCGTCTGCGTTGTGCGATATGCCGAGTGCTTCTCGAGTTTATCATCGGTCTGCTTGTTATTCTTCACAGCTGACAAAGATTTTGATAATCGCCTTGTTGAATGCTTGACTAATTCATTTCTTCTTTGGATTATAAAATTGTTGTGAGACATCTTGTATCTTGAATTTCATAAAACGATGAAGGAATTGCCGATAAATTGGGACCATTATCATGCGCGATCCGGAGTCTCGGGACACCATGTCGATAAATGACATGGTGTTTGATAACTTGATGGCGGTACTTTCGCCTTGACTTCTTTAAGCGGGATTGCTTACGCCCTTGGAAATGTCGGTGATCGCTAGAATAAACCGATCGCCTTTGGGAAGCGGAGGAAAAATGGGACCTCGGCGTCCATTCCCCATGTCTCGAATGGCGGGGATGTGGCGAAGGATGCAAGCTGCTTTCGGAGGTGATGCATATAATTGGCGTGGTGACCGTGGCATTTCGGCGTGCTTTCGGCCGTCATTAATCATTGTTGGCCGAGTAGCCCATTCTCACGATTCGATCGTAGAGCTTGGGACGGGCTGGTGCGCATTCACGCCGTGCTTCAGAAGGACCTCTCCTGCTTCTTTGTTTGAGGCATCGAACAAAAGACCATCGTACCCTCGGCGACATAGCGTCACGGGTTTGAGTGTCATAAAAGAATCTTGGAGCTCTTGGCCGGGATTGACTCTCTCTCTCTCGTCTTCGCGAGAATGCCATGTAAGGCGTGGTCGATGATAGAGGCGTAATCGGGGCTCCAACTTGGTTTGGGTTGCATGTACTTCTTTGGTAACTACCCCTTATCTTCTTGTGTCTCGTCGTTATAATGGTATGAAGAGTTGGTGAGTCACGGGTAACTAGTTGCTTTCGGTCTCGGAAGGTTGTTAGCGACCGCGACATCGCTACCCGATGCATCATATAAGTGTTTTGGAAGGGCGGGATATATTCGATGAAAACTCTTGAATGAGTCAGCCATTTCAGCGGCTATCGATGATAGGGGATTAGATCCGATTCGACCGTAGTCACCACGAACAGCAACTATCAATACTTGAATCGTAGTGCGGCGAGATATTGACCCGGCTCCTTGTGAAACTAAGTCCAATAAGTAGCGCGTTGTATTATTTCGTTATTAGAGCAAGGTTGATGAGTGAATAAGCACGGGCATGACATGATTCCGGAAACTAAGACAACCCGAACTCCGTGGAAATCTTAGAACATCGCGGGGCCTTGCGCGTTAATTTTCGAAGCTCCGTCAAAGTCACGATCGCCATATTTGTTGGTGCGATGTAGTGTTGACTTCTTGAACTTCATCAGGAAGATCATCATATAAGCTCAGCTGCATCCGTTGTGGTGGCGACCAAGATGTAAATAAACTTGTCCTTTGGTGACTTACGTTGTTTGAAATACAAGTCATATTGGGACAAGAGCAAGGCCCATTTCGCTAAACGCCAACTCATTGAGGCGGTGGGTCATAAATATTCGGACCGGATTTACATTAGAGATAACATAAATCGTCAGTCGGACTAAATAGTCGCATTTTGAATCGCGAACACTAATGCAAGCAGCTTCGACCATTGGATATCGAGACTTCGTATGCCAACAATGTTATTTCGGAGTAATACTCTTGCTGTTCGTGACGTAGATGGGTCTTTAGCGAGTAAAGGCTTAACGGTGATCAGTTGCCTTGGCGTAGATCAAGCGGTTTTCGGCCGCAGCGGTGCAACAGAAACGGGAGGTTTGAGATAAGACTTGATCTCTTGAATGCCTTACGGCGTCGTCAAATATGACCGCTTTCTTATTCAATTTTGAGAACGGTTGGCACTTCGGATAGGTTCGATATGAGCGTCGGATGTCATGTCGCCCTTGTAACGAGTTCTCGGATTTCACGGAGGTTGCAATTCTTGAATCGCCTTCACTTTGTCGGGATCGGCGTGGATTCTTTTAGCGGTGGCCAGTGAAGCCAGAACTTGCCGCTGGACATCCCAGGAAGGATTTGGCGGGATTCATCTTAAGTGATGAGTTCGCATGAGTTGAATACGTTCTAAGATCTTTGATGTGATCTCCTTTGTCCGCGGCTTTCCGCGACCAAATGCGTCGTAGCATTGGCCGTTTTAGAAGATGATCTGGAAAATCTCTGTCATTGCTTCGGTATGTTGTAGGCATTTTTGAGGCCCGACGGCATGGCAGTGTAGCAATATATCTGCGATATAGGCGTTCTAGCGTGTGTTTGGTCATCGGGGTGCATCTTGATTTGATTATACCCGAAAAGCCATCCATAAAGGACATTCTTTGGAATCCTGCGTGTTGTCGCTATGACATCGGTGATTGGAAGAGGAGAAAGTCATCTTCGGTGGCCGTTGATCTGTATGTCGACCACGAATCCTAATGAGCCATTCTTCTTCATAGCCAGGGACTATATTAGCCCTTGTCCAGGATGTTGAATTTCCTCGATGAATCCGATTCTATGAGTTTCTTCACTTAGTCACGAACGCCGCTTAACTATCAATTGCGAATCGCCGTGCGGCGAGATATTGACCCGGCTCCTTGGCGAAACTAAGTCCAATAAGTAGCGCATTGTATTCAGCTACGTTATTAGAGCAAGGTTCGAGTGAATAAGCACGGGCATGACATGGGAAACTAAGACAACCCGGCTCCGTGATCTTAGAACATGCGGGGGCACACCCGCGTTGGTAGCTCGAGAAGCTCCGTCAAAGCGGTCGCCATATTTGTTGGTGCGATGTAGTGTTGACTTCTTGAACTTCATCCGAAGATCATCATATAGCTCAACCGCATCCGTTGTGTTTGGCGGTAAAGAGAGATCGCCATCGCTTGTCCTTTGACCGACTTCATTGTTTGAAATACAAGTCATATGGGACAAGAGCAAGGCCTATTAAACGCCAACTCATTGAGGCGGTGGGTCATAAATATTCGGACGGATATACATTAGAGATAACATAAATCGTCGTCCACTAAATAGTGCCGCATTTTAGAATCGCGAACACTAATGCAAGGCATCGCTTCGACCATTGGATATCGAGACTTCGACCGACTAATGTTGGCTCGGGTAATACTGCTGTTCGTGACGTATGCACCGTCTGCGCTTGAGTAAAGAGCTTAACGAGTGATCCGTTGCCTTGGCGTAGATCAAAAGCGGTTTTCGGCCGCGGTGCAACAAAACGGAGGTTTAGCGAGATAAGACTTGATCTCTTCGAATGCCTTCGGCGGCGTGGAGTCAAATATACGCCTTTCTTATTCAATTTTGAGAACGGTTGGCACTTCGGATAGGTTCGATATGAAGTGGATGTCACGCTATCGCCCTTGTAACCCCGAGTTCTCTCGATTTCTGGGGTTGCAATTCTTGAATCGCCTTCACTTTGTCGGGATCGACGTGGATTCTTTTGTCGGTGGCAATGAAGCCAAGGAACTGCTTGGACATCCCAAGGAAGGATTTGGCGGGGATTCATCTTGGTGATGAGTTCGCATGAGTTGAATACCGTTCTAAGATCTTTGATGTGATCTCCTTTGTCACGGCTTTCCGCGACCAAATGCGACGTAGCATTGACCGTTTTTCGAAGATGATCCCGAAAATCTGTCTGCTTTCGGCGGTATGTTGTAGGCATTTTTGAGGCCGAACGGCATGACCGTGTAGCAATATATATGGGCGTTCTAAGCTGTGTGTTTAAGCGTCATCGGGGTGCATCTTGATTTGATTATACCGAAAAGCCATCCATAAAGGACATTCTTTGGAATCCACCGCGTGTTGTCAACTATGACATCGATGATTGGAAGAGGAAAGTCATCTTCGAGCAGCGGCGTTGATCTCGTAATCGACAAGCATCCTAATTGAGCCATTCTTCTTCATGAGGGACTATATTCGCCACCCAATCCGGATGTTGAATTTCCTCGATGAATCGATTCTATGAGTTTCTTCACTTCGTCAGCGATTGCCTCCAATATTTGTGGATGAAACCGTCTTTCTTTGTTGCTTGACGGGTTTGACATCCGTTGATGTTGAGGTGTTGCCACATTAGGTTGAGTCATGTCCTCGTAACTCGGTGAATACATCGATATACTCGATTAAGACAATCAACTCTTCCTTATCTTCCGAGGGAGAGTATTGCTGATGTTTATGAGCTTAGGATGCTCTTCATCACCCATATTAACTTGGACTACCTCGTCTTTGGTGGGGGTTCTCTTTGTTCGAACCTATCCCGACTCTTGGAGTTGATGGATCCATGGGTCTTCCCATGTTGGCATCTTCATCACTCTCAACGATGTGAGGATCGACCGTAACCATATTTGACATTAAAGCCTTGAAAGCTTCTCGAAGTGGGTGTCGGGATCCCAAGCCGAGAGTCGGGGAATGTCCGTCTCCCTCACCGGGTGGATTATTATCAATCAGCCATGAGCATTCATCTTCTGAGGAGGATTCGTATCCCAATCCCCTTCTAAATGCATAGTAATTATCCGGCTTTCCTCTTGGGACATATGCCGCTTTAGGAGGGGTTCGAGGGCCTCGTCCGAAACATAGACCTTCCCCTCGTGTCAAGTCATACCCCCATCTCTTCATGATACCCAGTGTTTCTGGACTATATCGGAATGTGTGGAGGATAGGCCTATCATCTTCATCTTCTTCTAAGAAATGATTGACATCAGGCTGCATCTCCTTTTAGTAAACCAAGTCTTTTTCACTACTTGATCTTCGAGTGTTGTCCCAAAAGAGTCTCGGAACTGCTTTTGTGTAAAGCAAGATGACCGAGTTGGTAAGTGAAACTCTGAATTGTTGTATAAACCTGTCGTCACATCATTCAAAGATAGAGGGTACTCTAAATCGTCATTTATTGATTCATCGGCAATTTGCAATTACAATGTTCATCCGACGATTCTTCATCGCCAAGATTGATTACAAGGGTACAATGTCATTTAAAACAAAACCTCCACTATAATGACCAGATTTGGTATCGGCTTCTTCCCGCGTGTCATTGCCTTGGTAGATGATTGATTTAGGACTCATTGCAGTAGAGGAGAGAATCGAGTGAAATAATTCTCCATCCCCTTAAACGGTTGTTTGTCCACACCACCGCCTTGACTCATTATTTGTGTCTACATATTTGAGACACCGATGAAGAGTAGAGGGACTATAACATTATTGTGGATCCAAGGTGGACCAACAATAAGTTATAGGAAGTCTCTGCGTCAATCATAGCGTGACTTGACTTTAAGTCCCCATTTGGCACTTTATCGGATCTTACCAGTAGACCGGTGTTAAATCCGTAAATCATTGTGCTGTTGATGCGGCTCTTGGCGGGAATTCGAGATGATACATGGCGAGGGCATGATGCTCCGTGGAACGGATGACTTGGATCGGTTAACTTCACTTGGAGCCAATAGGTGAAGTATAGCGCCTATCGTGCTTGGAATTCCTCGCTTGCATATCCTCCTTTGTAAAAGTGATGCGGGGAAGTGTTTGGTCACTAAGGTTGCATTCTTTGGGCCGACTCTTACGATACAGGGGAGTCGCTTACGAAGACAAGAAGATTCCGCGCTTTGCATACCGGATTGAAAGTTGAAGTCCGAGAGTCCTCGAAACTTCACGCCACATAAGCGGAAGTCAAGGAGAGTTACTTTCGGTAGTTTTGGTCATTCGGAAGGCGGCTCGTCGGCGGCGGCGGCGTTATAGAAATCGCACCAACACCACGGCGATTGCTCGGTTCACCCGCAAACGACTGTACTACGTGCAAGGGATCTGAGAAAATCTCGAAAGGATTCCCTAAATCGCCATGTTTGTGCTATAAGCTCATCAAAGCAGTGCTCGGAATGTAATTGTTGTCGAGGAACTCGTAAAGAGTCTCGGTCTTTGGAGACTGCTACCAACAGAGCCTAGGTCAAGGCGATTCGCAGAAGGATGGCATCCCAAGAGGATGAATTGCCGAAGTCACTAATAATATGATCGGCAAAGAACCATCGCCAAGAACTATTCTAAGCGCGCGCCATAGCGGTTAACTTCGTTTGCGGTCGGGACTATTCGGCGGTCAATTGCGACAATCTTGAGAGGCTACCTTGAGGAGGAGAAGTATCGGGGTTGCGGCAATGGCATCAAACAATACGACTTCTAGTGTGGACAACCGAAAAGCGCTTATGATCGGTCTGGTCAGTGGCCAAATCTTTGGATGAAGCGTTAAATAAACAACGGAAAACTTCAAATTAGAGATGGAGTTGGCCATGCATAATGAGAGAAATGCATGACCAACGATCCAAGCTCTAACAAAGCATCGAGGGGAATCAAGTCAACACATCGATGTTGATCAAGATGGCAATGACTTCGGATCGGGAGGAAGCTCGAGAAGATGTCCCACGAACCGCGCGGCATGCTTTGTTGCTCATGAGAACGAAGATTAAAGACCTCGAGCAAAATTAACTCGTTAATTTCCCAAGAAGGTGAAGAAGCGGGTATCCCTTGCCCATACCGAGGGTGGGAATCAATCCCATACCCTTCAAAGTTTAACTTAATAAACTTTACACCATTTGTGATAAGGGCTCCCAGGCGCCTTGATTTACTTCAAGTCACACGGGGTTATTTACGGCAATGAACCCCGATGGTTCGGTCATTCGTTGGCACCCTTCATTGGAGCCTTGCCGATTGGTACCGCGTCTTAAACAAGGGAGCATCAACGGTGGGGCGATATGGAGTCCTTGTTTCTTCCAACTTCTTTGATGACGATACCGAGGTATCCATTGGAGCGTTACTTTCGGCAGCGAAGGATGGAAAACTGTAGTTACCTTTGTCAAGCGATTAGTAACAAGGCAATGAATTGCCGATCCGATAACGAGGAGTTCATCCTCGGACCTGATAATTTGTCGATAGGCGTGCTTTCGAAGCAATGGGGGCGGCACCATCATAGCGTGGAAGGACTTGAAAGTTCGTGGAGAACAGAAGGTTCCTTAAAAGGAAGAAAGCGAAGAGGCCGGCCCGTGACAAACACGAACAAGCGAATTTTGTACCAGGCGGAGGAAGAAGCGCCAAAGCTGTAGGCGCCAATCAAACCTTGGCTGCAACCACCATGGCCGATCGCCGCGGCTAGCGTCCGGCAATCGCTGCCCGCCTCAATGGCCGACAAACTCGAATCGAAACCAGTTCGAGATTTCCCAAGAATTACTCGCTCAAAGATGAGGAAGTTCCGTGCATTTTCAAATACCTTACGGAGAACACAAAAGATCGATTACCTCCAATTGTGAACCAAGAGGCAAACAAAGATTCTGAATCCTAAATGCTGCGCTTATCCGCGAGGGCCGTACATCATCCTACAATTACTGCTATCATCTGGGGACAAGATCCAAGCCTTGATCGACGTTGAGTCATCACTCCAAAACCTTCTAAAGAAAAGAAGGTGGGAGGCGAATCACGATCTCTATAAGCTTGGATCAGTTTCTTTGGATTGGTTTCAACCGACCCCAATTGTGAAGGTAGGAGTAAAGACGGTGAATGAAGATCCTCACCGCAACGGAGAAGGGACTCGTACCACACGTGACAAGCGGAGAAATCCTTTGGGTCCACCCCGATTTGTTGAAGACGATCTGGACCGCCTTCGCCAAAAAGAAGTCCAAGGGAAAAGGCAAATTATGCCAAGCCGCCTAATTCCAAAGGACGATGAAGAAGTGGCGCCTTCCAATTTTGAGGATGAGCACGAAGTCTTTGCCACAAGGAGGGCACTAATACAACTACAAATATCCGGAGATTCCAAGCCGAATCACGAAGCGTTATCTCGGCGGGTAGCCATGACTCCTCCCACTCGTGCGAGAAAGGACAACGGCAGACGATTGCTAAAAGCGGTAGCTTGACCTCCAGTCAGGCTCAACTCCGGCGATCCGATTCAATCGCTTGCGTTGTAAAGGGATAGGCGGAACATCGAACTCTCCATACCGTTTTGGCGTCATGCGGTTGGCAAATATCCGGCCGAGAATAACTCTCTAGAGTTGCTCCGATTGTCAAGAGCAGGAAGCTCTACAAGAAGCTCACAGCTTCGAGGTGTTTCTCACTTTCGGATCAAGCCGGTCCGGAAGAATGCGCGGCAATGCAACTGCGCGCTAAAGACTTGCCCCGCATCACCTTTACAAAGGAGGATATGCACTCAAGAATTCCAAGCACGATAGGCCGCTATACTTTACGGTATATTGGTTCTAGCGAAGTCAACCGGATCCAAGTCGATCCGGTTCCGTGGAGCATCATGCCCTGCGCCTTATGTATCATCTTGGAATCCGCGGTATCTTTGGCGTCCAGTAGCACAATGATATACGGATTTAACACCGGTGGGTCGCCCCTTGGTAAAATTCGATTAAATGCCAAATGGGGACTTAAAGTCCAAGTCACTTGCTACGGATTGACGCAGACTTCCTATAATTTATTGTGGGTCGACCCTGGATCCACAATAATGTTATAGTCCCATCCACTCTTCATCAGTGTCTCAAGTATGTAGACACAAATAATGAGGTCAAGATGGTGGTCGCGGACAAACAGCCGTTTAAGGGGGTAGAGAATTATTTCTTGATTCTCCTCTACGGTAATGAGTCGGCGAATCATCGGCCCAAGGCACGGACAGCGGTGAAGAAGCTGATTCCGAAGCCGGGCTTGGTTATAGTGGAGGTTTTGTTTTAAATAACATTGTACCCCTGGTAATCAATCTTGACGAGGAAGAATCGTCAGATGAACATTGTAATTGGCAAATCGCCGATGAATCAATAAATGACGATTTAGAGTACCCTTTGTCTTTGAATGATGTAATGACAGGTTTATACAACGATCCTGAATTGCACTTACCAACTCGGTCATCTTGCTTTACACAAAAGCAGTTCCGAGATTCCTTGGGGACAACGCCGCCATCCCACCTAAGATCAAGTAGTGAAAAGACTTGGTTTACGGAAAAGGAGATCACGGTTCCAGCAGAATCATTTCTTAGAAGAAGATGAAAATGACAACGGGCCTATCCTCCACACATTCAGATATAGTCCAGAAACACTGGGTATCATGAAGAAATGGGGGTACGACTTGACACAAGGAGAAGGTCTATGTTTCGGGCGAGGTCCTCGAGTCCCTCCTAAAGCTGCATATGTCCCAAAGAAGCCGGATAACTACTATGCATTCAGAAGGATTGGGATACTAATCCTCCTCGAAGATGAATGCTCATGGTCGATTGATAATAATCCACCCAATGAGGGAAGCGGACATTAAATGCGATTCTTGACTTGGGATTGACACCGGCCTGGAGAAGCTTTCAAGGCTTTGATGTCAAATATGGCTACTGCTGATCCCGCTACTATCGAGGGTGATGAAGATATGCCAACATGGGAAGACCCATGGATCCATCAACTTCGAGGCGGTTTGGGGATAGATTCAACAAAGAGAACCCCTACTAAGGGCGAGGTAACCCGGCTAATATGGGTGATGAGGAGCATCCTAAGCTCATAAACATCAGTAATACTCTTCCTCGGAAGAAAAGGAAGAGTTGATCGCCCTAATCGGGGAATATATCGATGTATTTGCACGGAGCTACGAGGATATGCCAGACTCGACCTAATGTGGCGACACATAGCCTCAACATCAACGTGGATGTCAAACTGTCAAGCAATCGCAAAAGGCGGTTTAGTCCACAAATCTTCTGGCGATCGTGAGGCGAAGTAAAGAAACTCATAGAATCGGATTCATCGAGGAAATTCAACATCCGGATTGGGTGAATATAGTCGGTCATGAAGAAGAATGGTTCGATCAAGATCCGTGTTGACTACGAGATCCAACGCCGCTGCCCAAAGACGACTTCCTCTTCCAATCAGATGTGTCATAGTTGACAATGCGTGTGGATTCGAGAGGATGTCCTTTATGGATGGCTTTTCGGGTACAACCAAATCAAGATGCACCCGATGGCCAAACACAGTTGAGCAGCATCGGTATATTTTGCTACACGGTCATGCCATTCGGTTAAAGAGCGGTATACATATCGGCGAGCAATGACTAAAATTTTCCGTGATTATCTCCGAAAACAATAATGCTACGTCGATGACTTGGTCGTGAAAAGCCGTAACAAGAGAGATCACATCAAAGATCTTAGAACGGTATTCGAGCTCATGCGGACTCATCAATTAAAGATGAACCCTGCCAAATCCTTCCTTGGGATGTCGAGTGGCAAGTTCCTCGGCTTTGTCGTCACCGACAAAGGAATCCACGCCGATCCCGACAAAGTGAAGGCAATTCAAGAGTTGCAACCTCAGAAATCTGAGAGAACTTCGGGGTTACAAGGCGATTGGCATACATCAGGCGGTTCATATCGAACCTATCCGAAGTGCCAACCATTTTCTAAGTTAAACAAGAAGTATCGTTTATTTGGGGCGGCCTTTGTCGGCGTTGAAGAGATCAAATCGTATCTCGCTAAACCTCTGTTCTCGTCGCACGCGATGGAAAACGTTCTGATCGTCAAGGCAGCGGATCACTCGTTAAGCGCCTTACTGCAGCGAGGGCGGCAGCTGATCCTGAAGCAGGCGGTGTATTACTGGCGAACATTGGTGGCGAGTCTCGATACCCAATGGTGGCGGTGCCTTACATTAGTGTTCGCGATTCGTAAAATGCGACACTATTTAGTCGACAGACGATTTATGTTATCTCTAGCGTAAATCCGGTCGAATCTTTATGACCCGGCAGGCTTCAATGAGTTGGCGTTTGGCAAAATGGGCCTTGCTCTTGTCCCAATACGACACACTTCAAACAACGGATCAAAAGGCAAATTCGCGATCTCTTGACCGCCAAACAACGGGCCGGTTGAGTATATGATGATCTTCCTGATGAAGTCCGTGAAGTCAACACTACGCCGCACCAACAAATATGGCGATTGTATTTTGATGGAGCTTCGGCCACTAATGTAGCAAGTACCCCCGACGTTCTAAAATCTCGCGGTCGGAGTTGTCTTGATTTCCCGGAATCATGTCATGCCCGTGCTTATTCACTCACGAACCTGTTCCAATAGCGTGGCGAATACAACGCACTACTTATCGGACTTAGCTTTGCCAAAGAGGGGGTCGAATATCTCGGCGTCGGCGATCGCAACTAATAGTTAAGCAGTTCGTGGTGACTACGGTCGAACTGATCTGATCCCCTATCATCGATAGTATGAAATGGCGAGCTCGCTCAAGAGTTCTTCATTGAATATATCAGCGCTCAAAGCGCATCTGCGGATGCATTGGCGGCGTTAGGCGTGTCGTTAGCACAACCTTAGAGACCGAGCAACTAGTTACGGTCAGACTCATCAACTCTTCGCACTCAATATATGATGGGGTACAAGAAGACAAAGGGTAGTTACCAAAGAGGTACATGCAACCCAAACCAAGTTGGAGCCCCGAGATTGGCTTTCCTATCATCGACACGCCTTACACCGTATTCTACCGTAAGACGGAAGGAGAGAGAGTCAATCCGCTAAGAGCTCCAAGATTCTTTTGACCTGAGAAACCGGATGCTATATCGTTTGAGTACGATGGTCTTTACTCGATGCCTTTCAAACAAAGAGGCGTAAGAGGTCCTTCGAAACACATGAAGGTGAATGTGAGTCGCGCTCGGCTGGTCCCAAGCTCTGGCGAATCGAGGAGAATGGCTACGGCCAACAATGGTTAGCGACGCGATCGTCTGGCGGAAATGCCGCGTGTCAAATTCCGCGAATTATATGCATCGGCCTCGGCGATTGCATCGCCGGCCACATCACGGCCATTCGAGACATGGGGAATGGACGCCGAGGTCCCATTTTTCCGCCATCGCTAAGGGAGATCGGTTTATTCTAGCGATCACCGACTACTTCCAAGTGGGTCAAGCAATCCCGCTAAAAGAAGTAAAATGCGAGTCATTAAATTTATCAAACACCATGTCATCTATCGACATGGTGTCCCAAGACGGATCGTGCATGACAACGGTCCCCAATTCATCGGCAATTCCTTCATCGGTTTTGCGAGAAATTCAGGATACATCCTTCCTTTCCCATATTCACCGAGATAGGACACATCCTTCCTCTTGAAGCAAGAGATAGAATACATTCTTCCTCTCTTGTCTTAGATTCTTGGAGTGGAGATCCCACTTTTAGTTTCTTTCACCGGAAACAGACAAAAATCCTTCCTTTCCCATATTCACCGAGATAGGACACATCCTTCCTCTTGAAGCAAGAGATAGAATACATTCTTCCTCTCTTGTCTTAGATTCTTGGAGTGGAGATCCCACTTTTAGTTTCTTTCACCGGAAACAGACAAAAATCCTTCCTTTCCCATATTCACCGAGATAGGACACATCCTTCCTCTTGAAGCAAGAGATAGAATACATTCTTCCTTTCCCATATTCACCGAGATAGGACACATCCTTCCTCTTGAAGCAAGAGATAGAATACATTCTTCCTCTCTTGTCTTAGATTCTTGGAGTGGAGATCCCACTTTTAGTTTCTTTCACCGGAAACAGACAAAAATCCTTCCTTTCCCATATTCACCGAGATAGGACACATCCTTCCTCTTGAAGCAAGAGATAGAATACATTCTTCCTTTCCCATATTCACCGAGATAGGACACATCCTTCCTCTTGAAGCAAGAGATAGAATACATTCTTCCTCTCTTGTCTTAGATTCTTGGAGTGGAGATCCCACTTTTAGTTTCTTTCACCGGAAACAGACAAAAATCCTTCCTTTCCCATATTCACCGAGATAGGACACATCCTTCCTCTTGAAGCAAGAGATAGAATACATTCTTCCTTTCCCATATTCACCGAGATAGGACACATCCTTCCTCTTGAAGCAAGAGATAGAATACATTCTTCCTCTCTTGTCTTAGATTCTTGGAGTGGAGATCCCACTTTTAGTTTCTTTCACCGGAAACAGACAAAAATCCTTCCTTTCCAAACACTCTGAGATAGGAGACAAGATCCTCCTTCCTCTCCACCTTCGGAAATAGGATACATCCTTCCTTTCCAAACACTCTGAGATAGGAGACAAGATCCTCCTTCCTCTCCACATTCGGAAATAGAATACATTCTTCCTTTCCCATATTCACCGAGATAGGACACATCCTTCCTCTTGAAGCAAGAGATAGAATACATTCTTCCTCTCTTGTCTTAGATTCTTGGAGTGGAGATCCCACTTTTAGTTTCTTTCACCGGAAACAGACAAAAATCCTTCCTTTCCCATATTCACCGAGATAGGACACATCCTTCCTCTTGAAGCAAGAGATAGAATACATTCTTCCTTTCCCATATTCACCGAGATAGGACACATCCTTCCTCTTGAAGCAAGAGATAGAATACATTCTTCCTCTCTTGTCTTAGATTCTTGGAGTGGAGATCCCACTTTTAGTTTCTTTCACCGGAAACAGACAAAAATCCTTCCTTTCCCATATTCACCGAGATAGGACACATCCTTCCTCTTGAAGCAAGAGATAGAATACATTCTTCCTTTCCCATATTCACCGAGATAGGACACATCCTTCCTCTTGAAGCAAGAGATAGAATACATTCTTCCTCTCTTGTCTTAGATTCTTGGAGTGGAGATCCCACTTTTAGTTTCTTTCACCGGAAACAGACAAAAATCCTTCCTTTCCCATATTCACCGAGATAGGACACATCCTTCCTCTTCAGAAGCAAGAGATAGAATACATTCTTCCTCTCTTGTCTTAGATTCTTGGAGTGGAGATCCCACTCTTAGTTTCACCTTTCAAGATTCTCGAAGTGGAGATCCCACTTTTAGTTTCTTTCACTGGAAACAGGACAAAAATCCTTCCTTTCCAAACACTCGGAGATAGGAGACAAGATCCTCCTTCCTCTCCACCTTCGGGAAATAGGATACATCCTTCCTTTCCCATATTCACCTGGAGATAGGACACATCCTTCCTCTTCAGAAGCAAGAGATAGAATACATTCTTCCTCTCTTGTCTTAGATTCTTGGAGTGGAGATCCCGCTCTTAGTTTCACCTTTCAAGATTCTCGAAGTGGAGATCCCACTTTTAGTTTCTTTCACTGGAAACAGGACAAAAATCCTTCCTTTCCAAACACTCGGAGATAGGAGACAAGATCCTCCTTCCTCTCCACATTCGGGAAATAGAATACATTCTTCCTTTCCCATATTCACCTGGAGATAGGACACATCCTTCCTCTTCAGAAGCAAGAGATAGAATACATTCTTCCTCTCTTGTCTTAGATTCTCGGAGTGGAGATCCCACTCTTAGTTTCATCCTTCAAGATTCTCAAGTGGAGATCCCATTTTTAGTCTCTTTCACTGGAAACAGGACAAAAATCCTTCCTTTCCAGCACCCGGAGATAGGAGACAAGATCCTCCTTCCTCTCCATCAGTAAGAGATAGGATACAAAACCTTCCTCTCTTATTCGTGAGCTTCCGGAGATAGGATACAAAACCTTCCTCTCTTATTCGTGAGCTTCCGGAGATAGGATACAAAACCTTCCTCTCTTGTTCATCCCTCACCCGGAGATAGGAGACAAGATCCTCCTTCCTCTCCACATTCGGGAAATAGAATACATTCTTCCTTTCCCACCTAAATCAATCTTAAGGCCGGTTCAGTCGTTCTCCGGTCAAAAGAAGACACCAAGATTCATCTTGGGGCATTTTATCCCGAAGCCTAAGAAGGGATAGAGTCAACGCCTACCCAGCGTTCTTAGGGTGGTCTCTTGCCGTAAAAGAGTACCAAGTCTATGTATTCAATATCATAGCAATAAGACTAGAAGAGTTTCATTCTTTTAGCACAGCGTTGTGTGTAGAACGGAGTTAGATAATCTACATGCTAGCCCAACTCAAACGGTAGTTGGTAAAGGCTCATCAAACCCGTTGAAGGTTGGGGGTTGGCCAATAACCCTAAAGTCAACGCCTACCCAGCGTTCTTAGGGTGGTCTCTTGCCGTAAAAGAGTACCAAGTCTATGTATTCAATATCATAGCAATAAGACTAGAAGAGTTTCATTCTTTTAGCACAGCGTTGTGTGTAGAACGGAGTTAGATAATCTACATGCTAGCCCAACTCAAGCGGTAGTTGGTAAAGGCTAATCAAATCCGTTGGCGGTGAGGGTTTGCCAAAAATCCTATAAGTATTATGGTTAATTATTTACGTGAAATAAAAGAATCATAATAAAGCATAAAAGAGGACAAAATATGTTTTATTGATAAAAGGCTGAAGTTACACAAGTTTTCTAAGCGTCAAATTTGTGGCAACAAATTTCTTTGCTTCTCGGATGCTTTATTGAGGAAAGCTTCTTTGAAGTTCCTCTGAGCTTCGGCCACGAAAGTCTCCTCGCCGCTATTAAGGGTCTTTGCGCTTTCCTCCTCGACTTGACCGGCTTACGCTTTGAAAACTCAAGCTTTTAGGACATAGCGCAAGAGTCTCTTCCTTGTTGGCCTTCGCCGCCTTCAAGATGATCGACTCTCCTCGCCACGAAGTTCTGTTCGAGCTCTACTATTCTCGCTTCTCCAAAGAAGAACACAAGATTGAAAATGTTCCACGGAGAGCCGAAGCTTGGTGTGTGATCTCAAAAGGCGCACCCGATCTTCTTTGCATCGAACAGTCGATAATGGCGAGCATCATGCCAAGCTTTCGGTGAGCCTCGTCTCTGTCTCTATATACTAGGGAGCCGGTGCCTCAAAGTCTTCTGGAGACTTTTGAGCTTAACCTCGGATGATCGAGATCCTCGGCAATAGCACAGGCCAACTCTGAATAACCGCCTCTCGTGTCGTAGTTACCCTAGGATCAAGGAATGGCGGGCGGCGAAGAGAAGCACGAGTGCAGAAGTGTGTCTACCACTATGGCCAAATAGGAAAAGAAACGAGCAATTTCCACCGGATAATAAGCCGAGATGGATCGTCGTCGGACATCAAAGCTCTCACTAAGTCATGAAGAGTTAATGGCGGGCCTGCGAAAAGGAAGAAAAGGGTTAAAACCCCCCAAAAACAAAATCAACATGAGTATTGGCAACGGAAGGGATCATACCTGTAGAGCCAGCTCCTTGCCCTAATAAATGGCGAAAGCGTGATCGGTGGCGAATCGACAGTCTCAATCGGTATCTCAACCTGCACGTCCGACATGTCGACGGTTGCGGAAGCTGACTCTGGAGGGATAGCAGCCTCAATATCACCAGGACGAGTCTCTGTTATCAAACGGGAGACATTTTCAATCATAGACGTACTATTTAAAATTGAATAGTCCTATGATTATCAGGGAGGGGAGGTTTACCTTCAAAGGAATCTGCTTCGATATCCCTAGGGATTCTTAACTCAAGCTCAGTATCGCCAGGAGGAGGAGCGTCTCGGGGTAAATCGCGCATCAAATCCTCGAACTCCTCCATCGAAAAAGCTGGCATAAGAGTGTGAAGTATAGGTGAGAACTGCAGGGAAACAAATTTCAAGTAATGTACGGGTAGAAAAATACCAATATTAGACGAACCCGGATTTTCCAATCCTGGTCCTATGTTGGCACTCTCGGGCCCTCCGTCCATAGCTCCGAGTACTTGCTCCACAAAGCTGGACGCGGCAAAGTCAGGGAAGGGAAAATCCGAATTGACACCCCCACCAAATTCTCCTGCACAGGAGGAAATCGTGAGATTCATAAAAGAGCCGGATAATCATAAGGTTATGGGTTAGCCAAACATTACCCCATCATGCCGAGTCTTCGCTCGTCGAATCGAGTTAATGATGCGAGGCTGGTAGATCTATGGACAAGTCTCTTTAAGCTTAAGAGGAACTCCATTGAGGAGTTTGTCCCCTTTGCAAGGCGGACCGCCTCTTTCCACTGGTATGCACGAAAAGATAGACCAGAGTCGACTAGGATATCATAGGAGGGAATAATGAGAGTAAAGGAGAAGTACGAGTCCTCTTCATGAGTTGCAATCTCTTCTGGTCATCTCGAAGTATCGTAGCAGAACTATGAACCTCCCCATCGACCTGCGATTGGTGCAGCGGCAGCTTCTTGGGCTCGGCGGCCTCTGGGCGGCTGAGTGTCGCTCGAAGCCTCCTCAACCTTCAGTTCGTCAAGGGACTTCCAGGCGAGTTCCTGGCGGCCAAAAGCCAACTGCAGTATAGGTATGTCGACTCCAACTTGCGATCAGTGCCTGGAAGGCTAAATTTAGCATCGGTACAACCCGCTATACTCCACAGCCACGCCCGGACACCATCGATCAAACGGCTACTTGAGGAGTTCGATTCGGGTTCCCAGCGTAAAGCTGGTATTAACCCGGTACGTGGCGAAAGCGAGAAGAAGTAAAGGCTCAATGTAGCACTCGTTTCTTACTCGAGAGATAAGATAGCCGGGTCGGATGTTGGTCAGCCAATTAAAACAACCAACGTCAAGTAAAGTCCGGTTCATTTTATGCCTCTCCTCATCGATCAAGGACTCCCCGTACTGACCAGAGAACCGAGGAAAACACCTGGAAAAGATCCAACCCTTGTGGACTTCGGCCTTACGTCGCTAAAAATCCGCGCCCTTGCCATTTACATTTCTCTAAAGATTGGATAAAAGGGACAGACGGATCTGCAAGCTTCGGCGCTGTCATCATATCAGGTCGATGAAGGACAAACCAGGCCATCAAATAGGTGTACGGCAGTTCCACCTTGACATGAGGAATCTCATCGGCGGTTTGTTTTCCTTTGAGTAAAGGCGTGGCTATTTGTGAAGTCCCGATGAATGTTAGCCACCATCAGCGGAAGAAGAGACAACTCCTTCTTATGAGCTAGGCTGAAGCTAGCGGGATAGAGCACCTCTAATGGCAAAGCGTCGCTAAGTGACCGCGGCATCACACATTTCTTCAACCCGGATGGCGATGAAGCCGGCTAAGAAGTCATCGGGATCGTTTCTTGCATGCCATAAGAAGGTCGAGAACTTGGTCCCTTCTGGAAAACCATACTCCATACCACTCGGGGTATAAGACTTAGCGCCAGACTTTTCAATCAGCTCATTAATCTCCGAGGGGGTAGAAGGAGCCAATTCACAAATCGCTCATCGAGAATCATCCTCGGATGCTTGAACAAATAATTGGCAAATTGCTTGGACTTATAATTGACTTCCTTTTGCCGGCGGCTCTATAGCTAGAGCAATGTGATAATGGCACGTGAGATCCCACAGTGTCATAGCGGTCGAGCAAAGTAGCCTTCAGTCGATCAATTCGGCGGAAGGGAAATATTCACGCTATATATATATATATATATATATATATATATATATATATATATATATATATATATATATATATATATATATATATATATATATATATATATATATATATATATATATATATATATATATATATATATATATATATATATATATATATATATATATATATATATATATATATATATATATATATATATATATATATATATATATATATATATATATATATATATATATATATATATATATATATATATATATATATATATATATATATATATATATATATATATATATATATATATATATATATATATATATATATATATATATATATATATATATATATATATATATATATATATATATATATATATATATATATATATATATATATATATATATATATATATATATATATATATATATATATATATATATATATATATATATATATATATATATATATATATATATATATATATATATATATATATATATATATATATATATATATATATATATATATATATATATATATATATATATATATATATATATATATATATATATATATATATATATATATATATATATATATATATATATATATATATATATATATATATATATATATATATATATATATATATATATATATATATATATATATATATATATATATATATATATATATATATATATATATATATATATATATATATATATATATATATATATATATATATATATATATATATATATATATATATATATATATATATATATATATATATATATATATATATATATATATATATATATATATATATATATATATATATATATATATATATATATATATATATATATATATATATATATATATATATATATATATATATATATATATATATATATATATATATATATATATATATATATATATATATATATATATATATATATATATATATATATATATATATATATATATATATATATATATATATATATATATATATATATATATATATATATATATATATATATATATATATATATATATATATATATATATATATATATATATATATATATATATATATATATATATATATATATATATATATATATATATATATATATATATATATATATATATATATATATATATATATATATATATATATATATATATATATATATATATATATATATATATATATATATATATATATATATATATATATATATATATATATATATATATATATATATATATATATATATATATATATATATATATATATATATATATATATATATATATATATATATATATATATATATATATATATATATATATATATATATATATATATATATATATATATATATATATATATATATATATATATATATATATATATATATATATATATATATATATATATATATATATATATATATATATATATATATATATATATATATATATATATATATATATATATATATATATATATATATATATATATATATATATATATATATATATATATATATATATATATATATATATATATATATATATATATATATATATATATATATATATATATATATATATATATATATATATATATATATATATATATATATATATATATATATATATATATATATATATATATATATATATATATATATATATATATATATATATATATATATATATATATATATATATATATATATATATATATATATATATATATATATATATATATATATATATATATATATATATATATATATATATATATATATATATATATATATATATAAGGCGTTGAATTCATCTCACGAAATTCGTGAGATAGAGTCACGACCTTATATAGGACCGATCCCGAACACACTACGGATGGATTGATATGCACCCGTCACATAAAATGGCGGCGTATTCTATCCATCGGCGTGATGCGGAAAAAAAAAAAAAAAAAAAAAAAAAAAAAAAAAAAAAAAAAAAAAAAAAAAAAAAAAAAAAAAAAAAAAAAAAAAAAAAAAAAAAAAAAAAAAAAAAAAAAAAAAAAAAAAAAAAAAAAAAAAAAAAAAAAAAAAAAAAAAAAAAAAAAAAAAAAAAAAAAAAAAAAAAAAAAAAAAAAAAAAAAAAAAAAAAAAAAAAAAAAAAAAAAAAAAAAAAAAAAAAAAAAAAAAAAAAAAAAAAAAAAAAAAAAAAAAAAAAAAAAAAAAAAAAAAAAAAAAAAAAAAAAAAAAAAAAAAAAAAAAAAAAAAAAAAAAAAAAAAAAAAAAAAAAAAAAAAAAAAAAAAAAAAAAAAAAAAAAAAAAAAAAAAAAAAAAAAAAAAAAAAAAAAAAAAAAAAAAAAAAAAAAAAAAAAAAAAAAAAAAAAAAAAAAAAAAAAAAAAAAAAAAAAAAAAAAAAAAAAAAAAAAAAAAAAAAAAAAAAAAAAAAAAAAAAAAAAAAAAAAAAAAAAAAAAAAAAAAAAAAAAAAAAAAAAAAAAAAAAAAAAAAAAAAAAAAAAAAAAAAAAAAAAAAAAAAAAAAAAAAAAAAAAAAAAAAAAAAAAAAAAAAAAAAAAAAAAAAAAAAAAAAAAAAAAAAAAAAAAAAAAAAAAAAAAAAAAAAAAAAAAAAAAAAAAAAAAAAAAAAAAAAAAAAAAAAAAAAAAAAAAAAAAAAAAAAAAAAAAAAAAAAAAAAAAAAAAAAAAAAAAAAAAAAAAAAAAAAAAAAAAAAAAAAAAAAAAAAAAAAAAAAAAAAAAAAAAAAAAAAAAAAAAAAAAAAAAAAAAAAAAAAAAAAAAAAAAAAAAAAAAAAAAAAAAAAAAAAAAAAAAAAAAAAAAAAAAAAAAAAAAAAAAAAAAAAAAAAAAAAAAAAAAAAAAAAAAAAAAAAAAAAAAAAAAAAAAAAAAAAAAAAAAAAAAAAAAAAAAAAAAAAAAAAAAAAAAAAAAAAAAAAAAAAAAAAAAAAAAAAAAAAAAAAAAAAAAAAAAAAAAAAAAAAAAAAAAAAAAAAAAAAAAAAAAAAAAAAAAAAAAAAAAAAAAAAAAAAAAAAAAAAAAAAAAAAAAAAAAAAAAAAAAAAAAAAAAAAAAAAAAAAAAAAAAAAAAAAAAAAAAAAAAAAAAAAAAAAAAAAAAAAAAAAAAAAAAAAAAAAAAAAAAAAAAAAAAAAAAAAAAAAAAAAAAAAAAAAAAAAAAAAAAAAAAAAAAAAAAAAAAAAAAAAAAAAAAAAAAAAAAAAAAAAAAAAAAAAAAAAAAAAAAAAAAAAAAAAAAAAAAAAAAAAAAAAAAAAAAAAAAAAAAAAAAAAAAAAAAAAAAAAAAAAAAAAAAAAAAAAAAAAAAAAAAAAAAAAAAAAAAAAAAAAAAAAAAAAAAAAAAAAAAAAAAAAAAAAAAAAAAAAAAAAAAAAAAAAAAAAAAAAAAAAAAAAAAAAAAAAAAAAAAAAAAAAAAAAAAAAAAAAAAAAAAAAAAAAAAAAAAAAAAAAAAAAAAAAAAAAAAAAAAAAAAAAAAAAAAAAAAAAAAAAAAAAAAAAAAAAAAAAAAAAAAAAAAAAAAAAAAAAAAAAAAAAAAAAAAAAAAAAAAAAAAAAAAAAAAAAAAAAAAAAAAAAAAAAAAAAAAAAAAAAAAAAAAAAAAAAAAAAAAAAAAAAAAAAAAAAAAAAAAAAAAAAAAAAAAAAAAAAAAAAAAAAAAAAAAAAAAAAAAAAAAAAAAAAAAAAAAAAAAAAAAAACGTCGTAAAATACTCGTGCATGTACCTCGTTGTTTGAGAGATATGAGACGGCGAGAAGCAAGATGAAAACAAGGGAGAGAGAGCACAAGGGGCGGCCTAGGTCATCAGAGGAGGAGGAGTATGGGTATTTATAACAACTCCTAATGGGCCCAAACCAATTCTAATTAGGACTCTAATCAGCCCCTAATTAGGAGTCCTAATTGGAATCTTATTTGGATGTCAAATTAGTGCCAAATCAATCCGTTGATTGGCTCCTAACCCCTCCGTTATGTTTGGAAAGATTCTGAAGATTTATTCGGCAGGATGACACCCCACGGATAGCGTCGACGCAAATCAACGCGTCGCCTAATCCTACTCAACTAGGATTACGGTATAAAGCTGTTTCCTAATTTGGCGAGAAGTTCGGAAGAATATTCTCACAAGAAATATTCTTAGGGATAACTCGATCGTATGGATTGCACCGACGCCGATCAGCAGCGTCGCCTAATCCTACTCAACTAGGATTACGGTATAAAGCTGTTTCCTAATTTGGCGAGAAGTTCGGAAGAATATTCTCACAAGAAATATTCTTAGGGATAACTTCGATCGTCTTGGTTGCCAGGCCCGATCAGGCGTCGCCTAATCCTACTCAACTAGGATTACGGTATAAAGCTGTTCCCTAATTTGTAGAAGTTCGGAAGAATATTCTCACAATAAATATTCTTAGGGATAACTTCGATCGTGCGAATTGCACCGGCCCGATCAGCGTCGCCTAATCCTACTCCAACTAGGATTACGGTATAAAGCTGTTTCCTAATTTGGCGAGAAGTTCGGAAGAATATTCTCACAATAAATATTCTTAAGGATAACTTCGATCATACAATGCGTCGGCGCCAATCAGCGTCGCCTAATCCTACTCCAACTAGGATTACGGTATAAAGCTGTTTCCTAATTTGGCGAGAAGTTCGGAAGAATATTCTCACAATAAATATTCTTAAGGATAACTTCGATAATCTTTAATTTCCTCCGCTGTGGAAAAAGTGGATGAATTCCGACAAGGCTTATATGGGCCGAACAGCGTTCTACCTTGAAAGAATCCCAGCTATTAGTGCCGATTCATGTGTCACCGAGGGCCTACCAATCAACAATTGGGAAGAATACCTCCCACCGTGGATGAATGCACTTTAACGATGGCGGCGCCAACCAGCGTCGTCGACGAAGGATTCACCGATCAGCGGTTGGGATCAATGAAAAATTCCCGATCAGCGAAGGAATCTCGATGGTCAATTGGGCGACAATCCACAGACGAGTCAGCGACAAATGAACTCAATTAGCTACAGCTCAAAATTCCAACAACGGTCAAGCAATAAATGCGACACCGCCTTTTGGTATCCTACAAAGCACGGAGAACCCGAGAATTGGAGGAATCAAATCGCAGCCAATCTCAAAAGAAATTTATCTACCGACTCACGGCCAAGATCTGGACCGCGAGTCGGACAATCTGATCACCGTAATACCAACCGGCAATCCTACAAAGCACCGGAAAGACCGAAGGGTGGAGAGATCAAACGCCAAGGTCATTCACAAGACCCATCAGCCGTCGAAGGGTGAAGGGCTCATCATGTCAAAGCATCGGACTTCGCCAAAGAATGCGAGGCGAGGCGGCTTTGGAGAATATCTGTAGGCGTTAAAATTGCTTATCGGTGCGAGCGAAACTTCGTGGCGGTGGGTTAACAACCAACAACCCATTCGACAAACCAACGCCGCATAAAATAAATTGACGAACACATGAAGTGGATTGACAAAGTCGCGAATCTGATACGTGTTATGGAATGAAACCAACAAGCGAAGCTTGCGAGATCAATCGGATTCGAACGCCAACGAAGATCGGATTTGAACATCGACCGATCGCCGCTAAACCGCTGACGGATTAAACCGATCAAGTGAACCAAGCACGGACTTAGAGCGGCGGCGACAAGATCGGAGCGAGCGTCGCGGAAAAATCGAAAAGTCGAAAACCAAACCGAGAAGCCAAAAGCGGCGTCCGGCGAAACCGGACACCGTTTGGTGTCGGCAATGGCGGACACAAATGGTGTCCGCCGGACACCAAATGGTGTCCGCCGGACACCAAATGGTGTCCGCCGGACACCAAATGGTGTCCGCCGGACACCAAATGGTGTCCGCCGGACACCAAATGGTGTCGGCGGCCTCAAACCCCTTTATCTCCTATAAATAGGGTGTCTTTCGATTTGAGGGTGGGATTAAGGTTGGATTTTCTTTGGATTTTCGATATTCTTGAGAGAGCCCTCGCGAGATCTGAGCCGTCGGCGCATAGTTCGAGCACCGACGAGCACATCCGATCTAAAACCGTGAGTAAGCGAACTTCGGTTCGACTCTGAATGGCCGTGATTTCTCCTAGTAGATCTCACCCGCTCGGCGATCCTCTCGCCGTGAGTGTGATCCCGGCGATCCTCTCGCCGTGAGTGTGATCCCCTCGGTCGCGTCGTTTCCTTGATGAAGCGAGCCTGCGTCTGTAGTTCGAACCGGGTTTCCACGGATCGGATCTATGCGGTAGTCCGCGGACGAACAAAAGTCCGACACGGGCAAAGAACCCGCATAGCGAGGATCCCGTAAAATAGAGATCCTCGTGTTTGTTCACAAAAGGAAGAAGTTGTAATTTTGTTTTCATTATGCGCTGAAATAAAGGCATTTCTTTTGTTCTCAATTTTGTTGTAGGCCAAGGCGTAAACAAGTTCAAGCGAGCAATGAATAACAAGTCTACTTTTACGCGAACAACCACGTTAGTCATTCCCCTCGAATTGCGGAGTAGCATGGCATGTCTTTCCCTTACGCCCGGCTTTTTCTTGAAGAAGAAGCTACCCATTGCTCATCTTCAAGTAGGTGCGGTGGACCCACAAGACTTCGCCATTCGGTACGTATCACGATACAAGTCCTTTACGGCGTTGCTTGTGTGGGTCGCCATTTACCGTTTTCAACTGCGACTTTGACCATCGGTTTAGGTTCAAACCATGTCAGCGGCACCGACCGAGCTTATGGACACGCGTAACCAGGCCTTCTTTTCTTTGAGCGGTTTCATAGTGATGACCCCATCAATTAAAGCACGGATTTTGCCCTTAAGGTCAGGATTTAGTGGGGTGATGGCTATGATCGCCGGTATCTTGGGTCATTCGTCTTCATTGCCTCCTCTTGATTACGAATCGGAGGGAGCTTGATCTTGTTATTTTCCACAAGATATTTGAAGAGACCAGGAATCTCGTCGTCCCTAAAGGAATAGGACTTTGGGAATCTGGCTCTAAGGCCTTACGTTTTGTGAGTTGCCCGTTGATTGTGCTGTTGGCGCGGCTATTCTTCGCTTGCTGCTTTCTTTGGGGCTGGAGTTGGAGCGTTTGGTTATAGCCGCCGTCTTGGCTTGCTCTTTCCTTTGCGCGTGGGACAAAGTTAAACCGGAGCTTCGTTGTCGGTGACCCTCTGCCTTTTTCCTTTTGAGGAACCTCTCGGCTTGCTCTCCACGAACCTTCGGGTCCTTCCGTTATCGATGGTGCTGTACCCATTGCTTCAAGCACATCTATCGATAAGTTCTGTGGCAGGTTTGGAGGATGAACTCCTGTTATTGGATCCGGCGGTTCATTGCCTTGTTAGGAATCTTTTGACAAAGATATCCACGGTTTCTCCGTCTTTACGCTTCGTCGAGCAATGTCGATCGATACCTCGGTATCGTCATCAAAGAAATTGGTAAGGAAGCTAGACTCCATGTCGTCCATTTGTAGAATGCTCCGGCAGGCGGCGGTACCATTCGGCGGCCCACGAAGGGTGCCAGCGAATGACCGAACCATCGGGGTTCGTTGCGGAAATAACTCCGAGGTGTGACTTGAAATAAATCAAGTGTTGCGTCGGGGAACCCTTCCGTCAAATGGTGTGAAGTTTATTAAGTTAAACCGGCCAGATGGGGATTGATTCCCACTCCCCGGGTATGGGCAAGGAATACTGTCTTCTTTACTTCTTGGCGGAAATCAATGAGTTGATTTTGCTCTCCAAGTCTTTGATCTTCTGGCTTTCTGAGCAACAACATCTATGTTTTGCCCGGCGTTCTTGGGGTTCGGGAGGGTTATCATCTTCTTGTGCTTCCTCCCGACGAATCGCTATCATCTTCATCGGCGTTGGTGCGGCTTCGATTCACCTTGATGTTTCGTCAAGGCTTGGATCTGTTGGTCATGCATTTCTCTCATCGTGCATGGCCAACTCCATTTCTAACTTGAAGTTTTCCGTTGTTTATTCAGCGCCGTCTAGCATTTTGGCCACTTGATGCATGCGATCATAAGCGTTTCTTAGGGGCTTCCTTGGCTAGATACGGTATGATCGGATCGTTGCGGAGCCAATATCCGACGATCATCCTCCGCGGGTATTCCCTTGAAGTTTATCGTATGGACCGTCGGATAGTCGGGACCATAAGCGAGTTAGCGTTCGATGCGCTGGAATAGCGTGATGATGGTTCTTTGCTGGTCATATTATTAGTGACCTCGGCAACTCATCCTCTCGGGATGTCATCCTTTCTTGAATCGCCTTGACCTAGGTCTTGGCGTTGGTGCTAAGCCTGCGGAAGGCCGAAACTCTTTACGGGTTTACGGCGGCAATTGCACTCAGAGCACCGTCTTGATGAGCTTGGAGCACAAGCATGGCGCATCAATTTAGGGAATCCCGAGATTTTCTCATTACCCTTACCGCAGTGATATTTCGTCGGTGTGTGTGCGGAGCAATCTGCCGTATGTTGGTGTGATCTCGAGTATAGCGTCGTCGTCATCGGGCGAGGCGTCTCCTTCGAGAATGGCCAAAATTACAAAGTAACTTCGCCTTGACTTCGCTTATGTGAGCATGAAGTTTGAGGGGACTCTCGGACTTCGATTTTTAATCGGTTGCGGGAATCTCCGGTCCTTTGGAGGCAGGTGCAGCTCCCTATATGAGGAGTGACCCGTGATCCCTTCAGAGGACCCAAGCGATCCTTGATAGTTGGTTTGGTGGTGGTGACGGGAATTGGCTTCACCACCGGTTCAGGTGCAGGCACCTTTGATCTTGAAGTGCCGTCGGTCTTGGACTTTGGCGCTGAATTTGCAACGCCTGACGCCTTTGGCTTAAGTGCCGAGACAGGAGCATGGGCAACTGGGGTTGGGGCACCGTTAGACTTGGGCCTCCAAACCTGGTGGTACGTTGGTGGCTTCTTTACCGCCTCCTTCTTCAGTTCACGAGCTTGCTGCACCAAAGCTCGTGCTCGCGCAAGGAGTGCGCGGCGCTTCCGGATGCGCTCCTGGAGTGTGGAACGGTTCCGTTTGACGCGGACCCACTCGTTGGTTGACGGCTTGGATAGACCGTCGATCACTTGAAGCCTCTGCGTAAGTCTGGATCTTAGATCCGCTTCGTAGCGGACCCCATCCATGGATTGCATGGCCTTGGCAAGTTTGCGCGCCATGCTTTGTCGTCGCCTTTGGCGGGCTCGCTTGGAGAGCGCCGGCGCATCATCGGCGTTCATCTCGGGCGCCATCTGGACTTCGGGCGCCGACGGGGATTTCTCGCTACCTGCGGCAGCGGGGTTGGACTCGCCGTCCTGGGGCTCTACATCGGAGGCCCATCGGGTTCTCCTTGCAGCGGAGACCTTCTTGGAGCGGCGGGGGGAACTGGATCTGGAGGAGGGAGAGGATAGGTACTCCTCGAACTTCTCTTGGTCGAACTCGAACTCGACCTCTTCCTCCACCGGGATAGGAATCCGCGGCTGCGGCACGACGACCTCCGATCTGAGGCCGGTGGCTCCCACTGTGGTCGCCAGCTTGTTCGCGGTAAAAGTTGGGATGATTGTCATTGATTTGAACTTGCTTACAGCTTCTTTGGCCTACAACAAAATTCAAAGAGAAATATCGCCTTTTATTTTAAGGCTTACAATGAAAATCAAAAAGATTACAACTTTTTATCCTTGTGAACAAACACGAGGATCTCTGTTATATCGAGCCCTCGCCATGCGGGTTCTTTGCCCGTGTCGGGACTTTTGTGTCCGTGGACCACCGCGCAATTCCAATCCAAGTAGAGACCCGGGTTCTGGAACTACAGATGTAAAGGGGCTCGTTTCACGAAGGAAACGAAGCGCCTGAGGGGATCACACTCACGAAGGAGAGGATCGCCTGCGGGGATCACACTCACGAAGGAGAGGATCGCCGGAGCGGGTGAGATCTACAAGGAGAAATCACAGGCTATCCCCGAGGTTAAGACGGCTTAACCTAGAGGGTATCTGTAGTTCGACCGAATTGATTACCTTCGCTTGTAGATCGACGCCGATCGACTTGTGCTCGCCGATTCTTCGCCGATTCTTCGCCGATTCTTCGCCGATTCTTCGCCGATTCTTCGCCGATTCTTCGCCGATTCTTCGCCGATTCTTCGCCGATTCTTCGCCGATTCTTCGCCGATTCTTCGCCGATTCTTCGCCGATTCTTCGCCGATTCTTCGCCGATTCTTCGCCGATTCTTCGCCGATTCTTCGCCGATTCTTCGCCGATTCTTCGCCGATTCTTCGCCGATTCTTCGCCGATTCTTCGCCGATTCTTCGCCGATTCTTCGCCGATTCTTCGCCGATTCTTCGCCGATTCTTCGCCGATTCTTCGCCGATTCTTCGCCGATTCTTCGCCGATTCTTCGCCGATTCTTCGCCGATTCTTCGCCGATTCTTCGCCGATTCTTCGCCGATTCTTCGCCGATTCTTCGCCGATTCTTCGCCGATTCTTCGCCGATTCTTCGCCGATTCTTCGCCGATTCTTCGCCGATTCTTCGCCGATTCTTCGCCGATTCTTCGCCGATTCTTCGCCGATTCTTCGCCGATTCTTCGCCGATTCTTCGCCGATTCTTCGCCGATTCTTCGCCGATTCTTCGCCGATTCTTCGCCGATTCTTCGCCGATTCTTCGCCGATTCTTCGCCGATTCTTCGCCGATTCTTCGCCGATTCTTCGCCGATTCTTCGCCGATTCTTCGCCGATTCTTCGCCGATTCTTCGCCGATTCTTCGCCGATTCTTCGCCGATTCTTCGCCGATTCTTCGCCGATTCTTCGCCGATTCTTCGCCGATTCTTCGCCGATTCTTCGCCGATTCTTCGCCGATTCTTCGCCGATTCTTCGCCGATTCTTCGCCGATTCTTCGCCGATTCTTCGCCGATTCTTCGCCGATTCTTCGCCGATTCTTCGCCGATTCTTCGCCGATTCTTCGCCGATTCTTCGCCGATTCTTCGCCGATTCTTCGCCGATTCTTCGCCGATTCTTCGCCGATTCTTCGCCGATTCTTCGCCGATTCTTCGCCGATTCTTCGCCGATTCTTCGCCGATTCTTCGCCGATTCTTCGCCGATTCTTCGCCGATTCTTCGCCGATTCTTCGCCGATTCTTCGCCGATTCTTCGCCGATTCTTCGCCGATTCTTCGCCGATTCTTCGCCGATTCTTCGCCGATTCTTCGCCGATTCTTCGCCGATTCTTCGCCGATTCTTCGCCGATTCTTCGCCGATTCTTCGCCGATTCTTCGCCGATTCTTCGCCGATTCTTCGCCGATTCTTCGCCGATTCTTCGCCGATTCTTCGCCGATTCTTCGCCGATTCTTCGCCGATTCTTCGCCGATTCTTCGCCGATTCTTCGCCGATTCTTCGTCGATTCTTCGTCGATTCTTCGTCGATTCTTCGTCGATTCTTCGTCGATTCTTCGTCGATTCTTTTCGGTCTTCGGGCTTAGTTTTGCTCGGTAATGTCGCCGTCGTGTTTGAGTCCGTGCCGATCAACTTTCGTGAGCTTAAGCGCCCGCTTTCATTGACGGACTAAGCACGGTTGATTCCGTCTCGTCAGCGTTTGAGTTTAGTCAACTTCGGCCGTCGTCTCATTGGCTCGTGCGTCTTGCCGACTCACTTCATGTGCTCGCCGACTCGCTTCACGCTTTTGCGGCGTGGACGCCGCTTTGGCGACGTCGGTTTGTCGAATGGATCGTTGGTTGCCAACCCACCGTCACGAGTTTCGTTTGGGTACTGATAAGCAATTTTTTATGCCTACAGTAGGCGGGGACCTAAAATCCCTAACAAATTTCTATATCATGTCTTCTTTTTATCAACTACAGTCCACACTCACTGCATTCAAGGTGAAGATTCTCATGTGGCTAGCCTTATATGCTAGATTGCCCACCACCGATAGTCTTGCCAGGAGAAATTATATGCATAATCCTACGTACCTGCTTCCTCTGCAACAACAATTTGGAGTCTAATGGTCACATCTTCCTCTATTGTCCTTACACTATTGGTGTTCGGGATCATATTCTTGCTGAGTTCTGTTCTAATCCACTTCATCATCGACTACAGCACGTTGGGACTCCAGACATCAAAATGTTCCTCTACACATGCTTAATCAATGAGATTGTGTTGTTATCACCTGCTACTTCCACATTTGGAATGAACAGCATGAGAAAGTGTTTCCTAATAAACTCAGAGATGCAGACACACTTTGTTGTCAGATTGTATAATCATATTATTTTTGGTATGACAACATTATTTTACACTGAGTTGACGACCGAATCGGAGCGAGGTGACATCTTAATTCAGATCTTTGACTGATTTCTTCTTCTCCTTCTTCTTCTTCGTATCCTTCTGCTTTCTTTATGTACTTTTTCCTCTTTTCTTCCTTCCTGTTAATATATATTCTGTATCTCTTTTCTCCAATTAACAAATTGTCTGGGCGCCTTGCCCCCTGTTGCTCTAAACAATATTCAAGGCCCAGCCATATTAAATTGACATATGCGACGATGAAGGTGTCAGGCCCATTTGAAAGCGATAACCACAGGCTGATACACAACTCAAAGCCTAAATTCTCAGTCCCGTTTCCTGTTGAACTACAACTGTCATAAACCGTGACTGAAAAACTTTGTAACCTCCTTCCTAACTCTACGTAAAAATCCCGACTTTATTCCTGGATCAACTTAGGTTAGGTTCAAACTCGGAAAAAGAAAAAGACAAGGGGAAAAATATCCAGCATGTCATTTGTTTTGATAGTATTGACCCGTGGAAATTCACCTAGCTAGGAAGCCTTTTCACGACTAAAGGCCCATGAACTGGAGATGACTTGACTAATTTATTTGAATTCAATGGACTTAAAAGGAATATGTTAGAATATAAAATTATACCTTTAATCTTCACAGCAATTTTATAGTTTTTGTATAATGCTTAGAGGGACTTTAAAAAGGTATTAGAGCAACATTCAAATCCCATCATCCAAAAATTTAACCCTTTTTGAGTTTTGTGTTCAAATATAAGCTTATTTGCACCTTAATACCCCTCAAAGATTCTCCCTTTTTAATTCTGAAGTTTTATTTTGACAATTTGATACCTCAATGTGGAGAAAGATTGAGTTAACTTTGCTCAAGAATATCTAATACAGAAAAGTAAATTGGAAACAATTAACCATATGACTTTATTTAAAAAGGAAAAAAGAAAGAAAAATATTAAAATACACACATAATAACATAGCATGATTATGGCCTTGTGAAGTTGAAATCTCGAATCCACCGAGGGTTGATCTCGAATCCACGAAGAGCTTGAATCCACGAAGAAAATATATTAAGCATAAATTTTATTGATGAAAAGATATGCCTCTAGGGCGTACAAGACTCTGTTTAAATAGAAAACAAATAAAAATCCTACAAGGACTCGAACTCCTACTAAAAATAGAAATAAGAACTCTAATTGACCGAACTTTGCCAAAATAGAAATAAGAAAACTATCCTCAAAAGACTCCCTACGATTAGGGAAATGCATCGGTCAAATTTGGAATCAAGCGAGTTGCTTCCTAATCCAAAGCAGACTCCTAAAACATTACTAAAAATAGTAAAAATCGGCGAAAACAACGATATCTCTCAATCCGGAAGGAATTTGGCGAAACGAACGGCGAGCAAACCGAGCGTAGGTCGGTTTGGTTGGCTCGTCTCGAAAAATCGCGATTTTAAAAAATATCGTCCAAATCCGACTTACGGTTGAAAGTTCTGACCGTTCTTCGTTGCAACCTATTTTCCTCGACCGGGTCAGCGTTTGGGTTTGTTACGATCCCGTTTCTCCATGAAGGTATCCGCAATGTGTTCTACATCACAGTATGATAACATGGGTAAAGAATTGTTCCTACAAGACGCATATGGTTCTTATTGCAAGCACAATAAAATCCTTAACCTAAGGACAAGTCTCCTTCCTTATTTCACATGAAAACCCTCATAAAGAATGCAAGCACAGCAAACGAGACGACGGAAGTCGGAGAAATGCTCGAACCGGCGCCAGCCTCAGGAGCAGCGGGCCCAGGCGAAGGCAAAGTATCCGACCGCACCTGCACGTTGATAATGAGCTTCTGGCCGCCGTCGCAGTGTCCAGGGAAACCGCAGATGTACCATTTCTTCCCTGGGGTGACGAGCTTTACGGCATCGTTGCCGGAGTTCAAGGCCTGTCCGTTCTTAGGGACCTGGCAAGAACGGAACTCAGGGCCGGTTACTTTGTAGACATTGTGAGCTCCTTGGTCATACATAAAGACTGCAACAATAACAGAAATGTATGCATTTTGTCAAAATTCTTTATGACTAACGTAGAAAATTCACATAGTTAATCTTTGTGCAGTTGAAGGAAATAGGATTTATAGTAACACAACAGAAAACTTAACTTATGATCCACGATAGAGATAACAAAATACATAAACTATCACAGAGATACAAAAATTTTAACAGTAACAATGTGATTGCTTACGTCCTACAACCACGTCACGAGCTCAGGAAGGATTCTACTAATAACAAGGGACTATTTCTACATAGTTGGGAGGCAATTCTATAGGCGTCTAATTCTGGGTCCCAATGATATGTATTCTTCATGTAAATCAGGCTCCATAAAACAACAAGAATGACGATTAAGCAACTAATTTCTAGAATATTTAGGCTACAAATCCAACACTTATTTAAAGCAAAACAATAAGAGGTAACCCATGTTTAAATCCATGCAAGGGACAATGATCTTATGGGGGGGTATTGAAGTACAAAATTGTAAATCTTCAGCTCATCCTAACTAAGCAATTCTTGTGCATGGGAAGAGAGTTTCAGAAATAATAAGATGAGAATGACTAGGTAGCAAATGATTTTCAAACTAAACACACAATTAAACAACCACAAATGACATGATATTATAGAACGTAACAAAGAATAACCAGTAAAGGATAATAATATTACTAATGGTATCTCCAACGGAGAACTCTTTGCCCTCCGCCCAAGCAGTATAATTAACCCCCTTTGCCCATCCCTGGTCGTCCCCCACCATGAACTCTGTCGCCTCAGTGACATTCGTAAATATTGCCGCCATCGCAGCAACGGTCATGATCACAAGCATAAACTTCAATGCCATTCTAACTAAGCTCTTTGAGATGTATGCTATATTTGGTTTCGATGGTATCTAGCATTGAGCGGAATTGATGGTCTATTTATAAGCCTTTTGTTTTTCTTTGTGCCAGCCAAATAATTAATAATAGAATGCCGGCCTACAAGTTGTATGGATGTATCGCCATTGTGTAAACCAAGGTGAGGATCTGAGAGTAAAACAAAGTTCAGAGCAGCTTGCCAGGAACCTGAGATCATGAATATATTGATGAAGTTTTACGTAGATGACAACTATCATAAATGGTAGATGGACTGATCTTGGACATCTTGTAAGCGACAATAATGTGGATCATAGAAAGAGATTGCAGCAATTTGGTCTGTGTCTAACTAGGTCGCATAATAATTTTATATGCACAAATTAACTTGTAATGAACATATATAGCTGAATTTTTTTTTTTTCAAGGTAAAAAGTAGGACAAGGTGCCCTACTCAAATATATTAAAACTCAAAAATCTGTACAAGGTAAAAAGATGGGATCCCAGTTTTAAGTGTGTCAAGAAATTTTTGTCGCGTACAAATTAAATCTATGAGGGCAAGGAGAGGACCAATTGTCATAAGCATATATTTGTATTGTATGGGTAAAATGCTCCATCAAACCCCGTCGAGTGTTGTGCTCATCAAAAGAGTATTCCAGACATTCTTCAACAAATCTCCTCCCACAGACTGAATCAGATCATGTATGTTGAAATCTATTACTGCCATTAGTCCTCGAGGTGCTGTTTTTCAAAGGATTAAGAGAGAAGGACTAAGGAGAAGGGTTAACTTAGTTAACCCATCATAAGAGGTTAAAAATAATGTACATCCGTTTGAATTAGATAATCAAGATGAAGATTTAACTTATGTGTTTGGCAAATAAAAGAAAATTTAAGTAGGTTAAAATGCCTAATTTTAAAAATACCAACTCTAACTTTATTGAAATTAAGATTTTTTTCTAACATTTCTTAAACTAAATAAATTCAACTAGAATTTGCATCATATGAACTATATAAAGATTTGTCATTTCTGTACTCCATAAATATATGATTGTTGACAAGGCTAATAAAAGTAGATTTAAATAAGAAAAAGTAATAATTTGTGGTTATATAGGAATAAAACGATCATAATTCTCATTGTCTAAAATAAAAATTCCATTTTAGCATGAAGATAAATGTTAAAGAGAAATAATGATTCAACAAAAATAAAAGGATTTAATTTAATAATTAATGTTAATAGAAATTAGATTAAACAAGAGTCAACTAATAAATTCAGTAGAAAATCGGTTACACAATATGGGACAATAAATTTGGGATTGCTAGTATATCATGAGTCAGCAGAGTAAAATCGACGTGCATATTAATTAAAATTTTATTGTATACTAGTACTACTTCAATCTAAATATAATTGAAAAGGAAAAAAATTACCTTCAAGAAAAAATTACCATAAATTCTTGATGAATTCTCTACAATTGTTGAATGTTAGCTAATTTGTGTGTACTTCTGTTCTGTTCTATTCAATATAGAACTATGTTTGGTTCATCAAAGGCTTGTAGCTTTCCACTTCCAACATCATATATAATCTCAATGGTAACTTCTAGTATTCCACTTCTAGCCTAATAATATCATGTCATCAGAGTGATGCTTTAGGAGTCAAATGATGAGGATAAAAACCACCAGCCTAGGTAGTTAGCTAAGAGCTGGACACACACTTAGCTATAACATTTTTTCAAAATTACTCTAACTGCCCCCGTGTGAGGAGGCGGGGTAAGTCTTACTCCGCTACCTCACGCGGAATAGTTAAACCATCTAATGACATGCTAACTAAATGTTAGTCCCATATGAGGGTTTGTTAGTCGGTGTATATTGTTTTAACCTCCTTAACTCCTCCATTAACTCGTTGTCAAACGATGCTCGAGGGTGTATCTCTGAAATAATATGGAACAAGTTCAAGCAATGCGTAACTTACAAGTCGGAATCAACTTGTCAATATATCAACTAGATTATTGGCGGTAACAATCTTTTCATCTCAATGTTTCTTTGAAAGAATGAAGTGATATCTCACGTCGATGTGCTTCGTATTTTTATGATAGACTTTGTCCTTTGTCAAAAATATAGTACGATGACTCTATAGCAGGATATTATAGCTTGCTTGTGATGAAAATCTATGTTGCTCCCAGGTCTTTCAGCAAGATATATTCCCTCATTGCTTCTGTCAATATGAATTATCTATCTTAGAGGTAGAACCGGCAATTGAAGACTGTAGTGATGCTATCCAACTGACAACGGATCTTGCTATTGTGAAAGCATAACCTGTAAACAACTTACTTCAATTCCATCCATCGTCCTAATGTGAAAGCATATAGCCTGTAGACCACTTATTTCCATCTAATTAAGTCTAGGAAAAGTTTGAACTTGTGGCTGGTCACACATCCAACCACATATTAACTCCTTCGCAAATTAGATCAATATCCATTATTCCTCAGAGGTACCGAAATATTTGTAAAAGGACGCTCATCTGGAAGGATATGTTAAGACTATAAAATTATAACCTCTACAGTCGTCAAAACTTTAAAATTTTAGTGCAGTGATATGCTTCTTTGGCATCGTGCACAACAAGTGATATATATCAAAGATACAATTAATGCATCCTGAAGAATTATGAACTTTATTCATATCAAACAAAAGGGTATAATACTCAAAAAATTACATGAATAATAATATTTCATAAATCACTCAGCAAATGGCATGCATGTAACATTAAGTTACTGCATTTTAGAATCTCATTCTCTCTTCACACCAATTGACCCTCATCAAAACCGCAACCACAGCAAAAAAGACAGCCATGTACGGAGTCACAGTTGACCCAGCGCCGGTCTGGGGAGGCGACGGTGCAGGAGAGAGCGACGGGGTTGACAACATCTTGACGGTGATGAGGAGTTTCTGGCCTTGGTCGCAGTGGCCGGGGATGCCGCAGAGGTACCATTTCCTCCCCGGGCTGGATAGGATGACAATGTCGTTGCCGGAGGTCAATGCCTCTCCTTCTGAAGGGACTTGGCAAGAACGGAACTCAGGGCCGGTTACTTTGTAGACGTTGTGAGAGCCTGAGGGATAGTTGAAGGCTGTACATAGACAAAATAAGATTGTGAGATATTGTGTAGATGAATTTGATAGATATATATATATATATATATGTGTATGCAAGAAGTAAATATTATGCGATCTAACTTTCAAACTCCTAAGATCACTATGGCTATTGTGAATGTGTAGAGGTTCATCAATAATATATATATATATATATATATATATATATATATATATATATATATATATATATATATATATATATATATATATATGAAGTTATGCAATGTAGATTTCACTAAGTATACATGTATGTGTATATACGCGTACGTATCTGTCTGGTTGCATCCCTGTAAACACACGTCATAAAAATGCTTCATCTAGATATACATAATTTTATAGAACTTAACCAAACAATTAACCGTATGAACGGTCCAATTAGTGATCCAACCTAAAATGGCACGTAATCACAAAACACTTAACAAATAACGAAAATCAAATTACCAATAGTATCCCCAACGAAAAACTCTTTCCCTTCAGCCCACGCAGTGTAATTCACCCCGGTACTCCATCCATCATCATCTCCGACCACATATTCCATCGCCATAGCAAAATTCGGCAGCATCGCGGCCGCAATAATCATAAGCATGAACTTTGACGCGATTGAAATCTTTTCTTTGTGTCCAACGTCTACTCTAAAGCCTTACAATTGGCTCAAATGTTGTATGTAGAATTGAAAATGTAATATAGTCCTTTTTATAAGTTTTTTACTTTAGAGACCAGCCGAATAAAGAATAAACTGCCGGCTAGCAAGATTCATGGATTAATCGCCAATTTGCAGTCCAAGGTCAAGGTTGAGGGGTTTCCAGGAACCTAAGGTGCGTGAATTTTTTAACCAAGTAAAATACAGGACGCATTTGAATTGTGCTATGAACCTCTGAAGTTTGAAGAGTTCTTCAAATTAAGTTTTACAACAAAGAAGTTTTGGGATGAGTTGAATATTGTTAGTAACATAGATATAATTTATCTTATTTATTAGTTTACTTGTTAAATTGGAATGGTTTAAATATTCTTCAGAGTAGAAATATATACTGCAATGTACGTCAGTGTCAAAAATCACTTCAGATAAGAAACATTGTGATGCAGAAGAGTCTTTTTAATATACTATGTTTAAGATTTTAGACCGTCCTTGAATTTTGTTAATTGATAAAATTGTGACATAGAGCCAGTTTGGTATTGCTTTTTTTTAGGTACTTCTATTTATTTTTTTTAAATAAGCAGATAATAATGGTATTTGGTGAAAATTTTTTGGCATGCTTATTAAAACTGCTTTTGCTTACAAGGGGGTGCTTTTAAAAGCACTTTGAGTATGCTTTTAAAAGCAACTTTTGCTTTTTTCAGTTTATATATGGCTAAAATACCAAATTGGCCTAAATAATGACACACATTCACCAGTTTGGCTTAAAAAGTGACACCGGCGACTCTTTGACCAAAAAAGTGACAAATCGGCGACAAATAGACCTTCTAATCGCCGGAGTTATTTTTAAGCAAACAAATTAAAGAAATTTTACATAGAGACCCTCAATCTCTCATGACTTTTGAATTAACCCATCTCCTTTCCCTAAATTCTGAAATTTATAATAAAAAAAACACCCACTTGTTCCACCATCCTCTCCCTCCTTCTTCCCATTATCTCCTCCATTCCTTTATTCTTCTTATACCCTAACCTTCCCTCCTCTCTCACTCCCTCTCCTTCTACCTTATTTCATGGATCATCACTCTTACTTTGTCATTTTCTTCATCTCCTCCAATCTCTTTTTACTCCAAATACCCAACATCTCCTCCTCTCTCCCATTCCCTCTTTCTTTCTCTCACTTTCTCTTCCTACTTGCTTCACCCACTCTTAACCCCCAACATTAAACATTCCACCACAATCTTAACCTCACTCTTCTCTTCTTTTCTTGCAATCTCTCTTCCTACTTGCTTCTTACTCCTCGTTCACCCTTCAATCATTAAAAAACCAATCTCCTTAATAGTGAGGTGAAAGAAAGGAGAGAGAATGGTGGGTGAAAGAAAGGAGAGAGAATGGTGACAATTGGAAAGAGAAAAGAATAGAAGAGATGATGGGAAGGATGAGGGAAAAAATGGTGGGAAGGGAGGGAGAGAGGAGTTCTTTTTACAAAATTTAAAACTTGAGGGGTTAAATCAGAAAATATGAGAAATGTGAAGGGTATATATAAAAATCTCTTAATTTTCTTGCTTAAAAATTACTTCTGGTCACCGGAAAAGCTTATTTCTCGCCGATTTATCACTTTTTAGGTCAAAGTGTCGCCGGTGTCACTTTTTAGGCCAAAGTGGTAAATAGGTGTCACTATTTAGGCCAATCTGGTATTTTAGCCGTTTATATACCATATATACCTTTTATCTTTTAACAATGATCATTAAGCACAGTTCTACCAAACACATTAACTATTTTTAAGTAGTTTTTGATATTTAATTACGAAACAACTATTTTCAACAGCTTATATAAGTTGTTTCTATAAGCTGCTTATATAAACAATTTATTCTAAGTTTTAGCAATATCAGACTGGACCATAGTCCCCTTCCTTTTTTTTTTAATCAAGTTTGATAATTGGTACATTTGTAGCACAGAACACGCAAGCATCAGCTTTTTCGCCCTTTAATCAAAACATGCTAAGGGTGTAAAACTTCAATCACATAGCACAGTTGGGCACATCATTCGTTTCCATGGATTTGTTAGAAATTTTTTTTGGGCTTTTTACCTATATACCACTATATTTGCAAATTTATCCCAAATCTGATTTGTTGGGTTTCCCTTCTATGTGTAGGATGATTCAAAGTTGTGTTGTGTGTCTTATGTTCTTGTTCAATAATTTAAATTTTAACTCAAGTTCATTGAACCACTTGGCCCGTTGTTATGTCTCTCCCAAGTGTGGGTTAGGCCATGAGATTGAGTGACACTATTTTCACAGTAGAGAAAAGTTGAGAGAACCCAAAATAGAGTCTTCAGTTCTACAATATTTTTTTGCTCGATCGGCGACCATCAACTCATCGATCGGAGATTCATTCGTGGTCAGATTGAGCTAAAATTTGGTGAGAAGGTAGAAGACTCGTCGAACTTCATTTTGAATGGTCGGATCGCTGATTGGTTCTATGTAGATTCAAGATCTGGGCTCCGAACAATAGTGAAATTTTTGAATGAGATTTCCAGTTTCGTGAGGTTAATTCCATTGTTGTTGGAATGGGGTAGTGTATGTTGGAAATACGACATACAAGAAGGCGGAACATAAATATTGCATACAATAATAAAAATTAATTAGAATTTGAATAATACAATGTTTTTTATCCTCTACAATGTCATAAGTCCTAGGATCAACCGAAAAAGCTTCCTTAAGAGAAAAAGCCTCAAACTGAAATTTATACATCACCAAAGAGGAGCAATACTAAGAGATAAGTTCTTAAAATTTTCCATTCTTTTATTTTTGTGATTTTCTGTATCTTTATAAGGCTACATGTGAACCCTATATATAGAATCGGGCTCACCTTATGGATAACAATTCCTAAGCGGTTTAAGGCGTACAATAACAAAAATCATAATAATTAATGATGGAATAGAATTGCATGTATACCCCTCCTAGTGACATTAGTGAGACTAATTAAGTCCCATATTGAGAACTAATTATTAATCAAATTAATAATTCTAATTTATGATCAAATCCTTATCGACCAACTATTCATAAAAGCTCTTCCATAATCTGGGATTAATTATTCATAAATAAGATTATCTTACATTCATTCACCTTCAACATCATTATATTTTAGACAACTTTTATTGATAATTCACCTATTTGCTTATGTCTAAATTGCAATATCCAGGAACATAAATAAAAATTATTTTGAAACTTTAAAATATTTTATTTTTAATAAGAAAATAAATTTTGAAAATGTTTTCCAAAACCACCCACCGGCGGGAATTTATTAACTTCATGAGATATGCATAATAAATTAACAAATAATAATGAGCATATAGGATTCAATCTAAATATCCATCATTTTCCTAAATGAAATATATCAACCCAACATTTCAGGTTGTATAGCACTTGTAAAAAAAAGTTTAACCATCACATCAAAGCATAATAAATTATCAAATTAAAAATGACAATATCATCAAATTAAAGGGACAATATAACAATATAAATTCTCTATCTCTTAGATGTCTCATCGTAGAGAATCCAAATGCGATGTAGTGCGACACACATCACAATATGTATTTATGACATACAACCAAGAAGTTCCCATTCTTGATGGTTGAGACCCTCCACCACCTCTCACATATCGGTGTCATGCATAATAACCTATTACAATAAAGTTATCCTTATTGGAATCTGAAATTTAAGCATAGAGGGGGGTGAATAGGGTTGCTACACTCTTTCGATTAAACAAAAAATATAGTTTAATTAGCAGATATTGCAGTGAAAATAATAAACCAAATCAGAAGAATATGCAGCAAAAGATAATCAACCACAGAAAAAACACAACCAACAGGACACAAGAGATTTTTATAGTAATTTGGAAAATTCCTACTTCCACTCTTCATTCTCTCGAAGAATCTTTCACATTATGATTATTGTTCACCTGGATTACAAACCCTAATCCATTAGGTTTTAGAAGACCGCTCTCGAGATCAAACCCTAATTTAGTCGTCTACACCCAAATAATCAATCCGTAGTGTATACCCTAGCTATCCCCTAGTAACCCTCAATTTAACCCGGCTTGAGTACACCGTCAACCCTCAATTAATACTTGTGTGAGTATGTCATAAACACAAGACTAAAAGAATCTAACAATTTATTAGTTAAGCACAAATAAGAAAGATCTTATGACCCTTTTAAATTTAGATCATTCTCTAAAAGATGTAGTATGGAGATCTGGAAGAACGATGTTGGGGATGAGACCTAAGGGTAGCGCTCCTCGACGATTGCTGATATGATGTTGAAGAACATGATGAGAGTGATCAGTGAAATTCCTGAGAGGTAACAATGAGATCTTTTCCTTCTCTTCTTGAAACCCTAGATTTTCTTCTCTTTCTCTACCTTTTCCTCTCTCAATTAGGTCTAGGAGTTTTATAAAAAATAAGATAGAAGGATGCATATCTCAACAACAACAAATGATTGAGATTAATTATTAGAAGGCTAAAAACTGATCCAAGCTCATCAATGGGCGATATGCTCATTGATGACCAATTGCTCATCGATGGGTCAAGTTCTCATTGATGGGTAACATGCTTCTGTAATTTTTGGATCGATTGAGGGGTGCTTCAAATTAATGGCCGTCTCCTTTGCTCATCGATAGGTGAATAGTCTGTCAAAATTTTTATCGATAAGAGGTTAAGAAATCGATGACTGAGCAGCAAGTTCATCGATGAGCAACATCGTCCATTGGTGATTGCTTGCTCATCAATGGGTAAAATGCTCACGATGAGTTCTATTTGCAGAGTCATCGTTTTGAGTTGATTTTGACTTTGTTTGAACTTGTTATCGTTTATATCATGTATATACCCATACAAGTCATCTCAATCACAAGTTAGTCACAAATACATGTTTGTTATTGCTCAAAAAAAAAAACGAAATTGTATGGGCATGGTCCTAACAATCTGCCCATTTTGATAATAACAAACACAAAGTTTGATTTTAGAGACTAAACTGTTTGAGATATTTAAACAAGTGTGTAGACACATAAAAAAGCTATGGGATTTATAAATGTATTTAATTGGCAAGTCTTTGTTATCACGATTGTGTATATGATAATCACATTTTAATTATAATTTTATACCCTCATTATCTATTTTATATGAATAAAGATATCACTAATAATTATTTTTGTCTTAAATTGCAGGTAAATAAAGAAATTATGAATAAAAGCCCAAATGACTCAACTCTCCCATTTCTACCAATTTTTGAAGCACAAATACAAAGACAAGAGAAGGCCCAAGACTACACAAGGATCCAAGAGAAATTCGTGGAGAAAAATCAAGAAAAAGATAAATTCGGTTGCAAACCAATCGGTCAGCCAATCGGTTGACCAATCGGTCGGCTAACCGATTGGCCAACCCGACCGATTGGCCAACCGATTGGTCTGAAACAGAATTAGATCAATGGCTGATTTCTTCTCCTTTGAGCCCAAGTTTGATCCAATGGTATTCATTCATCACGTAGGGCTATAAATAGGGGTTGAGGGGGGAGAGGTTTGAGTGTGAAAAATTTTGTAAAAACTCTATTTGGAGAGGAGAGTTACTCTTAATTGAGAAGACCTTCCAAAATTATAACTTTTATTGCAAATTAATAAAAGAAATTTTCACCCCTTCATATTTAATTCTTCTCTTTGTCCAAGGACCAAAGGAGGATGAAGATGAAAAGATCAATATGTGGGTTTATCTTTTCTTATCTTTTATTTTATTTTTCTTTGCTTTGTAGAGTAGATTTACATTCATGTATTTACTTTCATGTAATTTATTTTCATGCAATTTACTTTCATGCAATGTCTTTAATTTGTAGTGTAGATTTACTTTCTTGCAAATAGCTTAATTCTTTTTCTTTTTGTTCATAATTTTGATCTTTCTTCTTGTTCTTTTCCTTCTTGTAATTAGCACTCTTTTTATTTTCTTCATTCTTTCTTGTCTAATTTCTATCTCCTTGTTTCTTTCATTTTCAAAGATGTGGAACTAATCCTTGTAGGAATTCTAGGATTGCATGAAACTAGTCTAATTTCTATTTGTAAATCATGGCTTTTTCTCTTGTGCTTAAAATGATCATGTTTAGGATAATCAACTAGAGAACTAATCGGTAGAAGAAGAATTTGATAATCTATGCTTATCTTGAATGGTTTGATAGGTTATGCTTATGAATTCTAGGATTACTATCTATTTGACTTTCCTTTTATGAGTATTGATTTTGCTTGGATGATAATTTGATAGGTTATGCTTTCCTTGAGTGGTTTGATAATCTATGCTTAATAAATCTAAAGTAGAATGTGAAAAGAGAATGATTAAGTAAATTTATGAATGAGATTAGTTAGTGGATTTAATTCTAGATTCTTCATATCTCCAATTGAATCTTCCATCTTTTACTTCTTAAGTTTCCTTTTGTTTGAGTTTTCTTTTATTTTCCTTCTTTGTTTTCATCATTCTCTCCTCTCTCTATCTTATTTTCATTTTATTTGCACATAATCTCTTATCTCTCTCTTGCTTTTCTTTCATTTGCACATATTCACATTTACCCTTCTAATATTATTATTCTCATCATTTGCACATTAACACAATCACTCTCTTATCCTCTCACAATCCACTTTCACTTTGCTTTAATCCTAATTGTCTTACACATATTAAGTATCAAATTTGACTAAACTTACAACGCCTTCTTCATGGGATTCGATAATTTTTATACTATAACTTGATAAGTTGTATACTTACAACTTAGGAGGTAACCATTTATTTACCCAACAAGTTTTAGCGTCGTTTAGGAAGGCACTTATTTATAGGATTTTTCTATATTTGGTTCTTTAACTTGTGTATTTTCTTGTGAAGGAACCTCTTTGGAGCTTGAAGATCAGGAGTTAAAGATTCAAGATTGAAGGATTACCTTTAAAAGGCTAGGATAGCTTTTGCGTGGGTAACTTTTCTATCTAGTATTTTCAATTCTACCATTTAGATAGTTCATTCACATTAGAGACAATTAGGATTTTTAAAAAATTTAAATTTTTTACTTTTGTCGACCTAATAAAATTCACCTTCCACTTGGACATTTCCTAACAAGATAATATATTCAAATAAGAGCTTTCACACTTTGTTTGATTGTGGACCATAATAAAAAATAAAAAGATTTTTGTTTTGCATCCTTTTAGTTGCTTTTAATTTCTAGGGTTGCATTGCATATAATAGTAGGAATTCACCCAAGTGATTTGAGCATCTTAATTTGACACACACTTGAAAATATCTTAAGGACAAAACCCCTAATCAAGATAAGGTGAGGGATTTCATCACCCTTTTCTTAGCCCACAAATCACTAATTTCTCACTACACAAACCCAATCCTTATAAAACTCATTAGACGTTGGCCCCTAAGGATTCGAGCTCATTAAGGAACAAGAATTCCTTAAGTGAAACCGGTCCAAGTTTATTTAGATTAATTGGTGTCTAAGACAAGGTTTAGGGTTGCGTAAAGCTCATAAGGAGCGAGGTACTTAATTGATCTTTGATCTCCCTCTAGTACTATCCTTACCTGGCTAATTACCTGAGTAAACTTTGATCTTTTCACTAAGGGAATTTTTGGTTAGGAGCTGGTCTAGTGGAGTTTAGGCTTAACCCTAGAAGTTAGGGTGATTGAAAAGTGGTTGCCTTAATTTATTTTCGTTAGTTTTTTTTCTTTTTCTTTTCTCATCACATTTTTCTCTCCTCTCTCTATCTTATTTTCATTTTATTTGCACATAATCTCTTATCTCTCTCTTGCTTTTCTTTCATTTGCACATATTCACATTTACCCTTCTAATATTATTATTCTCATCATTTGCACATTAACACAATCACTCTCTTATCCTCTCACAATCCACTTTCACTTTGCTTTAATCCTAATTGTCTTACACATATTAAGTATCAAATTTGACTAAACTTACAACGCCTTCTTCATGGGATTCGATAATTTTTTATACTATAACTTGATAAGTTGTATACTTACAACTTAGGAGGTAACCATTTATTTACCCAACAAGTTTTTAGCGTCGTTGCCGGGGAAGGCACTTATTTATAGGATTTTTCTATATTTGGTTCTTTAACTTGTGTATTTTCTTGTGAAGGAACCTCTTTGGAGCTTGAAGATCAGGAGTTAAAGATTCAAGATTGAAGGATTACCTTTAAAAAGGCTAGGATAGCTTTTGCGTGGGTAACTTTTCTATCTAGTATTTTCAATTCCACCATTTAGATAGTTCATTCACATTAGAGACAATTAGGATTTTTAAAAAAATTTAAATTTTTTTTACTTTTGTCGACCCTAATAAAATTCACCTTCCACTTGGACATTTCCTAACAAGATAATATATTCAAATAAGAGCTTTCACACTTTGTTTGATTGTGGACCATAATAAAAAAATAAAAAGATTTTTGTTTTTGCATCCTTTTTAGTTGCTTTTAATTTCTAGGGTTGCATTGCATATAATAGTAGGAATTCACCCAAGTGATTTGAGCATCTTAATTTGACACACACTTGAAAATATCTTAAGGACAAAACCCCCTAATCAAGATAAGGTGAGGGATTTCATCACCCTTTTCTTAGCCCACAAATCACTAATTTCTCACTACACAAACCCAAGCCTTATAAAACTCATTAGACGTTGGCCCCTAAGGATTCGAGCTCATTAAGGAACAAGAATTCCTTAAGTGAAACCGGTCCAAGTTTATTTAGATTAATTGGTGTCTAAGACAAGGTTTAGGGGTTGCGTAAAGCGCTCCGCAAGGAACGAGGTACTTAATTGATCTTTGATCTCCCTCTAGTACTATCCTTACCTGGCTAATTACCTGAGTAAACTTTGATCTTTTCACTAAGGGAATTTTTGGTTAGGAGCTGGTCTAGTGGAGTTTAGGCTTAACCCTAGAAGTTAGGGTGATTGAAAAGTGGTTGCCTTAATTTATTTTCGTTAGTTTTTTCTTTTTCTTTCCTTTAAAAAAACCTATAAAAAATTTATTTTGGTGTATGCAAACTTGGATTAGGGACAATACAAATCGATTAATCCGTATTGATTCATCTTTTGAAACCAACGAAATGGCCGTCCCTAATTCACCCGTTCTTCAAGATATTTGTTACCCCACTAGAAATGCAATCCCCTCTTGTATAAAACTCCCCGATGTCAATAGAACCAATTTTGAACTTAGACCGCATTTTATAAACATGAATCCAAAATTCTTAGGAGTGGAATCTGAAGATGCATATATTTTTATCTCCGAATTTAAAGAAGTTTGTCTCATGATTAAGATGAGGGACTTATCTGAAGATGCGATCAAGCTTAGATTCATTCCATTTTCTCTTAAGGATAAAGCCAAGAAATGGCTGTATAGCTTACCCACAAATTCTATCTCGACTTGGGGTGAATTTGTTACCGTTTTTCTGAAGAAATTATTTCCTATCCATAAAACGGTTAAGCTTAGAAACATGATTCAAAATTTTAAAATTGTCCCGGGAGAACCATTCTGAAAGAATTTTGATAGGTTTAAACTAGTTGCTCCTTATCCAGATAGACTCAGGCCTAGGAAATATTCTTCTCAGGAGGAGAAGATCCTAGAGACTTTCAAGCAGGTCAAAGTCAATATTCCTCTCTTAGATGTCATTGAACAAATTCCTTCATATGCAAAATTTTTAAAAGATTTGTGCACGAAGAAGAGAAGAATAAATGTTCCAAAAAGTCTTTCTTGCTGCTAATATCAGTGATGTGCTCTCATAATCCATACCTTTGAAATACAAGAAATCGATGACTGAGCAGCAAGTTCATCGATGAGCAACATCGTCCATTGGTGATAGCTTGCTCATCAATGGGCAAAATACTCACGATGAGTTCTACTTGCAGAGTCATCGTTTTGAGTTGATTTCGACTTTGTTTGAACTCGTTATCGTTTATATCATGTATATACCTATACAAGTCATCTCAATCACAAGTTAGTCACAAATACATGTTTGTTATTACTCAAAACAAGAAATTGTATGGGCATGGTCCTAACAATCTGCCCATTTTGATAATAACAAGCACAAAGTTTGATTTCAGAGACTAAACTGTTTGAGATATTTAAACAAGTGTGTAGACACTTAAAAAAGCTATGGGATTTATAAATGTATTTAATTGGGAAGTGTTGTTATACGATTGTGTATATGATAATCACATTTTAATTACAATTTTATACCCTCATTATCTATTTTATATGAATAAAGATATCACTAATAATTGTTTTTTATCTTAAATTGCAGGTAAATGAAGAAATTATGAATAAAAACCCAAATGACTCAACTCTCCCATTTTCTATCAATTTTTAAAGCCCAAATACGAAGACAAGAGAAGGCCCAAGACTACACAATGATCCAAGAGAAATTTGTGGAGAAAAACTAAGAAAAAGATAAATTCGGTTGCAAACCAATCGGTCGGCCAATCGGTCGACCAATCGGTTGGCCAACCGATTGGTCTGAAACAGAATCAGATCAATGGCTGATTTCTTCTCCTTTGAGCCCAAGTTTGATCCAATGGTCTTCATTCATCACGTAGGGCTATAAATAGGGGTTGAGGGGGAGAGAGGTTTGAGTGTGAAAATTTTTATAAAAACTCTATTTAGAGAGGAGGGTTACTCTTAATTGAGAAGACCTTCCAAAATTATAACTTTTATCACAAATTAATAAAAGAATTTTTCACCCCTTCATATTTAATTCTTCTCTTTGTCCAAGGACCAAAGGAGGATGAAGATGAAAAGATCAATATGTGGGTTTATCTTTTCTTATCTTTTATTTTTCTTATCTTTTATTTTCTTTTCTTTGCTTTGTAGAGTAGATTTACATTCATGTATTTACTTTCATGTAATTTATTTTCATGTAATTTACTTTCATGCAATGTCTTTAATTTGTAGTGTAGATTTACTTTCTTGCAAATAGCTTAATTCTTTTTCTTTTTGTTCATAATTTTGATCTTTCTTCTTGTTCTTTTCCTTCTTGTAATTAGCTCTCTTTTTATTTCTTTCATTCTTTCTTGTCTAATTTCTATCTCCTTGTTTCTTTCATTTTCAAAGATGTGGAACTAATCCTTGTAGGAATTCTAGGATTGCATGAAACTAGTCTAATTTCTATTTGTAAATCATGGCTTTTTCTCTTGTGCTTAAAATGTCATGTTTAGGATAATCAACTAGAGAACTAATCGGTAGAAGAAAAATTTGATAATCTATGCTTATCTTGAATGGTTTGATAGGTTATGCTTATGAATTCTAGGATTACTATCTATTTGACTTTCCTTTTCATGAGTATTGATTTTACTTGGATGATAATTTGATAGGTTATACTTTTCTTGAGTGGTTTGATAATCTATGCTTAATAAATCTAAAGTAGAATGTGAAAAGAGAATGATTAAGTAAATTTATGAATGAGATTAGTTAGTGGATTCAATTCTAGATTCCTCATATCTCCAATTGAATCCTCCATCTTTTACTTCTTAAGTTTCCTTTTGTTTGAGTTTTCTTTTATTTTCCTTCTTTGTTTTTCATCATTCTCTCCTCTCTCTATCTTATTTTCATTTTATTTGCACATAATCTCTTATCTCTCTCTTGCTTTTCTTTCATTTGCACATATTCACATTTACCCTTCTAATATTATTATTCTCATCATTTGCATATAAACACAATCACTCTCTTATCCTCTCACAATCCACTTTCACTTTGCTTTAATCCTAATTGTCTTGCACATATTAAGGACCAAATTTGACTAAACTTACAACGCCTTCCTCGTGGGATTCGACAATCTTTTATACTATAACTTGATAAGTTGTATAATTGCAACTTAGGAGGTAACAATTTATTTACCCAACAATATACGGGGCGCATTTTAGGCACATTCTTTTGGTATCTCTTCACCGAGATAACCGATGTTTGTGTGTATTTTACATTCAAATATGTCATTCATCATCCCATTTATTCACATTAACGTGTTCGATATTTCCCTTGCTCTTATTAGAGTTCATCATCAACATTTATAGCTCATTTAAATGGCTACTTATCCTTGACGTTATCGACACTGATATCATTTCCTACAGTTGTATGGTTTATGATAGGAAATAAATAAAACCTAAGTTGCAAGTGCACAACTATCAAGTTATAGTATAAAAGATGTTGATTCCTCGAGGAAGGTGTTGTAGGAAATAATCAAAATTAGTTTCTAAATTGTGTGTGGACAATTAAGAGTGATAAATATGGTTGTGGAGAGATATGAGGAAAGTGTGATTATTCGTAAATAAAATAAAACTAGATTAAGAGGGAGAAAGAAAAATAAAGAAATAGAGAAAAATAAAATTAAGAACAAGTAGAGGAGAATCAAGAATAAAGAAGAATATCACAAGTAAAAGATGGAGGAAAACAATTAGAGAAATAAGAAATCTAGAATTGAATCCACTAGTCAATTTCACTTAGAATTTATGAACTATTCTCTTTTATCATATTTTACTTTAGATTTATTAAACATAGACTATCAAACCACTTAAGAAAAGCATAACCTATCAAATTATCATCCAAGTAAAATTAACATTCATGAAAAGAATAAGAACTAGATATTAATTCTAGAATTTATAAGCATAATCTATCAAACCACTCAAGATAAGCCTAGATTATCAAATTCTTCTTCTACCAATTAGTTCTCTAGCTGATTATCCTACACATGATCATTTTAACTACAAAAGAGCAATCCATAAATCATAAAAGAAATCAAACTAGTTTCATACAACTCTAGAGTTCCTACAAGATTTTAGTTCCACATTATAAAAATAAAGAAAATAAAATATAAACTAGAGAGTATGAAAGAAAGAGAATAAAAAATAAGAAAAATAAGAACTAATTACAAAGAGAAAATTAAGAACAAAGAAATAATGATCTAAACTATGAACATAAAAATAAATCTAAACTATAAAAATAAAAGAGCATAAAAGAAAATCTAAACTATGCAAGAAAATAAATCTATACTAAAAATAAAAATACATGAAAATAATAAAAGAACATGAAAATAAATCTACTCTATAAGGCATCAAAATAAATCTAATCTACTAAAAAAGAAAATAAAATACTAAAACATAAATATCTAAAGCAAGAAAATAAAAGAAAAAGAAAAATTTACATTGCAAGAGGGTTCTAACCCCTTGAAGGTAAATTTCATCTTCATTTTCATCTTCATCAACCAATAAAGAGAAGAAAAGAAAAATGTGAAGAGGTAAAAAATTTATTAATTGCAAATAAGGTTTACAATTTTAGAAGGTCTTCTCAATTAAGAGTAACCCTCCCCTCCAAATGGAGTTTTTACAAAAAATTTCACACTCAAACCTTCATTCTCTACTCCTATTTATAAAGCATTACAATCAATATTAACCCTTCGATTAAACTTAATCTCCAAGTAACACAATTTCAGCCTTTGGTTCGTAACTGCATATTTGGTATCAATACTAGTATCGATACTGGTATCGATATTGCTATCGATACTCGTATCGATACCTACATCGATACTTCATCAGCTTCTGCTCCTTGGCCAAATTTCTCTTATGTGTGTGGGCTTGGGCTTTTTGGGCTTCAACAAGGATTGAGAGATGAGATATTTGAGTTCTTTTTGGGCTCTTATTCTTGAATCTTTTATTTCCTACAAATTAAGATAATAACGCTTATTAGTAGATATTTTATTCAAATAAAATAGATAATGAGGGTATAAAAGTGTAATAAAATGTGATGATCAGTTTATTATTGATACGACCTAGAAAGGAATTTAGACTTGTCATAGTGATACGAATTCAACACCGTTATGGCCGTTCACATTCACATTGCTATTTTGGAATCGCTAGAAGTACAAACTCCATTAAATGAGTTTGAAAAGCACTTTGCCATTGTCATCACCACTGTCGTCACCTCCATCATCGCCAGCCACCATCACCATTATCTCTAGCCACCAACACCATCACCGTCTCCATCATTGTCGGCCACCATCATCATTGCCGCCATCTCCTCCTTCGCCGACTTGGCTAAGACCCGAGCCCTTGAAGGGCTCGGTTCCGTCGCTGTTGGGATCACCGAAAAATAGCAATCCCCTTGGTGACCCACCTCATTATTGTTGCCGCCGCTCGAACCATCAAGCACACACTGCATTGCAGTGTTCGCCTCCTCCATGGTGTATGCAAATGTAATTAACGATCTTAGATAAATAGATTAATTTTAATACAATTCATGTTAAAACTAGTTTATCAGTAATTTTGGAAGTAAGAACCTGCAATCTTTGGATCTTAATCCATACTCTACACTTGCAACTTCATTTTTATATAATTTTATGTGAAAATGAAATATGGGTACATTTTCATCTTTTGTATCAAAATATTACATTAAATTAGCACACTTATTTTGATCCAAACAAAATGTACTTCTCAGTTTCATGACATATGAAACTAGAATGAAGCCCGCACATTACTGTAAGTATTATTTACCAAGGCATACGTGTCGCTAAATTGATAATATAATTTTTATATATAACTATTTATAAAAACTTCAGCGATAATTTTTTTACTACTACTTACAGAGTGAATTTTCAAACCAGTTCACAAAATAATACATCAATTAGTAAGTTTTATCAATTTTCTTTAATAGAGCCGTAAAAATTTATACTTATGAAATATCTATTAAAGGTTAAATTCATCAGTTTCAAGGTTAAAAAATATTGCGAAAGTGGATGAAGGAAAATTCACTGTACATATAGAGCATGTTTAAGATTCAAAAATTACAATGTAGCATGAGCAATGTTTAGGGGGGAATCATTGCAACGCAAACAATAGGCCTAAGACTAAAAATAGTACTGTAGCATAAACAGTAATTTTAATATTATGAATCATACTGTAGTAAGAATAGTATTCACTGTAGAATAAATATTGATTTTGAGGTTTTTATTTTAAGTTAGAAGTAGTAGATATTATAAGCATGCTCCCCTACATGTATGCAAAAATGAAATATGAGATACAGGTTTACAAGCTCTCCCTACAACTGAGCTTCTCTTATTTAAAAAATTCTCCCATTCTCCTAAAAAACAAACAAGCTTTTAAATTTTCATTATTTCTCCCCCTTTTGTTATTAGCAAACAATCAAAGCTTTCTAAATGAACATGGAAAAGAGATAATCAATATAGCATAATATCATCCAAATGAAACAGGGAGATATAACTCAAGCAAATCCACAAGAAATTTTCATAAGAGGATAGTTGACATGATGAAAAATAAGAATTATGTGAAAATCACTTCATTGAACTCCGTACACAAACATGCAACTCATAAACATAGAAGTAGAATGTTGCAAAAGGTGTGACAATCAAACAATGGTACAAATGAAATATGTCTATAGCCGATAATATATGAGCAAATAATAGGAAGTGGATTAACTCAACCTTTACCTAAAGAACCAAAATATCATTCTATCACCTCAACCATGTAAGAGTTTACAAGGAAGAAACAACATTGATTGGCGGGTGATATACACCATCTCTAAATATATAAAACATTTAGTGAAGAATGGACACCCTATAAGTTTTACGTTAACTAAGAATCCACAAGTGTGGGTCTTTGACTATATATTAAGGAATACACTTGTTTTCATGTGGATTCTATATGAGTGTGGATCTTTGATCATCTTTAACAAATACAACTCATATTTTTCATTCAATTACACATGGATGCACATTGGTAGTCAAGATATAAGTAATACAATGTCCACAACCAAGAAAGGTGCTCCTATACCCAATTATATTCATAAAGTTACATGAAACTTGTGGTGTCACTACTCCCTAACAACTTATCACATCAGCTAATACTAACCACGTGTGCATAAATATGAAGTGATGAAGTGAATCCACAACAAATACTCTCCATCATATCAAGCACATAAGTGCTGATATATAAATACAAATATGGAAAACAAGTGGACTTGTCGTAATAATCAATCCAATGTACCATTTAATAATATTCTACTTAGTAATCATCTCGAATCATGTAGGCACATGAAAAGTAAATTGTTTTAATTTATTTTAAATAAAACCAAAAAGAAAAGAAAGAGAAATTTTATTTTGTTTTCATATGAACAAAAGATAAAAATAAACACACAAAAAATAAAATAAAAAGAAATATACAACTTGTGGTTCATGAAATATACCAAGCTTACCCTTATTAGAAGATTTGTTTAACCAAATGTTTATGTCATCATTTTTTGTTATCAATGAAAAAACTTTATTTCATTCATCAATTGAGTGTTTGTATTACATCAGGATACTCATAACTGAGATAAGCAAAATTACAAATAACTCAACAACTCAGTTTTATAGGTTGCCGACCCATTGCTTATATTCAGTTGGGATTTGCTTGTTAAGGACAATAGTAAGAATAGCATTTTTAATTGCTAGAAACACTTGATCTGCTGTGCGGACTTTCCCTTCAAAAATGCGTCAATTACGTTCTTGCCATATGAAGTATGTTGAAGCAGAGAGACCAGTTCTTTTCAGCTGCTGCATGTAACATTTGCCTCTCAGATTATTAGAAAACCAGCTTCTAATAGTAATCCAATCACATGATTTCCATTTGAATCCCAGCCAAGTCATGACTTTGTTCCAAATCCTCATCGAAAACTGACACCCAAAGAATAGATGCTGATGATTTTCTTGCATCCCATCAGAGCAGAGCACACATGACTTTGTTGTTAAAAGACCCATTCTGCATAGTTTGTCTTGAGTTAGAAGCTGACCCTGAAAGCTGAGCCATAGGGTGAAAGAATGTTTAGGGTAATTGAAAGAACCCCATACAATTTTACACCAAGATATAATGGGGATTGAGGGGGAAATGGCCTGATAGATCTTTGAGATACTGATTTTTCCGTGCACAAAACATGCACAAACAGTAGCCGATAGGCCTTGCAGTCCACCAAGACTAATCAAAGCATAATCCCTTACTTTGAGAATTTGCTTCCACATCCATGAGCCTCCAACTTTCCTTTGCACATTCCAAATGTTTCTAGTTTTTAAGTATGTGCCATGGATCCACTTAATCCACAAGAGATCTTTCTTATCATGAATAGACCATAATAATTTGATAGCAGCAGCAATATTCCATAAAACAGCAGAATATATGTCTAGACCTCCATGAATGTGATCAGTACATACTTGATCCCAAGTCACCAGTGCAATCTTCTTTTTATCTCCCATACTCCCCCAAAGAAATCTCTTTGAAAGTTCATCAATTTTCGTAAGTACTTTTTTTAGGAAGAATGTAGTTGTTGGCCCAGAATGTTTGAATGCCAAGGATAACACTTTTTATCAATTGAATCCTTCCTACATATGAGATGTTCCTATGCTTGGACCATTTCTGATACTGATTAGAAACTTTAGTGATGAGAGATAAACAATCTATGTAGGACAACCTCTTGTTAATGAGAGGAACACCAAGGTACCTAATTGGCAACACTCCTTCAGCAATCCCCAACTCAGTGCAAATAGAATTATTTTTGCTGAATCATTCACTCCCCTCAAGAAAATAGATGATTTGTTAGGGTTTGCATTTAATCTAGACACAGAGCTGAAATCTTTCATGCACTGAATTAGCTTATTGATAGAGTTTAAATCACCTCTACTGAATAAAAGCAAATCATCCGCAAAGGTTAAATGAGTAAGATTGAGTGGACCACACTTAAGAGTGATGCTTGAAGTTATGATCATTCTTCAAGAGACTAAGATTCCTTGAAAGATATTCCATACCAATGACAAATAAGTAAGGGGAAAGTGGATCTCCTTGCCAAAGCCCTCTTTCACCCTTGAAATAGCCATGAAGAGATCCATTGATGAACATTGAATATTTTAGTGTAGAAATGCAGGCCATGATCTAGGTTATCATTTTAGTAGGGAAACCTAGACAATTAAGCATGACTTTAATGAAATCTCAGCTTATTGTTTCAAAGGCCTTCCTAATGTCAATGTTAAGCACACATCTTGGTGACAAATTCCTCCTACCATAATGCTTAATGAGCTCATGTGCAAGTAGAACATTAATAGATATTAATCTCCCTTTAGCAAATGCACTTTGAGCCTCATTAATCAAACCCCCAATAACAAGCTAAATTCTAGCAGTCAAGATTTTTGATATAATTTTATAAATGCAATTACAGCAAGCAATTGGCCTAAAGTCAGATGCATACAGAGGACAATTGACTTTAGGAATCAATGTGAGAGAGGTAGAGTTAGCCATACCAAGTAGTTTACCAGTGTTGAAGAATTGCTCCACAGCTTGGAATATCTCATCTTTGACTATTGGCCAAGCTTGCTTGTAAAATGAAGCACTGAAGCCATCAGGACCTGGAGCACTATCATTAGCCATAGAAAGTACTGCAAGTTTTACTTCTTCAGTAGTTACATGTTTGTCCAGATTCCTAGCTTGTTCATAGGTCAGGCAAGGACCATTCTTTGCAATCGATTCATTAATAGGAGAGACATGAATAGAAGTACCCATTAGGTTCTTGTAAAAGGAAATGAACTCCACAATAGTCTCACTTTCAGTAAGTCTAACTCCTTCAGAGCTGTACAATACCATAACTTTGATATGATGTCTCTGAGATTGCATGGCTACATGAAAGAAAGCTGTGCATCTGTCTCCATGAATCCCCCAATTAATTCTTGTTTTTTGCTGATAATAGGAGTGCTCAAATCTAAGGAGTTTGGAGTATACTTGTAAACAATCTCTCTCTTTGTTAATAAGATCGAGATTGAAATGATCATTCTGAAGGAGAGTCTGAATGTAGTCAAGTTCTGATTTGGCTCTAAGAACCTATTCACTATTATTAGAAAAGTGTCTGTTATTAAGCTCTTTCAAGACAGGTTTGAGAAGCTTCAATTTAGCACATACAGAATACATCTTATAACCATAGATTTGTTGGTTCCAAACATCCTTGATAGTTGACAAGAAACTGGGGTGCTTAGTCCACATTTTGAAAAACCTAAATGGTCTTTTTCCATTAGGCATATCATCCATAATAGATACTAATCCAAGAGAGTGGTCAGAGAAACTTGGATTGAGGAATTCAACTTGACTAGAAGTGTATGCATGAATCCATTCATCATTTATTAAACTTCTATCTAGTTTACTCCAAACTCTATCACGAGGATCTTGCTTGCTTGTCCAAGTGAAAACATAACCAGTGGTTTTCAATTGAGTGAGATGACATACCTCAATACATTTTTGGAATTCCTCTATTTCATAATCAACAATTGGAGAGCCACCCAATTTTTTATCACCAGATAAAATTGCATTAAAGTCACCCATAAGAAGCTAGGGAATAGAGACCTGATCTTTGAAGGCTGTGAGTTCATCCCATATATTGATTCTTCTCTCTCGAGAATTGAAAGCATAGATGGATGAAATATAGCAGTTGATTCTTCCATCTAGAGATCTAACAAGGCAAGCAATGCACTGATCAGATATAGATATACAAGAGATGTCAAGCATTTTAGGATCCCATAAGAGCCAAACTCTTCCATTTCCAGCAGTAGAGGCATTAGAGATCCAATTCCATTATTTAGCAAGTTTTTTTTTAGCAATGTAAGGCATTTTAGAATCAATGACTTTTGTTTCTAGAAGAGCAAGTAGAGATACATGATATTGTGAGATGAAAAGTTTCACTAAGTGCTGTTTAGGGGACTTATTAAATCCCCTAACATTCCAGAAAGCCAAATTCATTTATTAGTTCCTTCTCTATCAACAGAAGAGGTATCAAGCTCATTTATTTGTGCTGAGAGAGTGGAGAATTTGTTGCTTTGAGTTATATGTAAACTTCCAGGACTATCTGAGTTTCTATCAAAAATTGATTTTAAAGATAGATCTCTACAAATAGATACATGCATAAAACCTGAGACCAGTGATTGAACATGCACAGCTGATATCTCACTGTCCAGTGCATGCACAACTGAAGAATCTTTTTCCACATTGATGAATCTTTCCTTATTAGACTCTGTAGCGACAAGAATCTCTTTGAAATTATCTGTTGACTGTTTATGTCATCATTACATACCTTTATAGTAAATCCATGCTTGCATAGTGATACCTTATTTAAAATGTATCGACAACTTCTCCCCCTACACAAAACTATTTTGCACGTTTAGAATAAATATCATAAAATATCGAAGTGAATTGCATGTCTATAAACCAATAAAATAACTGATATTATGAAATTAACCAATTTGCAAAGAGTAGCTTCAAAAAATGAATAGACATACTCATTTCGCATACTTCACTAATAGATATGAGATTGTAATTAAGCCCTCAATAAAAAAAATATTAAGCAATTTCAGAGAAGCATTATCTATTTCACCAACTCCAACAATTTACTTTATTTGTTATTACCAAATATCACGTACCCACTTTTCTTCTTGGTTAGGCTAAGGAACAGATTTTTATCCCATGTCCTATGCTTGAACAACTAAGTTGAATACCAAATAATTTCTTCCTCCGTAACCTACCTTCACTTCTACAATAAAGAAGAAATATGTGGCCTAGGTATTCACATAGGTCCACAGATCATCATATTTTATTACACTTTTATACCCTCATTATCTATTTTATTTGAATAAATATATTTGCTAATAATTATTTTTTTATCTTAATTTACAGGTAATAAAGAATTATTGAATAAGAGCTCAAATAAAGATTATTTTGACTCCAAAAGATCTCTAATGAAGCCCAGAATACCTAAATCCAAAACCCACGACTAAGTCTAGAAGTAAAATCTCAGCACTCATTAATTTCTTGGTCAGTAATTATTAATAACTTAGCCTGCAATTAAGAATCAAATCAAATCTGAAAAAACAAAGTCAAGTTCGTGCGCAGGATGGTCAACCACAAAGAAAAGGCGATATCTCCCAATCCGGAAGCAGAATTTAACATATTATATATAAAAATCACCTATCTCGACGAGATGAAACCATTCAAATTGGCAGATTCTAGAAATTTCATTAGTAGTAGCAAGTGATGTTAAAATCTGAATTTAATTGACATATATTCAATTATTTGAAGACCGAGCTAAATTCTAAGAAGCCCACGAGTATTCAAAAGAAGCCCAATAATCTTAAATGAATTAAATACAAGGGAAATGAAGCTCACAAAGGCCATCTCTCAACTATTAAATCAATGATGTAGACTATTTTGAGAGATCTTATAGTTGTGAGGGTTACTTGGAGCCTAAGCCAAATTCTATGGTTGTGAGGGTTACTTGGGGGCCAAGACAAATCTAGGGGTTGTGAGAGATTCTTATTATCTATAAATAGAGGGGGTGGAGTGAGGGTTTGAGAGTATGAAAAATTTTATAAAAACTCTATTTAGAGAGGAGGATTACTCTTAATTGAGAATCCAAAATTATAAACTTTATTTACAATTAATAAAAAATTTCTCAACCTTTTAAATTTTCTTTTCTTCTTCTTTGTTGAAAGAGATGAAGATGAAGATTTACTTTTAATGGGACACCCCTTGTAATATAAGTTTTATTTTTCTCTTTTATTTTTTGTTCTAGAAATTCATGTTCTAGGATTTTAGTTTCACTTTATTTTTGTGTTGGTAGAGTAGATTTATTTCATGTCTTATAGCTTAGATTTACTTTCATGCTCTTTTATTTTTATTATTTATTTTCATTCTTTATAGAATTTATTTTCTTGTAATTTATTTTTGTAGTGTAGATTTATTTTTATGCTCTTTTATTTTTGTTAGTTACATTTTCTTTATGCTCATAGTTTAAATCTTTATTTTTTTATTCTTGTTCTTACTTTTGGTAGTTAGTTTTATTTTAGATCTCTTTCTTTTATGCTTTCTAGTCTAGATTTTATTTTCTTACTTTTATTTCTCAAAATGTGCAACTAAATTTTGTAGGAATTCTAGAATTGTATGAAACTAGTTTGATTTCTTTTATGATTTGTAAATTGCTCTCTTTGTGCTCAAAATAATCGTGCTTAGGATAATTAACCAGATAACTAATTAATAGAAGAAGAAATTGATAATATGTGCTTATCTTGAGTGGTTTGATAGGTTATGCTTATTTCTGTGATGGATGATAATTTGATAAGTTGTGCTTTCCTTAAGTAGTTTGATAGTCTATGCTTAGTAAATTTAAAGTACAATGGGATAAAAATAGAGTAGTTCATAAATCCTAATTAAAATTAACTGGTAAATTCAATTCTAGATTCCTATCTCCTCTACTTGATTTCCTCCATATTTTACTTGTTTTGATTTTTCTCCTTTTGGTTATTTTTCTAGTCTTGATTTTGTTCTTTTTCTATTTTCTTTATTTCTCCTCCTTGTTCATTCTTTATTTTCTTTTATATGTTCACTCTCTTTCTCACCTCTTGTTCTAATTTTCTTTTATGTATAAATAACCACACACTCTATATCATTTTCTCTTTCACTCCTATTTGTCCACACACAACTCTAGAATCCAATTTAGAATTTTCCTACACACCTTCCTCGTGGGATCAACATCTTTCTATACTATAACTTGATAGTTGTGCACTTACAACTTTGCATTAAAAACCCCTATAATCCACACTGGTTAGCAATGATTCCTTTGGGTACCCAAATTTGCTTTACAATTTTAGTTCGATATTGCATGTGACACGACATTGAGAGATTTCATATTCTACCACACAAAGTGCAAATAGTAGATGATGCATTAGAGATGAGAGATAAAAGATTAAACTATTACCTTTAATAAAAGATGGTTTGAAACTCTTGTGCTTATTCAAATATGAGTAACCAAGTCTAATTTTCTTTTTGCAAAATATTGATTAGATAAAACCATGTTGAAACCTTTCGATCCCAAGGAAAAATTCTTCATGGCTTTTTCTAAATAATTTTTTGGATTAGAGTAACTTATTTTCAAATACAATTGTAACTTATTTTCAAATATAATTGTTATACAATGAGTCTCAAACTTTCCTTGTTCAACAAATAAATTACACGAAAGCTCATTTGCCCTAGCACCTAGTTCTTCAGTTTCATTCAATTTTAAGTTTAGTTGCTTAGATAAATTAGAATTCATGTCATGATTAATGGAACATTAAACGCATGCAAAGGAGATATTTTCACTTGCATTATTAGATGCATTCAACTCTAAAGTAGAATTTTCAAGTTTATCAAGTAAGGACTTATTTTTTTTCTTTAAACTTAAATGCACCTTTTTTATAACTATGTATTTCTCAGTAAGTTTTTCAAATTGACCCAATATTTTATGCTATTTGAAATATAAATCATCGTATGTAGGGTATATACCTCACTGTCGGAGCTCTTATTTTTAGAATTGTCCGAAAAACCGTTCTGTGCCACGAGACATTGATGTGCAACATCCTCATTATCACATGAACCATTCTCTGACTTCTCATCTCCACTAGAGTGGTTCCATGTTGCTTTTGATCTTTTGCTCCTTTCCTTTTCTCTTTCTTGTTCAAGGGGCATTTACTCCTAAGGTGGCCGAGTTTCCTGCAATGATAATAGGTAGGTTAAGAATCTAAATCACTACTGCTGCTCTTTCTTACCTTTGCGAAATATTGATTCCTTTTATTGTACAAGAATTTTTGGCCATCTTTGAATTTAAGGAAGGATTTGAATCCTTTCACAATTACACCTACATCATCATCTCTCTCGTCGTCCAAGCTCTTGTCTTCTCAGCTTTTAGAGCCAAATATTTTCTTTTTGTATCATCAGTGAAATCCCTTTCTTGCTCCTTCATTCTCGCCTCATATGTGATAATGTTCCCTACAAGATCATTGACACCAAGTTTAGTAAAATCATGGGTTACTTTGACAACAGTTACTTTAGGGTTCCATTCACAAGGGAGTGAGCATAGGGGCTTTCAAACGAACTCATCTTGGTTGTACTTCTTGCCTAGCGATCTCAACTTCTTCACAATGTCTGTGAATCTGATGAACATTTCCTAGATGGTCTCGAGGACTTCATCTTGAAGCTCTCATATTTTCTTACTAGCATAGAAAGCTTTAATTTTTTTACGTGAGATGCCCCCTCATGTGTGACTTCAAGCTTGTGCCAGATTTCCTACATAGTAGAATAATCTGATACTCGATTGAATTCTTTAGGAGTAAGTGTGTAGTAAAGGGCATTCATAGCTTTTACATTTTGAGAGTATGCCTTTTTATCAAGAGCATTCCACTTATCCCTAGGTTTAATAACAGTAGTTTCATCTACGTTTTAGTGGGTTCATAATATCTTGACTCTGCCATGTTCCACACATCGAAGTCAGTGAACAAAAGAAAGACTCTCATATAGGCTTTCAAATAGGAAAATTTTGTTCCATTAAATAGCGGGCGACGATTAACGGCATGTCCCTCGAGGAAAGTGATTGCGGTGGTCAGACTTGCCATCTATCCTAGGTTGTGAAGCCTAAAATGGGGATACCCGGCTCTGATACCACAGTTGGGATCTGATATGCAAGCCTAGAAGAAGGTGAATGGGGTTGCTATATTTTTTAGATTAAACAAAAATATAGTTTGATTAACAGATATTGCGGTGAAAATGATAAACCAAATCAGACTAATGTGCAACAAAAGATAATTAACCACAAGAAAAACACAACCAGTAGGACACAAGAGATTTTTTTGGTGGTTTGGAAAATTCCTACATCCACTGTTCCTTTTCTCGAAAGGGCTTCTACATTATGATTATTGTTCGCCTAGATTACAAACCCTAATCTAGTAGGCTTTACAAGACCGCTCCCTAGATAAAATCCTAATCTAGTAGTCTACGCCCAAGAAATCAATCCCTAGAGTGTACCCTAGCTACCCGCTAGTAACTCTCAATTTACCCGGCTTTAGTACGCAGTCAGCCCTCTATTAACACCTGCTTGAGAAGGCGTAAATGCTAGATTAAAGCAATCTAACAATTTAATAGTTAAGCACAAATAAGAAAGACCTTACAGCCCTTTCAAATTTGGATCGTTCTTCAGAAGATGTAGCACAGAGATCTGGAAGAACGATGTTGTAAATGAGATCCAAGGGCGGTGCTCTTGGATGATTGGTGATACAATAATGAAGAACACAACGAGAGAGATATGTAAAAGAGGTAATGATGAGATCTCTTCCTTCTCTTCTTGAAACCCTAGCTTTTCTTTTCTTCTTCTATCTTTTTCTCTCTCAATTAGGTTTAGGAGTTCTATAAAAAAAAATGAGATAGAAGGATGTATATACATGTACAAGTCATCGGGGAGTTTTGCTTGCAGAGTCATCATTTGGAGCTGATTTCGACTCTGTTGAACTCATTATTGTTTATCCTGTATATACATGTACAAGTCTCAAACACAAGTTAGTCACAAATACATGTTTGTTATTACTCAAATAAAAAAATTGTGTGGACAGGGTCCTAACAATCTTTACTAGTTATAGGTTAAGCACAAGTTTAAGAAATCTCTAGGTTAGATCACATCTCAAACCAAGTGACAATCACAATGCATGATCTAATAAAACAAAGGATAACACAAGAATTATATAAAAGATATCCAAAAAATATGTTCAACAATAAAATCTTTATTAATATTCAAGAATAATACATAAAATATATTGGATGTTCAAGGGCATATTATTGCTACTCTAGCAATGTACCCATTATGTGAGCTTGAGAAGGTTTTTGTAACCCATTTGATCATAGTGGAACTTTTGAGATGGACTTTAGTCATGGTTTTTTCCTCTTTGATTTGGGAGGGGTTTCCACATAAAAGTATGATGTTCTTTTGTGATTGTGTTTGGTTGATCTTTGGTACTATTGTTGGTTGATTTCATATTCACATTCATTCCTAGTCTATTTAATCTTGGGCTTGGGATCCGCTCTTTAATTCCCAACAAATATTTGCTAATTCACCTCTAATCATCACCCATTGGTTTTCTTTTTTTCTCTTAATTTTCAATATAACAAATATACCCCTGGCTAATTAAGTAATTAGATAGAGAGAACGAGAGAAACAGAGAGGGGGTAGCAAGTATCTCCACTCTCCCTATCTAATTATAAATTAATTAGTTAATGAGGGGTATATTGGTGAGTATATTGGTGATATTTGAAATTTTAGGGGTATAAAAAACTAATATCAGAGATTTGGGATAAATTAATAAATATCTAAATTTGAAGAGTAAATTTGCAAATATGATAGGTTTGATGGTATATAAGGAAAAAATCTATGTTTTTCTTTTTTTCAAAACAACGTTTCCAACAACAAATCCTGTTGTTTGTATCGAGAGAATATGAAGAAAAAATGTTGGAAATTTGTTGTCCACTTAAGCATAAGTTAGCGTCAGAAATGCTCCCATTTGATTTTCTTGGAATTTTTTGTAAAACTATTGTCCCATGGGCCTCACATCTCATAGTGATGGTAGAGTGGACAGATAGGATTTTTAACTTTCTATCTAAATAAACATAGTATTTGTATCAAAATTAGACTTGCAATACTTTTTTTATTAATTTCCTTTGAAACAAATACAAATTTAAACAAAAATAAATAAATAAAAAGAAATTTATAGAATTCTGGCCGTGTCAGCCTTGTAAAATTCTACGGGCAAACAGTCCCTTGTAAGTGAATATGCTCTCCACCCATCAACTTTCTATCTATAAAACTCTGCTTAAGAGTTTTAAAAGGTTTCAGTCTTTACTTGCTTCCTAAACTATTGAATGTATCCCTTAATACTCTTTGAACTGTTTTATATCTCGCTTGACCTCCTGAACTATTTAATTAGGTTATGCTTATACATGTACCTAGTTTGAGTCCCATCCTACCCTGTGAACTATTATATTTGCCCCTCTTTACCCCTTAAACTATTAAATTTATTACCTAGTTATCACCTTTGATTTATTACTTTATGGGTATTCTCAATAAATTATGATAAGAAAGCAATATTTTAAGGGGGTAAAGTGACATCAAAATAGTTTAGAGGGTAAATAGGAATCGATTCAACAGTTTACAGGACATTTATACACTAAAAATAGTTTGGGAATTATGAATGGATAAATCTAACAATTCATGAGTAAGTAGGAACTCGGGTTTTTTGATAAGTATACTAAAAATAGTTTAGATATCATCGTGCTATCTAAGGCACAAGCTGAGTGTTTGTCTCCGGAAGCCTCTTCGTATATTAAGTTAGTTACACGAAGGGCCCCAACCCATAAAGATGACTTGGTTGTCTTCGAGTGAGTCCTGTATGTAGGTCCGCACTAATACTCTGGGAATTCATCTGAGTCCTCCTCTTGCAGCTCACCTTTGGAATGGCTGATTTTGCATTGCCGATCCATCATGTAAACATAGACAAACTTAGGCTCATCTTCCTCAGTGATTTTGGAGACACATTTTCTACGAGATCGCCTCCTCTTGGGTTGGGTCTGTGTGAGACGCCCATATTATCATTCAAAAACTGATGCTCTTGGGGACTGAGTTTTTGTTAGATGTGGTGTAGGAGACTCAATTCGGACCCTTAGCATGGGAGCATATGGTGAAGCATTGAATGTGTCCAATTATTATGATATGCAACGGGTACTGTTAGGGAATCACAGTCATTGCATCCTTGATGGTTGAAGGTTGGCTGATAACTTCCACCTTATCAACAAGAGAACGTGGACATTTTATTTTTAAATAGTCCCAAAGATTAGTGATCGATTCTGGACTTACAACCCCCTGTGTGGTGGGCAATATTCATGTTCCTAGCCCTAACCGGGCACGGATTTTGATTCCAGATGGCGCCGGGGTCACCGTGAGTTGTTCATTCATTCTAGCGCTCTAAGATGCCCTTCTTCTTACACGCTATGAAGTTACAATATGTCACTCTTCATCTTGAAATATGGATGGGGTTATTTGTCACAACCGCTCATTTCCCCAGGATTTTGAGACCTCTGTTGTGCTAGTCTTGACGACTAATTGAGCAAAATTTACCTCTGGCTTAATCTAAAACTCCATGGGGCCTGATGATGTGGTCGCGCTGAGTTGGGTGTCTGTGGGATTGATAGAGTCTCCAGGCATCAACTTTTGCTTGGAGCGTTGGGATGAATTGCGTGTGGTTTTGTCATGCTTAGAGATCAGGTCCTCAACCCTACAGGAGGATCTCCACTTAGCCTTGGGTGGGAACTTGGTAGCTTCGGTGTCAGCGGGATTCTTGACTGCAACTAGGCATGTGCTCTTAGTTGGCGCCGCGGCAGTCCTTCATGCTCGTTTGGGGCTTCCTTGGGAGCTCTTTAAGTAAGCCTCATAAGCAGCATAGTCAATCTCAATAGTGATGGTTTTGATAGTTGTCTCAGGTGCTATGTTATCATACTGTGACACAATTCTCTCATTAGAGGAGAAGCCACTCCCCAGCGGAGTCGCCATTTAGTTTTGGTGAAAAGATTTGCAAAGATTTTAGACAATAAAATAGTCATTCTCTTTTATTAATCTCTTAGAAAATAACAAAATATTATAATGTCTTTAGTAACAATTTTGATTCTAGAAAGCTATGTCGAAAGAGACTAGGCGTCGACTCCATTGATCATATGAATAAAATAGCACTACTCTTTGTATAACCAAGTGAGATTAAAGTGATCAGTTTGAAGGATACTTGAGATGAAGAATGAACTTGTTACTGAAGGTTTGCCTCATTGAACAAGTGAGAAGAGTGCCAAAAATAAACTTGTTATAGAAGATTTGCCTCGTTGAACAAGTGAGAAGAGTGCCAAGAATAAACTTATTATGGAAGGTTTTCCTCGTTACACAAGTGAACTTGTTATGGAAGGTTTGCCTCGATTGTTATGTGGTTATGCCGACACAAGATCAAATATCAGGTGTTAAGGGCTAGAGATGAACAAAGTTTACAAGGCAAACTTCTTCCTCGTGCGGTAAGGACCTTGAGTAGTTGAAGAATAGGTAGAGGAGAGTAATGGCGCAATCAATGCTTTAAAATCCTCTCCTGAAAATTTAATGAAGAGGGGGTATTTATAGAATTCATGTTGAATTACGCACGGAGTTCGTCTGCGCGCAGTTGGATTCGTGTCCATGCGACAGCCATGCTGCCAATCTATCATATCCATCACTTTACCAGATTTTTATTAAATGCGTTGCGGGGATGAAACCCCGTGGGTCCTGTTCATCATTATGGGCACCATCTCTTTAATCATTTTGCTTTTAATGTAGTGTGGCCTCCTATCCCTTCGTAGCTAGCGAGAAGTCATCGTCATTATTTCCTCCATCCAATCCATTCACTGCACTGCGGCTACCAAACTCAGTATGAGTGGTTTGAATGTTACGCTGAGTTTGGTGGCTCGCTGGCTCAGGACCGTGCACCTCGACTTATGATTATCACATTTTAATTATATTTTTATACCCTTATTACCTATGTTATATGAATAACGATATTACTAATAATTATTTTTATCTTATTTTGCAGGCTAATAAAGAAATAATGAATAAAAGCCCAAATAACTCAAATTCTCTGAATTTCTATCAATTTTTGAAGCCCAAATCTTAAGACAAACAAAGGCCCAAGATACCAAATTGATCCAAGAGAAATTCGTGAAGAAAAATCAAGAAAAGACAAATTCGATTGGAAACCAATCGGTTGACCAACCGGTTAGCCAACCGATTGGCTAACCGGTTGGCTAACCGATCGGCCAACCGATTAGTTCCCAAATGATTTCGATTAATGGTCGATCTCTTCCTTTTGGCCAAGTTTGATCCAATGGTTCACATCAACTCCGTTGGGCTATAAATAGGTGAATGCCGAGGGTTTTGAGTGTGAAATATTTTATAAAACTCCATTTGGAGAGGAGGGTTACTCTTAATTGAGAAGACCTTCCAAAAATTATAACTTTTATTACACAATAAATAAAATTTTTCACCCTTCAATTTCCTTTCTCTTCTTCTAATCCAAGGACCAAAAGGAGGATTAGATTAAGATCAGAGTTGTTGGTTTCTATTTTATTTCTTTTTCATTTTCTTTCTTGTTCATTTAATTGCTTTGTAGCTTAGATTTACTTTTATGCAATTTACTTTCATGCAATTTACTTTCATGCAATGTATTTAATTCTTGTATTTACTTTCTAGAATAGATTTTTCTTTTCTTTAATTCACCTTGAGGCTAGAACCCTCTAGGAATTACCCCTTTCTAAGTGTGGAGCTAATACTTGTGGGATCCCTAGAGATTGTTTGAAACTAGCTAACAAATCCAACTCATTCATGTGAGATTGAGATAAGCTAAGTGGATCTACTCTAGATTCCTCATATCTTTAACTAATCCTCCATACTTTACATTCTTGATTTTGCACTTATCCTTATTTTTCATTTGTTTATTTTTCTTTAATTGTCTTTCTCCTCTCTTGATTTCTTTTCCTTTTACTTCTCACATTCTCTCATCCTCATTTTGGTTTATTTACATACATCCGTTTCCATTCTCTAATCTCCCCATTTTCTCACTTTCATTTTGCCTTTAATTACACTCATTCACCTTCACAATCTCAATCTCTCCACAACACATTTTCTTCCTCGTTTTTCTTTTATTTGCGCATAATCCACAACCCACTCTCTACTCTTTTCATGACCACTTTCACCATGTACATAAACTCCTAATTGTCTTGCGCATAATTTGAGAACCAAAACTTGAACAAAACTCTTCCTACTTCCCGTTCCTCGTGGGATCGATAATCTTATATACTATAACTTGATCAAGGTTGTATACTTGCAACTAAGGTAATCACTCAAAATTTACCCATCAACTTACATGCACTATAGATTTCCCCAAGTTAATGCATTAAATGGGTTTCAGTGTGATTAGACCTATGATGGAGCAGTCAAATTGTGTCAGTGATGCCTTGCCTTCTGTACGGCCTATGGAGTCTGAGCTCCGTGGAGTCGGTTCATGCTTATCTTTATACTGTTCGGAGAGTATCTTAAGTGGGCACACTAGTTTTTAAGCTTGTGCCGAATTGTGTTCTATGGAATTATATCCTCCTTTGCCAAACCTGTTTTAATTGGCTTTGGAGCTTGCTTAGTTTAGAGTTTTGGATTCTCCCTTCCTTTAATAAACTTTCGTAGCTTTGTTGGTTTATGTAGTATGATCCAAGTGTCTTTGGGGGCCCATTCTCATGTTCATGTTTAACTGATCTCGTTTAAACGATCTGTACTTTTTGATCACCTACATACATAAATAAGTGCTTCTTTGAATAGGACTCACAACTTAAAAGAAAATTTTCCCATTCAATATATTTTTGCAGTACATGTCACATTTTTGATATAAACTGAACTATACACAGAAAAATAAGAAAGAGTATATATGTTTTGCAAATAAAAAGTTCAAATTCTACATTTTTTAATTTTTTTCTTCAATGTTTTCACTTTTTTTGCTTTTGTTTGCTACTTTGTCTTCGACTTCTTTTATCAAACTTTTTGCTTGAACAATCTTCCACTATCCATGAGAAGAAACTACACCCTGTATGTGGATATTTTGCACAACCCCAAAATTTTCTCCCTTTGTTCTCACCAAATTTGCATAACTTTAGAGGAGTAGGGAGTTTGCAATAGCATTTTACCTCAACATCGCCTCTGCCTTCAGATTTTATGTTGCTTCCCATGTTGATTTGCATTTTTTATCTCTTCTTTGGTGGCAAAATATGAATTATGCATGATGTCTGATGATATAGCTGTTGGCTACAAATGACCGTTGGGAGCAGCATTTGATTCAAAAAGAACAGGTATACTTACCCCTAACAAGTTCTAAGCACTCCTTTTATCTTTTGTGAGAGGTAATTTTTCTTATCCTCACATTTTCCTTTTCCAATGATGTTTTCGCCCAAACAAATTGAGGAAAGCTAAAAAAAACATTACCTTTAATTTTTCATTTACTTTTTTTGTTACCAAACTTAATAATAGGAAAGTGTTACTCTCAATCATCCATTTCTTTGTGATTTTTAGCAAAACAAACAAAAAAAATAAAAGAATAGTAAATCTATGGAAATACCTAATCCATATGAAAATATGATTTCCTAATAATCTAGGAAACAAACCAAACAGGCCCTAAGATTAAGTGTAGTATCTGTTGTTATACTTTAATATCTAATATGTGGCCATCGGCCCACCATGATATTAAGTACATTTTTGTTGGGGGAGGGCCCACCCACAGTAGCTTGTGTTGGGGCCCTCGAGCGTCGCCCATGCATTGCACAATTGCAGGGCCTGGGGCACTAGAGGAAAATAGAAACTTCAAAAAAAAATAATAATAATAAGGAAAGGTGCTACAGCCTGCAGGCGAATACCAATCCTATCAGAACCTGATGTAGAACACATTGCGGATACTTTCATGGAGAAACGGGATCGTAACAAGCCCAAACGCGGACCCGGTCGAGGAAAATAGGCTGCAACGAAGAACGGGTCATAACTTTCAATCCGTAAGTTGGATTTGGATGATTTTTTTTTAAAATCGCTTATTTTCGAGACGGAGCCAACCAAATCAACCGAGGTTTGGTTTGCTCGCCGTTTGTTTCGTCAAATTCCTTCCGGATTGAGAGATATCAACATTTTCGCCGATTTTTTACTATTTTTAGTAATGTTTTAGGAGTCTGTTTGGATTAGGAAGCAAATCCGGTTTGATTCCAAATTTGACCGATTTACTTCCCTAATCGTAGGGAGTCTTTTGAGGATAGTTTTCTTATTTCTATTTTGGCAAAGTTCAGGTCAATTAGAGTTCTTATTTCTATTTTAGTAGGAGTTTGAGTTATTGTAGGATTCTTATTTATTTTCTATTTAAACAGAGTCTTGTAAGCCCTAGAGGCATATCTTTTCATCAATAAAATTTTCGTTTAAAATATTTTCTTCGTGGATTCGAAGCTCTTCGTGGATTCGGAGATCAACCCTCGGTGGATTCCGAGATTTCAACTTCCGCGCTGCGTCAGAACCTACTGCATGGTGCGAAATGTGGGAGGATCTGAACCAAATGAGGGTCAAGTAAATGACCAGACTGCCCCACCCCACAATAAAATCGTAAGGTTCAGACCACCCCTTAGAGTGGGATGTTCTGATAGGATTGTCACTAGCTGCAGGCTTGAAGAAGAGTCATAATGACTTTTCTAATTCTTATGACATCCATGAAGGCTTCAGAATGACTTTTGTTATGAGATCAAAGACCAAGTAGCTTATATGTGTTTTCTCAATACAACTCCAGCAAAGACGGAACTTAAAATTTTACCATGCTATAGCAAAAGTATAATCCAAATGCATTCAATAAATTCGGTGGAATACTTTAATCATCCCATTCGGTGACAAACATAACGAATTTAGATATTTTTGCTTCTTGTTTGGTCATTAAAGTAATATTTTCTCACTACAATCATCCATTTACAAACAAATTATTTCAAATAAATCATAGGATACCAACTATCAGAATAGCCCCGGATACAAGTTTGTTGTTCTTGGCCGCTCAGAGAAGCAATGAAAATCTCCACATTACACCCTTACCCTCCACTGAATGGTTAAGAAAGGCCTTGTGGCCTGTTCTGATAAAATTTTATACCTTGAATTCTACATATTCTTTTTCACTAAGATAAAACATAATCATTCACTAAATGATAAATGAATTTTATTGAATAAGTGACTTCTCCAGCGGTGAGTTTGGAATCCAGAAGAACTGCCTGACTACACGAAGAACAAATTTCTAATGAGCTAGAAACACCACAATACCTGAGGTCGCCTTTGGACTACAAGAAAAAAAAAACACAAGTAAATTAATATTATGAACAACAATAACCTTCAAAACTCCTCCTTGAACCAAAGGAATCCACCCTAAGTTGCTGCCGGAATGCCATTATAAAAGCCTCAGCCCTCGCGTTAAGCTCTTCGGCATCGCCATCTTCATCTTCTCGGTCATGTAAATAATCCTTCATCTCTATTGTCAAACTCGTGCTCTTCTTCTTCCCCTTCTCCATCTTCTTCCTCTGTGCAATACCTCGACGGTGAGAATGGCAATAGCGGTCGTTGTTTGGTTGGATTGTCGATGTTATGACTATCGACGCGACGATGACATGCAGAAGCAGGAACAGAAGCGGCGAAGGAATTGCAGCAAAGTTCACAGACCCTTGGATCTCAATCAACGACAAGATTTTACTGAGGGCCGATACGAGTAGAGCTGCTCCAATTGGGACCAGAGCAGTCTCGACGATCTCCTCTTCTCTTCTCTTGCTCCTCTTTTGTTCTTCCATTCTTGTTGAGCTAAGTTTTTGACTGTGGTTCGCACCTATATATAGTAAGACTTGTGATGTTGATTTGGAAAAGACCCTGGAGTTTGGGATTAATTACAGGAGGATGCCACTGTCGACTGCTTGTCACGCCTGGGGAAGAACCGACCAGCAGCCATGTTACAGTTAGGATTATGTCGGAGCGCGAGCGGTTGGCATCGGTGGAAGCAGACCCAAGTTGACGCCACGCGCGTGCGTGGGATCAGCTCTACTCACAAAAACAGGGTGCAGCAAACTGTCAAGTGAATGATTATGAATTTAAAAAAAAAAAAAAGGGCACAATTATCTTAAAAAGAACTTTGAACAATACATATTAAGACGTCTTGATCTATGTAGAAATTATAAAATTATGGTGAGCATTTGAGTACTGTAATGATAGTGCAGCTTTCTAAAAGCATAATAATCTACTCTATTTTAATTTTTGTATTAAAATATAAATTTTTATTAGAGAAAAATATCACAAACATTTTCACTAAATTGTCATGATTGACATCTAAATTAATCACGCATATACATGTGACATATTTTGAGCGTTTTCACACTTTATTTATATAACTGCTTTCTCATGGACTATAGAGATAGTAATAGCTTTTTCGTCAAGGTTATAATCGTTGTTATGATAATGTTCTAATAGTATGTGATACTTTTCACACTATTTCAAAGTTTTTATATTTTTGATATAGTAAGAATTATTCCGCCAGTTTGGTGCAGAACCCTAATTTATTATTCTATTCATAAAACTAGACTAGAAATGACCCAATTCTCTTTAGTTCAATTTAGACATCTAAACTACGTTAGTTGTGGAACAAGGGAAGTTATTCCACAACTAAATCAATTCAGGCCAAAACTAGTTTAAAAGAATAAAATGTGGCCCAATTTCAATGAGTTGCCAAACACACCGTTTGAGTTAGGGTGTGTTTGGCAATTCAACAAAACTAGTTTTAGTGGGTATAACTTTGGTCCAAAATTCAGTTTTTGGTTTGGCAACAATTGGGCTAAAGTTAAACTAGTTTTCTTTAGTTCAACATTTAAGCTTTAAACTAGTTCTGTTTTTGAACCACCCTCTACTTAGGCTAATTTTGGACTAGTTAGAAGAAAACTAGACTTTTACCTAGTCTCTTTTTGAAGTTGCCAAACCGACCTTTAGTTTTTGGACCAAGTTTGTATCCACTAAAACTAGTTTTGTAGAGTTATCAAAACCCACTATCTAAATGTCCCATGATGTTTTGAATGTATATTGCTTTGATATCATTTAAAAGTTTCTTATCCAAAAAATCATTGGATGTTATAATTATGATTGAAATTTATAATTTTTATGTACTAATACTTTGTTTTGGGATCAAGCATGGTGCGTGCGGTGCGGCTGATCGGGGCAGGCAACGCAAGCGGCCATCATTTGGTTTTCTTTCTTGGCCTGCCGAAGAAACATGTAATGATGCCTTCACCTCTTTTCTGCAAATAAAGTTATTGCACTCATGCAGGTGTTAGTATCTTTTTGTAACAGATTAACCAATAGATAAATCTTTAGATTAGAGAATCTTGAAACTGAGGTTAGTTTGATTTTTTTTTCCCTCTTTTAAAAAGAACATAAAACTTAGTTTTTTTTTTCTTTTGTTTTTGTTTTTTTTTTTTTATATTCTCTAAGAAAACATTGTGCAGGCTTTACAGCTTTCTCACTCCGTCACTCTTCTCCAGAAGTTAATATTTTGTTCAAAAAATTCCCTTGCAGTGAAAGTTAATACTAGAGGATCGTATACAAACATTTCTTCACATCTTTCACCACAAACATCACAATTTATTTGGAAATGTTTCTGGTCCCTGTACTTGGGTTCCATACTCAAATTGGTCCTGATACTTATTTTTTTCTTAACTTGGTCCTTGTACCCCTAGTTAAATGTAAATTTAGTCTTATTTTAATTCTCCGTTAAAAACTCTATTAAATATGAATAAAAAGGACAATACTATCCTAACAAAATTAAAATGACCTAATTGCGCTTATTCATGGGCATATACTTTCAAAAACGATTAACTTGCATAGGTATCCTTGAGTGCCCAAAACTGTAATGTTTGCTCAGCTTTGACCACTTGTTTGTAGCGTCATTCCCTTGTATCAATTTCTTCTCTTTCAAAGAGATTACTGAATACATCAACTGACCGTACTACATGGTCATCATGTAACCTTCAATTGCTTATATGCCCAGTGATGTATGATAGTTTAAAAGAAATACCTAATAATTATTGGAATAAATTTTGTGGTAGTTTCTCTGTGTGTATAGTGTATGATTGTATTAAATTGGGTACTAATTCTCATGGCGATCATTTTTATTGTTCAAGTAGACCTACAATTATGTACGATACAGTTTCTATTTAAATTGGACCAAAGAAGAATACAATGGATTTAGAGTTTAAAAATGGCTTAAATTTTGGAAAACTCTCCTTAACTTTGGGTGATTATCAGATAATTCCCCGTGGCATTCAAAATATCAGAAACCCACCTTAAGTTTAGGGGTTATTAGAAAACCGCCTTTAACTTTAAGATTTTATCACAAAAACCCCCCTAACAACATTAAAACACAATTTTCACATGGGTGAGCAAATTACGCAAGAGGATAGTTTTGCGAGTGAAAATTATGCTTCATGAGTTTAAGGGTGCACACATGGACATTTTTTGGGGGTTGGGGGTTGGATTCTGAATAAATCCTATAACCCCTAACTTAAGGGGGTTTTCTGATATTTAAAAAGTTATGAGGATGTTATCTAATAATCCTCCAAAGTTAAGGGGTTTACTAAAATTTAGCCCTAAAATAGTTAAAAGATAATTAAAGTGATTAATTAATTAATCAAATAGTTAAAAGATAATTAAAGTGATTAATTAATTAATCAAATTTTAAGTTGTAGTTTAAATTGAAAAGTAAGAGAGAAATGAGTGGAAGGTAGAAACATATTTTCTATATGATTTGTCGCTGCAGTTTGTAAGCTAGACCGTTGTCTTAATGTTCCAATACATTAAGTCTTTAATTTATTTTAGATATATGGGTAGATCAATGTTGTTGTTGCTAACAAAGAAAACAATTATGAGAAATAAAAGATTACATACAAATTAAAAAAGAGGTTTACGAGAAACGAAAACTAAGGTGTTGTTTAACAATAGATTAAATTGAGGGTAATATGGTCCTTAATGAAAATTTTAACACCTAGAATTTAACGGATGTTAAAAATGACTTAGTTTATGACCAAGGTGTGATATGATGACTAAGTTGAGAAATAAATAACTATAGGGACCAATATGAGTATGGAGCCCAAGTACTGGGACCAAATTGGCCTTTTAGCCTAAATTTAGTGCAAACTCTTCGGTAATGATGATAATTTGATTTTAAATCAATATTATCTCTCAATCACAAATATCCAAAATTAATGTAAAAATTTCCCACCCTGCATAGGGTAGGCAGCTACCGATGATCAAACGATGTCCACTGAGGGGCAAAAAAAAACAAAAAAAAACATCTGAGAGGCTTACCGGCCCACCAATCAATCATGCTATTCTGGGTCCAATATTTATTATTTAAAGGAAAAAAAGCCCCTACCCAAACCCAATAAAATGTATCCTGAGCAGCCCAGGCCCCGGCCCACTCCAAGCTACCAAGACGTGTCCCTCTTTCCCTTCCCTTCGGACCTGCAGAAAAAAATGGCGGGAAAATGCAAAATTCAAAAAGCAAGGGGGCGGCAATCAAAAACATCCCAAAACCCCAAAGTCCCTCCTGTTTCCCTCTTTCTTCCTCCTCCAAAAACTAGGGCTTTTTTCTTTCAAGCTTCTGGGCCTCCGATCCTCGCAGTCTCCTCTCTTCCTACTAATTTCAGGTGATTTTTCTTCGCAGTTAATCTTCTCGCATCTCGGCTCCCCTGCACAAGTCTTTCAATCCGCTGATCTAATTTTCTGAATTTATTTTCTCCAATTATGATTTATTTCAGGGGAGGAGGACGAGATCTGGCTTCAGGGGTAACTATTATGTGAGTGATCTTCATCATTACTTTTGGTGTTTAATAAGTTTTTTTCTCTCTTTAATTTCTTTTATGTAGTCTGATTTTCTTTATTCTCGCAGTCTTTGTTCCTAGCTGAAATTCGAACAACACTTTATTGTTTTTGCTCAAAAGTAAATGCACCCGGCGTCTTCAATTCAACATTATGATATACTAGCGAAATGTTAAAATTTTCAACCTTGAACAGTAGCTTAACAATGCATCTGAATAATGAGATGATTGTATGCATTTTGAATGGCATTTGTACCTTGGACTGAAGTGTTTTTTATGAGGCGATTTTTTGAAACATTGCGGTTTATCGTTTACCACCACCTGGAGTCTCAGTCAGGTAGCAGTTTCTAGCCGTGTTAGTATGATGAGCGATGTTAAGAACTGTAACTACCACCTGTAAGTAGTAGAAGTGTACTCCAGAAACAACACTTTTCTCATGTTGAAGCATTAGGCTGTTTACAGAAGAAATCACTAATTGATTGCATTCGGGAAGATGTATCTATGTGAATTTTGTCCGCCAACCTTCCCACCTTGCGGAGGATGATGGAGTGTTTGATTATATTCCAATAAGACAATCAAAATAGCCACATTGTAGATCAGAATATTAACAACATAACTTGATAGCCAATGGAATAAAACCAATGACAGGTTTTAGCAATAATAGCAGTCACTGGGGAAGAGATGTTTGTTTGCAGTCTATAAGGGTCATAGTTGTTTGGTAAAACATTCTAATCCTGATTTTGTACTTGTTACTTGTAAGAGTAACATGAAAAGCAAGGAATAATTTCGTTTAATCCTTCTCCTTAAACTAGCTTTGACTTTCATGATCGAACTTCTAATCTTTCAAGCCAATCAGACATATACCTTGAACAGTTCCCTAATAAGCTATCCTGATTTGAGCAGACTATGCCAAAACTAGCAAAGGGGACAATAATCACCATTTCCCAGGCTCCAGGTCAAAATTGCTCTAGGTTGCATTTTACCAGCAATCCACGTTCATAAGAATGCAAAAGTCAATACGAAGTTAGCTTTTGACTTTTTTTTTATTTACCCTGTATGATCTTCTATATTATCAGAAGTTAGTACCTATGACCGCTCTTTGGATAAGGAGTTCCTATAACTGCTTTTTTCGGCTTAAGAAATTACAGTGACTTATTTGCATTAATTCACATTTGAAATGCATTTGTGATGACCATCTTATTGATATATTGCTATTATCTTTTTGATATGTTATTTCTAATTCGATTATTCTTTTTGAATATACGTCTCAGATGGAGGATGGGAGAATGGAAGTAAAGAAACTTGTAGGCTGTTAACGTATTTGTTTGTTTCTAGCTTCCATGGCTTTTAAGCAAAGTAAGCCAGTGAGGAACCCAAGAAACAAGTATTTGAGGCCTGGTGCCCTTGCTCAGATTCGTGACAATAGAACCACATCCAGAGCTGGCATTAGCCTAGGCAAGAAAAAAGCTGTGCTGGATTTGGTCAAAGAAAACATATCACATCAAACTGAAGTTGCTGCTCACAGCAGTACACCTACTGTGTCACCGAATGTGCCTTTTGAGCCCGGCTTAGATTTTGTTCATGAGATCAATAAGGAAAAGGTACCACACACACCGAAAACACCACAAGGTGAAATAAAATCAAGGCTGGAATGTCTTCCAATGGACTTATTGGTATGCTCGAAATAGCAGCATATGCCTCCTTTGTTTTAAATCTATGGTGGTTAAATTGGCCTAACTGTGAAGCTTGCCTATTTTCAGGTTAAAATTCTATGTCACATGCATCATGACCAGCTAAGACCTGTTTTTCATGTATCTCAGAGGATCCGTAAGGCTGTAAGTCTTACTCTTATTATTATTTTTTTTTTGTCATTGTTATTAGTATTATTGATGACATTATTGTGTTGGTGTGTGTGTTTTCCTTTGTTTTTTTTAAAAAAAATGAATGAACTTGTTGGAATAACTCCCAGCTGCCTCTCTTTTGATGGGAGATGAAATTACTTTAAGCATGTTGGAGGCATGCCTCACACCTGTGACTACCCCCCCTCACCAGAAGGTTTTCTAGAAAAACTCGAAGTTCCTTTGTAGTGCCTAATCAGTTTTCATCATCTGATTTGGTTGATACTTCTCTTATAGTCTTATTATGGTTTTTCCATGATAAGTAATTGTATGCTAAATCTAGCTTAAGTTAAAACGTGATAATTACTTGTTTCGAGATCCTTATACAAAGTCACTATAGTAATTACCGTCAACCCTTTGTTCCCAAATCCTAGATAGCCCTCTTTACTCACTACCTATCTTTTCTTGTTGATCTTTAATTATCTCAAAGCCTAGATGAGGTTACACTCAAACACATTGAAGTGACAACAGTGGATATTAAAGCCTAAACACTACCAATCCTCGCCACCAATTAAGATCCCCAAATCCTATCCATTATAAAACCACAAATACTTTGAGCCTGATTTGGTGCCAGATGACCGATTGGTTGACCTGCTGGTTGAACAATATTTGCAGAAGCTAAGCAAATTCAACCAATCCATCAAAAGGTTGAACAGGTTGATCTGTTGATTAACCACCAAGTCCTTTGACCATCTGTTTTTAGCCTCCAATGCATGTATCAAGCTACATCTCAAAAATATACTTCATCATTTGTCACATTCACCGTTTCGCAGCTTGTTTGGGGGTTTTCATCTTAGGAAGGACTTCAGGCTTGAATATCACTTGCACAATTAGGATTTGAAGATTCAGGGTAGTAGTCATAGCTTGTTCTTCTTAACTACAAACAAAACTTAAATGCTACATTACTTTTTCTGCCCGTTCAGGGCACTTAGATGCTGTACCCTGCTTGTTATCAGATCAAAGCATGCTTGCTCCTATTGCCAAAATTGATATCATATAGAATTTAACAGTTTCTTATAAAGTTGAATCATTTTTAGAACATTTTAATCGTTCCCCATGGAGTGATCTACAATTAGATTTTGGGTCAATTAATTCTTGCAATTAGATTTGAAAAGCTTTCAGGCATCATCAGCTTAGTATAAGGAGAGGCCTACAACGTCCTTTTTCTCATAACAGAAAATTGCCCTACAGATTGTAGCAATTTCAGAAAATTCATCATGTTCTATTATTTATAGTTTTTTGTATCCAAATTAACTTTGAAGAAATTGTGTCATTCCTTGAGCGTGTGGGCCCCTTGGCGCTCTGTAGGTCGTTGAACCCACTGAGAGCAACTCAATTTTGGGCTCAATCCACTGCCGAAAGGTGCTAGCATTAGTTGCTCTTGACCCCTTTGACTTCACTATTTAAGCCATTCAAAGACCTTTAGTTTTTCCGATGAGGGACTATTTGGGGTATCACAAATTGAAACCAAGGGGTCAAAATGCCACTTTTTAAACCTTTATGGGGTTATTTTTACAGACCATGCAAACCTTAGTGCTGTAGGACCATTTTCTGTTATTTAGCAAAACAGGTATGATTGCTTCAGTTATATGTATATAGTTAGAATTTAGTATCTCATCAACTTTATGACTAATTTCTTCTCTTTTGTTTACTTAAGAGAAAACATGCTCACTATTGAGTTGATGTCAGGTTGTTATAGCCAGGCAATGGCATTTCAATTTCACAACACCTGATCGATCTCGACAGGAGATGCTCAGAACCATGACACCACTCCCAACTGAACACTGGCCTTTTGTCAGGTACAAGTGCAAACATAAAGGTCTTCATGGATTTCTCTGATCCTTATGTTTCTTACTAAAATGGATATATTTAACTGTTTCCAGCAAGGGAGATTGCAATATTGTCCTGGCTCCAAGCCCACATACTCCAAAGGCACCAAAACACGCACCTCGCTCTTCTCGTCTTCATCATATTGACATGAAGCAGGTTGCTGCTGTTCTTTTCCCAGAGTCCGCGTTTCCTTCGAGATGCATGGTGTCACTCGGTTTGCAAAGGCCTGCTTTCAAGTCCATGGCTTCTAATAGGCTCCTTTTCAATGAGGAAGAGTTGTGCCAAGCAATTTTCCAGAATAAGCTATGCTGAAACTTTTGGAGAACTTCCTTTATGTGTAAATGCTTGTAGTTTTTTAATCTAGTTTTTAAATCGCTTTCAAGAAGAGTTTAGTGTTTAGAGATGAGTCAGAGACTTTGATAAGGTCAGATTAGGACAAGTTTGTACTGAGATGAGTCACGACTTTTTTTGTACTAAGATGCTTGAATTCTGGTTTCTTGTACAGTTTTGTATTGAGTTGAAACTAGGATATGGTCAATTACGCTTAATTAAGTACTAAATATTTTCTTCTCTAGTAATTTCTTTTTGTGATATGCTTCAGGCTGATTTCCGGTTGAAATTTAGGCCAAGAAATGATGTACGTTCATCAAAATGTCTATTGATTTACTTGTTGGTTAGATGAATATTTTGTACATCACAATATCATACTATGTTTCAATCTGTACAGAGTGCTTATTAAATTTTCTCATTTCTGGATATCCTTTGATCTCAAATAAGTGACCTAGAAATTCTTCTATTTGTTCTTGAACGAGTAATTGGAACAATTTCCCTTCTTTTCTATCTGATTGAAAATATGTGTCTGAGCCCTGCTCTGAATTTTCTCCTTACAACGTTTCCACAGTTTCTCTTTAATATCTTTAATTTTTAGAAAACTTGCAGGATATATTAGAATTCACTCTCTGCTACAACTTTTCTCTTAACTTTCAAGAAGACCATTTAGTTCACCACAATTATTCGCAAAGGTTGTGAAAGTAATTCATGATAAAACTTAAAATGCACATATCCATGTGTATCCTTTTATTTCACTATTGCTTCAAAAGGAAAAGTTATTTCCAAACATATCAAAATTTTCCACTGTTCTTTCATGTGTGAGATATACTTTATTATTTAAGGAAGCGCAAATATGAGCGAATGATGGTGCTTAATTATGGGCACACATCAATGATGCTTATGTAAGATTGTAATTTTAGAATCTTACATAAGCATCATTGATGTGTGTGCTCATAAATAAGCACCATCATTCGCTCATTGTTGACTAGCAAAAATTTCTATTGTTCTTTTATACATGAGATAACTTTATTGTTTAGGAAAGAGCAAACATAAGCAAACAACGGAGCTTATATAAGGACACGTCGTAACGAGGCTTACGTAAAAGAGTAAATGAGCCAAGCTCAAACTTTCAATGCCTACAAAATACTAAAAATAGTAATAACTAATTAACTTTAATTGACAATTTAGAACAACAATGTAGTTTGTTATCTGCAGTGGATCCTACATCTCCAACAAAATCTAGACACAAGTAAAAAAGACAAGACACTAAACCATGCTCATCATTTCTCCAGATAATTTTTTGATTCCAATAACATGCCAACAGAAACTGCTCTACACCTTTACATTAAAACCATTGCCATGGTGCAATCAAACTTCAGTTCATCATATTTGAACCACTGTATATATTGTACAGTGATGCCAAAAGCCAACAGATAACCATGTCCCAGTCTAAACGTTGCTGCAACCTCGATGCAGCCGCCTGTTGCATTCCTCCAGAGAGTTTGCACCCCAGAGAGTTCGCACCTTCTCACCAACAAGACCACCATAGATACTGAAAGATCGATTGCATTTAGCTTCGTCATGAATTCCAGCAGCTTGATTCACTTCTGCATGCCGTTGAAAATACACAAGTATTAGCCTAACAAGAATCTGGCAAAGTTTTATTTGAAATGCATGTATATTACTGATGCAAAAGCTAATTGCCAGATAACTAGGAAATGGGTAGATACCATTTCAAGCAATCAACAAAATTAAATCTGATATGCATGCTGTTTTATGACCTTCACTGTTTTTCTCATCTGACATCCGTAATTACGAGATATAAATCATAATTGGACAAATATGGAACAAACAGCGCAAGACATAATTCATCTATCTATGAATATAAAGCAATTAGTTGAAATTGATTAACCAGTCAGTTTTTGGGTAAAAAAATTGAGCAACAGAATGGTTACCAGAAAATAAGAAAGAAATGGGACATAAGAAGTTTTAATCATATTTGGTGTGGTCAACCAACTGACCAAGCAAATAACCTTAAGGTCAATTTCTGTAACCCTGCTTTGTTCACAAATTGGCCTTGATTTGAGAATTATATAGGACATGTTTCATGGTCTTTGCTAGTCAACAATTTACACAAATCTGAAAAGTCTTCATCTGTCTTAACATTTTTCTTTTGCTAATATAAGAAAAGAGTTACGGGGGACAATGTTTCTCACTGATCAATCGGTGGTCAACTCTCTTCTCTATGCCGAAAAAAAGTTCTCCACTTATCAATTTTAGTACTCAATCACATCTCAAAAGTTTTGTATATAAAAGGATATCTTAAGAAAGAATATAAGAGTATGGTTAAGGGGTTCCAGAATGCTTCATAGATCCAAAGCAAAATCATAATAAAATGGAGAATACTAACTACCAATACTCCCAGCAAAGTGTTCTCATGTTTCCAGGTGGTTCACAAAATTGATAGCTAGTCATCTGTTGGTAACAGGTACAAACTTTCTATAATGTTTAGGCCTTTCAGTAGATTAATGTTAGATCACAAGTAATTACTGTCTCAGCAATAAAGGATAGAATTGTAGTGGTAATACAATAAATGTCCTAAGAAGAAACAAGCTTTGAAGTATTGAATTAGGTCTATAAATGATATCACTTCGAAAAACAATGTTCAGTAAATAGTAGATGGTTTAAAAATGGAAAAGGGTTTCTCCAGGTAGATCATGCAAATTTAGCTAGACATGAAAAAAAGTACCTATAGGAAAACATCCCTAAATTAGGTCTCATTTCATGTCACCACTCCTAATTATCTGACTATCTGAGTTTCAAAATACCACCCTTATGCGCTGTTCCGTCAACATACGACAACATATGACCACTTCCGTCAAGCTTTCATCCAAGGAAGTATTGTTTGATGAAGTTACCCATGCATGCGGTATAGGCATGCCTATTTACGAACCTGTGTCAGTGAGAAAACTAACACAGAGAGGAGCAAAACAAACCCTAAGATTTTATTGAGGTCAATAGGATGTAAGAATCAACGGAAGGTACTCTCATTTCGGAAGAGGAACACGTCCTATTTGGGGCAATGTTTTAAAGCAGTCTGAGCGTCCGCCTAGGCCTAAGCAGTACAATGGCCGCCCACCTAGGTCTTGGGGCTCCTATTAGAACATGTGTCACTTATGCGGACTGCACCACCAAGGTCATGGTCGTGATTTCCTCTGTTGCCATTTCCACGTCCTCCAAGCTCCTCCAGCCTCTCTAAACATTTCCAGCTCCCCAAAACATTCAGCAAAACCCTCCTCCAGTTAAACAAAAAGAGAAATCCACTAGGCCCTGTCTAGGGGCTAGGCGCCTAGTGTTTTCTGTAATGTTGATTAGGGGTATTAGTATAATAAGTTTTACATTAATGTTGACAGAGAAATTGGATGAAAGTAGGCATAGGTGGTTGTGTTGATGGTACGACGTACAAGGAATAAGGATGGTATTCTGAACCTCAGGTAATTAAGTGTGGTAGGCCTAATCTAGAGGTGGTTCCCTATCAAAAATCCTAAATATTGTAAAATTTCATGAGGTGCACATTTAGATTAAAAATACTTCCAATTACACAACATTCACATGATGCAATAATAAAAAGGGTAAACAGAACTGCAATCTCCTGAAATGCACTTTTACCTGATAATGGAAGTTAGGACAACCAAAAGACTTGCAGTTAGTAGTGTGAAAAAGAATGCCTTTATAGCAACTTCTCCACTTCTTGTCTCATTCTTATTTTCTTTTATTCTATTTTTGGAGAAAAGCCCACTACAAAAGGGGAGGGAAGCACCCCCAAAGAAGCTCCAACGAAGGAAGAAAGACGATCTCACAATAAGGAAATATTGCACGAAGGAAGAAAAATGGACCAAAGGAGAGAAATAATATCTTCACATGTACGAGCATATAAGAATTGGGGCAGTTCAATCACCATTAGGAACATTATAACTTGTAACAATGACATTAACATATAGTCACTACAAATTGAAAAAGGATTTAACCGAGATAACCATGAAAAGTCCTGATTGTTGTCCATTCACAATGTCGCTTCCAAATTTGAATTGTTATTTACGAGCTTCTTGTATGTAGGCACATCGAATGTTCAAATCCCAACACAAATTTGATACTTCATAACACTATGATCTTCACAGAAATAAAAGATTGTAAAATCAAATTAACGCCATGTCACAGATTGCCTTAAAAATGATCAGAATTACAAGGGACACCCTTTAAAATACGTCTTGAAACATAACAATGTGATAAGAAACATACTTAAACTACTCGGAAGATCTAAAATTCTTGAACAGGAATATAATGTACAATCCAACAAACCTACAACAAGTGAGTAATTGCTTAGACATGAAATGTGTTGTTAATGTTAAGAATAAAAACAAGCCAATCATGAGCATGAGCAATTCAGTAACCGAATAAGAACCTCACCATAAATATTCAATCATCATCCTCCTCCTCCGAGCTCCCAACATCACTACTATAATCACTGCTATACTCATCCTGATCCGGGTTAATATCCAACTGCACATATTTAACCTGTATCGCCTCCGGTGCCTTCTGCACTGGCGCCGGAACCCTCGGCACCTCCTCCTTATTCCCAACCACCACCCCCTCAAGCGGCGGCAGCGGCACTGGGTCCCCAGGCTTCCAGCCTGGCGGCACCGGCGGCAGCTCCATCGGCAACTCCACCGGCATCCCCTTCTTCCACCCGGGCGGCACCGAAATTGGCAGCATTGGCGGAGGAATCCCTGGCATCGCCGGCACTTCCTCCCTGGGCGGCGTGGGCTCCATCAAAACGTCCACAGCAGCCTCTGCCGTGGCCCCCACTTTGCCTTCTCCAGCCACCGCCGCCGTCTTGGGCACGCCAACATCGAGATCGGCGAAATGGTACAATTGTGATGCCCGCATCTCGTTGTCCTGCGGAGCCGGAGGGAGGGCGCCGCGGAGGGGCGCAAGGCCGGATGCGTGCTCGGGAGGGGCGAAGGTGGTGTAGCTGATCTTGTGGGCGTAGGCGAGGACTTCATTGAGGTCGAGGTTGGAGTTGCTGTTGGCGAGATAGTCGGAGTAATCGTCGACGAGGCGGTCAAGGACGAGCTCAGAGTCCTTAAGCTTGTTGGCGAAGGAGAGGAGGGCGGCGTCGGCCGACTTGATCTCGCGGGCGAGGTTTTTGGTGGAGTCTTGGAGGTCGAGGATCTCTTGGAGCTCGGCCACGGATTGGAAGAGTAGGGTTTGGAGCGAGTGGAGTTGGGAGAGCAGTTCTTTAGTTGACGAGGCTGAGGACGACGACGACGACGACGGCGATGAATTGAGGAAAGAGGGGAGATTGGATCGATTGGAAGAGGACCAGAGAGCTCGATTTGGGGAGAGCTCGAAAAGGCGGGAAGAGAGAGAGGCCATTTGATTGAGGAGGGACTGAGCGCGAGGGAGGGGAGGGAGGAGAGAGAGGAGGGCTGTGGATTGAGGTTGAGAAGCTGAGGAGGAAGAAGAAGATGATGATGAGGGTTTAGGGTTAGGGTTAGGGTTTGGGTTAGGTTAGGGTTTGGGGAGGGAAGGGGAGGAGATGGAAGGGATTGAGGGGTTTGAGAGGCCCAGACGAGCTGGGGAGGGGATTGGAGGAGTGCCATGGCTGCTCTGCAGCATGATTTTGATTTTGATTTTGGATTTGTTAGGGTTAGGGTTTGGGGTTGAGGATTTGCTAGGGCTTCGATTTGCTGGATCGAAAATGGGAAGGGGAGGATCGGGAAGGAGGAGGTAAAGTTGCAGAATAATACCTTACAAATTGCAATATCCCATTAATGAAGATAATATTCAAAATGGTGTTCTCGATATTAGTCCCCCAAATCTTTCATATTTTTTTCAATTATGTCCCAACTTTTGTATTTTGAGATTCACCACCCCCCCCCCCCCCCCAACATTTTTAAGTATTTTAAAATTGATTCCCAAATCTTCATATTTTGAAATTAGTCCCACAACCTTTCAACCTGCTACTAAATAGAGAGACTACTTTCAAAACAGTAAGATGATTTGGGAGACTAATTTCAAAATAGAAAGTTTTTTTTTATATAAATGAAATTTTCAGTAACCATACGAAAAAATATGTACAGAACAAAACTCAGGCATCCCTGAAATGACTCAATCAACAAAAATGAAAGAATACAAAAACCTCATAATATATCAGAGATACCTTTACACAGAGTGATAAGGTATACGAGTTTTAAACACTTTTGTCAAAGCGTCTCGTTTAATCAAAGCAATCAAGCTACTGTCAAGCAAAGCTTTTGCGTGAAGTGCCTCCTGTTCCTTTCACACCAGATGTGATACAAACAAGCTGCAATACTAGCTTTTAGAATTTTGCAAGCAACAAACTTGCCCCTGCGCATAGGAACATGCCACTGAAGTACCTCATGCTAAGAAGATGGGTAGGAAGCAAGCAAATTCCACTCCATGATAGACCTCCAAACAGAGAAAGAAAAAATACATTTAACAATTAAACCCGGGAGGGTGGCGTAGCGGTGTAAGGCCCCGCTGCGCACAGGCCGGGGGAAGGGCGAGACCAAAGGTCTCGTGTTCGATCCCCAAGCTTGTCAAAATCGATCCCGGGCCAGGGGCAGCCACAAACCCCGCGCAGTGATTAGTCCCACGTGGAAACGCTGTGGGGATACACTGTGGTCAAAGACAAAAAAAATATATTAAATGATCCAAGCTCTCCTCCTCCTAGTGACAAAGATAGCAGCACTTTGAATCAACAATTCTCAACCTCACCAGTCTATTCTGAAGCAAGCAGAGTACCCTTAATGAAACCAAATTCATCAAGAGTACCCTATTTAGTATCCTCATCAACCCTTTCAAAATATATATTCCTTTTATTGCAATTACCAGCTATCCCAGAAACAAGACAAAAGTGAATTATCCCTTCATTTAAGAATTTGGCCGTAGATAAAGTCTCTTTTCCAAACAAGAGAAGGTCATCTGCAAAAAGCAAATGACAAATTCCAAGTTGTTTGTTTACACATAGGGTGCATTTGAAATCTCTTGCTAGCAACCATCCTCTTCAACCATCTGGATAAGTACTCCATACAAATAACATATAGATAGGGAGAAATAGGATCACCCTACCTCTTTTACCTTGCAAATAGCCGTGCAATTTACCATTAAAGAAAATAGAGAACTTAGCAGTCTTGACGAAAACATAATCCAATGGACAAAAGAAGAAGGAAATTTCAAACCATAAAGAACTTGCTCCAAAAAAACTCCAATTTACTGAGTCAAGCTTTCTTGATATCAACTTTTAGCATGATTCTAGAAGAAAAAGATTTTCTCTCGTAATGCTTAAGCAAATCATGTGCAATAAGCACATAACTAATCAGGTTCCTCCCTTTAATGAATGCAGTCTGAGCTTCATCACTTAGCCATGGCATATAAATTTGCATCCTAATTGCAATAATCTTAGATATAACTTTGTAAGAAAAGTTGGCACAAGATATAAGTCTAAAGTCACTTACTAAGGTGGGGTGGGGTTATTTACCTTAGGAATCAAGGTGATAGTTGTAAAATTCCACTGCCTAAGGATCTTGCCATTTTGGAAGAATTCAAAACTAGCATCACAGGCCATTCTGGAAGAATTCAAAAATAGCATCACATAAGCCCTTTTCAATAATACTCCATGTAGACTTGAAAAAACTGGCAGAAAATCCATTAGGTAAGATCAGGCACTGAAAATATAAGATTTTAGGGACTAATTTCAAAATACTTAATCATGTGACTAATTCAAAATATAAAGATGTGGGAGACTAGTTTGAAAATACAAAGGGGGAATAATACATGAAACCCCTTATTTAAAAGGATAAGTTATGGAAATTGCATTAAGATACCATAAAGTTTCCCATTTTGACACTTTAATATCATAAGTTGTAATTTGTTGCAAGAAATGCCATAAAGTTTTCAAAAGTTGCACGTTGATACCTTCTGTTAAATTTTAGAGGGAATATTCTCTATTAGATTCCCATGTGATATTCATGTAACTCCACTATGACATTTTTACCCCTTTATCTGCTTTTAATTTATAGTGAAACCATCTCAACTATTTTTTTCACCCCTCTCTTCATTTTTAACCTAGTTCTATCTTCTCTCCTTCTCCCTTTTCACCTCTCTTTCTCCTATTTCACACTGAAATGAAATCAATGAAGTCTGCCAATAGAGGTTCATGTTCTTTAGCTTCACCGAGTTTTGGAGTTGATGAGAAAGAGAGTAGGGTTTGTCTTGGCAATAATATTTCTTACGTGGAGTTAGCTTGGACATTTGAAACTTATGGACATTGCTTCTTTGGTTGTCCCAACTATATATCAGCTTCAAAGAGCAATTTTTTTAATGAAAGGACAAAGCTTTCCCCCAACAAGCTTAGTTTGTAATCAAGAAACTAATTGGTGAAAAAGAGTTGCTTAAAGAAGAATGCAAGGATGGAGGAGGTATAGAAGAGAGAGTGTCAGCTAAAAATCTAAAATTAAAACTTAGAGAGGACAAGTTGAGAGACTAATAAATTGAACTGAGGAGATATGAGTTGTATTTGAGGGAGAGAGAGAATATAATGAGGTTGGAGAATGTATTTTGGAAGAGAGTTTCAATGGTGTTTGTTGGGTTGTTTGTGATATTAACTTTGCTTGTTGTGATAAAAATATAATTTCTTATTGTAATTTGTAAGGATTATGTGCGTGATTCTTGCTTGTTCGAATGTAATGTTGATAACTTTAATACCAATGTGTGTGTTATGTGGCAATACTTTGATGCACACAACATGTTTGTCATAATGTCTCAAATAAAAAAACTTAAAGCAAACACCCAATGTCATGAATACAACACAACCAAGATGAATAAGCACCATATTCTCACACAATATAGTTACTTATGCCTCCAAGAAGAAAATTAGGCAAGACATGCCCTTTCATGCACAACACCAACATGAATACTCATCATAAACTCAAAATCCTATCATGATAACAATCCACCATAAATCACAACGTTACATGTAAAGAATAACATTGAAGATGTCACTATAAGTCAACAACCATATATCTACTAATTTTGTTCACAAAAATTATAACATAAGATCAACTATGACATGTTTTACACACTTGATTAGCCAAAATACATTGCATTTTTAAAATTAGTGCTCAAAAAGTATCATATCTCTAAATATCTTTACATCATCTATCACCATCAGTTTTCTTCCCCTTTTGAACTACTAAAGTTGCTAATTGTTCATCAACAGCTTGCATTAGGAAGTGAAATATGTTAATAGATGTACACATGAAAGAGTTAATAAAAAATATTCAGTTCAATTGAATAAATACCATCATTACAATATTTGCTAATTTTGAAATATTTACAGTTGGTGTAGGGGTTATAAACAGACTGGAAGTAGCTGCAGCATGTGATGATGGAGCAATTGGGTTTGGTTCTTGCTTAATAGCCCTCCTAATCGGTAGTTTATCCCTTTTGAGAAAAGTATGTGCACTATCTGATGATGAATGAGGTTAAACAACTATAAAATGTAAGGGGGCAGTAAATGATTCACCAAGTAGAGCAACTAGAGTTCGTGATACTGCAGTAAATGATGCATTATGTTGAGTAGTTGGAGCTTGTGATGCTACATTAAAAGTTGAAGCAGCAGTACATTGAGGGTCATGTACTGGAAGTGAAGCAGCTTGTGACTTCACAGGGTCATGTGAGGTGGAATCATTGACCAATTCTTGATTTAGAATTTGGATGCTCTCATCAAGTGCCTATTACATTATTATGCTAATATAAAATGATTTAGCCATGTGCAGTATTATATAATAATATTAGGAAAACTAGTTAGAGACAAGCATATCAAGTAGAGATTATTTACCTTGGATTGCTTTGAAGTGCCCAAATTTCTTGAAGGCACATATCTCCCTCCTTGCATCTTCACAGTTTTGTTCCCCAAAAATCCTCCTCTACGCTTGAATCTCCTCGGAGCATTAGCAGATGGCCCTATAATTATTTTGCTGGAGCTTTGTTTTGGAGCAATTGGATTTGTTGGTGGAGCTTCTGGTTTGGTAATTTTCTTCTTGAGTGTCCTCTTCTTCTTATGTAGGACCATCCACTCTTCATCCACCACAACTTGGCCTGATACATGAGTAGGAGGTGGAAATGGAGCTTGAGTAGTAGTAGGAAGTGGATGTTATGTTTGAATAGGAGGTGGTGGAGGTGGAGGTGGTGGAGGAGCTTGAGCTGGAGCTTGAGTAGTAGTGAACTTGAAGAATTTTTTATTGATGGTCTACCCCTCTTTTTTTTTGGTAAGGTAATCTCCACCCTCTCATTAGGACATGACCTCACATTGTGAGCAGTTTGTTTGCATTTTGAGCAAGTATTGATCTGACCATATCTCCTAATTTGATGTGGGTTCTTTAGTTTATCAGGACCCTTTTTTCTCTTCTTCTCTGATCTCTCTGCTTTCTTTTTAAATGGTGGAGGTAATACCTTTTCAAATCCAATTTTATCCCAATACCTTGAGTCTGGGATGAGATTAATCTAACCAACATAAGATGTCATGTATCTTTCCCTCTTGAAACACTCATCCAAGACATCATGTGGATTTACTCTTGCCATCCTCAAACTTTCTAGGGCATGAATACAAAATTTTTTTGAGATATCCCTGTAGGCATAAAAAATTGCTTATCAGTACCCGAACGAAACTCGTGACGATGGGTTGACAACCGACGATCCATTCGACAAACCGACGTCGCAAAATGCATCACGCTACAAAACGCCAGAGCGAGTCGACGAGCACATGAAGTGAGTCGGCAAGACGCACGAGCCAATGAAACGACGCGTCGAAGTTGATTAAACTCAAACGCCGATGAGACGGAATCAACCGCATTTAGTCCGCCGATGCAAACGAGCCGCCCGAGCTCAAAGTTGATCGGACACTAACTCAAACCCAATGGCGACATCACCGAGCAAAACTAAGCCCTAAGACCGAAAGAGTCGACGGAAATTAACGAAGAATCGACGGAGAAACGGCGAAACGGCGGAAAAAAGCGACGCGAGGCGACACCTCGGCCAAATGGCCAAGGTGGCTCGGCCACTTTGGCCGAGCCACCTCGGCCAACTTGGCCGAGGTGCCTCGGCCAAGTGGCCGAGGAGGCTCGGCCACTTTGGCCGAGCCACCTCTACCAAATGGCCAAGGTGGCTCTACCACTTTGGCCGAGCCACCTCTACCAAATGGCCAAGGTGGCTCGGCCACTTTGGCCGAGCCACCTCTACCAAATGGCCAAGGTGGCTCTACCACTTTGGCCGAGCCACCTCTACCAAATGGCCAAGGTGGCTCTACCACTTTGGTCGAGCCACCTCTACCAAATGGCCAAGGTGGCTCTACCACTTTGGTCGAGCCACCTCTACCAAATGGCCAAGGTGGCTCTACCACTTTGGTCGAGCCACCTCTACCAAATGGCCAAGGTGGCTCGGCCACTTTGGCCGAGCCACCTCTACCAAATGGCCAAGGTGGCTCTACCACTTTGGCCGAGCCACCTCTACCAAATGGCCAAGGTGGCTCTACCACTTTGGCCGAGCCACTTGGTCACAAGACATCCCCCTTTTTGTATAAATAGGGGGTCTTGAAGGTGGGGAGGTCTTGGATTTGGGGATTTCAAGGCTTCCTGAGGCTTGGATTTTGGTGATTTGGAAGAGCTCGACTTCAAGAATTCTTGCGAGATCTACGAGTAATCGGCGACGGTTCCGAAAGCACCGCAGCTCAAGTCCAGATGGTGCCCGAGATGAACGCCGACGATGCGCCGGCGCCTCCAGCGAAGCTCGCCAAAGGCGACGACAAAGCATGGCGCAAGCTTGCCAAGGCCATGCAATCCATGGATGGGGTCCGCTACGGCGGATCTAAGATCCAACTCACGCAGAGGCTTCACCAAGTGATCGACGGTCCATCCAAGCCGCCAACCAACGAGTGGATCCGTGTCAAACGGAACCGCCCACACTTCGTGAGCGATCCGAAGCGCCAAGACTCTGCGCAGCACGAAGCTTTGGTGCAACAGCTCGCGGAGTTAAAGAAGGAAGTGGCAAAGAAGCCACCAACGCATCGCCGTGTTTGAGGCCCAAGTCTAATGGTGCCCCAACCTCGCTGTCCACACTCGCCTCGCACCTAAACCGAAGGATACAGCGCTGTAAATCCAACGCCAAGGTCTAAGATAGACGACGCCAAAGTCAAAGGCGTCAGATTCAATCGCTGGTGGAGCCAACTCGCCACCACTACCAAACCGACTATCAAGGATCGCCTTGGTCCTCGAGAGAATCACGGGTCACTCCTCATGCGTGAGGTCGCACCTGCTCCAACAAGGACAAGAAGATTCCTATAGCCTCCCTATCGGACTGAAAATCGAAGTCCGAGAGTCCGCCGAGACTTCGCGACTCACATCGGCGAAAAGTCTAGGCGAAGTCACTTTCGAAGTTTCGATGGGTTGATCCGCCCTCGAAGGAGACGCTTCATCCGATGATGAGGATGTTATACCCGAGATCAAACCGACATACGGCAGTCGCCCGCACACACACCGATGAGCCGTACTACCGCGGTAAGGGTACGAAAATCTCAAAGAATTCCCCAAATTGACACAGCCATGCTTGTGCTCCAAGCTCATTAAGACGATGCTCGAATGCAATTGCCATCAAGAAGCTCCGTAAAGGGTGTCGGCCTTCCAGAGACTCACCACGGAGATGCCGAGACCTAGGTCAAGGCGATTCCGAAAAGGATGACCTTCCGAGAGGGTGAGTTGCCGAGGTCACTAATAATATGACCAAAGAAAGAATCATCGCCACGGCTATTCCCGCAGACGCAACGGCTAACTCATTTGCGGTCCGACTATCCGACGGTCCGCATAATGATAAGCTTCAAGGGTTACCCATGAGGATGATGCGCCGATATTGGCTCAAGAATCGCGATCCGATCATACCGTATCTAGCTAAGGGAGCCCCTAAGAAACGCTTATGATCGCATGCATCAAGTGGCCAAAATGCTAGACGGCGCTGAATAAACAACGGAAAACTTCAAATTAGAGATGGAGTTGGCCATGCACGATGAGAGAAATGCACGACCAACAGATCCAAGCCCCGACAAAACATCAAGGTGAATCGAAGCCGGCCAACGCCGATGAAGATGATAGCGATTCGGATCGAGGAAGCACCGAAGATGATAACCCCCGAACCACGCCGACGCTGCTCGTGAGAGCGAGAAGATCAAAGACTTGGAGAGCAAAATCAACTCATTGATTTCCGCCAAGAAGTAAAGAAGACGGTATTCCTTGCCCATACCCGAGGGAGTGGGAATCAATCCCGCACTGGCCAAAGTTTAACTTAATAAACTTCACACCATTTGACGGAAGGGTTCCCCGACGCAGACTTGATTTATTTCAAGTCACACCTCGGAGTTATTTCGCAACGAACCCTCGATGGTTCGGTCATTCGCCGGCACCCTTCGTGGGCTGCTTCGAATGGTACCGCCGCCTCAAGCCGGAGCATTCATACCGGGACGACATGGAGTCTAGCTTCCTTACCAATTTCTTTGATGACGATACCGAGGTATCGACGGACGCTGTTCGACGAGAAGCGTAAAGACGGAGAAACCGTGGACATCTTTGTTAAACGATTCTAACAAGGCAATGAACCGCCGATCCAATAACAGGAGTTCATCCTCCAAACCCGCCACAAAGAACTTATCAATAGATGTGCTTGAAGCAATGGGTAGCCTCTTCTTCAAGAAAAAGCCGGGCGTAAGGGAAAGGCATGTCATGCTACTCCGCAATTCGAGGGAGACGATGAACGTGGTAACATTCCACCGTCCGGCGGGGAACTCGATGCCCACGCCACCGTGAGTGGACACGAAGTACAAATACAAGTATCCCAAGTCCCCGACCTAATGCCAAGACGCCTCGAGTGGGGTACCAACAAATCCCTCACCGCACGCAGAAAGCGCAACAGCCAGTAGTCGCCAAAGAAGCTACAAAGAAAGCGTACCGCATGAAGTTCAACTCCGGCAGCCTCGATTCGCCGCCTGATTGAAGAGATAAACCGAACTTCGAACTCTCCATACCGCTTTGATGTAATAGCACAATTGGCCAATATCCCCGCAAGGATCACTCTCTATGAGTCAAGGCTTATCAAAAGAGACGAGAGAAGCTCTTCAAGAAGCCCTCACGATTCGTAAGTCTTCCTCACCCGTGATTAGGCCGAGTCCGTAAGAGTCGGCCCAACAATGCAACCTTGCGACTAAGCACTTCCCCGCATCACCTTTACAAAGGAGGATATGCGACGAGGAATTCCAAGCACGATAGGCCGCTATACTTCACCGTATATTGGCTCTAGTGAAGTTAACCGATCCAAGTCGATCCGGTTCCACAGGAGCATCATGCCCCCGCTACCATGTATCACCTTGAATCCCTCGCCAAGAAGTCAAGGCCAACAGCATACCAACGGGCAACCTCGGGCCACAAAACAAGGTCTTAGAGCCGAGATTCCCAAGTCCTATTCCTTTAGGGACGACGAGATTCCCGGTCTCTTCAAATATCTTGTGGAAAATAACAAGATCAAGCTCCCTCCGATTCGAATCAAGAGGAGGCGATGAACACTAATGACCCAAGATACCGTATGCACTATAGGGCGCTTCATCACCCCACTAAATCCTCGCTTCACTTTAAGGACAAAATCCGTGCTTTAATTGATGTAGGGTCATTACTATGAAGCCGCCCAAAGAAAAGAAGGTCGGAGCTAATGCGTATCCATAAGTTTCGGTCGGTGCCGCTGACATGGTTTGAACCTCGAACCGCTGGTCAAAGTTGCGTTGAAGACGGTGAATGACGACCGCACAAGCAACGCCGTAAAGGACTTGTATCGTGATACCGAATGGCTAAGTCTTGTGGGTCCACCCGCACTTACCGGAAGACGAGCAATGGGTAGCCTCTTCTTCAAGAAAAAGCCGGGCGTAAGGGAAAGGCATGTCATGCTACTCCGCAATTCCGAGGGAGACGATGAACAGGTGGTAACATTCCAGCTGTCCGAAGGGGAACCTGATGCCCACGCCACCAGGAGTGGACACGAGTACAAATACAAGTATCCGGAAGTCCCCGACCCTAATGCCAAGACGCCTCGAGCCGGGGTACCAACAAATCCCTCACCGCACGCAGAAAGCGCAACAGCCAGTAGTCGCCAAAGAAGCTACAAAGAAAGCGTACCGCATGAAGTTCAACTCCGGCAGCCTCGATTCACGCCCGATTGGAAGAGATAAACCGAACTTCGAACTCTCCATACCGCTTTGATGTAATAGCACAATTGGCCAATATCCCCGCAAGGATCACTTCTATGAGTCAAGGCTTATCAAAAGAGACGAGAAGCTCTTCAAGAAGCCCTCGCTGATTCAGAAGTCTTCCTCACCCAGATTAGGCCGAGTCCAGAAGAGTCGGCCCAACAATGCAACCTTGCGACTAAGCACTTCCCCTGCATCACCTTTACAAAGGAGGATATGCAGACGAGGAATTCCAAGCACGATAGGCCGCTATACTTCACCGGGTATATTGGCTCTAGTGAAGTTAACCGGATCCAAGTCGATCCGGTTCCACAGGAGCATCATGCCCCCGCTACCATGTATCACCTTGAATCCCTCGCCAAGAAGTCAAGGCCAACAGTACGAATCTACGGTTTAACACCGGTCTCTACCACTTGGTAAAATCCGATAAAGTGCCAAATGGGAGACTTAAAGTCCAAGTCACCGCTATGTGATTGACGCAGACTTCCTATAACTTATTGTTGGGTCGGCCTTGGATCCACAATAACGTTATAGTCCCGCCTACTCTTCATCGTCTCAAATATGTAGACACTAATAATGAGGTCAAGACGGTGGTCGCGACAAACAACCGCTTAAGGGATGGAGAATTATTTCATCGATTCTCTCCTCTACGGTAATGAGTCCAAATCAATCATCGCCCAAGGTACGGACAGCGTGAAGAAGCCGACACCAAACCGGCTTGGTTATAGTGGAGGTTTTGTTTTAAATGACATTGTACCCCTTGTAATCAATCTTGACGATGAAGAATCGCCGATGAACATTGTAATTGGCAAATTGCCGATGAATCAATAAATGACGATTTAGAGTATCCTTTATCTTTGAATGATGTGATAACAGATTATACAATGATCCGAGTTGCACCTCGCCAACTCGATCATCTTGCTTCACACAAAAGCAGCTCCGGATTCCTTTGGGACAACACTTGTCATCCCACGAAGATCAAGTAGTGAAAAGACTTGGTTTACTAAAAGGAGATGCGCCCAACGCCAATCGCTTTGAAGAAGGTGAAGATGACAATGGGCCTATCCTCCATACATTCAGATATAGTCCGTAAACACCGGGTATCATGAAAAGATGGGGTATGACTTGACACGAGGGAAGGTCTATGTTTCTGACGAGGCCCTCGAACCCTCCTAAAGCGCATATGTCCCAAGAGGAAAGCCGATAATTACTATGCATTTAGAAGGGGATTGGGATACTAATCCTCCTCGAAGATGAATGCTCGTGGTCGATTGATAATAATCCACCCTGAGGGAGACTGACATTCGCCCGACTCTTCGCTTGGGATTCGACACCACCTCTGAGAAGCTTTCAAGGCTTTGATGTCTAATATGGCCACGATCGATCCCGCTACTATTGAGGGTGATGAAGATATGCCAACATGGGAAGACCCATGGATCCATCAACTCGAGAGCAGCTTTGGGGATAGGTTCAACAAAGAGAACCCCCACTAAGGATGAGGTAGTCCAGTTAATATGGGTGATGAAGAGCATCCCAAACTCATAAACATCGCAATACTCTCCTTCGAAGAAAAGGAAGAGTTGATTGCCCTAATCGGAGTATATCGATGTATTCACCGAGTTACGAGGACATGCCAGACTCGACCCTAATGTGGCAACACATCGCCTCAACATCAAGGCGGATGTCAAACCCGCCAAGCAACAAAGAAGACGGTTTCGGCCCACAAATATTGGAGGCAATTGTTGAAGGTGAAGATGACAATGGGCCTATCCTCCACACATTCAGATATAGTCCGTAAACACCGGGTATCATGAAAAGATGGGGTATGACTTGACACGAGGGAAGGTCTATGTTTCGACGAGGCCCTCGAACCCTCCTAAAGCCGCATATGTCCCAAGAGGAAAGCCGATAATTACTATGCATTTAGAAGGGGATTGGGATACTAATCCTCCTCGAAGATGAATGCTCGTGGTCGATTGATAATAATCCACCCTGAGGGAGACTGACATTCGCCCGACTCTTCACTGGGATTCGACACCACCTCTGAGAAGCTTTCAAGGCTTTGATGTCTAATATGGCCACGATCGATCCCGCTACTATTGAGGGTGATGAAGATATGCCAACATGGGAAGACCCATGGATCCATCAACTCGAGAGCAGCTTTGGGGATAGGTTCGAACAAAGAGAACCCCCACTAAGGATGAGGTAGTCCAAAGTTAATATGGGTGATGAAGAGCATCCCAAACTCATAAACATCGCAATACTCTCCTTCGAAGAAAAGGAAGAGTTGATTGCCCTAATCGGAGTATATCGATGTATTCACCGAGTTACGAGGACATGCCAGACTCGACCCTAATGTGGCAACACATCGCCAACATCAAGGCGATGTCAAACCCGCCAAGCAACAAAGAAGACGGTTTCGCCCACAAATATTGGAGGCAATTGTTGACGGCGAAGAAACTCATAGAATCGGATTCGCCGAGGAAATTCAACATCCGGATTGGGTGGCTAATATAGTCCCTGGCCATGAAGAAGAATGGTTCGATTAGGACTGTGGTCGACTACGAGACCTAAACGCCGCTGCCCAAAGGATGATTTCCTCCGCCAATCACCGACGCCATAGTTGACAATACATGTGGATTCGAGGATGTCCTTATGGATGGCTTTTCGGTATAATCGATCAAGATGTACCCCGATGACGCCAAACACACAGCCGCTCGTAACTTCATCGGCATATATTGCTACACGGCCATGCCGCTCGCCTCAAAATGCCTACAAGAACATACCGTGAGAGCAATGACGGAAATTTTCCAGACCATCTCCGAAAACGGTCGAATGCTACGCCGACGATTTGGTCGTGAAAAGCCGCGGACAAAGGAGATCACATCAAAGATCTTAGAACGGTATTCAACTCATGCGAACTCATCGCCTAAAGATGAATCCCGCCAAGTTCCTTGGCTTCGCTGCCACCAACAAAGGAATCCACGCCGATCCCGACAAAGTGAAGGCGATTCAAGAGTTGCAACCTCCGAAATCTGAGAGAACTCGGGGTTACAAGGACGACATGACATCCGACGGCTTATATCGAACCTATCCGAAGTGCCAACCGCTCTCTAAGTTGAACAAGAAGGGCGGTCATATATTTGGGACGACGCCGTAAGGCATTCAAGAGATCAAGTCGATCTCGCTAAACCTCCCGTTTTGTTGCACCGCTGTCGGAAAACCATTTTGATCTACGCCAAGGCAACGGATCACTCGTTAAGCGCTTTACTCGCGAAGACGACGACGGCGGTCACTTAACAAGCAAAGTATTACCCGAGTCAACATTAGTCGGCGCCGAAGTCTCGATATCCAATGGTCGAAGCAAGGTTTTGCATTAGTGTTCGCGATTCGTAAAATGCGGCACTATTTAGTCGGACAGACGATTTATGTTATTCTAACGAACTGATCCGGATATTTATGACCCACCGCCTCGATGAGTTGGCGCTAGCTTAAATGGGCCTTGCTCTTGTCCCAATATGACTTGTATTTCAAACAACGTAAGTCACCAAAGGACAAGCTATTTGTGATCTCTTGGTCGCCACCGACAACGGATGCGCTTGAGCTATATGATGATCTTCCGGATGAAGTTCGTGAAGTCAACACTACGCCGCACCAACAAATATGGCGATTGTATTTTGATGGAGCTTCTGCCACCAATGTGGCGAAAATTCCTGATGTTCTAAAATCTCCACTGAGTCTGAGTTGTCTTGATTTCCGGAATCATGTCATGCCCCGTGCTTATTCACTCACCAACCTCGCTCCAATAACGAGTCAATACAACGCGCTACTTATCGGACTTAGCTTCGCCAAGGAGCCGGGGTCAATATCTCAAGCATACGGCGATTCGCAATTGATAGTTAAGGTGTTCGTGGTGACTACGGTCGAACTGATCTAATCCCCTACCATCAGATAGCTGTTGAAATAGCAGACTCATTCGAAGAGTTTTTCATCGAATATATCCCGCTCCTCCAAAACGCTTACGCGGATGCGCTGGCGGCATTAGCTGTGTCGTTAGCACAACCTTCCGAGACCGAGCAACTAGTCACGGTCAGGACTCACCAACTCTTCGTACCATTATACGATGAGGCACAAGAAGATAAGGGGGTAGTTACCAAAGAAGTGTATACAACCCAAACCAAGTTGGAGCCCCGAGATTGGCGCTTTCCTATCATCGACTACGTCTTACATGGTATTCTACCGTAAGACGAAGGAGAGAGAGTCAACCGCTAAGAGCTCCAAGATTCTTTTACGACACGTAGACCCGTGACGCTATATCGCCGGGTACGATGGTCTTTACTCCGATGCCTTCAAACAAGGAGGCGTAAGAGGTCCTTCGAAGCACACGAGGGTGAATGTGGTGCACACCACCGGTCCCAAACTCTACGATCGAATCGAGAATGGGCTACTTTGGCCAACAATGGTTAATGACGCAATGAGCACGCCGAAATGCCACGCTGTCAAATTCACGCTAATTATATGCATCACCGCCAGAGCAATCGTGATCCTTCGCCACATCCCGCCATTCGAGACATGGGGAATGGACATTGTAGGTCCCATTTTTCCTCCGTCACAAAGGCGATCGGTTTATTCTAGCGATCACCGACTACTTCTCCAAGTGGGTCAAGCAATCCCGCTAAAAGAAGTAAAGGCGAAGTACCGCCATCAAGTTTATCAAACACCATGTCATCTATCGACATGGTGTCCCAAGACGGATCGCGCATGACAACGGTCCCCAGCTCATCGCCAATTCCTTCATCGTTTTATGAAATTCAAGATACAAGACGCCTCGCCGATGTTCTATAATCCACCGCAAATGGATTAGCCGAGGCATTCAACAAGACGATTATCAAAATTCACAAAGCTTGTGAAAAGTAACAAGCTTAGACCGATGATAAACTCGAGAAGCACTCGGGCGATCGCGACAACCAGACGCGACGCCAATCGAGCCACCCCGCACTGGCTCACGGTGTGAAGCGCTTCTCCCATTGGAAATTCAGATCCCGCCACTTCGCGACGCCTTTCAACAGATGACGACCAAGAACAACATCAAAACGCCTCAAGAGCTTGAGATGTTAGATGAGAAGCTCGAGGCTCAACAATGCATTGAGTTCTACCAAGCTAGGATGTCAAGGCTTTCAACAAGAAAGTTCGACAGAGAACCTTTAGAGAAGGAGATTTGGTCCTCGCCGCCGACGACCGATAATCCTCACTTCCAAAAAGAAAGGTAAATTCGAACCTAAATGGGAGGGCCCGTTTGTAATAGAAACGGTTTACTCCAATGGTGCATATCGCCTAATTACCCAAAATGGCGACCGGCAATTAATGCCGATAAATGGGAAGTTCCTGAAGAAATACTACCCATAGTATCTTCGGGATAACCCGTTTCGACGGGAAGTTCCTCGTGGGATGTTTCACCCACTTTTCGCGAGGATAACCCTAGATTTATCCTCCATCACAATTTCCCCCACCGATCAAATTCCTTGACGGTGGGTCTACAAATTTTCTGGTACATTACCAAAATCCCCTCTTGATTCCTTCTATGAACAAGAGGCCCACTCAAAATTCCTTTCACGCTGGAGAGAGAATATAAAATCCTTCCTCTCCAAGCGTAAAATCCTTTTCGTGTCAAACGGAAGGGTTCCATCTTCATCTTAGGTAGCGCCGATCAAGGTATGCGCCGATTTTCGCACTGTGTTGTCCGATCAAGGTCACTCGAAGTCTTTTCGGTTCTCGAGTGGAGATCCCACTCTTAGTTCCATCTTCATCTTAGGTAGCCGACCGAAGGTATGCGCCGATTTTCGCATGTGTTGTCCGATCAAGGTCACCGAAGTCTTTTCGCTTCTGAGTGGAGATCCCACTCTTAGTTCCATCTTCATCTTAGGTAGCGCCGATCAAGGTATGCGCCGATTTTCGCACTGTGTTGTCCGATCAAGGTCACCGAAGTCTTTTCGTTCTCGGAGTGGAGATCCCACTTAGTTCCATCTTCATCTTAGGTAGCCGACCGAAGGTATGCGCCGGATTTTCGCACTGTGTTGTCCGGATCAAGGTCACCGAAGTCTTTTCGTTCTCGGAGTGGAGATCCCACTCTTAGTTCCATCTTCATCTTAGGTAGCCGATTGAAGGTATGCGCCGATTTTCGCACTGTGTTGTCCGGATCAAGGTCACTCGAAGTCTTTTCGGTTCTCGGAGTGGAGATCCCACTCTTAGTTCCATCTTCATCTTAGGTAGCCGATCAAGGTATGCCGGATTTTCGCACTGTGTTGTCCGATCAAGGTCACCGAAGTCTTTTCGCTTCTGAGTGGAGATCCCACTCTTAGTTCCATCTTCATCTTAGGTAGCCGACCGAAGGTATGCGCCGATTTTCGCATCGTGTTGTCCGATCAAGGTCACCGAAGTCTTTTCGGCTTCTGAGTGGAGATCCCACTCTTAGTTCCATCTTCATCTTAGGTAGCGCCGATCAAGGTATGCGCCGATTTTCGCACTGTGTTGTCCGATCAAGGTCACCGAAGTCTTTTCGGCTTCTGAGTGGAGATCCCACTCTTAGTTCCATCTTCATCTTAGGTAGCCGACCGAAGGTATGCGCCGATTTTCGCACTGTGTTGTCCGGATCAAGGTCGCCTCGAAGTCTTTTCGCTTCTGAGTGGAGATCCCACTCTTAGTTCCATCTTTCATCCTAGGTAGCCGACCGAAGGTATGCGCCGGATTTTCGCATCAGTTGTCCGATCAAGGTCACCTCGAAGTCTTTTCGGTTCTCTGAGTGGAGATCCCACTCTTAGTTCCCCTCTTATCTTAGGTAGCTACCGACCGAAGGTATGCGCCGGATTTTCGCATCAGTTGTCCGATCAAGGTCACCTCGAAGTCTTTTCCGATTGAAGAAGACACCAAGATTCATCTTGGGGCATTTTATCCCTAAGCCTAAGAAGGATAAAGCCAACGCCACACGCTGCTGTCGGGTTTAGTCTTTCTCCATTGAAGAAGACACCGAGTTCGACTGGGCATTTTATCCCAAGCCTAAGAAGGATAAAGCCAACGCCACACGCTGCTGTCGGGTTTAGTCTTTCTCCGATTGAAGAAGACACCAAGAGTCATCTTGGGGCATTTTATCCCGAAGCCTAAGAAGGATAAAGCCAACGCCTCACACGCTGCTGTCGTAGTCAATTCCCGTGACAAAAGACAAAGCCTACGATTCAACATCGTAGCATTAAGTCTAAGAGAGTTTCATTCTTTAGCACAACGCTGTGTGTAGAACGGATTTAGATAATCTACATGCTAGCCCAACTCAAACGGTAGTTGGTAAAGGCTCATCAAACCCGCTGAAGGTCGGGTTGGCTAATAACCCTAAAGTCAACGCCACACGCTGCTGTCGGGTTTAGTCTTTTTCCGATTGAAGAAGACACCAGAGTTCGACTCGGGCATTTTATCCCAAGCCTAAGGAGGGACGAAGCCCACGGTAACACGCTGTCGGGTGGTCTCTTGCCCGTAAAAGAGTAATGGCCTATGTATTCAATATCATAGCAACAAGTCTAGAAGAGTTTCATTCTTTAGCATAACGCCACGCGCGGAACGGATCCGTGATAATCCGCGACGCCAGCCCAACTCAAACGGTGGTTGGTAAAGGCTAATCAAACCCGCTGAAGGTCGGGGTTGGCTAATAACCCTAAAGTCAACGCCACACGCTGCTGTCGGGTTTAGTCTTTTTCCGATTGAAGAAGACACCAAGAGTCATCTTGGGGCATTTTATCCCAAGCCTAAGAAGGATAAAGCCAACGCCACACGCTGCTGTCGGGTTTAGTCTTTTTCCGATTGAAGAAGACACCAAGAGTCATCTTGGGGCATTTTATCCCGGCCTAAGAAGGATAAAGCCAACGCCACACGCTGCTGTCGGGTTTAGTCTTTTTCCGATTGAAGAAGACACCGTGAGTTCGACTCGGGCATTTTATCCCGGCCTAAGAAGGATAAAGCCAACGCCACACGCTGCTGTCGGGTTTAGTCTTTTTCCGATTGAAGAAGACACCGTGAGTTCGACTCGGGCATTTTATCCCAAGCCTAAGAAGGATAAAGCCAACGCCACACGCTGCTGTCGGGTGGTCTCTTGCCCGTAAAAGAGTAATGGCCTATGTATTCAATATCATAGCAACAAGTCTAGAAGAGTTTCATTCTTTAGCACAACGCTGTGTGTAGAACGGATTTAGATAATCTACATGCTAGCCCAACTCAAACGGTAGTTGGTAAAGGCTAATCAAACCCGCTGATGGTCGAGGGTTTGCCAAAATCCTATAAGTATTATGGTTAATTATTTCGAGGAAGTAAAAGAATCATAATAAACAATGAAAGGAATGGATCTTATTCATTTGAAGCAAATATAAAAGGAGCTACAACCGCTTAAATATCAAGTCTATGACAAAGGATTTGTTGTTCGAGCCGAGACACTTCACCATTGTAAGCCCGGTCGAAGTTCTTCCCGCAACTCGCTCAAGGACTCCTCATCGGTGTTCGTCTTCATGGTTGCCTCCTCGAGCCGCCCTCCGTGATGGGCGAGATCATCAACAATGGCTCGAGCTACCGGTAACCCATATCCCGTATCAAAGCCATCCGGGTCAAGCAAAGGTCCGAATCGATGAAGAGAAAGCCCGCCATGAAGGACCTTTTCGATCACAAGGTTCACCAAAGAAAAGAATGAGCGATTTCCAAACAGATAATAAGATGGGATGGATCTTCATCCAAAGATCAACGCCTCGCCAGTCATGGAGTCGAGATGTAGGCTCGCACGTAAGAAAAGAGGACTTTAGAATTTTCAAAGAAGAAATGGGCTTAAAGCTTATTTGGCTAAAAGACCCTCACCCGCCTCCTTCTGTAGCTTCAGAGGCTAGCGAAGTCTACCGAGGCGATCTATCGCCGATGTCGCCAACCGCACCGAGCCCTCAATGTGCTCATCTATCTCAACGGTCGCCGTGGTAGCCGATTCTCGAGAAAGCGACGAAAGAGGGGTACCTACCACGCATCTAATGGAATGTCTCAGCCTTCTTTAATTATAGTGGTATTGGCCAAACGGCCGGTCCTATAATTAAGAGAAAATTCATACCTTCTTCGTGGATAGTAGCTTCTGCAAATCCTCACCAAGGGTATCTCCATCTTGTGACCAAGTGCGAACAAGTCATCCATGGAGGTACTACCGTATAAACCAGCTGCCACGAGATCTTCCATTGAGAAGTCTGAAAAAGAAGGCATTAGGAAAGTGAATGCAATTAAGACGAACAATAGGTAGAGTTACTTACCTCCTACGGTGTGATTAGTCGCCTAGTCTCTCGCTTGTGCATTTGTCTCCTCGCGATCTCTAAAAGAACAAAAACAAAGAGGTAGCTTAGTGGGGTACAAATCCCGAAGTCATTCCATTCTCGCATTTGCCACCCAGAAGAGGAATTATCGATGTTAGATGTACCTGGGTCCGCCGGATCAGGTCCTACATCGGCCTCTTCCGCCATAGCTCCATACATTTGTTGAGTAAAACTGGGCTCAGCATGAGCAGAACTGGGCTCAGCAGAATTGTGGTGATCAAAATCAAAGCCAGGATCATAATCCCTATAACCCCCGCATGCTAACGAGAAATGTCACTTCAAAAGTCAAAATTTCAAATTTTGTCACGGTGAATTATTACCTCCGCCACCGACCGGATCATTACCGGCCAAGTCTATATCAAGGACCGAGGATTCACGCGATTCTTATGGGCTAACCTCTTTCGTTTAACCCCTTGAGAGGGTTGAAATTCTTCTTCTTCAACAGTTTTTCCTGAAAATTCGGTTGAATGAGAAATCCAATAGAGAGGATAAGAAAACGAAGGGGAAAAAGAGAGAGTACCGAGGTTCGCAGCACGCGCTTGGTCCTCTTCTAAAGTCCCAAAGACTGAGTCGTGGAATTCCCTCACCAATCGGTGGATGAGATTGCCTACGCTTCCTCCTCAACTTGACCTAAGATCTTGAGTGTTCGAGCCGGCCAAGAACGATGCTTCGCTACCAGATTCGAGATGGCCTCACAGGACTGACTCATTAGCTACTAATAGCCAACTACAATAGAGGAATGTCGACTCCACCGACGGTCCGAGCTCTGAGATCAACCTAGCACCGTACACCCCATGACGCCCATAACCATGCTCAAGGCCATCCACAAGTCCACCTCGAAGTTCGAGTCGCCGGTTCGGGTTCCCAACATAAAGTTGGTCGTGAACCGAACCGGCGAAAGCAAAACGACAGGGAAAATAAGGCTCAAGGAAGCATTCCTCATTTACTCGAAGGTGAGATACCCCGCCCGATATTCACTAGCCAATTGAAATAGCCAATGTTAAGTGAAGTTCGCCAGGTCTTCGCACCTCCTCGCCGACCAAGGACTCACCATATTGACCGTGAGAATCGAGGAAAACATCCGAAAAGATCCACCCTTTGTGAATCAGACTGCTTCTTGATCTCGCAAAACCACGCCTTCCATCCGCAATCCTCTACCAACCGTGAAGAAAGGAGTAGACGAACTGTGGAACCCGTGCCGACATCATGTCGGACGATGAAGGACCAACCGTGTCATCAAATAGGTATATGGGAGCTCTACTCGACGGAAGGGATGCGTGATGATGGCTCGCCCTTTCTCGGGTAAACGCCAACTATATGCCGCAATCCACGGTGAATACCGCCACCATCACCGAAGGAGAGAGAGTTCCTTCTGTGGGCGAAGTTGAACTGCAGGATAAAGGACCTCCAAAGGTAAAGCATCATCGATTGATATGGAACCACACACTTCTTGAGCCGATTGCAAGATAGCCCGCTAGAAGAGTTGCCTACCGATAGGCTTCACCGCGATGCCACGTAAAGGTCGCGAACTTGGTCCCCGGCGAAAGCCTTCTTTGGCGAGCCGAAAGTGTATACGAAGTTAGCCTCGACTTCTTGATCAGTTCATTAACCTTCGGCGGGTGAGCGTGATAGTTCACATATTTCCTCGCCGCATTTGTCCTCCAAATGCCGGAACAAGTAATTGGCGAATCGCCTGCACTCACCGCGATTTCTTAGCTAAGGTTCGATTGGGCCGAGCTATATGGTAATGACAAGTGAGATCCCATAAAGTCTTATAACGACGGGCGTATGCTCCTTCACCGCTCAGCCTCGATTGAGGGAAAGTACTCGATATAGCATCTTCCCCATGGGTAGACCTGAAATACGGTACATCTCATGCAAAGCCAACCCCAACTCGCCATGTTTGGTGAAAACGATTCGAAGTCCGGATTATAAAGCTCTAATAAGGTAAAGAAATGGTTGACACCGATTGGAAGGCCATACATAGTGGCACTAATCGCCAATACGCACCGCAAGCACGGTTCTCCATCCCATCTACCGAGGACGAAGCGTCAGCGACCCCACCAAGCTTACTTGACGAAAGTGTACCCACCGAAGAATCTATGATCGACGACGCATCTCGCCCAATTTAGCAAGGCGATTCTTCAAAGTCGAGGCAGAACGAAAAGCTCATCACGGGCGGTGTGTCCACTCTACAACCCTGTGGTGAAGGCCGATGACGCTGATTCCTCGCTCAACCCGAACCGGCCGGGTAATAAACCCACAATGAATATGATCATGCTCGGTCAAACGCCATGACATACGGCGGTCACAAAGATGGTGTCTAAGGTCGGTCAACGAGCCGACGAGGTATCCGGGAATATACAAAGGGCCTCCGCCGTTTTGTTCAACCACCTCTCACTCTCGATAAGAGTCAGATCCGATCCTTAACCGAAGCCAATAGATAACTGCCTTTCGCAGGTTCGTGAGTCAAGGCCCCTACGAAGCGCGATCGGTGACCAATCGTCGGAGAACGCTGAACTCCTCAAACACGTACCGATCGCTCCGCCGATGTCCCAGCGCAAATCGAGGCGCAGATAGAAATCGCGGATCATCACACATGGAATAATAGTCACTATGACGCCCATCGACCGCGAGGGCCGAAAAGCTCCCGAGGAATAATCAACTCAAATCGTAAAATACTCGCTAATAAATGGCGCTGAATTCATCTTACATAGATTGAGTCACGACCTTATAATCGGTATGACGATTTCATCCAGATAAACACCCGAGAACGATAAATATAACCGCATGATCCAAGCGCAATATATTCCGCTCTACGTATGCAGAGTACGGTGTGAAATCGCCCCGCTAAAAACATCGAGACGGTGATTTTGAAGCCTCAATCCTCACGAAGGAGAATCTCGCTCTTCCCAATCGCCACAAAGGAGAACGGCGGGTCATAACGAACGGCACAATCTGAAGCGCCGATCCCCACAAAGGAGGATTTCGCTCTTCCCAATCGCCTCACAAAGGAGGACGGCGGGATACAACGATATATGTGTGAGAATATGATGACGACGCCGGGCGCACCACCGAAGAAGGAGGCGGCATTCACGCTGACGCGGCGAAGTCGAGCGACTCTGAGCGCTGCGGATCTTCCCGTAGACATCGGAAGCCGCAAAAATACGACGAAAAGTCAAATACACGATCGAAAATCAGAAATAAAGTGTCAATAAAGACGACCCCATCGCCGCCACACGACTAAGCCACGTAACTGCCGACAGAACCAACGCCGCTACGGACGCCGGAGCTCACGCCTGGCACCCAGCCGCCAGCGCCGGTATTCCCCGAAGGCCTGGCGCATCAGCCGCCGTAAGGCTGGCGGGCGCTGGCGCTGGCGCTGGCGCTGGCGCTGGCGCTGGCGCTGGCGCTGGCGCTGGCGCTGGCGCTGGCGCTGGCGCTGGCGCTGGCGCTGGCGCTGGCGCTGGTGCCACACCGGGCCGTCATCCGGGCCGGGCCAGCCGTTCCGCCGACGGCTCGGTCCCGGTCCGCCACCGCACGCACAAAAAAAAGAGAAGAAAAGAAGAAAAGAATTTACAAAACCCTCAGATGCATACCTTGTTGATCGAAGATGAAAAGACGGCGAAGCAAGATGAAAACAAGAGCAAACCACGAGAAGGGGCCGCCTAGGTCATCAAGGAGGAGGAGTATGGGTATTTATAACAATCCCATATGAACCCAATCCTCTTTGAACAAGGACTCTTATTTGGCAAGAAGTAGGAATTCTAATTGGGGCCCAAATCAATTCCAATTAGGACTCTAATCAGCCCCTAATTAGGAGTCCTAATTAGAACCCTAATTGGATGCCAAAATAATGCCAAATCAGTCCGTTGATTGACCCCTACTCCAACTAGGATTACGAGTATAAACTGTTTCCTAATTTATCGAGAAGTTCCCGGAAGAATATTTTCACAAAAAATATTCTTAGGGATAACTCGATCGGGCGGATTGCATCGACGATCAACGCTGCCGCCTAATCCTACTCCAACTAGGATTACGAGTATAAACTGCTTCCTAATTTATCGAGAGTTCTAAGAATATTTTCACAAAAATATTCTTAGGGATAACTCGATCGTATGATTGCATCGACGATCAACGCTCGCCTAATCCTACTCCAACTAGGATTACGAGTATAAACCGTTTCCTAATTTATCGAAGTTCTAAGAATATTTTCACAAAAATATTCTTAGGATAACTCGATCGGCGGATTGCATCGACGCCGATCAACGCTGCCGCCTAATCCTACCCAACTAGGATTACGAGTATAAACTATTTCCAAAATTTCAACGAGGAGTTCCCGGAGAATAAATCCATATTCTTAAGGATAACTCTAAGAACCCTTAATGTCCTCCCACCATAATCTCCAAGAGAGGGATAACTGATGAAGAGTGAAAGTCATGTTGACATCGGATAATCATATCCTCCCGCCGTAGTTAAACCAACAACACACGCCATGATGGAGGAATTAGCCGAGTGATGGTTATGAAGTTCCATGTATTCGACACGTACCAACGCTGCCAACAAGGAGTTCACGACATACGGAGAAGTCCAAAATCTGATGGTTAGTCAAACAACCACCAACCGACACGAAGTTACAAACAAAACTCACCCACCGCCTTCGAAGTCAAGATAACAAGCGGTCGACAATAAATGCAAAGACCGCGGATCTTATCGTGAATCCTACAAAGAACCGATGATCCAAAGAATCAAGATTTGAAGCTATCTTTGGGACCCTCACCGATCAAGGTCGAATCATCATGTCCAAAGCATCCTGCACTCATCAAGAATCGAGACCGAGACGCTTTGGAGGGGTATCAGAGGCATAAAAATTGCTTATCGCATCTCGAACGAAACTCGCGGACGATGGGTTGACAACCGACCATCCATTCGACAAACCGACGCCGCGAAAATGCATCACGCCGCAAAACGCCAGAGCGAAGTCGACGAGCACATGAAGTGAGTCGGCAAGACGCACGAGCCAATGAAACGACGCGTCGAAGTTGATTAAACTCAAACGCCGATGAGACGGAATCAACCGCATTTAGTCCGCCGATGCAAACGAGCCGCCCGAGCTCAAAGTTGATCGGACACCTAACTCAAACCCAATGGCGACATCACCGAGCAAAACTAAGCCCTAAGACCAAAGAGTCGACGGAAATTAACGAAGAATCGACGGAGAAACGGCTAAACAAATGAAAAGCGACGCTGAGGCACACCTCTACCAAATGGCCAAGGTGGCTCGCCACCATGGCCGAGCCACCTCGCCAACTTGGCCGAGGTGCTCGGCCAAGTGGCCGAGGTGGCTCGCCAAGTGGTCGAGGAGGCTCTACCACTTTGGCCGAGCCACCTCGCCAACTTGGCCGAGGTGCCTCTACCAAGTGGCCGAGGTGGCTCGCCACCATGGCCGAGCCACCTCGCCAACTTGGCCGAGGTGCCTCTACCAAGTGGCCGAGCCACTTGGTCACAAGACATCCCCTTGTATAAATAGGGGGTCTTGAAGGTGGGGAGGTCTTGGATTTGGGGATTTCAAGGCTCCTGAGGCTTGGATTTTGGTGATTTGGAAGAGCTCTGACTTCAAGAATTCTTGCAGATCTACGAGTAATCGGCGACGGTTCCGAGCACCGGCGAGCTCAAGTCCACCGACGCCGATCTATAAGCAAAGGTAACCGAATTCGGTCGAACTACAGATACCCTCTAGATTAAGCTTCGCCTTAATCTCGTGGATAGCGCCGGATTTCTCCTAGTAGATCTCACCCGCCAGCGATCCTCTCCTTCGTGAGTGTGATCCTCAGCGCTTCGCTTCTTCGCGGAAACGAGCCCCTTTACATCTGTAGTTCCGTAACCCTGCCCTACCGATCGAATTGCGCTGTGGTCCACGGACACAAAAGTCCCCAAGACAGCAAAGAACTCCACGCAATGAGGACCTCGACATAACAGATCCTCGTGTTTGTTTAGGAAGAAGTCGCAATCTTTTTGATTTTCATTGTACTTTAAAATAAAAGGCAATTTCTTTTGAATTTTGTTGTAGGCAAAAGAAGTCAGAACAAATTCAAATCAATGACAATCATCCCGACTTTTACCGCGAACAATCCCACATCCTACAATCACAAGTTTTAGTTAAAATATTCACTGCTATGTAGCCCCAATCCCCTTTGTCGGATATTTTCTCTTACTTTCCTATCCAACTCTTCCAACCTAGTCAAATTTTAGGACACACTCTACCATTCCAATCAGTAGCCTTCAATAATCTTGGTTACAAATCTATTTTGCATTAATCTTCTTGTTATCTCCAACATAGTGATGATAGGTCGCTCTCTAGCTTCTAAAATAAACTTGTTGAAAGCTTCACATATATTATTGCACAATAGATCACACTTAATGTCGAACTAAAGTGTGCTCTACTCCATGAGCTCTTATCCAAATTTTGTCCAAATACTCAAATGCATCTTCATTTATCTTCTTAATTGCATCCATTACCTTCAAATGATCATTCAAAGTGTAAGCCTTTGTCGCATTCCATACTAGCTTCTTGTACTTTCTTTGAATCTCTCCCCGAAATTGACATATAAATGCCTAATACGAACTGTGTTGTGCACCAGAACCAATTTCTTGAATGTTTCCATGAGCCCCTACATATAATGCACAAGCACCAAACAAATTAAATATTAGCATGAAAATAATATAATTTTAAAAATCAAATGCAAATTGTAGGGTCTCCAAAACCGTGACCAAGTCTCTTCACATTTATTTTGCACCACACCATCTCGCTATGGGAAATATTTAGCTATTAGGGTCTCTACTAATTACGTAAAGAAGCATCCCTCCAACTGGGCTATTTAAGAAACATCCATCCAACCATATCACCGGTCTATAACCATACTTAGAGCCTTGGATTTGAGCCTCAAATGCAAGAAAAATTTCAAAGAAGTTGTTAGGTTTATCCGTTGAGTTCTTGTGGTCTTCACCCTAATAATCGGCCAAATGGCCAGGTGGCTCGGCCACTGGCGAACCACCTCGACCAGCAGCCGAGGTGCCTCGAGCAGTGGCCAGGAGGCTCGACTGGCCAGGAGCCTCGACAACAGCGAACTTCGATGGCGAATGCCTCGCAAGTGGCCGGGGTGGCTCGACCACTGGCCGAGCCACCCCGCCAACTCGGTTCTGGCCAAGTGGCCGAGCCACTTGGTCACAAGACATCCCCTTTTGTATAAATAGGGGGTCTTGAAGGTGGGGAGGTCTTGGATTTGGGGATTTCAAGGCTTCCTGAGGCTTGGATTTTGGTGATTTGGAAGAGCTCGGACTTCGAAGAATTCTTGCGAGATCTCACAGTGTCGGTATGATTCCAGAGCACGGCGACTCAAATCGATCGGCGTCGGATCTATAAGCAAAGGTAACCAATTGGTCGAACTACAGATACCCTCTAGATTAAGCTTCGCCTTAATCTCGTGGATAGCGCCGGATTTCTCCTAGTAGATCTCACCCGCCAGCGATCCTCTCCTTCGTGAGTGTGATCCCTCAGCGCTTCGCTTCTTCGTGGAACGAGCCCTTTACATCTGTAGTTCCGTAACCCGGCCCTACTCGATCGAATTGCGCTGTGGTCCACGGACACAAAAGTCCCCAAGACAGCAAAGAACCCACGCAATGAGGACCTCGACATAACAGATCCTCGTGTTTGTTTAGGAAGAAGTCGCAATCTTTTTTGATTTTCATTGTACTTTAAAATCAAAGGCAATTTCTTTTGAATTTTGTTGTAGGCAAAAGAAGCTGTAAACAAATTCAAATCAATGACAATCATCCCGACTTTTACCGCGAACAATCCCACATCCTACAATCACAAGTTTTAGTTAAAATATTCACTGTTATGTAGCCCCAATCCCCTTTGCTGGATATTTTCTCTTACTTTCCTATCCAACTCTTCCAACCTAGCTGAAATTTTAGGACACACTCTACCATTCCAATCTGCAGCTTCAATAATCTTGGTTACAAATCTATTTTGCATTAATCTTCTTGTTATCTCCAACATAGTGATGATAGGCTGCTCTCTAGCTTCTAAAATAAACTTGTTGAAAGCTTCACATATATTATTGCACAATAGATCACACTTAATGTCAGAACTAAAGTGTGCTCTACTCCATGAGCTCTTATCCAGCTTGTCCAAATACTCAAATGCATCTTCATTTATCTTCTTAATTGCATCCATTACCTTCAAATGATCATTCAAAGTGTAAGCCTTTGCTGCATTCCATACTAGCTTCTTGTACTCCCTTTCTTTGAATCTCTCCCTGAAATTGACATATAAATGCCTAATACAGAATCTGTGTTGTGCACCAGGAACCAATTTCTTGAATGTTTCCATGAGCCCCTACATATACGTACAAGCACCAAACAAATTAAATATTAGCATGAAAATAATATAATTTTAAAAATCAAATGCAAATTGTAGGGTCTCCAAAAACCAGGACCAAGTCTCTTCACATTTATTTTGCACCACACCATCTGCTATGGGAAATATTTAGCTATTAGGGTCTCTACTAATTACAGAAAGAAGCATCCCTCCAACTGGGCTATTTAAGAAACATCCATCCAACCATATCACTGGTCTATAACCATACTTAGAGCCTTGGATTTGAGCCTCAAATGCAAGAAAAATTTCAAAGAAGTTGTTAGGTTTATCTGGTTGAGTTCTTGTGGTCTTCACCCTAATAATAGATCCATAATTTCTTCTCAATAACATGTTGGCATAATCTCATAGTAGTGTATATTGCTCCTTGTAGCATCCTTGTATGATCTGCTTTGCCCTCCTCCTTATTCTATATACTTTAAATTTCTTCATTCAATTAAAGTTTCCTCAAAATAATTTTTCCTAATGTATCAATTGTAATATTAGGATTGTCCTTGATTGTATCAAAAAACTAGTTAGCTAGAAAATTAGTGGTCGCTTGACTATTATTTTGCACTCTGTTACATTTATGTGATGGTGTTAGGGACTTAATCTGCCACTTGGTTTTGGACTGAGTTCCATGATCCATAACATCTCCAATCACAAAGTGGATTCTTACACTTCACTATCATTCTCACACCTTCATTCTTAGCCCACACAACATCAAACTCCTTAATTATTGCTGAATATCTTACTAATTTTCTAAACTCATTTTGGTTAGAAAACTCCATGCCCACCTCAAGGTTAGGATCAATTAAATCCTTTTCCTCTTTAAATTCATGTCATTTTGTCTTCCTACTATAACAATCTTCCTCATCGGATGGTAAAGCTCAATAAATCATCACTGTCCTCTAAATCAGATTCTGCTACTCTTGTTGGCATCGAGTCTTTACCACTAGGATGTTATTTTCTGCTACATCCTCTTCCTCATCACTTTTATAACTTTCATGCTCCCCCTCTAGTGTATCATCTAGATTGTCAACACCTTCAGAACCATCCTCATAGTTCTCATTTTCTCACTTTCTTCATATTCTCCTGTACATTCTCTCTTGCTTGAAAACCTTGAGCCTCTTGTGTGACACAACCATTATCATTTTCAAACTCATCTACCCTGTCAACTGCTATTTCAACATTATCATCATCTATTTCAATAGTACACAGCTTCTCTTTAATGTATTCAACAAATAAATAAGTGTAGTTTACTTCAGTTTCATTCAGCAGATCAGGAGGCGAAGGAATAAGCTCAGGGACCGCAAGCCTTAAACCCCTACCAACAGAGCCATGTGGGTGTTTATAATGCAACATGCATTCATGTTTGTAGCATAATTCTTTAACCAGAATATTCAAATGGTCCCATGTCAGATTATTTTTTTCCCTAAAAAAGCACACTATGGTTTTATATCCAACATATTTAAGTCTTGGCTTGTTTATAAAATTACCCCCATGCTGAATTGAGACCTTTATGCGTACAGACATCCCTAAAAGAATCAAAATAAAATTGAATATTTCAAAATAAGAATATGCAGACCATAAAATCAAAGCAATCAAACATAAAAAATCCTAACTATTCCAATTTATGCATCAAACCCAAAGAAAACATAAAAATTATAAAAATCCCTAGCGCAGACAAACAGTTCATGAATCACACTCGGAAAATGCAGCAAACCCAAAGAATCTCTTCATTTGAACAAAAAAAACACATATGAATTCCAATTCCACAGTTGAAATCAAAATTTTGGAGAGATTGCCTACTACAAGATCCAAATCTATCCCAATTTCTTTAGTTTCCATTGCATAAACGCCTTCAAAATCGAAATTGTCGGGGACAATTTTAGGGCACAGTGAAATATAGGGGTGAATTATGAAAAGGGTTAAGTTTTTTTTTTTACTGAGGAGGGGAGGGTTATTTTAGTGGAGGGGTTCTTTTTAAGTGTAAATTAACTGTGATAGACAAAATTGTAATGGCGGAAACTTTATGTTATTTTCTTGCAATAAATTACAACTTATGGTATTATAGTGTTAAAATGGGAAACTTATGGTATTTTAAGGCAATTTAGCCGAAAACGCCCCTGAACTGAAACCGCTCTAAATTTTTTCGCGATATTTCACCCCTTTGAGTTGACATATTAAGGCCACGACGACAAGACCCAGCACGTTTTATCGCTTCCCCTCTTCCCCCCCTTTCCCAAACTCTGCTCAATTTTTGGCGGGAAGAAGAGGGAAAAAAAATGTCTCAGCCCTCGGACTCCGCCGACGCCGCCGAATCGGCCGCCATGGCCGCTGAGGAGTACCGAGTGTGGAAGAAGAACACCCCTTACCTCTACGACTTCGTCCTCAGCCACGCCCTCGAGTGGCCCTCCCTCACCGTCGACTGGGTCCCCCCCTCCTCCACCACCACCTCCGCCGCCGCCAACCCCCACCGCCTCCTCCTCGGGACCCACACCTCCGACTCCTCCCCCAACTTCCTCATGCTCGCCGGCGTCTCCTTCCCCTCCCCTCCCTCCGACTCCTCCTCCCCTCCCCGGCCGCTCCCCGCCGTCACCATCGACCGCAAGGCCCCGCATACCGGCGAGGTCAACCGGGCCCGCCACATGCCGCAGAAGCCCAATTTGGTCGCGACGAAGACGTGCGGGTCGGAAGTGCACGTGTTTGATTTGGGGAAGGAGGAGAAGGAGATCGGTGGGCCGGAGGCGGTGCTGAGGGGGCACGAGATGGAGGGGTATGGGGTTGATTGGAGCACGGTGAAGGAGGGGTGGTTGATAAGTGGGGGTTATGATTCCAAGATTTGCTTTTGGGATGTCGCGGGTTGTGGAGGAGGCAAGGTTTTGGATGCTCGCCAGGTGTTTGAGGTAATGCCTGTTTCAAATTCTATTTCATGTTACCCTTGTTATGTTCATGAAAAAAAAATGAAGTTTAGGTAATATTTCAAGAGAAGGCTGCCATTTTCGTTGCTTAACAATTTTATCGAAGTACGGGACTCCTATATGACTGGTTGTGTACTTCAATGGGTAATTTTTGGAAATACTTGCTGCTAGTTTGATTGTTATGAACTGATTTCCCGATACTTTCTTTCTTTAATGAATATAGTTATATTTTGCTTACATATTAGACCCTAAGTTCCATCCTATTATTATATTAGGCACTCGAGCCTTCACACTTGTAATTTACTCCAATAAATCCATTAAGTTGTTTCAAATTTGACCTCCAAATTTGTAAATTAAAATAACACCCCTGCTTAGAACATATACTAAGATTTGGGGGGTTAATTTATAACTCAAAACTGTGGAAATTTTGGGTTTTAATATAACAAATAGAATAAAATTTAGGGTGTAATATGAGGAAACCCTAGTTTTCAATGGAATATACAATGCATTTCATATTGATGTGGAGCAATATGTGCTTACCTTTGGAGTGGAAAAACTAAAAGGTTGCCCCCAAACCCAAATCTAGGTTGGGTTGGGTCTCTCTTGCAATTGACGACTGAATATTTGTTACGAACTCTTTTGTGTTGATGTAGGCTCACACGGCTGCAGTGGAGGATGTTGCATGGCACTTGGAAAATGAGAATATTTTTGCTTCTGTTGGAGATGATCATATGTTGATGATATGGGACTTGCGCACATCAAAGCCACAACATTCAATTCAAGCACATGAAGATGAGGTAAAATGCATATCTCTGCTAAGTCAGTGTTGTGTATGTTTGTCTCAATGAAATAAATGTCACATTTGTGCATTCCTATTTTTTCCATTACCATATTTCTTTTAATCATGTTCTTATACACATCATATTTTTATGAACTAAGAGATTGTTTGGATGGACTTGTTAAAATCTGAATGTGGTCTTGATAATACAGGCTGTTCCAGGACTATCGATGTGATAATCATCCTTAATCGCCTTCCACAAATTTATAGTGGATTCAGATCTAATGAAACAATAATATTTTTCTGCAGCTCTATTTTTATCAATGTCATCTTATCTTCTTTAAGCACTTTGTCCTTTTTGTTTCTGGACAAGAAGATTTTCCATTCATTTTAGGATTGCATGTTTCAATTATTCTACTCATTACATTCCAGTCTCTAATATTCTGAAAAAATAGTGATATTTGAGTGACTTGTTGTGCAGTGAGTAAACATTACACCTAAAGTCAAGGAACAACTCATGAAAGCAAAGTGTTTAGTTGACTATGCTTGTGAACACAAAACAATAATACTTATTTGTTGCAATCACATGAAATTAGTCATTCATCATACTTATCAATAAACCGTTAACATATATGAACAAGAATATAACTATTTACTTGTTTAGCTTATGAACCTTAACAATATTCAAGCTCGATATTATATTAAAGTTCGTTGCATATTTGCATATTTTTAAATTAGCATTCATTCATACGCTAAATAGAACATTAACCACGATATCTTGTTATGAATTGATTTATTTATGTATATATAATTCCATATTTAATAAGGTCCATCCTTTGCGAACAAAACAAAACTTTGATGAGGTTAAAAGATTTATTGTCTCGATTCAGAGAGAGATATCTGAGAGGGAGGGAGACTTGTGTGTTAATTGGTTTGTAGAGAGGGAGAGTGAGTGTGGGATGTCGGATTGGTAGAAGGGTAGATGGTAAGCCATAAGGAGGAAGTCTTAAGTGTGGAATGAAGTGTAGGAGAAAGAGAGTGATTTTAGCATATAAGAGGTATGGGACATGCTAGGAGGCAATAATTTAGAAATGATGAGTGTGGGTGTGAAGGGAATTGACATGTGGATAGGCTTCACTGGGCAATTGGCTTAATTAAACTAGTTAGCGAATAATCCACTTTGTTAAGAATTAATCTTATACTTTAACGAAGAAAGTTGGGGACTAGATCTACATACCCAAAATTTTAATTGTTTAGTTCATGATTTTGATTTAATTTCCAGAAAAATCTCCCAGGAGACTCTCCACAAGGATGCTCCCATTATCATTTCCATGATCATTGCAATTAGAAATTTTGGGCCATTACAATAACACCCTCTCCTTTTCAATTAATAGTTGAACTTAGTGATTATATCAACATGTGTATAGGATTGACTTATCATTTCTTCGGACGTGAAAGGTTTTTGGTAGGATGATTTTATCATTCTTTAGCCTGACAGATTTTATGTTTATATTGATGAGAAGACAAACACAAACTTCTTATGGGTTATATTTGCAACACAAACTTATTTTTTAATCCGAGCAACGATACTATCAAAACAGGGAATATTGTCATTGAAAAGAAACCCAAATTGAGCATATGATAAAATCATGGAGGGACTCATTGGTAAAGTAAGCTTTGAGGTAATGGAGTTCTCATGTCCAAGATTAGGCTATGACCTCTGTAAAAAAGGAGTCATCTTCTCACCATTTGACTAGATAAATAAAGTTGTGATATATTAAATTGAATGTAGAAGAATAAAGTAATGGGCTTGAAAATTAGCGGATTTCTTAGGTACTATGATAACTATTCATAGTCAATCCCCACTGTAAAAGTTATAATGGAGTTTAGATTAATGTAGAAACAATATTACCATGCTATTCTTAAGTGATATGATGTATGCTCTGCTAATTTATTCACTTGAATTACCCTTCATGTCAGTTTCAGATTGGTTCTCTACAAGTTGTTTCTCTTACACTTTTAATATAATGCCTTACAATTGTGTCTTTCTTTCCAGGTCAACAGTCTGTCCTTTAATCATTTCAATGACTGTATTTTGGCAACGGGATCTGCAGACTCAACAGTTAACTTGTTTGACTTGCGAAAGCTGACAACAAGTTTGCATACATTTTCTAGCCACACGTATGTATTTCTTTATATCCTATTCTGTACAAATTAACTGATATCACGACTATCTTTATTTTCTCTAGAAGCATGGATACATTTTGTTTCATTATATCCAAAACTTGGTTTTAAGTCTAGCATTTCTCCGACTCGTTTTTTCTTCTTTTTTTTTGGCTTGAGTTATAACCTCAGAACCTTACGGAGATCGAAATTTAATACAATTTGTAAGTTACATTGTAGAGTTTATTATATATATACATATGTTGCTTTGAGAATACTGTTGAATCTTATTGAAATCAAATTTTAAAACCATTTGTAAATTGTATTGTAGAGTTTATTATTTATATACCAACATGAGGTATTCTTATATTTGAGAAATCAAAGCATCCCATTTGTCATTTAACTTGTCTATGCAAAATATACTATTTGTGTCTTGTCTATACAAGATATATTATCTGTGCTTTTGATTGTTCAACACTTCGTGATTTTGGTGCATAATTCCCTGTGCGTGCATATTAGGATCTGCAATGCCCTTCACATTCATAGTCTGTTTTGCCTTCTGTAAGACATTACAAAACCTGCAATATTGTCTTTGGTTAGGATACCTTCTTTTTCCGACAAAAAATTGACCTGGCATCAATTCCCTTTCCATCACATTATTCTAACCCAACAAGTGCTTAAATCTGCAAATTTGTAGTTGCATGACTTGCGTTGAAGGATCTCTTATCAATTTTCCTCCTGCAATTGCTAACTGGCAGGAGAATATATCATACCTATTACCTGATGTCCATTTCATTATTAATGATCATCATGCATTTGTTTGCTAGACAATTGCATATCCACTATTTTTGCTAGTTCAATTAGTTTGAACCAAGCTGGTTTTCTTTTTCTCTCACCCGCCGATCTTTCTTGGAAGTAAAGTTGAATGCAGGATGAGGAGAATACATCTAATTGAGTTTTGTTTGCAGTGGGCCAGTATTTCAAGTTGAATGGAGCCCTGATTATGAAACTGTTTTGGCCTCCTCTTCTGCTGATAAACGGCTGATGGTTTGGGATCTTTGCAGGTATGTGACGCATGGTAGTGAAGTTCAGTTACGTTCTTATATGGTCTTTCAATACAGATAAACTTCTATATGCTCATTTGATCTGAGACGACTAATCTTGCACATGCAAGAAATGATTTCATAACTTAAATTGTACAAGATACCAAATATTTTCCTTTATAATAGTTCAAAATTTTCCTCACATGGTATTTTATTTTTATCAGTTTTGTGAAGCACGAGGAATAATAGCCTCTGGAATATAAAGAAGTGCATTTGAGATATGCAAAATTTTTGAGCAACTATAAATACGATAATATGTGCATAAAGGATAGAGTCGAACTACTGAAAACAAACCCATTGGTGCCTGATCTAGGGAGGTTGGTAATTCAGCACTTGGGCTGTATTTAACAAAGAATGACATAACTATATGAGTTTCATACTAGAGTTTTGGTCTGTCAAATCTTAAACAAAGTCCCTTTGCCTTCAAAGGATGATGACAACTCCTTCGGTTAGCACAACTAAATGAGTTTCATACTAGACTTTTTGTTCTGTCAAATCCTAAATAAAATCCCTTTGCGGATGATGGCAACCCCTTGAGCTTAGTTAATTAAACAATTCTTATGACTGCCGTAACTTCTATGTCATAGTTGGTATATTACACCAAGAGCAGTAGATTGTTTTAAATAGTTAGATACCGCATTGAATATTGATTTTATTTACTCTTGTGTATGCTTTCTTTCTTTGCTCGACCTCTTTATGTTTTAGTTTTCTTTCAATGATCAGATCCTCAGGAGCTTTTATTCATAATTCAGATCACTTCTCTTCATGCTAGGTTATGACCCCTTATAATCTATAGATCTCTAAATATATTAAAGTAGGTGACAATTTGAAAGAAACTCTTGAGCTTTGTAGATAATTGGTTTGCATGTTCTGTTTAGTTATTTCTCTGATTACAGGGAACAACTAGTTTCAACCCATGTCTAAGATTTTGGGTGAGTTGTTCATTTCATTTTGGTTTTTTAATAGTTTTATTAAAAAGTCTTCTGAAACGAGTTATGCAAATCAAATTTTTGTCTGAAATCGAGCATATTAACTCAAAAAAATCCACGCGACAACTTGATGATGGTAGTTTGTGAAAATTTTGTAGCACTTCCCTGTTTTATTCAATGCACAGAGCTGATACTATATAATGGAATTTCTCGTGCAAACTGATGCCATGTTCTTTTTCTCCCTTTAGAAAACTCTTTCCTTTTGTAAGATTTATGTTCCAATATCAGAACAAATTTCGAGTTCTAATTTTGTTTTGAAATCAATATGCAGGATTGGTGATGAGCAATCAGAAGAAGATGCTGAGGATGGACCTCCGGAGCTTCTTTTTGTTCATGGAGGTCACACCGCCAAGATCTCTGAATTCTCATGGAACCCTAGCGAGCCCTGGGTAATAGCTAGCGTTGCAGAGGATAATATTCTCCAAGTATGGCAGGTGGCTGAAAGCATTTACCGGGATGACTACAGCTTAGAAACCGATGGCGATATTTATGCAGCCACCTAGATCTTTATGGGAACCATTTTACTAAGCTTGCAGACCATATGTGGAGTGTAGTTTCACAGAACTATGGATTTAGTGTGGAGAACAGGATGTGGGTTTATGGACTTGTTTGTAAGCTACATAGTGATGATATGAACTTATTGTGAGCGCAGTTTCAAGTCGGGGATCAAGAATTGATATGATATATTGCTGGGGTTTCAAGTTTGATACCCCATCTTTTTCCTTAAAAAGAGTCAGAAAATTGCATGTGCATGAAAGAGAAAAGCAGGCAGAGAAGTTATTGACATGTTAAAACGTCCCTTTTGCCAAAAATTCCCCCCAAGTTTTCTTGGTGGCAAATAGTTTCATTTTCACCACCCATAGGTCAAAATGCGTGGGGTTTTTTAGTTTCCAGTAGAAGATTTGATCCATTAAGGTGATCTATGATGATGTTCATCATTATATAACTATTGCATTTAGTTTTCTGAGCATCTGTCATGTGTGTAGGACTAGTGAAGCATTTGTCATATGTAGAAGTGAAAAACACCAAAAAACACCAAAAAGCAGCCAGAGTAGATTATAGGAGGCATGGTTCAATTGGTTAAGGATGTATATACTGATATTTCTAGGTGCTTAACTTGCAGCTCCAGTTTCGCAGCTCTCTAAACAATTACATTTTTATGGTAGTTGAGAAAAAAAGTAAAATATAAGTTAATTGAAGACATCGTATTAAATAATTACATTGTCTGTTCTAGCCTCCAAAAACAATATGCGGCCTATGTACATATTAGTTAGAGTTTTCATATAAAAATTATCTTAACTTTTGTCCAAATTAATATTTACATTGGCGGATCCAGAATTTTTAAAAAGTGGTGTCACTATATCATTAGTAATTTAGAAATTTACAACTGTTTCCGACGAGTTCTCATATTTGAAAAAAATACATAATTACATCGTTAGTAACCCTATCAAATACATCTTTATCAAAATTATGATTACAAGGGTTTATAAGGGTCTTTTTGAAGATATGATCTTCTTACTGCATCCTAATCATTTGGATAACTTTTAATTTTTGGTCACTCTCCAGGATCAGCCGGAGGAGCATTCAAGTCAACTCTTGTAGAGGAATTTTGAGCATTGACATTAGAACTAGAGCCACCTTTAAAATATGATCATTCTATATAAACCACCTTTGATCGTTTATTTATACATAAACCATATTTAAAGTGTTTTTTTTGGCAATCAACTACCTTGACTCACTTTTAAGTCAAGTTTTTCAGCTTTGTTTTAGTAATTAGTTATCAAATACCAAATATGTTAGAGAGATGATCATCCTTAATTGAAATTAGGTGGTGTTAATCTATATCTATATCTATCTATATCTATCTATACTACATATAAAAGAGGATTGAGGATCTAAAACTTTTGATTGCCCTTTTACCCCTCTCAAATTTGATCATCCAACTTTACTTTAATTATTTTATTTATTTATTTTATCTCAAAATCTCATTCAATGAGTTTTAAATTAAATTAAGTTAATTGCAAATCATCATAATAATAAGATTTGATTAATTGCTTACGTTCTTAAAGATTCCATAACTTATTTAATTAAATGCATATGTTATGGATCCAATCAACTAACCACTCTTTCCTTTTCCCTTTACGTAACCTCTTTTTCATCTCTACACTATAAATTATGGCCATCTATTCTCTTCAACCCATCACATCATCTATTAAGCTAAATTCCTACACCAATGCAATGGTTTATGAAATATGTTATATGAAAAATTTATCAAATGGTTTATAGTGTAATGCTTGTATCTATATGTGCAGGTGCATACAATGGATAATATTTGTTAAATGGTTTGTAGACTTAAAAATTTATTTTATGGAGTTGAAGACTATGTCTCGTGTTCAATTTATAGTTCTTGATTTGTGTTTTGTCTCTTGAATCCTTGAAAAGAGAAGGATAATAGATTATAGGAAGGTTATTAGTTGAAAGTATTGATATTTAAGAGCATGCACAAATTTGATTTGGGAACCAAAGATTATTTTCAAGTGTGTACCTTTTTTGCTTTAGATTGGGTAGGGTTCTTATTGATCTTTTAATACTTAGAAAGAATGTATGATCTTATTTTTAGAGTTTATGCAAAGCTATTTAAAGATCACCCCTTCCACGACACAATGTTGTGAAGAGTTTTTGTGTTATTTATCATAAGTTGTACCTTTTCTTTTGAATATAGGTTATAAGTTATGCTTTCTTGTTCATTAGATATATTCATGGTTTAATTCTTAACTAATTACTCGGTTTATATGCTTTAAATTCAGAGGTGCTATCAACTTATCCAACGCCTTCAATCTTTCTTGTCCTTTTGATTTTCTTACCTCTATTAAGCATCTTTTATATTCTTTTGTTAATAATTATGTTGAATCATCAAACTTTGTTTGTCTTCTTTTGATTAATCACCAATAAATTCTTTGTTCCTATCAACTTTAGGCTACAAAGATTAACTAACAAAACATATTGGCTATCTATATTCTATTCATTGAGCAAATCGTAATACACAAACCTACATATGATATATTTAATTGAATTGCAAAAATTTTGATTTCTTATATGAAATCCATTAATTTGTCTCTTGATTGAGATTCTCTATTGGATTAAAAATTGACTTATACAATTCCCATGAACTGAGCTATTTAAACAATATCTTTATATCGGTTTGTGATTCCATCTTGCTATTATAACTTTTGCAATTTTGCATCTAATAATAATTTTGTTATTCCAATGAGATACTAGACATTTAACATTAATTTTTTATTTTAATGGTCTTTGTAACTTTCGTGCATGATATATTGAGAATCAATGTACCATAAGTAAATATTATATCATAAGTACATATTTAAGAATCAACAATATAGAATATATTATTTACTAATAATTTCTTAAACCAAGTACGCCACGTGCAATGCACGTGTGGCATAGTAGTGACCCAAAAAAAGTTTAATGAAATGTGGGCCCAGGTGGTCGATTGAAATTTTTTTTAAAAAAATGGTTTATGTATAAATTGAAAATTAAAAGTGGCTTCTGTAGAATGACCCTATTTTAAAACCATTGTTTTCATAAAAAAAACACTTTTAATTCTAGTGGGACATGTGATTGCTGAAGTACATGTACGTGAGGGACTGGTGAAATACATATATGTGTGGGCCTAGTTGGTTTTAGAAGTTAAACTTTGCTAGTATTTGTGGGTCATTGGATAGGTGGACTATTAGATGGGTGAGTGTTGATGGGGCCACTTTGGATTTCTAATGTACGGGTTTGGTGGGATAGACATGTGGGTCTCTTGATGCGTCCGTTGGAGGGGTCTTCTATCATTTCTTGAGCAAAGTGGGTTCAAGTGACCCCACTTTGCTCTATGTGCATTTGCCATGGAATACCTACCATGCTCACATGTTTGCAATGTCACACTTTTTTCACTATTCAGCTTAATTTTTTTTTTAAAATAACCATTTTACCCATGCCCATCTTCTCCTCTCTCCACCTCCTCCCCTCCCCTCTCCCCCTTCCTGTCCTCCTCCATCTCCTCCCCCTCCACCAATGTCCCTTTCCACCAACGGCCCACTCCACCTCCCCTACCATCTTGTCCACCTCTAGGTTTCTCCAAACTCTAACCTATTCCCTTCTCTCCTCCCCTTCCACTAACGGTCCCTCTCATCTCCCTCCCTCTCTTCCCTCCTCCTCCTCCATCCTTATGAGGACGGGAAGGAGGAGAGGGGGAGGGAAGTGAGGATGTAGAGAGGAGAAGATGGATGAGGATAAAATAGGCATTTCAGAATTTTTTAAAGCTGAATAGTGAAAAAAAGTGTGACATTGCAAATATGTAAGCAAATGTAGGTGGTTTTGATTAAAAAATAAATAAATGTGATAAGTATAAATTTGGACAAAAGTTAATGTGCTTTTCATGTAAAAATCATATTAGTTATTTGTTTAATATTATATAATATCACACGAACTAATATTTGTGCCACATTATATGCTCAAATTGAATAATGACTTTATCTTTCTAGCATTGATGTTGTTAATATTAGATTAGACCGCCATTTATTGAGAGTGACTCGAAAACTGCCATTGCTGTTGTTCGCAATAACATCAAAGAGGGTTGTAACTAGGGAGTATTAATGAGGAGTTGGAGAAGAATTGAGAAGTTCGACTATCATACGTCTTCAAAGAGGGGAATAGATGTGTAGATGTTATGTCTAAAGAAGCATGGACTCAAGCTCCTTGATTTGCAGTCTGCAATTGCATCCCGAGTTTCTTCTACCGATTTTAATGAGTGACATTATAGAGCTCTCATTGACCAGATTTATGTAATTTCTTTTCTTATTTTTCGGGCTTAGGCCAAAAACTGAATTTAGACTTAAAAACAAGGGAAAATTGTGTCAATGCCCCAAATGTTGAAACTTCATGTGCTGCAGCCCCTCCACTTTTTTCCCATGTGGTTCAGTCCCAAGAAATGTGACAATATGTGCTGCAGTCCCTTTTTAGCCATCATTACATGTCAAGTCAAGATAGAGAAAAAGAAATAAAAAATCCCAAAATACCCTTGTCTCCTCCATTCTTTTTTCTAGATCTGATGCCTATGTTTCCCTCTTCCTCCTCCTCCTCTCCTCCTCCTCCTCTCTCCTAACCCATTCCCTTCATCCTCTCTCTCTCTCTTCCTCCTACTTCTCTCAGACACCGACATCCCCTCCGCCACCGCCGACTTTTTGTGCATGCTCCGGCCATATTATTCACTCTTTTTTCTCTAGATCTAATGGCTATGGTTCCCCCTTCCTCCTCTCCTCCTCTCTCCTAACCGATCTTTTCCCCCAAAACTAAAAAAAACTCAAATTTGGTCGACAATGGCAACGGCCAAAACCTCGAATTCATTGGCGCTCTTGTCAGAGAATCCGTCAAACAATAGATGGATCTCCGACACTAAAGGCGAAGAGGTGGTGAAAAACGAGGCGGAGCAGACAGTGCTGGAGGACTACGAGGAGGAGCTCGAGCCCAAATTAGACTTAACATGAATTAGACTTAACATGAACCAAGTTAAGTCCAACTTGGTTTATGTCAAGTCCAACTTGGTTCATGTCAAGTCTATTTTGAATCATGTTAAGTCCAAATTTGGTTTTGATTAAAAATAAATAAATGTGATAAGTATAAATTTGGACAAAAGTTAATGTGCTTTTCATGTAAAAATCATATTAGTTATTTGTTTAATATTATATAATATCACACGAACTAATATTTGTGCCACATTATATGCTCAAATTGAATAATGACTTTATCTTTCTAGCATTGATGTTGTTAATATTAGATTAGACCGCCATTTATTGAGAGTGACTCGAAAACTGCCATTGCTGTTGTTCGCAATAACATCAAAGAGGGTTGTAACTAGGGAGTATTAATGAGGAGTTGGAGAAGAATTGAGAAGTTCGACTATCATACGTCTTCAAAGAGGGGAATAGATGTGTAGATGTTATGTCTAAAGAAGCATGGACTCAAGCTCCTTGATTTGCAGTCTGCAATTGCATCCCGAGTTTCTTCTACCGATTTTAATGAGTGACATTATAGAGCTCTCATTGACCAGATTTATGTAATTTCTTTTCTTATTTTTCGGGCTTAGGCCAAAAACTGAATTTAGACTTAAAAACAAGGGAAAATTGTGTCAATGCCCCAAATGTTGAAACTTCATGTGCTGCAGCCCCTCCACTTTTTTCCCATGTGGTTCAGTCCCAAGAAATGTGACAATATGTGCTGCAGTCCCTTTTTAGCCATCATTACATGTCAAGTCAGCATAGAGAGAAAAAGAAATAAAAAATCCCAAAATACCCTTGTCTCCTCCATTCTTTTTTTTTCTAGATCTGATGCCTATGTCTCCCTCTTTCTCCTCTCTCTCTCTCTCTCTCTCTCTCTCTCTCTCTCTCTCTCTCTCTCTCTCTCTCTTCCTCCTACTTCTCTCGGACACCGACATCCCTCATACCTTGACTTTTTGTGCATGCTCCGGCCATATTATTCACTCTTTTTTCTCTAGATCTAATGGCTATGGTTCCCCCTTCCTCCTCTCCTCCTCTCTCCTAACCGATCTTTTCCCCCAAAACTAAAAAAAACTCAAATTTGGTCGACAATGGCAACGGCCAAAACCTCGAATTCATTGGCGCTCTTGTCAGAGAATCCGTCAAACAATAGATGGATCTCCGACACTAAAGGCGAAGAGGTGGTGAAAAACGAGGCGGAGCAGACAGTGCTGGAGGACTACGAGGAGGAGCTCGAGCCCAAATTAGACTTAACATGAATTAGACTTAACATGAACCAAGTTAAGTCCAACTTGGTTTATGTCAAGTCCAACTTGGTTCATGTCAAGTCTATTTTGAATCATGTTAAGTCCAAATTTGGTTCGTATTAAGTCCAACGTGGTTTATGTTAAGTCTATTTTGGTTCATGTTAAGTCTATTTTGATTCATGTTAAGTCAAACTTGGTTCATGTTAATGTTTGGGTCGAAAGTTGATTCCATTTGTAAAACTAGAGAAAATTACACTTTTGGTTCTCGTTACAATGAAAATTAAATAACTCTCTCACAAACTCGAACAAAAGACGCTACAAGTGTAGATCTCTTGTTTTGTGGGACTTTGCTGTCTTGGGATCGTAATCCGTGGACCACCGGCGGCGATCGTCGAATCGACGGGTTTAGTTAGTGCCGCAAAGGAAACAAGAACTTCAAAGAAATATCTTAGCAAGGTAAGATATCTACTCTTCTCAAGAATAAGTCAAGGCTTAAACTCGAGGAATCTCCGCGGATCGTGTTCTTGAACTCAGGAAGCTTGGATTTCGATTTTTCCCTTTCGATGGCCGACCCCCGCCCAAGTGGACGAGGAGGGTTTTATAGTCTTTGGGAAGCGTGCCCTCTTGAAAAGTGTCACAAAGTCGCGGAAATTTGCGGTTAAGGCGGCAGCTCAAAGCGCCTGCGCTAAACTGCACCTCGCTCCTGGCGGCGGTGTCGGCTGCCTCGTGGCGGCGGTATGGGCGCACCGGTATTTGGCGGCGATCTGTCCTTCCAGCTGCTGGTCACTTTTTTGGCGCGATTAAATGCCTAGAATTACGCCTAGTGGGCGTATCTTCGGCGTGTAACCGCTATTAGCGATGTCGAGCGTCTCTGCATTGATAAAGTCAAGTGGGCCCCATCGGCATTGACTCTCTCTCTCTCTCTCTCTCTCTCTCTCTCTCTCTCTCTCTCTCTCTCTCTCTCTCTCTCTCTCTCTCTCTCTCTCTCTCTCTCTCTCTCTCTCTCTCTCTCTCTCTCTCTCTCTCTCTCTCTCTCTCTCTCTCTCTCTCTCTCTCTCTCTCTCTCTCTCTCTCTCTCTCTCTCTCTCTCTCTCTCTCTCTCTCTCTCTCTCTCTCTCTCTCTCTCTCTCTCTCTCTCTCTCTCTCTCTCTCTCTCTCTCTCTCTCTCTCTCTCTCTCTCTCTCTCTCTCTCTCTCTCTCTCTCTCTCTCTCTCTCTCTCTCTCTCTCTCTCTCTCTCTCTCTCTCTCTCTCTCTCTCTCTCTCTCTCTCTCTCTCTCTCTCTCTCTCTCTCTCTCTCTCTCTCTCTCTCTCTCTCTCTCTCTCTCTCTCTCTCTCTCTCTCTCTCTCTCTCTCTCTCTCTCTCTCTCTCTCTCTCTCTCTCTCTCTCTCTCTCTCTCTCTCTCTCTCTCTCTCTCTCTCTCTCTCTCTCTCTCTCTCTCTCTCTCTCTCTCTCTCTCTCTCTCTCTCTCTCTCTCTCTCTCTCTCTCTCTCTCTCTCTCTCTCTCTCTCTCTCTCTCTCTCTCTCTCTCTCTCTCTCTCTCTCTCTCTCTCTCTCTCTCTCTCTCTCTCTCTCTCTCTCTCTCTCTCTCTCTCTCTCTCTCTCTCTCTCTCTCTCTCTCTCTCTCTCTCTCTCTCTCTCTCTCTCTCTCTCTCTCTCTCTCTCTCTCTCTCTCTCTCTCTCTCTCTCTCTCTCTCTCTCTCTCTCTCTCTCTCTCTCTCTCTCTCTCTCTCTCTCTCTCTCTTCCTCCTACTTCTCTCGGAGACACCGACATCCCTCATACCGCCGACTTTTTGTGCATGCTCAGGCCATATTATTCACTCTTTTTTCTCTAGATCTAATGGCTATGGTTCCCCTTCCTCCTCTCCTCCTCTCTCTAACGATCTTTTCCCCAAACTAAAAACTCAAATTTGGTCGACAATGGCAGCGGCCAAAACCTCAATTCATTGGCTCTTGTCAGTCAGATCAAACAATAGATGGATCTCAGACACTAAAGGCGAAGAGGTGGTGAAAAAAGTAGGAGGCAGGACAGTCTTTGGAGGACTACGAGGAGGAGCTTCGAGCAAATTAGACTTAACATGAATTAGACTTAACATGAACCAAGTTAAGTCCAACTTGGTTTATGTCAAGTCCAACTTGGTTCATGTCAAGTCTATTTTGAATCATGTTAAGTCCAAATTTGGTTCGTATTAAGTCCAACGTGGTTTATGTTAAGTCTATTTTGGTTCATGTTAAGTCTATTTTGATTCATGTTAAGTCAAACTTGGTTCATGTTAATGTTTGGGTGAAAGTTGATTCCATTTGTAAAACTAGAGAAAATTACACTTTTGGTTCTCGATTACAATGAAAATTAAATAACTCTCTCACAAACTCGAACAAAAGACGCTACAAGTGTAGATCTCTTGTTTTGTGGGACTTTGCTGTCTTGGGATCGTAATCCGTGGACCACCGGCGGCGATCGTCGAATCGGCGGGGTTTAGTTAGTGCTTCGCAAAGGAAACAAGAACTTCAAAGAAATATCTTAGCAAGGTAAGATATCTACTCTTCTCAAGAATAAGTCAAGGCTTAAACTCGAGGAATCTCCGCGTGGATCGTGTTCTTGAACTCAGGAAGCTTGGATTTCGATTTTTCCCTTCGATGGCGACCCCAAGTGGGCGTAGGAGGGTTTTATAGTCTTTGGGAAGCGTGCCCTCTTGAAACACAAGTGTCATAAGTGCGGGAATTTTGCGGTTAAGCGGCGCTCAAAGTACCCTCGCTCCTGGCGGCGATGTCGGTACGCCTCGGCGGGCGGTATGGGAACACCTGGTACTTGCGGCGATCGCGATCCTTCCATTTCTTTATGCGGTTTTCACCTTTTAGGCGCGATTAAATGCCTAGAATTACGCCTAGTGGGCGTATCTTCGGCGTGTAACCGCTATTAGCGTGCGAGCGTCTCTGCATTGATAAAGTCAAGTGGGCCCCATCGGCATTGATTTAGACCCTTCAAGAGCTCGTTCAAGTATTACGGGTGTCTCGCCGGTTAGCGAGACACAAGTAAGTGCCTCGCCTATAGCGAGACACATCAAGGTGTCTCGCTTCGTCGCGAGGCACACACAAGTGTCTCGCTAATAGCAAGACACATCAAGGTGTCTCGCTTCGTGGCGAGACACATCAAATGTCTCGCTTCGTGGCGAGACACATCAAATGTCTCGCTTCGTGGCGAGACACAAACAAGTGTCTGCGAGCGTAGCGAGACACAATCTCCCCATGTGTTGACTTCTTGAGATTTCGGCGGCGTTGTTCTTCGATCTCCTCATGATTTAGTCATATTTGAGGTTCTTGACAATTTTGATGCCTACAGATACCCCTCCAAAGTTTTGAGACTCCTCGTATTTTGTCGAGTGCGGAATACTTTGGATAAGATCGCCTTACGTTCAACGTTGAACTTTGTAGAAGAGGCCCATGTTTTGCTTCATTTCTTGAATCCTCTGTGGCGTCGTGACCATACTTTGGGATCAATAGGCATTGCATTTGTATTTGGATTGATTAAAATGTCGAAGTCGATTTTGGACTAATCATCTTCATCTTGAAAGTCACCACTTGGGTTATAATTGAAATGCCTTGAGAATCATTCGCAGAAAAGCGCCGTCGGTTTTCTCAATATCGATTTCCGTGAAAGCTTCTATATGTAATATCCGGAATTGTCCCACTTGAAGAAAGCGGCGGGGCAATCTGAAGTGTCTCGCTCAAAGGGATCGCGAGAATGCATGCGAGCATGCTTGAGCTTCCTGAGGCGATGTAATGGCACAGCTACAAAGTGCATTAAAATCACGGTAGGAGAAAGTGCTTGACCCCGGCAGAAGAGTGAACCCATTGCCTCAAGTTATTGCTTGTATGATAGATATAGGATTTTTGGCAAACCCTCACCATCAACGGATTTGATGAGCCTTTACCAACTACCGCTTGAGTTGGGCTAGCATGTAGATTATCCGAGTCCGTTCTACATGTTACGTTGTGCTAAAAGAGTGAATTCTCTTAGACTTTATGCTACGATATTGAATCGTGAGGCTCGGTCAATTATCACGGAATTGATTACCCGGCAAAGATGTGTTAGATGCACTTATCTCCGATAAGGGGCGAGATAATATCCCTATGCATGAAGGCATAGTTTAGGTGTCATTAGGTAATGACATCTATGCTACGATTTTGAATAATGAGGCTTGTGGAATTTGTGTTTTCTCTTGGGGCAGCGAACCCGTTGTGTCTTCTCTTGGTAGCGAACCATTGTGTCTTCTCTTGGGGCAAAACGAACCCCGTTATCGAGTAGACCTCTCATTCATAAAAGGAATCGAGAGGGATTTTGACCGTGGTCCTAAGCTGTAGGAAGGTTTGACCAAGTGGGAGTGAAAATTAAAAATGATCCTAATCAGTAGGAAGGTTTGATCAAGTGGGAGTGAAAATTAAAAATGATCCTAACCGTAGGAAGGTTTGATCGATAGGAGTTTTAAGACAATCCTAACCGTAGGAAGGTTTGATCGGGATAGGAGTTTTAAGACAATCCTAACCGTAGGAAGGTTTGATTGCTCAATGTGGAAGTGGACCTCTCGCTCATGGAAAAATCGAGAGGGATTTTGACTGTGGTCCTAAGCGTAGGAAGGTTTGACCAGATAGGAATTTTGAGACAATCCTAACGTAGGAAGGTTTGATCGCTCAATCTGGAAGTGGACCTCTGCTCATGGAAAGAATCGAGAGGATTTTGACCGTGGTCCTAAGCGTAGGAAGGTTTGACCAGGGATAGGAATTTTTGAGACAATCCTAACTGTAGGAAGGTTGGATTGCTCAATGTGGAAGTGGACCTCTCGTTCATGGATTATCCACCCCGAGCTTTCTTTGCAAAATTGGGCTCTTATACTCATCGGAGGAATTAGGAGGAGCAGCTTTAATCTCTTGTACTCATCGGAGAAAGGGGCGGTTTATACTCGATACACAGCCGGAGTGAGTAAGAAGGAAGAGCGCTTTAACCTCTTATATTCATCGGAGGAAAGGGAGCAGCTTATACCGTGATACCGTTGGAGTCCGAGGGAGCGCTTTATACTGTGATACCGCTTGAGTACGAGGGAGCAGCTTATACTGATACCGCTTGAGTACGAGGGAGCGCTTTATACCGTGATACCGTTGGAGTCCGAGGGAGCAGCTTATACTGTGATACCGCCGGAGTCAAGTTTGATTCAGCTTATTTCGGCGTTAAGACGCCGGCTTCAACCAAGGCTTGGATGATGGCCTTGAGAGCTAAGCAATCCTTTGTAGGATGGAGGATCCTCCTGTGGTACTTACGATTTAGGGTCCGGTTTTGTTAGCCTCCTCTTGATTTGTAATTGAGGCAACTTGATTTTGTTGTTATCAAGGAGGTGTTTGAAGATGATTGGAACTTCTTCGTCCTTGAAAGAGTATGTCCTGTGGAATTCTGATTTAGAAGCTTTTTGGCGCGGCCGTTGTTGCGACGCTTGACCAACAGCAGTCACAGATGCCTTTCCTCTATTACGAGAGGAAAAATTTACTTCTGAGGGGTCAGCCATCTTTTCGCCTCTTTCAGCTTTCTTCCTTCTGAGGAAACGTTCGGCTTGTTCTCCTCGTATTTTTAGGTCTTTCCACGTAGTTGGTGGAACGACCCCCATGACTTCCAGAATTCTATAGAAAGATTGTTGTGGCAAGTCTTCAAAATGAACTCTTCAGTAATTGGATCCCTGCAATTCATAGCTTTATTGCGAATCGCTAACGAAGGTGTCGATTGTCTCCCACCTTCGCTTTGCCTAGGAGAGTTCCAATGGAAACTTCTGTCGCCATCGGAAGTTACCGAGAAAAGAACTTTCCATGTCCTCCCAGCAGCTTAATACTCCCTTGAGTCTTCGATACAACCAATCGGCAGCCCAAGAGTACCGACGAATGACCGAACCATCGAGGCTCGCTTCCGAGATTACCCCTAACTGTAGGAAGGTTTGACCAGATAGGAATTTTGAGACAATCCTAACTGTAGGAAGGTTTGATCGCTCAATCTGAAGTGGACCTCTCGCTCATGGAAAGAATCGAGAGGGATTTTGACCGTGGTCCTAACCGTAGGAAGGTTTGACCAGATAGGAATTTTGAGACAATCCTAGCGTAGGAAGGTTTGATTGCTCAATGTGGAAGTGGACCTCTCGTTCATGGATTATCCACCCCCAGCTTTCTTTGCAAAATTGGGCTCTTATACTCATCGGAGGAATTAGGAGGAGCAGTTTAATCTCTTGTACTCATCGGAGAAAAGGGAGCAGTTTATACTCGTATACCTGTCGGAGTGAGTAAGAAGGAAGAGCAGTTTAACCTCTTATATTCATCGGAGGAAAGGGAGCAGTTTATACTCAGATACCGTTGGAGTCCGAGGGAGCGCTTTATACTCAGATACCGCTTGAGTACGAGGGAGCAGCTTATACTCAGATACCGCTTGAGTACGAGGGAGCGCTTTATACTCAGATACCGTTGGAGTCCGAGGGAGCGCTTTATACTGTGATACCGCCGGAGTCAAGTTTGATTCAGCTTATTTCGGCGTTAAGACGCCGGCTTCAACCAAGGCTTGGATGATGGCCTTGAGAGCTAAGCAATCCTTTGTAGGATGGAGGATCCTCCTGTGGTACGCACAGTATTTAGGGTCCGAAGTTTTGTTAGCCTCCTCTTGATTTGTAATTGGAGGCAACTTGATTTTGTTGTTATCAAGGAGGTGTTTGAAGATGATTGGAACTTCTTCGTCCTTGAAAGAGTATGTCCTATGGAATTCTGATTTAGAAGCTTTTTGGCGCGGCCGTTGTTGCGACGTTTGACCAACAGCAGTCACAGATGCCTTTCCTCTATTACGAGAGGAAAAATTTACTTCTGAGGGGTCAGCCATCTTTTCGCCTCTTTCAGCTTTCTTCCTTCTGAGGAAACGTTCGGCTTGTTCTCCTCGTATTTTTAGGTCTTTCCACGTAGTTGGTGGGACGACCCCCATGACTTCCAGCAATTCTATAGAAAGATTGTTGTGGCAAGTCTTCAATATGAACTCTTGATGGTGGATCCACGCAATTCATAGCTTTATTATGAATCGCTTAACGAAGGTGTCGATTGTCTCCCCACCTTTACGCTTTTAGTCTAGGAGAGTTCCAATGGAAACCGGTGTCGTCATCGAAGAAGTTCTTGAAAAGAACTTTCCATGTCCTCGGTTAATACTCCGGCCTTGAGTCTTGATACCAATCGAAGCTGACTCGAAGTACCGACGAATGACCGAACCATCGAGGCTCGTTTCCCGAGATTACCCCCAAATGTGATTTGAAGTAAATCAGGTGTTGTGAAGGTGACCCTCTCCCGTCAAATGGCGTGAAGTTGATCAAATTGAATTTTGGCGGGTAAGGAATTGAATCCCACTCCCTAGGATACGGACACGGGATGCCAGTCCTTTTGACTTCCTGTACGGACATCAAAGCATTGATTTTATTTTCAAGCTCTTTCATCCTTTCGCCATCATCCTCCCCTTGTTTTGGATCGCTTCCAATAGGAAGAATTGGACCATTTCCACCTCGGCGGCGGATCGGCTTTCTTTGGAGGTTGATCGGTAAATGTGTTCATCAATCTCCGAATCACTGTCTTCAACATTATGGTGGGTTACTCCACCTTGTTGACTGGTTTCAGGCTGTTGACTGGACCCAGGTTGTTGTGCAACTGTTTGGGTTTGCAATTCCCTCATTTGTTGCATGGCTAGCTCCATCTCTGTTCTCATTTCGGCCTTAAGCTCTTCTCTTTGCTTAGCTAAGGCTTCTTGTAACATTTGAGCCAGGACATCAGGAGTAATGGTAAAAGCTTCTCTGGGATGGGGACCAGCACTTGACATTGTGTCATCGGAAGCTATCGCCGAATTGATGTCGGAAGCTTCATCATCAGATGATTCTCCCTCATGCATCCTTCTATAGTCGATCGCTTGGGTAGCTCGCAATTATGGCGAGACATCTGGCGGGAAACTTCGGTCGACTTTTCTGCGAGGTGAAATCGGGATCGCATCCGTCGCGGTCCTTTTCCTTTGTTCACCATATTAATGGTCACTTCGGGAAACTCATCAATTTGGATGGATGATCTCCTTCTTCTTCGATGTCGTCTTGACTGTGGCTTCAGATTTTCCGTTGCTGACAAGGAAAGCCGTTCGAATACTGAAGCTCTTTGTGGGTGAGCGTTCGACTCAGAACAGGCACATCCTGATAACCACGTCTTAATCAGTTTTGCACATGAGCAATAACAACCTATTTCATCGATCGTCCTCTTTCGTGTGTTGCCACTCCCAGCCTGATGATGTGGTTGGTGTGGTTTATCACTGGTTGTACTTCCACCCCCAAGTGTAACATTGTCCTTAATTGGAGGACACGTCTTCTTTTGGGGACGTCGGCCATTTGATTTGAGAGACAACTTCCATCGCTTGGCGTCGTCATCTGAAGTTGCTTCTGTATGAATCACGAGGGTCTGGTTATCTCTCGTGATTTTGCGAGTCACTTGCCTCAACTTATTCTTCTCAGCAGACTCGTGGACCCCTTGTGGGATGCTCAAACGAGATGCAATTGGAATTCTAGAGACCTGAGATATTTTAGCTTGCTCAAGACTCTTCTGGACTAGGTAATCCAAGCGTTTCTTCACTGGAACCTTGCTTTTATTTCCTGGTTGTGGACCAAGACGACTGAACACTGAAGTTGTCGGATTTCCAAACTTAAAGGTTGATACCTCATCCGGAGAAGTGGAAGAAAGGGGCGGAATAGCCCATCTTTTATCAATGCATGGAGGACTGCCTCGCTTTTGGCGAGGCGGTTAGCTATTGGCGAGCGGTTTCCTACTTGGTGGCGGCGGCTCAGCTTATCTCGTGGCGAGGCGATTTCACCTACATTGTTGGCGGCGGCTTCAGTATCTCGGCTGGCTGAGCGGTTTAATCTCGGTGAATGTTGTTGGCGAGGCAGACTCTTGAGCCGATTTTGATGTCGACTTCGGGATCCATGCTTGGCGATTTTGAGCCGTTTTCTGGGTTGCTTTTGACTCTTGCGCCTTGCGAACAACAGCACGTGCTCGAGCAAAGCGTACCGCGCTTTAGGCGCTCCTTCCTTGTCAATCGGGCCTTTTGGCGAGAACCCATTCTTCCTTGGGAGGAGGCCGACGGATTGAGAGATTGCGGTTTGTTGATGCCTTTGATCCGTGAGTTCGATAGTGAACTCCATCCGTTGACTCGAGCCTTGGCGAACCGGCGGGCCATCTTTTGGCGTCGTCTTTGGCGAGCTCTTCGCCGATCGGTTGAGATCTTGTTGAGAGGGAAATCGCCGCCGCAGTTTAACGAGAATCGCTGCGCATTACAACGAACGAACCTCCCTCTTAGGGGATGAGATCCTCCGATGTTTGCGGGGTGAGGAGGACTTCGATGTGGAAGAGGAGATACTCTTGAATTTGGCTTGATCGAAGAAGTAGTCTAGCCCATCAACCATGAGGTCGGCTGATTCTTTGCAAAGGTCGCGACACAACGATCTCGGGCTCGAGACCGTTGGCTCCCAATAATTAGCCATCGTGTTTGGGTGAAAGTTGATTCCATTTGTAAAACTAGAGAAAATTACACTTTTGGTTCTCGGTTACAATGAAAATTAAATAACTCTCTCACAAACTTCGAACAAAAGGCGCTACAAGTGTAGATCTCTTGTTTTGTGGGACTTTGCTGTCTTGGGGGATCGTAATCCGTGGACCACCGAAAGAATCGTCGAATCGACGGGTTTAGTTAGTGCTTCACAAAGGAAACAAGAACTTAGCAAATATCTTAGCAAGGTAAGATATCTACTCTTCTCAAGAATAAGTCAAGGCTTAAACTCGAGGAATCTCCGCGTGGATCGTGTTCTTGAACTCCGGAAGCTTGGATTTGATTTTTCCTTTCGATGGCCGACCCCAAGTGGGCGTGGGAGGGTTTTATAGTCTTTGGGAAGCGTGCCCTCTTGAAACACAAGTGTCATAAGTGCGAGGTACGCTGCGTTAGCGGCCATCAGGCTGCCTCAGCTCAGCTGGCGGCGATGTCGGTGCCTGCATTGGCGGCGGCGGTATGGAATTACCTCAGCGGCGCGGCGATCCGTCCTTCCACCGCGTAGCGGTTTTACGCTTTTAGGCACGATTAAATGCTCTAGAATTACGCCTAGTGGTATCTTCGCGTGTAACCGCTATGCGATGTCGAGCGTCTCTGCATTGATAAAGTCAAGTGGGCCCCATCGGCATTGATTTAGACCCTTCAAGAGCTCGTTCCAAGTATTACGGGTGTCGCCCGGTTAGCGAGACACAAGTAAGTGCCTCGCCTATAGCGAGACACATCAAGGTGTCTCGCTTCGTGCGAGGCACACACAAGTGTCTCGCTAATAGCGAGACACATCAAGTGTCTCGCTTCGTGCGAGGCACACACAAGTGTCTCGCTAATAGCGAGACACATCAAGGTGTCTCGCTTCGTCGCGAGGCACACACAAGTGTCTCGCTAATAGCGAGACACATCAAGGTGTCTCGCCGGCGAGGCACACACAAGTGTCTCGCTAATAGCGAGACACATCAAGGTGTCTCGCTTCGTGGCGAGACACAAACAAGTGTCTCGCCTTGTAGCGAGACACAATCTCCCATGTGTTGACTTCTTGAGATTTCGACGGCGTTGTTCTTCGATCTCCTCATGATTTAGTCATATTTGAGGTTCTTCACAATTTTTGATGCCTACGCTAAGTCCATCTCGGTTCATGTTAAGTCCATCTTGGTTCATGTTAAGTCTATTTTGATTCATGTTAAGCCTAACTTGGTTCATGTTAAGTCCATCTCGGTTCATGTAAAGTCTATTTTGATTCATGTTAAGTCTAATTTGGTTCATGTTAAGTCCAATTTAAATAGAGGAATGTCATGTCTAATAAGCTTAATATTAAGTATAATTCGTGTTAAGTCTAAATCAAATTGGACTTAACATTAAATTTAACACGAATCATGTTAAGTCTAAAAACAAGATGAATTAGACTTAACATGAACCACGTTGGACTTAACATGAACCAAGTTAAGTCCAACTTGGTTTATATCAAGTCCAACTTGGTTCATGTCAAGTCTATTTTGATTCATGCTAAGTCCAAACTTGGTTCATGTTAAGTCCAACGTGGTTCACGTTAAGTCTATGTTGATTCATGTTAAGTCAAACTTGGTTCATGTTAAGCCCAACTTGGTTCATGTTAAGTCCATCTTGGTTCATGTTAAGTCTATTTTGATTCATGTTAAGTCAAACTTGGTTCATGTTAAGCCCAACTTGGTTCATGTTAAGTCCATCTTGGTTCATGTTAAGTCTATTTTGATTCATGTTAAGTCTATTTTGATTCATGTTAAGCCTAACTTGGCTCCTGTATTAAGCCATCGTGTTTGGGTCGAAAGTTGATTCCATTTGTAAAACTAGAGAAAATTACACTTTTGGTTCTCAGTTACAATGAAAATTAAATAACTCTCTCACAAACTCGAACAAAAGACGCTACAAGTGTAGATCTCTTGTTTTTGTGGGACTTTGCCTCTGCCGGGGATGCGTAATCCGTGGACCACCGAAAGAATCGTCGAATCGACGGGATTTAGTTAGTGCTTCACAAAGGAAACAAGAACTTTAGCAAATATCTTAGCAAGGTAAGATATCTACTCTTCTCAAGAATAAGTCAAGGCTTAAACTCGAGGAATCTCCGCGTGGATCGTGTTCTTGAACTCCGGAAGCTTGGATTTCTGATTTTTCCTTTCTGATGGCCGACCCCCTTGAGTGGGCGTAGGAGGGTTTTATAGTCTTTGGGAAGCGTGCCCTCTTGAAACACAAGTGTCATAAGTGCGGGAATTTTGCGGTTAAGCGCGGCTCAAGGCTGCCTCGCTCACTGGCGGCGGTCAGCGCCTGTTGGCCCGGCGGCGATATGGTTTGCCTCGGCTAGCGGCGATCTAGTCCTCGGTAGCGTTTTTCGCTTTTTTAGGCGATTAAATGCCCTAGAATTACGCCTAGTGGTATCTTCGCGTGTAACCGCTATGCGATGTCGAGCGTCTCTGCATTGATAAAGTCAAGTGGGCCCCATCGGCATTGATTTAGACCCTTCAAGAGCTCGTTCCAAGTATTACGGGTGTCGCCCGGTTAGCGAGACACAAGTAAGTGCCTCGCCTATAGCGAGACACATCAAGGTGTCTCGCTTCGTGCGAGGCACACACAAGTGTCTCGCTAATAGCGACACATCAAGGTGTCTCGCTTCGTCGCGAGGCACACACAAGTGTCTCGCTAATAGCGAGACACATCAAGTGTCTCGCTTCGTGGCGAGACACAAACAAGTGTCTCGCGACCGTAGCGAGACACAATCTCCCATGTGTTGACTTCTTGAGATTTCGACGACGTTGTTCTTCGATCTCCTCATGATTTAGTCATATTTGAGGTTCTTCAGCAATTTTTGATGCCTACAGTTAAGTCCATCTCGGTTCATGTTAAGTCTATTTTGATTCATGTTAAGCCTAACTTGGTTCATGTTAAGTCCATCTCGGTTCATGTAAAGTCTATTTTGATTCATGTTAAGTCTAATTTGGTTCATGTTAAGTCCAATTTAAATAGAGAATGTCATGTCTAATAAGCTTAATATTAAGTATAATTAGTGTTAAGTCTAAATCAAATTGGACTTAACATTAAATTTAACACGAATCATGTTAAGTCTAAAAACAAGATGAATTAGACTTAACATGAACCACGTTGGACTTAACATGAACCAAGTTAAGTCCAACTTGGTTTATATCAAGTCCAACTTGGTTCATGTCAAGTCTATTTTGATTCATGCTAAGTCCAAACTTGGTTCATGTTAAGTCCAACGTGGTTCATGTTAAGTCTATGTTGATTCATGTTAAGTCAAACTTGGTTCATGTTAAGCCCAACTTGGTTCATGTTAAGTCCATCTTGGTTCATGTTAAGTCTATTTTGATTCATGTTAAGTCAAACTTGGTTCATGTTAAGCCCAACTTAGTTCATGTTAAGTCCATCTTGGTTCATATTAAGTCTATTTTGATTCATGTTAAGTCAAACTTGGTTCATGTTAAGCCCAACTTGATTCATGTTAAGTCCATCTTGGTTCATGTTAAGTCTATTTTAATTCATGTTAAGTCAAACTTGATTCATGTTAAGTCCAATTTAAATAGAGAATGTCATGTCTAATAAACTTAATATTAAGTCTAATTAGTGTTAAGTCTAAATCAAATTGGACTTAATAACATTAGATTTAACGAATCATGTTAAGTCTAAAACAAGTTGAATTAGACTTAACATGAATCATGTTAAGTCTAATTCAACTTGTTTTAAGTATAATTTCATATTAAGTCCAATTTGATTCATGTTAAATCCAAATTTGATTTATGTTAAGTCCATCTTGGTTCATGTTAAGTCTATTTTGACTCATGTTAAGTCAAACTTGGTTCATGTTAAGTCTATCTTGGTTCATGTTAAGTCTATTTTGATTCATGTTAAAGACTTAACATGATTCAGATAATCTAATGTTAAGTCCAATTTGATTTAGACTTAACACGAATCAAGTTGGACTTAACATGAATCAAAATCGACTTAAAATGAACCAAAATCGACTTAACATGAACCAATTTGGACTTACCATGAATCAAAATCGACTTAAAATGAACCAAAATGGACTTAACATGAACCAAGTTTGACTTAACATGAATCAAAATAGACTTAACATGAACCAATGGACTTAACATGAACCAAGTTAGGCTTAGCATGAACCAAGTTTGACTTAACATGAATCAAAATAGACTTAACATGAACCGAGATGGACTTAACATGAACAAGTTTGACTTAACATGAACTTAACATGAATCAAAATTAGACTCAACACGAACCAAATTAGACTCAACACGAACCAGATTAGATTTAACATGAACCAGGTTAGACTTAACACGAACCAGCTTAGACTTAACACGAACCTGGTTAGACTTAACACGAACCAAGGTAGACTTAACACGAACCTGGTTCGTGTTAAGTCCAGTTTCATTCGTGTTAGGTCCACTTTGGTTCGTGTTAAGTCCACTTTCAACATTGAATTTCCTACAGAACGGCGGAGGAGGAAGATGAGTAGGGGAAGGAATCGGAGGGGGAGATGGGGTGCTTTTTGACGGTGTAATAATATTCCATATGTACGTGAAGGAGTAGTGGTTGTTTACTACTGTGGAGGGAGGAGCATGTGGTGGAGGCGGTGGAGGAGACACGAGAGTAGTGCCGGGTGATGGTGATGAAGGAGGAGGATGTAGCGTTGGCCGGGGCGAAGATGGAGAAGGGCTAGGCTTGGACGACGGAGAAGGAGATGGCGCGGGTGATGGAGGAGGATGTAGAGGCTTTAATGGAATATCCCGAAACGGTGGAAGGAGAAGGGATGGGCCGCAGATTTGGAGGCCGGTGATGGAGAGGAGATGGGTTATGACTAGATGAATCGCCGGAGAAAGATAAGTCGGAGAAAGATCAGCCCTTGTGGATGACTAGATGAAGAGAAAAGGAAGGAGATGAGTTATGAGAGGAGAGGAGAGGAGAGGAGAGGAGAGGAGGAAGAAGGAGATAAGAGTATTTTAGGGTTTTTTGTTTCTTTCTCTCTTTATACTTAATTAATGAATGAATGGCTAAAAGGTCTGCGACAAATGGTTACTCGTTTGGAACTGATTCACATGGGGCAAAATTAGAAGGGGCTGGTCACATAAAATTTTTGCTTTTGGGGCCTGGACACAATTTTCCCTAAAAACAACGTTTTTAGCGTATCCTTATACCTACGTACCCATTTTAGGACAAACAAAAATATCATTAAAAACCCAATTTGACCTCCGAATCCAATGCCTTTACACCACCAACCAAAGCAAGTACCTTTCTCAATTAAGAGTTCCCGTCACCGTCTACCCCTTAGCACCACTCCCATTGGTCCCTTTCGCGAGTCCTCTCCTACCCCACATCAGCGACAAAATCAACCTGTCAGTGGTAATTACTTGGCGGAGCACCGGAACCCCACCAATGGGATACATACTGAAGAAAAATATGCCAACTTTATTTTGACCCTTCACCGTTTTCTTTGGGCTCTTGTAAGAATCTCTCCTCTCTGAGATCTGGGCAATGGCGGATTATGTTCCATTAAGAGGAGGAGAAGAGATTGAGAGGGAAAGAGAAGGGGGAGAGGGATTGAAGGAGGAGGAGAAGAAGACGGGAAGCTCTCGTCTCGCTTCTCTTGATGTTTTCAGGGGCCTCTCCATTGCTGTAAGCTCTCCCTCTTGATTCTAGTCGAGGCCCAGTAAATATTTTGAGTGAATGAAGGGAAATAGATTGATGAGCTAGTGTAGTTTGTTGTGATCATACTTAGTAATTATCCTATCTGATGAAACTTAGATTTGGCAAATTTATTTGTGATAATTGAATTAGATTAGGAGATGAATTTGTTAATGTTTTTCGTATTGGAAGCTTAGTTATCTTGAACAACTGAAACTTGACTCAACAAGGGAAACTATTCGGTGGACATGGTCCTGTGGATATGTCCATTGAAGTTACAATTTTGTCAAAAAAAAAAAAAAAAAAAAAAAAAGATGAAGCAACTGAAGCTGCAAGATTAAGCAACTAAAGTAATAACTTGGTAATCTGATGGAATTTAAGATTGTTTTATATATGGTTATTTATAGATAAACTTTGAAGGGTTTAGCTACTTACAATCCCTCATCTTTTTAATCAGCAGACAAACCTCGTGACTGATTTATACCATCGATAGTTATTCAGAACTGTCATGTGCAGGACACACGATGACACCTAATTTTGTGCAGTCAAAACTTTATTAGCTGCACATGTTATCTGCAGGACACATGATAATTTTGAACTGACTTTAAGGAGCCACTTCCAAAGTTTCAACTCTTTTATGTATTGAATGAGCCTGAGGGAGCTTTAATCAAGCCTTAACCAAGACGAGCCTCAACCTTCTTGAGTCTATTTAGAGCTTTGCACATGAATTTCCCATATGAATTCAGGAATGCGTGGAAGAGTCATAGAAGTGTCCTAACACGATCTATTATGAGATAAATTTGGATATGTTTTATTCAGGGTATATATTGGAGAGGAGAGGAGAGGAGAGGAGAGGAGAGGAGAGGAGAGGAGAGGAGAGGAGAGGAGAGGAGAGGAGAGGAGAGGAGAGGAGAGGAGAGGAGAGGAGAGGAGAGGAGAGGAGAGGAGAGGAGAGGAGAGGAGAGGAGAGGAGAGGAGAGGAGAGGAGAGGAGAGGAGAGGAGAGGAGAGGAGAGGAGAGGAGAGGAGAGGAGAGGAGAGGAGAGGAGAGGAGAGGAGAGGAGAGGAGAGGAGAGGAGAGGAGAGGAGAGGAGAGGAGAGGAGAGGAGAGGAGAGGAGAGGAGAGGAGAGGAGAGAGGAGGAAGAAGGAGATAAGAGATGATAACTTATGTGAAGAATGGGAAAAGACAAATTGTGTTCTTGTTTGAACTGATTCACATGGGGCAAAATTAGAAGGGGCTGGTCACATAAAATTTTTGCTTTTGGGGCCTGGACACAATTTTCCCTAAAAACAACGTTTTTAGCGTATCCTTATACCTACGTACCCATTTTAGGACAAACAAAAATATCATTAAAAACCCAATTTGACCTCCGAATCCAATGCCTTTACACCACCAACCAAAGCAAGTACCTTTCTCAATTAAGAGTTCCCGTCACCGTCTACCCCTTAGCACCACTCCCATTGGTCCCTTTCGCGAGTCCTCTCCTACCCCACATCAGCGACAAAATCAACCTGTCAGTGGTAATTACTTGGCGGAGCACCGGAACCCCACCAATGGGATACATACTGAAGAAAAATATGCCAACTTTATTTTGACCCTTCACCGTTTTCTTTGGGCTCTTGTAAGAATCTCTCTCTCTGAGATCTGGGCAATGGCGGATTATGTTCCATTAAGAGGAGGAGAAGAGATTGAGAGGGAAAGAGAAGGGGGAGAGGGATTGAAGGAGGAGGAGAAGAAGACGGGAAGCTCTCGTCTCGCTTCTCTTGATGTTTTCAGGGGCCTCTCCATTGCTGTAAGCTCTCCCTCTTGATTCTAGTCGAGGCCCAGTAAATATTTTGAGTGAATGAAGGGAAATAGATTGATGAGCTAGTGTAGTTTGTTGTGATCATACTTAGTAATTATCCTATCTGATGAAACTTAGATTTGGCAAATTTATTTGTGATAATTGAATTAGATTAGGAGATGAATTTGTTAATGTTTTTCGTATTGGAAGCTTAGTTATCTTGAACAACTGAAACTTGACTCAACAAGGGAAACTATTCGGTGGACATGGTCCTGTGGATATGTCCATTGAAGTTACAATTTTGTCAAAAAAAAAAAAAAAGATGAAGCAACTGAAGCTGCAAGATTAAGCAACTAAAGTAATAACTTGGTAATCTGATGGAATTTAAGATTGTTTTATATATGGTTATTTATAGATAAACTTTGAAGGGTTTAGCTACTTACAATCCCTCATCTTTTTAATCAGCAGACAAACCTCGTGACTGATTTATACCATCGATAGTTATTCAGAACTGTCATGTGCAGGACACACGATGACACCTAATTTTGTGCAGTCAAAACTTTATTAGCTGCACATGTTATCTGCAGGACACATGATAATTTTGAACTGACTTTTAAGGAGCCACCCCAAAGTTTCAACTCTTTTATGTATTGAATGAGCCTGAGGGAGCTTTAATCAAGCCTTAACCAAGACGAGCCTCAACCTTCTTGAGTCTATTTAGAGCTTTGCACATGAATTTCCCATATGAATTCAGGAATGTGCGTGGAAGAGTCATAGAAGTGTCCTAACACGATCTATTATGAGATAAATTTGGATATGTTTTATTCAGGGTATATATTGCTCAATTTAAACAATGTGCAGGGTCACTCAATGTTCACAAAGATGCCCATGTTAATCTTAATTGTGTATGAGAATGTGTTCATATGGTTTGATGTTCTTTCGTATTGTTCTCATTGTCCTGCGTAAGGGCTTTGTCTTTTGTAGATAACTTTTTTTGTACTCTCAGTCAAAATTCTTAGAATATTTGCTAGAGACTTTTCATAAAATTCTATATACTTAAAGATGGATAATTTTGTTTTGACAATTTCTTATGTTTCAGCTTATGATATTTGTCGATTACGCCGGTTCAATTTTTCCATCCATTGCTCATTCCCCATGGAATGGTTTACAGTTAGCGGATTTCGTGACGCCATTTTTTCTGTTTATTGTTGGCATTTCTCTTTCCCTTGTCTACAAGGTATACTAAAAGTCCTTACTCTTTATTCTATTTTTACTAGTACTCCAAACACGAAGCGTGCATGAACCAGTCCACCTGTGCATAAAAAAAATATTCAAGCATAGCAGTGAATGTTGATAAAATTTAAAAGTTTTAAAATATTGAAGAGGTTAGAAATATAATAAAATGTAACAATTAAAGGAGATGAAAGGTTTAAAATAATTATATATCTTATTCACTTACTTTTCATATATTTTTGGTAATTTCTTCATATCATGTCGCAAAATATTCTCTGATGAACCTTCTCGTAAAATAATCAAGACTACTAAAATGTAGGTTGTGCTTCTTCACAAAATCTAGTATTTTGGTGCGTGCGATGCGTGCATAAAATTACAACCACAATTGTGTGAAACCTGATAATATCTCTAATTGTAGACATAAATGTCTAATTCTCACAGATTAAGTACATAGACTTTGGAATTTGTATAAGCAACACGCTCCAACATCCAAATAATTTTTTTAACTTTAGAAGAATAAAGATTTGAGTTGAAGTTTGAAATAAGTAAACTTTAAGGGAAAAACAAACAAAAGACTGAGCACTTACAGTAAAAAAATGGGGTTTTCCAAGAAAGAGTCCTGCAAGCAAGCATAAAATTATTCTTCATCACTGATTATAGTGAATTATTGAAGTAATTACAGAAACAAATTGAAAGTGATAGATAAACCTGTTGAACTTGAGAAGCTATGGAGATGGAAAAGGACAATGGAGGTGTAGTGAAACGGACAGTATCTGTTCCATGATTCCACTATCCTTTTCGATTTTCGGTGACGATTTTAGAGATAGTGTTGAGATTTGAATTTGTGGGGAGTTAAGAGTTAGTTTCCTTCTAAACATGGGGAGATCAATATTTTTAAGCTTTTCCAAGTTAACCCCTCTCAAAGTTTTAAATTACTATAACGCTAGAAGTCATTATTTGGTTTTCTGAAGTTGTGACTTATAGGGTGGAACACCAAAAATTGGTACCAAACGAGTGGCTTTCTTTAAATGTAGTAATAGAATAGATATGTTATGCTTTTTTTTTGTCAGCCAGCTCGACCACCAATTATACGACCGATTACATCAACAATTCCACCGCCACTTTACAGGCCCCTTGCAAGTAAGCTTACAAAGGAATTTGGGGAGCAGTAGACCACACAATGGACAACATAGGTTATAGCAAAACTCAGAGCCAGCTGAGCTTGGGTTTATGAGCAAGAAGAGAACAAAAAGAGAGCTAAGGTTTTAAAAATCGACATCGGAAATAAATCGATTTTCAAAATTCATATCGGATCCGGTTATCGGGGATATATCGTGGATAAGTAGTAAAATCGAGTGTCATATCGGATATATAATATAATGTCCTAAAATGTAATCTAAGATTCAAAGCACATTTAATGAAGTATAAACATACTACAATGTAAATAACTCATGTTTAGATCACTAACCAATTGTTGAAACTTAGTTCTCGATTGTGATATTAGGGTTTTGGGTGAACGATGAAGCGATTGGGAGGATTTAGATGTTTTAAGTTGCGGGTCGAGTCTGAAAAATATGAGTTATATGACCCGAAACCCAATTAAGCAGTTGGTTTTTTTCCCCAAAAATCGGCCTATATATCGGATTTCGACCGATATATCGGCCAAAATCGGGTGAAAATGATAACCGATTTTTTCAAAAATCGATTCGAAGGGGTCAAAACCTGATATATCGCCGATATTTCGATAATATCGGCTGATTTTTAAATCATTGTCTACTAGGTTATGCTTTGTGCTTTCAGTTTCTTAAAATGTTCAATCTAGAGCTTGGATTTGGTTGAGTGGTCCCTGTGGATAATATATATGTTACATAATTTCAAAGTTTTGCTTTACTTTCAGAAAATATCCAACAGATACCAACAAACACACAAGGCCATGTTGAGGGCATTGAAGCTCTTCTTATTCGGTGTTCTTCTTCAAGGTAATCACAGTTAAAGCTGGATACTCTTGTAGTTTTTAAGGTCCTAAACTCCTGTAGTTTGCAAGGTCCTTGGCTAGTGTTTGTGAACTGTATATTTCTTACATTTGACACACTTTTGTCCATCTCTAGGTAAACGTTATCATTATTTACAACCACTAATCTACACCTGATATTTGCACACTATGTATAAGTTTTTGTTTTTGCAATACAACCAAGTTTTTCCTTGTACAACAAATGGGTTAGAAGAATAAAGATTTGAGTTGAAGTTTGAAATAAGTAAACTTTAAGGGAAAAACAAACAAAAGACTGAGCACTTACAGTAAAAAAATGGGGTTTTCCAAGAAAGAGTCCTGCAAGCAAGCATAAAATTATTCTTCATCACTGATTATAGTGAATTATTGAAGTAATTACAGAAACAAATTGAAAGTGATAGATAAACCTGTTGAACTTGAGAAGCTATGGAGATGGAAAAGGACAATGGAGGTGTAGTGAAACGGGACAGTATCTGTTCCATGATTCCACTATCCTTTTCGATTTTGCGGTGACGATTTTAGAGATAGTGTTGAGATTTGAATTTGTGGGGAGTTAAGAGTTAGTTTCCTTCTAAACATGGGGAGATCAATATTTTTAAGCTTTTCCAAGTTAACCCCTCTCAAAGTTTTTAAATTACTGCACGTTGTGAAGTCATTATTTGGGTTTTTCTGAAGTTGTGACTTATAGGGGTGGAACACCAAAAATTGGTACCAAACGAGTGGCTTTCTTTAAATGTAGTAATAGAATAGATATGTTATGCTTTTTTTTTGTCAGCCAGCTCGACCACCAATTATACGACCGATTACATCAACAATTCCACCGCTCACTTTACAGGCCCCCTTGCAAGTAAGCTTACAAAGGAATTTGGGGAGCAGTAGACCACACAATGGACAACATAGGTTATAGCAAAACTCAGAGCCAGCTGAGCTTGGGTTTATGAGCAAGAAGAGAACAAAAAAGAGAGCGCAAGGTTTTAAAAATCGATTATCGGAAATAAATCGGATTTTCAAAATTCATATCGGATCCCGGTTATCGGGGATATATCAGGGATAAGTAGTAAAAATCGGAGTGTCATATCGGATATATAATATAATGTCCTAAAATGTAATCTAAGATTCAAAGCACATTTAATGAAGTATAAACATACTACAATGTAAATAACTCATGTTTAGATCACTAACCAATTGTTGAAACTTAGTTCTCGATTGTGATATTAGGGTTTTGGGTGAACGATGAAGCGATTGGGAGGATTTAGATGTTTTAAGTTGCGGGTCGAGTCTGAAAAATATGAGTTATATGACCCGAAACCCAATTAAGCAGTTGGTTTTTTTCCCCAAAAATCGGCCTATATATCGGATTTCGACCGATATATCGGCCAAAATCGGGTGAAAATGATAACCGATTTTTTTTTTCAAAAAATCGTATCTGAAGGGGTCAAAACCTGATATATCGCCGATATTTCGATAATATCGGCTGATTTTTAAATCATTGTCTACTAGGTTATGCTTTGTGCTTTCAGTTTCTTAAAATGTTCAATCTAGAGCTTGGATTTGGTTGAGTGGTCCCTGTGGATAATATATATGTTACATAATTTCAAAGTTTTGCTTTACTTTCAGAAAATATCCAACAGATACCAACAAACACACAAGGCCATGTTGAGGGCATTGAAGCTCTTCTTATTCGGTGTTCTTCTTCAAGGTAATCACAGTTAAAGCTGGATACTCTTGTAGTTTTTAAGGTCCTAAACTCCTGTAGTTTGCAAGGTCCTTGGCTAGTGTTTGTGAACTGTATATTTCTTACATTTGACACACTTTTGTCCATCTCTAGGTAAACGTTATCATTATTTACAACCACTAATCTACACCTGATATTTGCACACTATGTATAAGTTTTTTGTTTTTTGCAATACAACCAAGTTTTTCCTTGTACAACAAATGGGTGAGCAGACTGACTCAAAAGTGTTGTTTAGTGCAACTCAAAAAAGAACAAAGAAATTTTGATGCGACTTCAACAATCAAAGTCTTAACTTAAGGTGTGACCCCCTAGAAACCCTTATTGTTGATTGAGGAGTGACTCTGATAGCTTCGCGAAGATTAAGGGTTATAATTTTATAACATACCCCTTCCCCCTGCAGGTTGAGCGCACTTATCATAGGCCAAAAACTGGGCTATTTTTTGTAGTGGTATTCTTTTAAACCTGCATTAAATGTGTGTCGTATGGGATTTAACATGGATTGATGTGATGCTATCTTAAAATCCCTTCTATTACTCCAATACTCTAAAGTTGTAATGAGGGTTGAAGGTTATAGTTTTATGCTAACAAGTTTTACTTCACTTATTATGGCCTCTTTTGCTCATACTCTATACTCAAGTGTTGAGGTTACATATGCAAGGGTGGAGACAGGATTTTAGTACATTGTGTGCGCGCGCGCGCATGTGCGTGTGTGCTCGCGAGCATATGCATGTGTCTACGTTGGTGTGTGTGAGTGATTTGTTTTTTCTTGTTTTGGGTGGGGGGTGGGGGGGGGGTTGTGGGGGGTGGGGAGGGGTCTGGGTAGACTAGGAAATGTACACTTGCACTATCTTTTTCCCTTTGAAAAAGTATCAACAGAAGGGATTGTAGATATGCTTTAGGATACCTTTTTTTTCTTGTGAAAGTGGGAAGCCCAAAAACCAGCAAATCAAGTCTAGCACTCCCATTCATAACTTATAGTTTACGTGTAACTGTCTTAGTAAAAAAATTTTACAAATTCAAGGGAAGCATAGGCTAACTAAATAATATAAATGCAAAATTTCGTATGACTTGATATGAGTCAGAAGGGTCAATATGGAACAGTTTTTGAGGGATATTGCAGATAGGTTTCCCGCAAAGAAAGTGATAGAAAAAAAATCATCCAGTAAGTCATTCTTCCTTTTGTGTCCATTTTGGTACTTTCACTAAATCAAGAATCTGACAGGATGGTACAATGTGGGGGAAGGGGATTTTCTTGAAGGTGTTGCCAAGGATGTTTCTTTAACCATGCATTTTGCATTATAGTCTGAGTGTTTTCTATAGCAGCTGATATTCGATGGAATAGAGGGAGAGAGAGGGATTTTTGCAAACCGTTAGCTGAAGATGTCATTTTGACACCTATTTGTTATTTTAAGGCTACATTTGGTTGGGGGAATTAGGAAGTAGGAGTTATGAGTTTTTAGAAATAAACTGGAACAAGATATAGGAAATTTGTTGGTCATTTGAAATAAAATTGAATTAGGAACAGTTGAATTTGGACACAGAGTTTGGAAGTAGTGTCCAAACTTTCACTGCATTCTAACTCGTTGGTATTCGAGGTTGTTGGCGAGAGACAGCAAGAGTAAGCATAACCTGTTTGCCAAACACGTCCGAATTGTTGTTGGAGATTTTTATTTGTATCCTATGTCTGAAAATTTAGGCAATATTTTCTACTGTTGTTGGATTTGCTAGTATTCCATGGTAATCTGCATTTTGGAAGGGTTTGTTTCCTATCGTGGTTGATGAGAATATGTTCTTTTTCTGTTCAACGTGATGTATTAGTTTACTATGTCAACAATATCAATGTTTTCTTTTTCTTAATTTCAGGTGGCTACTTTCATGGAGTAAATTCATTAACATTTGGTGTTGATGTTGAAAAAATACGTTGGCTTGGTATTCTGCAGGTAGTATAATGCAGAAGGGTTTTATGTATTCATAGTTGTATTCTCCATTTGCATGCTTTTGTCCATCTCTAGGTAAACGTTATCATTATTTACAACCACTAATCTACACCTGATATTTGCACACTATGTATAAGTTTTTGTTTTTGCAATACAACCAAGTTTTTCCTTGTACAACAAATGGGTGAGCAGACTGACTCAAAAGTGTTGTTTAGTGCAACTCAAAAAGAACAAAGAAATTTTGATGCGACTTCAACAATCGAAGCCTTAACTTAAGGTGTGACCCCTACAAACCCTTACTGTTGATTGAGGAGCGACTCTGATAGCCACAAGATTAAGGGTTATAATTTTATAACATACCCCTTCCCCTGCAGGTTGAGCGCACTTATCATAGGCCAAAAACTGGGCTATTTTTTGTAGTGGTATTCTTTTAAACCTGCATTAAATGTGTGTCGTATGGGATTTAACATGGATTGATGTGATGCTATCTTAAAATCCCTTCTATTACTCCAATACTCTAAAGTTGTAATGAGGGTTGAAGGTTATAGTTTTATGCTAACAAGTTTTACTTCACTTATTATGGCCTCTTTTGCTCATACTCTATACTCAAGTGTTGAGGTTACATATGCAAGGGTGGAGACAGGATTTTAGTACATTGTGTGTGGCACAAGATAAAGTGCAGGTGCTCATGAGCATATGCATGTGTCTACGTTGGTGTGTGTGAGTGATTTGTTTTTCTTGTTTTGGGTGGGGGGGGGGGGGGGAGGGGTCTGGGTAGACTAGGAAATGTACACTTGCACTATCTTTTTCCCTTTGAAAAAGTATCAACAGAAGGGATTGTAGATATGCTTTAGGATACCTTTTTTTTCTTGTGAAAGTGGGAAGCCCAAAAACCAGCAAATCAAGTCTAGCACTCCCATTCATAACTTATAGTTTACGTGTAACTGTCTTAGTAAAAAATTTTACAAATTCAAGGGAAGCATAGGCTAACTAAATAATATAAATGCAAAATTTCAGATGACTTGATATGAGTCAGAAGGGTCAATATGGAACAGTTTTTGAGGGATATTGCAGATAGGTTTCCCGCAAAGAAAGTGATAGAAAAAAAATCATCCAGTAAGTCATTCTTCCTTTTGTGTCCATTTTGGTACTTTCACTAAATCAAGAATCTGACAGGATGGTACAATGTGGGGGAAGGGGATTTTCTTGAAGGTGTTGCCAAGGATGTTTCTTTAACCATGCATTTTGCATTATAGTCTGAGTGTTTTCTATAGCAGCTGATATTCGATGGAATAGAGGGAGAGAGAGGGATTTTTGCAAACCGTTAGCTGAAGATGTCATTTTGACACCTATTTGTTATTTTAAGGCTACATTTGGTTGGGGGAATTAGGAAGTAGGAGTTATGAGTTTTTAGAAATAAACTGGAACAAGATATAGGAAATTTGTTGGTCATTTGAAATAAAATTGAATTAGGAACAGTTGAATTTGGACACAGAGTTTGGAAGTAGTGTCCAAACTTTCACTGCATTCTAACTCGTTGGTATTCGAGGTTGTTGGCGAGAGACAGCAAGAGTAAGCATAACCTGTTTGCCAAACACGTCCGAATTGTTGTTGGAGATTTTTATTTGTATCCTATGTCTGAAAATTTAGGCAATATTTTCTACTGTTGTTGGATTTGCTAGTATTCCATGGTAATCTGCATTTTGGAAGGGTTTGTTTCCTATCGTGGTTGATGAGAATATGTTCTTTTTCTGTTCAACGTGATGTATTAGTTTACTATGTCAACAATATCAATGTTTTCTTTTTCTTAATTTCAGGTGGCTACTTTCATGGAGTAAATTCATTAACATTTGGTGTTGATGTTGAAAAAATACGTTGGCTTGGTATTCTGCAGGTAGTATAATGCAGAAGGGTTTTATGTATTCATAGTTGTATTCTCCATTTGCATGCTTTTGTCCAATTTTAAGCCTTTCGTTTAGAACATAACTTGTGTTGTTTTATATCAGTTGGTAATTATGACTTTGAACTAATACAACTGCTTTTCTTATCTGGAATTTATCTTTGACCCCACCTTACCAACCTCACAGTTCATTCAGAAATGGAGTACTCCTTCATGACTATGTTGCACGCACACTTCTATCATCGAGCCTTACCCGTGCCCGTACCTGTACATAATACATAATCAATGAAAACATAAAATGTTATATAAATTTTATTTCTTGTAAAACATGTGAATGAGAAACAATATTAATCTCATGTAAATTGTTAAATTTCAATGTATATATAGCCGTGTTCTCGTACCTTACTTTTTATAAAATTTCCGTGTCACGTATTCGTACCTGCACCCTTAACCGTATCAGTACCCGTACCCATGCCATGTAGCTTCATAATAAGACATCTGCTTAGAAAAGGATGAACTTTATGTGAGATGGAATGGAGCTTCAATATCAACATTTCTATTAGCAACCCAATTTGCAAGCTTATTGTTTTATCTAAATGTATATGTGGCTAAGAGTTCTGTCAGAGGATGAGACACAAAGTGCTGAAGCTCCTGATATGTCTGGTAGCTTCTTTTCTCATTCAAAAGGCTTGAAAGTCATAATGTTTCTAAGTTATTTTTGTTTGACATTAAATCAGACCATTAAGTAAAGCCTCCAACTTTGCCTTGATTGGAGAAAGTTTCAAGGACAAATTGAGCACAACTTTATTTCCCTTTAAGAATAGCCCCTCCAGCAAGACCTGAATATTACACGCTCCAGTAACATTCACTTCAAAATTTTCCATCTTGAGGCTTAACTCCACTGCCCATTTCTAAATACAGAAAGTTACCTTTTTCAATAGTGCCTATTTCTTTTTACCATGTCCTCTCTATCGCAATCATCATAGCCACTCCCATTTATGCACAAAAAGTGCAGTGTTTTGATCATGTCAGGGGCTAATATGTCTGTATATTGCAAAGTTTTGTGTTTGTAAAATTGTTTTGTTTTATTAGCATCCTTCACTTTGCTTATTTTGCATGGTGCAAGTTTTATAGTATTTATCTATCACAAAATCTTTCAGTTCAAGTTGCAGTTTTCTTTCTCGTCTTCTTGGTTACATCTTTCTGTTTGCTTTTCCTCCCTTTGGAGGCAAAACTTTTATTTATTCTCTATTGATTTTTACGAAGGAAAGGTGGAACCTTACACATCTCACTTTTTATGGTTGTAGAGGATAGCTATTGGATACATTATAGCTGCCTTTTGTGAAATATGGTGCTCAAGAATATCAGGAAAGGATGCTGGAGATGGATTTTTGAAGAATTATTATCTACACGGGTAACCATAACAGGTTTTACATCCATTTGCTGTTTTAATGTGCGCTTCCTTCCTTTTCATCCGCTAAACTAGAACTTGTTATGTATATGATCGGTGAACTTACTTCTTTTGATGAAGCAATCACAAGTCCAACTCTTCATGTTTAGTGCAGTTCTGTTCGATAGTAATATATTATACGCAACCAAACCATCATAACCTTAAATCTATTTGAAACTTACCATCTTATGACTATAAGTCTGATATATGGCGTCATGTTGGCCTGATGTGGAACAAACGGGTTGAGATCTGTTGATGGTCACTGTTTGAATAAAATAAAATAAAATATTAAATATTAAAATTGCACTCCTCATTTAAGAAAAAAAATATCTGCGCTTTACGCCCGAGCACTACACAATCGAGACAATTCACATTAATGAAAAACATACAACCTTATTTATAAGACTAAAATAAAATCATGGTAACAATAAAATCCTAGCAATTGGATAATATCAAATATATAAATCCTAACAAACTAACAACTCCAAAAGCTAAATAACAACTTCATCCTAACCAAATATATCAACTAAAGCATATCAAATCTTTAAAAATCCTAAATCTAATTTGTCCTGCATCAAATCTCTCCTTGAAGAAACTCGCCCTCCACTTAAAAATTGGATGGCATTGAGGGACTTTGAATTGTTGTGTTGTCGATCTCGAAGCTGAAATGCTAGATCTTTTCAACTCGGATGCCAATTGATAGGGAACGACAAAATGGAGTTATGTTGAAGAGACTTATGTGGACAACATCGATGAACTTTCAATTATTGCGTTGCTGATATCGAAAATTGAAATGGTGGATCTTTTCGGCTCTGATACCAAATGATGGGGTACGACAAAATGGAGCTCCGTTGAGGAAACTTATTTAGATAAAATTTAAAATTAAAAACACAAATATTGAAATAGCACTTCTCATTTAATAAAAAAATATAAATATTGGACTTCGCACCCGGGCACTTCACGTGCATAATACTAGTTGCAATTCATATACATGGTTTCTCACAATCATTCTTCTCTCATCTTCCTAAAAGTAGAATACAACTCTTTTTATAGGAATAAAACAAAACCCTAATCCTAACTAAATAACTAATAAATAACATCAAATAACACACCCTAACAAAATAACAACTCCAATATCTAAATAACAACTTCACCCTAATCAAACATCTCAATTAAAGAAAATCAAATCCATAAGAAATCCTAATTTCTAATTTGTCTTGCATCATGGCCCTACGTCATCAAATAAAAATATTGAACAATGCAAGATGCTCAAGTCACCGAACGCTATAACTGCTTAGGTGCTTGACCTCATCAACTTCTTCAGTAACAAAGCTATTACGTCATTGCTTAGAACTCTTAAGACTGTCCGACTGGTTTTCTAATTATAAAAGAGGAAGCAAGGAACACATTGGACGAAAAGTAAGAAAAACAAAGGGATGATAACTAAGAGAGATCATAGCTATTTTCATTATAACTATACTTAAGTTCAAATCCAGCGTTACATGTGGTAACTTTCCATGAGTTTACACTTAACCAATTCAGTAATTTAGGGGTTGATTAAATTTTGCTTGTTCTAATTTAGGGATAATTGATGTAGGGTTACAGAATATAATGAGTGAGTTATTAAAATTGGATGTAATGATAGATGAGAGATGAAAGAATAGGAATAGTTGATTGAGGAACTTGAATGCTCTGTTTCCTTAAGGGAGTACGTTATATTTCAAAAGAAAGGAATTGAAACTTCCTCCTAGGGTAAGTCAAACGTAAATGTGGATTTTACGGTCTACACTTCATAACTACAAAGTGAGAGGATTAGCATAACATATTCAATTTCAATGGTTGAGAGATGGCATATCTCCCCATGTAAACATTTTGACCATCCAATTTATCCAACCAATATTCTGGGCAACGAGAATCGATGCAAATGACTTGTGCAACAAACAATGTAAAAAACTTGTGCTATTGACCCCACATCCATGACATGAGCAAAAACTTGTTTGAATGATCCTTGAACCTAAAATTCCCTATCTTCCTCACAAGTACTCATTGCCATGCCCAAATACTGTGCTATGCACTGCATCGCATGTAAGACATTTACCTTCCTCAAGAAAAACCAAAAGAGGGGTTACAATAATTCTACCGAAGCAATTTGACGCGTCAAGAGTTTCCAATGTCAGGCTAAATATTCCTTAAAACGAATGGGATTATATGTGAGAATTTTGTATACAACTAAGAATACACTAGTCACTAGGACAATTCTTAGTTGAATACACTAGTCACTAGGACAATTCTTACTTCAATATGAGCTATAAAAATTCTTCCCTCAACGTTACATGTTACCTCCAGACCTTCTGGTTATGAATAATAATTTCTTTGCCTTTCGATGCTGCCCGTAGATCTTTTATACTGTTTAAAACATGAGAAAAATTTAATTTGACCAAATAATGATCTTGTTTTTGTGTTTGTTCCATTGACTATATAGGATTGTCATATTTTCACTTTCTGCGGTATACTTGGGGCTGTTATATGGTTTGTATGTTCCAGATTGGCAATTCAATGTGCAGCAGACAACATCTTCAAGTTCTTCGCTTGATGGTTTTGTTCTTAAAACGGTGAGATCAATATTTTTTTTTTACACTCAAATTATGTCATTACACTTTTATATCTTCTGTTAAATACAGTCGATAATTATTTTCATGCTACAAGAATGATATTTTCTTTTATTCTTCTCATAAAAAATCTAGTGCCTAGACAAATATTATTTTTTCCACCATCATTCTGTACATGTTTTAGTATTTAACTGGATCTAAGGCTGCAGCTCCATACAAGCATTTTCTATCCTATTGAATGAGGAAATACTGAGTGGTTAAGATCTCCAACAAGGTTGACACATGGGGCCCTTTTCTTCTTATTTGTTTATTTTGGAAATGAAAGTGATTATTTGTAGAGTTGAAACTGTGTTCTTTACTCCGTTACTTCAGTTGCTTTAGACTTGTAAGTGGCTAAATATGTTGGCCTTTACTGGGGCTTGCATGCTTATTGCCGAAGCAGAGTGTCAGAATTCAGGAATCCTTGTGAGGGCCAGCAAGCTGTAAATCGACATATTTTTCCATTTGTGTGTTTCAAGAACAGAAAAGGACTAACCAGAACCGAATAGCATCTTATTAAGCATTGCACTAAACTAAAGATGACAAATTTGAAACAATTCTTTTCCCTTGTTGTAATTGCTTAACCTTTTGCAATTTAGCTCATAGATGGGAAGGAATTTGACTTTTCAGCTTCGATAGAGGGGTTTAGAAACTTTATCGCTGACCGAAGAAAACATTGATAGAAACGGTTCTTAGCTTTTGGCGATATATTTTGTTTCAGAAGGTCAAACAATGTTTTCCCCTCCTGTAATTGCTTGTCCTTTTGCACTTTAGCATAAAGATAGGAAGGAACTTGAGATAAGCTTTAAGGTTATTAAGAAGCTAGAAAAAATGAATATGAATCTTGGTTTTCTTTTGATAACATGTTTTGTTTCAAAAGGTTTTTCTGTATAGGATCCATAGCATATGATCACTTAGATATCTGAGATTAATCATGCATATTTTAAGATCAGTGATGGACATAGGATGATTTACTCCCTTTTCCAAAGTTAATTGAGTCACAGATTCCCTCCTTCTTTCCCTCCCTCTCCCTCATTTGCACTTTTTAATTTGTATTTGTTGTGTGATCTCTAGAGCTGATGAAAACTTTTTCTATTATTGCACATTCACAAATTTGTAGACTTTATATAATGTTCATATCTATGGTTTCAGGTGCAATGTGGCGTAAGAGGGGATCTTGGGCCAGCATGTAATTCAGCTGGCATGATTGATAGGTATGTACTTGGCATTGACCACCTATACAAGAAACCAGCGTATAGAAATCTAAAGGTATTTTAAACTAGATTTTCAAATTTATAGTTCCATTGCATATTATTTTGTTTATCTAGGCTGATCTTGGTATACATACTTAATAGGAATGTAGGATATCCAAGGATGGACGGGTTCCAGATGACTCACCTTCATGGTGTCAAGCTCCTTTTGATCCTGAAGGAATTTTAGGGTAAATTATCTCACGTCTTATACACTTAGACAACAGGCTTCTAATTTTAGCCTCTGTGCATCAAACTAGTTATTTCTATTTCAGTAACTTTGTGGATCTTTTCTTGAAGGTTTATATAGCATGTGTACTTCTCATTCTTATTTACTGATACATAATGTGTTAAAAAATATTTTCTCTTTCCTGTTTTATTGTGTATTGTACTAAAATTGCCTTGTACTATGGCATAGGTTTTCATACTTCTTCAATATTACATAACAGCATGAAGAATGAGGATAGATTGCACAGATCTAGTCATGTGGGAAATTATCCTTATAGATGGTTACAGCACATCTATATACTGTATGATCAAAAATTGCAACTAACACGGCGACAGTTGATATATGTAATTTTTTTTGTCAATAGGAAACTATTTCTAGTAGCATTTCTTATGCTTAGTAACTAGAGGTGGGCCCGAGAACAAACACATATTTGCAGTAATATGACATTGCACAAGATCGGTACAATACAGTAAAATAAGGCCCTTCCTATTCTTGGGTTAAGAGAAAATATTTGCTCAAAGTAATCTTCAGTGGTTACACTGTCTGATCAAAATAATCACAGGCTCAAAGCTTCCTCAAAGATGTTTGTAAGGGAAGGATGTGAGCTGTTGATTCTCAAAACCGTTAGAAAACTAAGAGAGTATAACTGAATGGCGATAGTTCACTACATGTCACATTAAATCACATTAACATGTGGCTGCACAAGAAATGAAATATATTAGTAATGTTGGAAGGATCTGCATCAGATAGATGAAGTTTGAGAGAAAACTCCACAGTAGGAATGGCAGTGCATATACGTGCAGTGTGCACATATTCATGCTGCATGTTCCAGCATCTTTATCTGCAAGAAAATCATTGTAGTTATTGTTTCTTTTAATGAAGCATGTTACTGTTTTTTTCTGAAATAATTTGCTTTCATGCTGGAATCTTATAATCTTTGTTTTCTTCTGAACTCTTATGTAGTTCCTTGATGGCTGCCGTAACTTGCATTATCGGTCTTCAGTTTGGTCATGTTCTAGTTTATTTGGAGGTATGACTTGACTTCTCTGTTCAGCTTTGTAATTCTGCTTAACGAATCACCGTCACCTGGTTTCATCAACAATCTTGCCAATTGATGAATAATCAACTTAGATGATTAATTCCACCGAGTTGATAATCTAGCAGGAGCAACATATTTATGTTATGTTAGCAGACGAATATCATTGCTTAATATTTCAGTCAAGAGAGGTAATTGGGTTAGCTTCAAAAAGTTAACGATCATGCTACAAGTTAAGGTTAATACTAGTAAAAAGAGAAAGATGATAAGACGTTGAGAATATTGTATACTTGTTCCACAACAGAAAGGAGGATCTAGTGGTTGAACTTGAATACGAGACAAAAATTAATAATTAAGTACTTCAACTCTAAAAGAAAACTTAATCATTAATAGTAAGCATGCTAATCTTAACTAATCAGAGAACATCCTTGCAAAAATCTTTTCTCTGGTTATTTGCGGCTGTGCTCTATGCTTGTAGAGCCAAAAACCTATGGCTACCTTATAATTTCATATGCATGTTTTTCAAGTTTAGTTAGTCCTGCTTAGGTGTGACAATCTGTCAGATTCAAATCAGGTCCTACAACCAGAAGATCCCACTTGTGGATCCGTTATAAATTTATAGTTACTTGAGGAGAATAACCTACTAAGAGATCTAGAATTTAACCTGAAAATTCAGGTCACATTGGGTTATCAAGTTATCAGGCTCCATTGCCACTGGTAATCCTACTGGTTCTTGTAGACTCTCTAGTTGTTGAGTTTTGTTAAATTTCATGCTTCTAGAGTTTAGTATACCAAAACTATTATTAGTATTATTTGATGGAAAGAGCAATAGTGGCTAGTCATTTTTGGCATTGGTTTAATTAATCCAAACAATGTGTTTTACTAATTTTGTGTTGGGCGCGCGGACCGCGGAACCGTCGAGAGAAACCACCACAAACGATAGCAAAAAACACAATAAAAGAGTAAAGACACGAGATTTACGTGGTTCGCAAGTTGCCTACGCCCACGGGTAAGGAGGGGATTTTCACTAATAGAAAGAGAGAATACAAATTAGGATTACAAGTTCTCACAAAGAAACCCTAAAACAAACCTCTCAATCTCTCAAAAGATCTCCTCTCCAAAGATGCACAAAACCCTCAAAAGTCGCTTCAAAACGTGCTTGATAACATTCAAATAATCGGGTTTAGGGTTATTTATAAACTCTAAACGAACGGGTTTAAAACCAAAACCCGTTTTGAATCTGCCAGTTAATTAGACTACTGCCGGTTAATTCGACTACTCATCAGATTAGTCGACTACAACACGCATTAGTCGACTACTCATCAGATTAGTCGACTACAACACGCATTAGTCGACTACAACACGCATTAGTCGACTACTCATCAGATTAGTCGACTACTAAGCCCAAACCGCTTGTGCATGTTTTGTGCATGTTCTACAATTCTCCACCTCGTACATCATTTGATTTACCTCAAATTTTGACCTAACACCGAAGAACACCAAGAACATCTAGAGATCACCATTAGCCAATCCGGGCCCGATCGGTAGCGTCCTACGCGGCGCCTCATTACCCTCGGGATCAAGCTCACCGTAGTTCACCGCAAATCATCTCCACCTTACCCATTACCAAGGGCCATGCCCTCTTGGGCAAATCAACACGAAGTGATATGAAGCAAGTCTAAGCAATGCTTAAACTTACTACACGTGACCACCTTGGTTAACATGTCCGCGGGATTCTCATTCGTGTGCACCTTCATGAGGGAAATATCACCTCCTCTATGACATCCCGCACAAAATGATACGACATCAATATGCTTGGTACGAGCATGATGAACTGATTCTTCGCCAAGTGAATTGCACTCATTGTCACACCACAAGTTCACGTTTTCCGCTCAATCCCCAAATCGCCTAGAAGACCCCATAACCACAATGCTTCCTTCACTTCTCCACATGGCCATGTACTCGCCTCGTAGTAGAAAGTGCCATCAGTAGCTCGCAACATCGATCGCCAACTAACCGAGCTCCATGTATCTTAAATACATAACCGTAGTAGATCGCCGTCTATCTAGATCGCAAGATAATCGAGTCCACAAACCCGCAATCGACATGTTTCTCCACCAAAACACGGACATTATCAAGCGTACCCTTTAAGTACACGAGGACCCACTTCTTTGCTTCCCGGTCGCCTTTCCGGATTCACCATGAATCTACCGACCACTAACCACCAGGAAATATGGCGTGTACACACCATTGCATACATTAAGCGCCAATTTGCACTAGCATAGGAAATCGCTCCATGTCGCCTTCTCTTCGTGTAGTGGGAGATTGATTACCGAAAGCCTAAAGTGTGGAGCCAATGGAGTCACCACCGACTTAGCACTTTGCATCCCGAACCTCGCGATCACCCGCCTATGTAGCCCTTCCGACTCAAGAACAATGCGTCGATCGCGCTCTCTTCTAATCTCCACACCCAGATTTTCCTAGCAAAGACCCATGTCCTTCATCTCGAACTCTTCACCAAGTTGAGATTTCAACCTATCTATCTCCACCCCGCTCTTAGAAGCAATAAGCATGTCATCCACATACAAAGAAGATAGATAAAATTACCTCCGCCAAGCTTCCGAATGTAAACACAACAATCATGATCGCCGAAAACCCATGCTTCAAAGATGAAGGAGTCAAATCGTTTGTACCATAGCCGGGAGATTGCTTTAATCCATACAGTGACTTCCTCAAACGACACACATGATTCTCCTTTTCCTCAACCTTGTAGCCCTCGGGTTGATGCATGTAGATCTCTTCATCCAAGTCTCCGTGCAAGAAGGCGTTTTAACATCGAGTTGATCCACTCAAAATCACCATGAGCAACAATACTCAATAGCACCCGAATAGAAGTATGTTTCACCACCGGAGAAAATATCTCATTGTAATCCACACCCTCTTTACGTGCAAAACCCTTAGCCACTAGCCTCGCCTTGTATCTTACACCACCGAAGCTCAAAGATTTTCCTTTCTTTTATACACCCACTTACAACCAATAGCTTTTCTTCCTACGGGCAATGGGACCACCTCCCATGTATGATTCTTCCAAGAGATTCCATCTCTTCCTCCATCGCCAACCAACTCTCACTATCCTTGTCCCGAATAGCTTCCTTGAAGGAGACCGGCTCGTCCTCCTCCACCGAGAGCGATTCAACCATATTAGCCTCGCCCATAGTGCTTTAGGGGTTGACGCCTTCAAGCATTGCCATGCTGCCAGCTTTGGTAGTGGAAGCCATTATCCACGAGCCTTTGTTGTTGTAGTGCCTGTATTTTCCTGAACCTCCTCCCGCCAAGCTCATCATCTACCGACTTCCCACTTGAGCACGATTAGAACCTAGTTGGTCTTTAGGTTCTATTTCAATAACCCGAGACTTAGAAGTCTCACCACCATAACACCATCATCCTGGACGCCCTAGCAATCATGGATTTCTCATCAAAGGTAACATCCCTGTGACCACGAACTTTGAATCTTCCGGTACACCAAAGGCGATAGCCTTTACGCCTTTGCATATCCCAAGAATATTGCCTTCGCCCTCGGCAAGCTTTCGCTGACGCGGATAGTAGGCGGTACATCCAAAATTACGAGCCTATCATAATCGTGATGCTCTCGACCACACCCTATAGGGTGTATCACCATCCAATGTCGAATGTGGTGAACGGTTCACAATGTAACAAGTCAGTAGCACCGCCCACCATTCGTTGCCCAACTCAATAAGATCGCATACTCACGCTTTCTCCGCGGTGTTGGTTCGATCCTCCATGACCCATTCGCGTGTAGACTGACGGCCCAAAGGTCGAACAATTCCTCCGATCACGAACTCCTTGAAAGCACCATCTCAGATACTGCACTGCTATCGATCTCGCCTTCAATTTCTTTCCGTCCCGTTTCAACCATTGTTCTCCACTTCTTGAATGTCTCAACACCTCATTCTTGTGCTTCGAAAATAAATCCAAGCATACCTAGAATAATCATCAATAAACGAGACATAATACGGAACCACCCTTGAAGTTGTGCGAGCGGACCCCAAACGCCCGTGTGCACATAATCTAGTATCCCTACGCTCTTAGACTTCTTTGTTGAAACTTGACCTGTGACTTTCCATACACACAATCCTCGCAAAAATCCATGCTAGGTTCCTTCAGATTCTTCAACAGACCCTCTTTATCAAGCGAACTAGACCCTTCTCGACATATGCCCAAGCCGCCATGCCATAACCGCAGGTGTGCTCACATGGGTCTCCACCACTTTCTCGGTTCCAACCGGCCGCATCTCACACCGGGCCGCATTCGAGAGTATATAGATTACCGTGGACGAACACCCTTCATCACTACTAAGGAACCACGAACAACCTTTTTCACTCCGTTTCCGCCAACTCGCAACCACCGGAGTCCAAAGCACCAACCGAGATAAGATTCTTCCGCAAGTCGAACATGCCTCACATCCGTCAAGGTTCGAACCACTCCATCATGCATCTTGATTTTGATATTACCTAGCCCCACTGTTTTACAAGCATGGTTATTCCCCATCAATACAGTTCCACCATCAATGCCTCGTAGGTAGTAAACCACTTCCTATTTGGACACATATGGTAAGAGCAACCGAATCAAGTATCCACTTCCGGAGATCTCCTCGCCACCCGTGGCGACATAGCATTCCTTATCGCCCCTTCCTCAAACGTAGCTCGCTTCTTCCTTGCCTCTCCTCTCGGTCTTGTTGTTGTTCTTCTTTCCACCTACTCTCTTATTTGGACGATCGACTTTGAAATGACCGGCCTCAAAGGTCGAACAATTCCTCCCCGATCACGAACTCCTTGAAAGCACCATCAGATACTGCAGACCAGTTATCGGATCTCGCCTTCAATTTCTTTCCGTCTCCGTTTCAACCATTGTTCTCCACTTCTTGAATGTCTCGAACACCTCATTCTTGTGCTTCGTAAAATAAATCCAAGCATACCTAGAATAATCATCAATAAACGAGACATAATACGGAACCACCCTTGAAGTTGTTCGAAGGACCCCAAACGTCGTGTGCACATAATCTAGTATCCCTCGCTCTTAGACTTCTTTGTTGAAACTTGACCTGTGACTTTCCATACACACAATCCTCGCAAAAATCCATGCTAGGTTCCTTGATTCTTGAGACCCTCTTTATCAAGCGAACTAGACCCTTCTCGACATATGCCCAAGCCGCTTATGCCATAACCGTGTGTGCTCACATGGGTCTCCACCACTTCTTCCGGTCCAACCAGCCGCATCTCCCCACATCACGCATTGAGAGTATATAGATTACCGTGACGAACACCCTTCATCACTACTAAGGAACCACGAACAACCTTTTTCACTCCGTTTCCGCCAACTCGCAACCACCGGAGTCCAAAGCACCAACCGAGATAAGATTCTTCCGCAAGTCGAACATGCCTCACATCCGTCAAGGTTCGAACCACTCCATCATGCATCTTGATTTTGATATTACCTAGCCCCACTGTTTTACAAGCATGGTTATTCCCCATCAATACAGTTCCACCATCAATGCCTCGTAGGTAGTAAACCACTTCCTATTTGGACACATATGGTAAGAGCAACCGAATCAAGTATCCACTTCCGGAGATCTCCTCGCCACCCGTGGCGACATAGCATTCCTTATCGCCCTTCCTCAAACGTAGCTCGCTTCTTCCTTGCCTCTCCTCTCGGTCTTGTTGTTGTTCTTCTTTCCACCTACTCTCTTATTTGGACGATCGACTTTGAAATGACCGACTTCACCGCGCTTGAAACATCCTTTTCCGCAAGAGGTCTTGATTTAGATCTAGACTTTCCTCCCTTGCCTTTTCCTCGCTCATTGCTCCTTCCTCTTGCAAACAATCCCGCTTGTTCCCCTGCAAGGGCCATGTCACTAGTTGCGGTCTTCAGAAGATCGTCGCTAGAAGTGCCGTTCTAGTCTCATCCATCTTCGATTTTCTCCCACAAGCCTCGGTGTTTGCACTGTGTTCTCATAAGACTTCGGCCGAGAAGTAGTAGAAGCGCTGATCCTCGTCTCCTACTTTAACATCTATGTCTTTCAACTGATATGATCCTATCAAACTTGTTGATGTGTTCCGGATTGATGAGCCCTCCTCCATCTTGCAAGTATACAATTTGGATTTTAAGTAGATCCGGTTAGTTAGACTCTTCGTCATGAAGGTACCCTCTAACTTTTCCACATCACAAATGTTTCCTCTCCATCTACCAAGAAAGCTACATCCCTCTCAAGGCATAGGATAATCGGCGCCGTGTTTCGGATCCAACTCATCCCAATCCTCATCGACATATCCTTGTTCTTCTTCTCCTTTCCATCCAAAGCCTTGTGCAATTTTTGCGAAATTAGAAAGTTTTTCGTCTGCATCCTCCAATAGGAAAAGTCGTTCTTCCCATTGAACTTTTCAATCTCGAATTTTCCCACTTTGACTGATTTACTGGTTGACGCCATCCTCTGTTTGTCTTCGTGAATCCGCTTCTCGGGAATCACCGAACACCCTCAAATTAGAAATTACACCACTTCCAATCGAACAATAGCTCGATACCAATTGTTGGTAGCGGACCTGAGAACCGTCGAGAGAAACCACCACAAACGATAGCAAAAAACACAATAAAAGAGTAAAGACACGAGATTTACGTGGTTCGGCAAGTTGCCTACGCCCACGGGTAAGGAGGGGATTTTCACTAATAGAAAGAGAGAATACAAATTAGGATTACAAGTTCTCACAAAGAAACCCTAAAACAAACCTCTCAATCTCTCAAAAGATCTCCTCTCCAAAGATGCACAAAACCCTTCAAAAGTCGCCAAAACGTGCTTGATAACATTCAAATAATCGGTTTAGGGTTATTTATAAACTCTAAACGAACGGGTTTAAAACCAAAACCGCTGAATCTGCCTGCATTAGCTACTACTTCAGATTAGTCGACTACTACTTCAGATTAGTCGACTACTACTTCAGATTAGTCGACTACTACTTCAGATTAGTCGACTACTACTTCAGATTAGTCGACTACTACTTCAGATTAGTCGACTACTAAGCCCGAAAACTGCTTGTGCATGTTTTTGTGCATGTTCTACATTTTGTTATCTACTTGATACTGTACCTTTGCCATAATGGTACTTTATTTCTTCCTATACTAATTATGTAATTATTTTGTTGGTAGCGATGCTCTTACAGAAGTTCTTTTTCTTCTTCTTTTTCTCTCTCCTTTTCAGTTTCAGTGACCTATTTTATTCGACATCTTAAAAAGGTCAATTTCTTTCATGTAAAGGTAAATGGCTTTAATGTAAATTTAATTGTCTGCTGATATATTTCAGGGTCACAGAGATCGGCTTTTACATTGGTTGTCGTATTCAGTTGCAATTTTATCACTTGGTTTATTCCTCACTTTTATAGGTGATGCACAAGTTGGATATTTCTTTTTCAAATTGTTCTGGAGTTGAAATAGTAGTTGTTTTACTCTCTTACAGCTAACATCCAGATTTTTTTTACAGGGATTCCCATAAACAAACAATTGTATTCTACGTCTTACATGCTGCTAACAACAGGCTCAGCTGGATTAACTTTTTGTTTCTTGTACTTACTGGTGAGCTTAAAACCTTTCTTTAAAGTAACTGTGCAGTTTGTTACCGTAGAGATTATGTGTGATATGGTACTTTGATACTTTCTTATAATAAGATCAAGTAAAATTTACAATTAGGTCCTTCAGAAATTTAATGTTTTTTGAATAGGTTAAGTATTGCATTAAGATCCTTCTAGCAATACAGAGATAATGATTTTATGCTTATATGTATGATAAGAAATTTCATGCTCATCCTTGTGTAGTCTGCTAACGAATAAACTTCAGTGCAACTGGCAATGTGCTATTTACTTAAGCTCCTAATTATTCACCAAAGTTCTTACTAACTTTTTATTATGAATTTCTCAAATATATTTGGGTTTTCGTTATATTAGACCCCAAAGTTTTGTTTATTCTATATTATGACCCCCCACCCACACCCCCTCCCAAAAAAAAAAACCCTAATCTGTAAGTATTTTTAAATAAGACCCCCAAATCTATTGAGTTGTTTTAGATAAGACCCTCAAATATATTATGTTGTTTGAAATAAGACCACCCCCACTTCCAAAAAAAAAAAAAAGCAGCTTGGGGTCTAGTTAGAAATATGAAGATGTGAGGGTCTAATATAGAATTAGCAAAGATTTAGGTGTCTAATATGACAAAAACCTATATATATATATATATATATATATATATATATATATGTGTGTGTGTGTGTGTGTGTGTGTGTGTGTGTGTGTGTCCCCAAAAGTGGCATATGATATCATTTCTATATCTTGTAAAGTTTTTACCAATTCTGATGTTTCTTTTTTTATATTACAATTACTGTTGTTTCTTATATTTCTTTGTCTTCCTTTATCTCTGCAGGTGGATGTTTATGGATACAGATTCCTGACATTCATCTTAGAGTGGACAGGACGGCATTCCCTGAGCATTTTTGTACTTGTAGCATCTAACATTGCTATTATTTTCATACAAGGGTTTTACTGGAAAGACCCTAAAGTTAACATTGTAAGTCTTAACTTCCAATCATTGTTTTCAGAATATGCCTTGAGTTTGTTCAAAAATTTTAAACTGCGAAGTACCTTTACAAGTTTAACTTGGTGGCTTCTGGATTATATCTTAAACTTTCTAATTTAGAAACCTTGATAAATGAACCATGCAAACCATTAAGCTTGTTTATAAAAATGACATTTATAACTTGATTGGCAATTCCAGGCACCTTGTTAACAGCTAATATACATCTAGTTACAAAATCCTTTTCTTTTATTAAGAATCCTTCTTTCTATTCATGTTTACTTATTTCACAACTCATAGTCCCTGCATCTGTGGCTGATAAAATAGCATAGATATGGAGTTTGAAGGTTTAGTATCTCTGTCAATCTTGTAATAAAAAGCTCGCCCCCTTCAAGATGCTAACACATTGTGGCAAGAACTAGCATAATAGCTAGATAGGTTCGCAAAACCTATGCATCTATAGTTGATTCTGCACATAAAATCTGAGTGGAGATAACCCAAAGCACTGGATCTGCTTGATTGTAAATTATGTTAAAAGGAATGATGGCTGCATTATGTAATGAATCTAGCATGCAAAACATTTTAATCAACAAAACTTGCAGTTGACATTAGTATGACGAACATAATGTTATTGTTCTTGATAGGATATAAAGAATTATATCTGGATGCTTAGAAGATAATGAATTTCCTCGTAAGTAACACCTTCACATGATTGTCTTTTAGGATATTTTGTTTAAAATAATCTGTTGGCGCAATAAACCAAATTGAGCTTTTGGGTTATTAAAAAAAAGAACTCTTAATATCCTGTTATTACACACAAGACTGAAGTTTTGATGATGATTAATATATGTTATCCGATATTGTGATATATGTTTATCCAATAGTGCAACATATGTTAGTTTCTGCGTGAAATGCCCAACCTGACTGGATTTGAACATGGATGGCTCCAATATCTTTTTTAGTACTGATACTTCAGTTCAAACTTTTTATCCTCTTGCAACTCATTATTTATGCCAAATAATAGTTGTTGATGTTAGGTACTCTTTTTCATCTGCATCCAATCTCTTTGTGCCCCGTTTTTGCGTAGTGTAAATGTTACCATTTTTTTCCCCTTAAAAATTATGGTATCTTATTTCAGGTTCATTGGATCATATCACTCTTTGTACAAAAATAAACATTTTCCTTTTAGTGGTAAGTATCTTTCATTTTCTTTGTGATTTTTTGGGGTTAAACGTTATCATGTAGAAGCTCCCAGACAGTTTTTTTTTTTTTTTGCTTTCTTCCCTCTTTTAAGTTTTATGTCACGTTTGCATGTTTCAGAGGATCACACCTAACTCCCGGTATGGAACATGTTCATATGTGGCCTTATGTTGGGTTTACTCAGTGGAACTTTAAGGTATGAGAGAGTGTCTCCTGTTTTTATCCGCATCTTCTTGTTGTAAAAGCTATAACAAGCTGTAATTTTGTAAGCTAATATTTGGCATTGATAAATTTGCCATAATGCAGTACAACTTATTTCCAAGTGCTTGTTTTATCCAGACCACATATGTATTATGGTTGCCCTGAGTTTCTTTTCACCTGTATATTTATTACTTTAAAAATCCCTTTCCCCAGTAGCATAAATTTGAGGATTAATTGCAGATAAATCCCATTACTAAAGAGGTTAGCCACTTAATTATTATTCCCTAAGATTTTCTGTCACTATCTGTACTCTCTGATGTTCAGGCAAAGTTATATCTCCTTTATCTGCACATGTACTGTAGAAGGTGTTTGGCCAATACCTGTGACCCTGTGAGGGGGGGCTGGCTGTTTGCGTAGTGGCCTAGTGGGATGTGATGATGACAATAAGAGAATTTTAACCAGATGGCGGGGGCCCACATCTGTTTTTTTCGGAGAGCTTAATCCCAAGAGGCAAAAATGCGTTTGGTTTCCCCGATCCGATCTCAAAAGTGGATTTAGTTGCGATGTGACGGCGCCACATTATTTGTGGGCGTTCAGACACCCAATTAATATGGAGCGATTAATGATATATTTCTCTGCGTAGAAGTAGCTATAAAGTAGCCGAAGTAAAGAAAATAAAGGCTATTTCTGATATTTCCGAAAAGAAAAGTATATTTATTTTTTTTTTAAAAAGCTACTTTCGGTGCTTACTTAAAAGCTAACGTGATGTCTACGTATCATCTCTATTTATTATTTTATGGATATTCTCTTATTCTAAATAAATGGCTATTTCTGCTACTGCCGAATAGAAAAGTATGTTTGTTTCTCTAAAAAAGCTATTTTCGGTACTTACTTAAAAGCTGACGTGATGCCTATGTGTCATCTCTACTTATTATTTTCTGGATATTCTCTTATTCTAAATAAATGACTATTTTCATTCTAAAAGAAAAGTATGTTTGTTTCTCTAAAAAGCTATTTTCTAGACTTACTTAAAAACTGACGTGATGCCTACCTGTCATTTTTGCTTATTGTTTTATGGATATTCTCTTATTCTAAATAAAATTCCGAAAGATCATCTTTCTCTCTTCCTAACAATATTTATAATTGCTACCAAACAAAAAAAAAAAAAGTGAATGAAATACAATTTCGCCTGCTTCTAAAATTTTATGAAACAAACAAAAAAGTAGTATTTTCGCTACTTCATACTTCATAATTTTAGAAGTAATAGATTTAATTTACTTCGTACTTTTGATACTTCCAATCAACCGAACAGACCCTAAGGGGAGATTTTTGCACTATAAGGGGGTCCACAGGATTTAAAAAAAAATATTTAAGGAGAAATCCTATTACTTTTAGTGTTTTGACTTTTGTTTATTTATTTTAGATAGTACAATTACTAATAAAAACTAAAAGGGAAAAATGCTTGTAGCCCCTAAAATTAAAAGAAAATTCGCCGTCCCACAAAAAACCGGTCAACAAGCCAAAATCTCCATAAATTCACTTTTTTATGCTTGTAGCCCCCTAAATATGGTGCCATGTGACCAGAAATTCAAAAAAGTAAAATTTCCACAATACCCTTGAGTACATCATTAACCCTCCCCTCTATTTTTTGTAAATCGTGCCTCTCTCTCTCTCTCTCTCTCTCTTTCTCTCATATCTTTCTTCTTTCTCCTCTAACTCATAACCCTAACCCAATCAATCCGCTATTTCTTCTGTCTATCTTGAAGAATATTTCCTTTTGTCTCCCTCTAAATCTCTCAAAACTAGGGTTTGCTTTAATTTTTCTATATAATGGCTAAAAACGCCAAATCATCGAAGATAATATCTCCAATTGGTGATTTTGTTGAAGATGCTCCATATATGTAGTTGAGGGGAGAAATATAGGTACGGGGACGGCTACGGGACGACTTAACAATATACACATAAATTTAACAACTAACGATATAAGCTTCACAACCAATGATTACGCTGAACAATTGACGAAAAAGCTTAACAAACACGTAAACTTAACAACCAATGCATAAGTTTAACAACTAGTAAAAAAACTTAACAACCAACGCATAAGCTTAACAACTGACAAAAAAACTTAACAACAAATGCATAAGCTTAACAACCAATGCATAAGCTTAACAACTACGAAAAAGCTTAACAACTAATGCATAAGTTTAACATCCAATGCATAAGCTTAACAACTGACGAAAAAGCTTACTAACTAATGCATAAGCTTAACAGCTAACCAAAACTTAACAACAAATGCATAAGCTTAATAACTAACAAAAAACTTAACAACAAACGTATAAGCTTAGCAACTAAAAAAAAGAAAATCTGTGGGTTCAACTTGAGAGAGAGAGAGAGAGAGAGAGAGAGAGAGTCTCATCCGGCCCTAAAAAGTTTCACACGAGGCATTAATTAGGGATAAAATGGAGGGAAAGCAAAATATTGCTTAGATGACACTTGATTTCGAGAGGGGAGTGCATAAAAAAGTGGATTAGCTTATTGACCCGGTCTTTGTGCTTTTTTATTTTGGGGGCTACAAGCATTTTTCCCAAATTAAAAATATACTATTTTAAATACATAATTACAAGTGGGACCCATACACCACTTTTCAAATTTACACATTCTTTACAAACAAAAATTTTCGATTCTATTCCCAAAACTAACTTGCTACTCCAATATCCTACAAACCGAACACAAAATCAAAAGCTTTGGATAGTTAAAGATTCATTGGAGTTTTTACTTTGTCATAAATCCAAGATCCAAATCCAATTGCCAAAAATCCCTTAATAAAAAAAAAAGAGATTTCTCTACAACATTCTGAAATATGAGGGAATCTCTCAAACATATTGACTTCACATGGCACCCACGTGATGAGTACACAAAATATATCTCCATCTGGACATTAGGGTGTCTCAATATAAAAATTTATGGTGCCACCTTATGACATCAAAAGGAGTAATATTATATTGCAATTGGAAACTTTTTGGAATTGAGGCTTAATCGAAATAGAATATGTGAAGTTAGTTCTATATACAAGCTCTAATCAAGTTTAAGATTTTGACAGGTTGGGGTTTCAAACTTCATCCACTTCAAAATAAATATATTTAGGGAAAAATGTTCATAAGGTGACACCTTAGATTCAATCTAAGGTAGCGCCTTCAAAACTACATTATATGCTATCAAATTACTTGGTCCCCTCCGTTCATTTTGATTTATATATTTTGGATTGTATACAAATAAAAAATTAGTCATATTGGGTTGTAGTTACTCATGCATCAAGTGATTGTAAAATTAACGGTTTTACAATAATATAACTTAAGAGACAATGAAAAATATGTGTTAGAAGTATTTAATCATCATGATTTTTGTTTTATAGATATTTTGAGACATTGAGATCACGATGAATGGAGCGGATCATCAATTGGAATAGTCTAATTCATTAATCAAGAGGCACTACCTTAGATTGAATCTAAGGTGCCACCTTATGAACACTTTTCCGATATATTTAAATCACTTCCATTTATTTTGTTATTTCAGTAGAATTTAGCTGGCGGATATTTCATGTTACTATGAGACCCACGTGAAGAAATGTTAAATTAGCTTGCATAGTGTTAAAGTCTACATTGTGTTTAAATATTTCTTCCATTCCAAGTACACATTGAGCTGGATTTTTGGCAATTATCCTTCAAATGTCAAAAACCATGTTAAAAAAAAATTCAAATTAATAACTTGTATGCATCAAGGACAACTTTAGTAAATGTTTCAACTCTCAAGCTGAGAAATATATATTTAGAAAGATGTAGATTCAAGGTTTACTTCCTCTGCAAAGTCATAAAAACTATGTATAGTTTTTATCTTGAGTTATAAGTAGAACTTTGATACATGTAAGTATCCATGCATTTCCATGATTGGACGTCTTTTTATGAAATTAATTCCTAATTAAACAGAAGATTAAGTTGTCTTGGTGGTTGTCTTGCAAGTGGGCTTGAATATTCACAAGTACTATTCTGCTGGATTCTCTTAGCAGTCATCATTAGTAGCAGGCCTCACATGATTAGCATTTCTTCACACAATCATCACAAGTTGCTTCTCGTTTCCTTGAGGAATGCAGAAGCTGAAGGGCTTGTTCAGATTGAGGTTAATGAGAGGTAGGGAAAGTTAGAGGACTCTTTATCCTTATTTGATAATTAACTTTATGCTAGATAATGGGGGAGAATCCAAGGTAAAGGAGGGAAAAAAAACTAAGTTTTTGTTCCCTTCCAAATTGGGGTGTAACTAGGGTGAATGGAAGTTAATGGAACTTCTAATAAAAAATAATTAAAGAGAGACCATTTTACCCTCTATCTAACTTCTAACAATAAAAGACTTAATAATATACAATGTTATTTATGTAAGTTTACATATATTCCCTTCATTTTCCTTCACTTTATTAAACTTTCCAAACATGAGGAAATAAGTTCTCTTTGATTCCTCTTACTAATTTTCCAAACAAGTTTTACATGTTCCATTATATTCCCTTAACTTAACTTATCTTATATTTCCTTAACTTCCCTTCACTAGGTGTAAATTCAAACAAACCCTAAAGGCCCAAAGCCACATCTTTTTTTTATTATTATTGAGGAGAAAGTATAAAGTTTCCTGTATAAAGTTACCCACATTTCTGAGATTCTCCTTTCTTAATTCTTCTGGCAACTATTTTATGCTATGAATCTTGTTTAGTTGTGCGCTTTTGCAGAACAAGCAAAAACCGGTTTCCTTGGTGAGTCAAGTTCCCTCTTTTTAATTGCATCTTATTCTACTAATTATTACTTTGTCAGGTAGACAGGGAATATTAGTACTAATGTGCATCACATATTGGATAATTATGGTAGTGCTCCCATCATGAAAGTAGCTTTTAATGAGTGCTTGTATAGTGATTTTATTCTTATATATCCGTAAGTATAGTTCTTATAACCTACTAGTTGAGGACTAACTACAAGAGAGGGGTTTAGGACAAAATATATTTCTCATGGCATTTAATGTTGTATATAATCATTCTCTAATCTCTATCATAGAAAACAATTCATGGTCATCACGGTACTCAAATTTTGAAACCTATGTTTAACTATTGTAGTCAACATATTCATACTCTTCTCTTTTTCTTTTCTTTTCTCTATTAGAGTATCCAGGGAAGATAATTCCTTTAGGAGATTAAGTTGGTCGAGAATATTGAACTCTGAGAAGCTGTAAAGTGTAGAATTTTAAGAAACTGTGGACTGTAAATAAACATCTCATCAGTTTGATTTGTAGAACATTTGAGCAGTAATTGTAATTTTAATTTATAAAATACAGTTGCAATTCCAATTATAATTGCCTCTTGCATTGAAATATTAATTTAAACTATCAATTGCAGCAATGAGTCCATTTCTATAATAACAAGTCACAACCAATTCCACCGTCAGTCATTTTGCAAAAGCATTTGAAATATTGCAACAGTAGCAACAAAACATACAAGTAAAAGTACAAGCGAAATCTTTTTGTAAAGTATAATTACTATTTTCCCAGTTCCAAACAGTCTTAAATAGTTACTTGTACTGAGAATGCTTATAAAAATTAGATATTGGAAGTTGGAATGGAGTCGTAAGAGGGAAACCATACGCATATGATTAATTAATTACTGTGGGGAAATCACCAACATCTTATCCAAACAGAAGAGGATAATTTGTATCCTACAATGCAGACAAGTCTCCGTGAGGAGTGACAAGGCACCATTTAATTCTGTTTCTTAACGCTAACAACCTGCCCACATTATCGATCCTAGATTTTGTTGTCCAAGAGACCGTCATATTACTCACCGAGCAATTGGGAGACAAACCCTAACAGTATATATCTTGCACAAATGTCAATATAACTGTCCAGAAACTTTGTCATGTTTCTTTATTTTGCAAAACAAACAGCTTTTACCCTCAGAAGCCTTCTCTCTTGTCTTCGGACACGTGTTCACCGTGTAAAAGTTGGAAAGGCCACTGCAATTGACATGAACTAGCTTAATCTTACTTGGCAGTTGGCACTCAATCTCATTCATTTGTCTTCTTTTTAAGCAAATCCCACCTTACAGGATGGGTGTGAGATATTTCAGGCATGTCTGGGAACTTCAGCTTATAATCCACAAATAAATTGGAATCTATAAATAAATTATAAATCAAGTGGATTATAAGCCAAAGTTTTTTGGTAAAAAAATAAACTATAAGACGTTTTCAATATGAGAGTGTTTGGCAAATGGGTGGGTTAAACTCTATTATTATTGTCAAAATGATCAAAAAAACATGGCTCTAAATTTAAACATTGAATAGACTTTGGGATTATCTTAAATATTGAGAGGGTAAACTTGATATTTACTTGGTCAAACTATATGTATTATGAGCGACCAAAAAATAAGTTGAGTTAGGGGAGCTTATTTTTTTGGGCTTATAAGCCAAAATAAGCTGGTTGCCAAACTTATTGCAGTGGCTTATAAGCCACAAAAGTGACTTATAAACCAGTTTGATCGGTTACCAAACATGCCCTTCTTCACAAATCTCCACATTGACTCAGATCCAATAGAGGCCAACTTGAACTCAGAATGGGTGACTAATGGAGATAGCGTCTCAATGAATTCGTAGATAACAAGTCACCCTAACCTTAATGGACCAAGTGACACCAATAACTAATATAACAACATGTTTGCTCCTCCTTGAGTTATTAACCCATGCAATAAAATCTCGAAGCAAACAAAACATCCATTAAGTGTGGATTGAATAATTAACTCTAATGGTAATTGAAATATTTCCTCTGTATTGATTAATCAATCATATGTACAAGGTCCCTATATATACCATCTATACAAAACCTGATAATCACATTTTAATTATAATTTTATACCCTCATCATCTATTTTATACAAATAAATATACCATTAATAATTATTTTTATCTTAATTTACAGGTTAATAGTGAAATAATGAATAAAAGCCCAAAAGACTTAAACTCCCTGAATTTCTACCATTTATTGAAGCCCAAATACGAAGACAAAAGAAGGCCCAAGAAGAGACAAGGATCCATGAAGAAATCGGGTCAAGAAATCAACAAAAAACTAATCTGCCGCTAAATCAATCGGTCTGCCAACCGATTGACCAATCGGTCGGCCAACCGATTGGTCAACGGCAGTTTCAGATCTATGGTTGAATTTCAATTCCTTTGTGGCCAAGTTTCATCCAAGGGTTCTCCTTCATTGCTGTAGGCTATAAATAGAGGGGTAGAGTGAGGGATTTGAGGTGTGAAATATTTTATAATAACTCCTTTTGGAGAGGAGGGTTACTCTTAATTGAGAAGACCTTCCAAAATTATAACTTTTATTGCAATCAATAAAAATATTTTCACCCTTCATAATTTCTTTTCTTTTCTTTATCCAAGGATGAAAAGAGGATGAAGATGAATAATTGAATATGTGGGTTTATATATATTTTTATTTTATTTTCTTATTTATTTTTAATACTTTATAGAGTAGATTTATATTTATGTCTTTACTTTCATGTCTTTAATTTCATGTATTTACTTTCATGTCATGTTTTTACTTTGTAGTATAGATTTATTTTCTTGCCAATAGTTTAGATTATTTTTATTTTCTCTCCTTCTCTTTTTATTCTTTTTCTTTATTTTATTTTCTAAAGATGTGGAACTAAACTCTTGTAGAAATTCTAGAATTGCATGAAACTAGTATTAATCTCTTTTATAATTTATGGATTATTCTCTTGTGCTTAAATGATCATGTTTAGGATAATCAACTAGAGAACTAATTGATAGAAGAAGAATTGGATAATCTATGCTTGCCTTAAAAGTAGTAGGATAGAGTATGCTAATGAATTCTAGAATTACTATCTCTTTGTTATTCTTTTCATGAGTATTAATTTTGCTTGGATGATAATAGGATATGTTATGCTTGCCTTAAAAGTGGTAAGATAGGCTATACTTAATAAATCTAAAGTAAAATATGATAATAAGATAATAATTCATATTTTATAAGTGAGATAAGCTAGTGGATTCAATTCTAGACTCCTCATATCTTTAATTAAATTCTCCATCTTTTACTTCTTGATTTTTATCTTTATTCTTGATTTTCTTTTCTTGATTTTATTTTCCTTTACTTCTCACTCTCTCTCAATCTTGTTTTGATTTATTCGCACATATTTACATCCACTCTTTACCTTCCCACTTTCAATCTCATTTTGCTTTTATTTACATTTTACCACTTCCACACTCTTAATTTCTTCACACTCACTTTCATTCTCATTTTATTTTTGAAAGATGTGGAACTAAACTCTTGTAGGAATTCTAGAATTGCATGAAACTAGTATTAATCTCTCTTATAATTTATGGATTATTCTCTTGTGCTTAAATGATCATGTTTAGGATAACCAACTAGAGAACTAATTGATAGAAGAAGAATTAGATAATCTATGCTTGCCTTAAAAGTGATAGGATAGAGTATGCTAATGAATTCTAGAATTACTATCTCTTTGTTATTCTTTTCATGAGTATTAATTTTGCTTGGATGATAATAGGATATGTTATGCTTGCCTTAAAAGTGGTAGGATAGGCTATACTTAATAAATCTAAAGTAAAATATGATAATAAGATAATAATTCATATTTTATAAGTGAGATAAGCTAGTGGATTCAATTCTAGATTCCTCATATCTTTAATTAAATCCTCCATCTTTTACTTCTTAATTTTTATCTTTATTCTTGATTTTCTTTTCTTGATTTTATTTTCCTTTACTTCTCACTCTCTCTCAATCTTGTTTTGATTTATTCGCACATATTTACATCCACTCTTTACCTTCCCACTTTCAATTTCATTTTGCTTTTATTTACATTTTACCACTTCCACACTCTTAATTTCTTCACACTCATTTTCATTCTCATTTTGTTTTTATTTGCATTCAATCACAACACTCTCTAATCTCTCCACATTCACTTTCATCATGTTTCACTCCTAATTGTCACACACACAACATAAGAACCGAATTTGATTAACTCCTACAAACACCTTCCTCGTGGGATCGATAACTTTTTATACTATAACTTGATGGTTGCATACTTGCAACTTTATGTACACATTTATTTACCTAACAAAACCCTAATTAGGAATAATTACAACATATGTAAAATTACAACTAGGGACATAATATTTATCTCAATACTCCCCCGCAAGCGAAAGGCGGGGAACAACTTACAGCTTGGATCGAAGGAAATCAAAGCGCGGAGTCGGAAGCGGCTTAGTAAGAATGTTCGCAAGTTGATCATGAGTAGAGATAAATTGGACCTGTAGATCACGACACGTTACTTTCTCCTGAACAAAGTGAAAATCAAGGTCGACATGTTTGGTACGAGCATGAAAGACAGGATTGGCGGATAAGCAAGTAGCCCCAAGATTGTCACACCAAAGAGTTGGCGAGGAGCAAAGAGGAAAACCAAGTTCTCAAAAAAGGGACTGTAACCATGTGAGCTCTATGGCAGTATCGGCAAGAGCTTTATATTCTGACTTAGTGGAGGAGCGAGAGACAATGCGTTGTTTTCGAGAAGTCCACGAGATCAAGTTAGCTCTAAGAAAAATCACAAAACCTCCCATAGATTTACGATGATCGGGACATCCCGCCCAATTTGAGTCACAGAAGGCCTCGAGGGAAAGTGGAGAGTCACGGCGAAAATGAAGACCATGAGAGGAAGTGCCTCACAAATATCGAAGGATTCACTTGACCGCCAACCAGTGGTCATCAGTAGGTTGGTGCATAAACTGGTAGACCTTATTGACAGCAAAGGCCAAATCAGGTCGCGTGAGAGTAACATACTGGAGGGCACCAACAACCTGCCGATACTTTGTCGGATCGGATAATAGGGAGCCAGTCATCTTAGACAAGGAAATAGAGGTAGATAGCAGGGTAGACACGGGTTTGGAGTCGAGAGTCCAGCCTGCTGAAGAAGCTCGCGAATATACTTCTGTTGGGAGAGAATTAACCCGGAGCCATGAGGAATAACTTCAATCCCAAGGAAATAATGTAATGGGCCCAAGTCCTTGAGGGAGAATTCAGAGGATAAGGCCGCAATAACACGGGATATATGTGCCGGACTATTCCCTATAACAATGATATCATTGACATAAACTAAAATAAATATTTTAGTCGTACCTCGAGCATAGATGAACAAAGTGGAATCAGTATTGGAACTAGTAAAACCCGTGAGAAAGAAGGGCCTGCGAGAGGCGGTGAAACCATGCCCAAGGGGCCTGCTTGAGACCATAGATAGAGCGATGAAGAAGACAAACATGATCCGGCGTAGGATCCACAAAACCTGGAGGTTGAGACATATAGAGAGTCTCAATCAAGGATCCGTGTAGGAAAGCATTCTAAACATCCATTGACGGAGAGACCATCCCTGAGAGATCGCAAGAGAAATAATAGTTCGAATGGTCGTTGGTTTTACAACCGGGCTAAACGTTTCCTCATAGTCAAGGCCCAGCTGTTGATGAAAGCCCTTCACAAGAAGACGCGCTTTATAGCTCAATGGAACCATCGACCTTCCGTTTGATTTTGTACACCCACATGCAACCAACAACATTCATAGAAGCCGTAAACGGTACTAGAGACCAAGTGCCATTCCGAAGAGGGGCCTGGTACTCGTCAGCCATTGCCCTACACCACTGAACACTCTTATTAGCAGTAGTAAAGGAAGTTGGTTCCATATCAGTGTGTGTATGGGCAATGGTAGTGAGGGAAGCCGAAGGAGAAAATATTACCTTTTGTTTAGGATTGGAACGGAGGGTCATTGGGTGAGTTTTGGTAGGAGGGGCAGGTGGAGCAACTCGTAAAGAGGAAGGAGACAAAGGTTCAGAGTTGACTGGGGAAGTGTCGGGAATGAGTGAGATGGACTAACTGTAGAGGTGGTGTCAACTACCCGCCCAGAAGGGCTGTCGTGTGGCTGGGCCGAGAGAGGAGGCAGCGCCGAGCCGCCCTCAGACCTACCGGCAGCGCTGGGCGTGTCGGGAGAGTTGGGTGGAGTTGCACCGGAGGGAGGTGCGCAGGGAGCAGGTCTCGGTAGAAGGGGACGTAGCCCCGGGAGAATGGTCATGGGAGTATCTGGTTGTGTTGGAGGAGGAGAAGCACGTAGAGGAAAGGTGTTCTCATCAAAGCGTACATGTCGCACAATATACATTCTATCAGTGTCAAGGTCAAGGCACCGATAACCGTGATGAATAGGGCTATAGCCAAGAAAAACACATGGAGATGATCTAAAATCCATTTTATGATTATTATAAGGATGGAGGTAGGGGAAGCACAGACACCCAAAACCCTAAGAAAAAGATAGTTGGGTCATTTGTGAAAAAGACACTCGAACGGAGATTGGAATTGAGACACTCTAGAAGGCATTCAATTTATCAAATAGACTACAGTATCAAACGCTAAATGCCAAAATTTTTGTGGGACACCGAAATGAGCTAAAAGGGATAGTCCAGTCTCAACTATATGACGGTTGCAACGTTCAACCATCCCGTTTTGCTCATGAGTATGAGGACAATAAACACGATGAATAATACCCATTTTGGAGAAATACTCAGATAATTTACGAAACTCTCCCCCCCAATCTGTTTGAACCAACTTGAGTTTAGTGCCAAATTGTCGTTCAACCATAGAAATAAAATTTTCAAATATAGGGAACACATCGGATTTTTGTGCCATAGGGTAAAACTAAATATATTTTGAATAATGATCCACAAAAATAGCAAAGTACTTATGACAGTGGGGGCAAGGCCCCAAACGTCATTAAACACCAAATCTAAAACTGAACGACTCTTAAAATTAGACAAAGACAGAGATAATTTTGATGATTTACCAAGTTGGCAGTCATTACAAAAATACTCTTGAGACCTAGACGAGCACGAAGTGCATTTTTATTGACCATAGCTCTAAAGAACTGTCCATGTGGATGATCCAACTGACGATGCCAAATTGCGGACGAGGTACGCTCAGCCGAGAAAGCCATGGGACTTATTTTATGGAAATGAAGAAGGTGAAGCGAATAAAGTCCATTCTCACTCGGACCTATAAGGAGGACCTGTTTGGTAACTCGATCCTTCACAACAAAAACATGAGGGTGAAACTCAAAGAAAATATTATTATCGCAGAAAATTGACGAACACTAAGTAAGGCCTTGGAAATAGAAGGAACATGCAAAATATTACGCATATGAAAGGCATTAGAATTGGTAAAAAAGGATTTGGAACCAACATTAGCAATAGGAAGTCCTTCATCACTACCAATATGAAGTGTTTCAGTACCTTGGTAGGCCTCAGAGTGATCAAGACCTACAACATCTGGGGTCACATGGTTCGTAGCACCCGTGTCCGGAAACCAGAGGGATGCATTGGATTGTTGTGACAACTCGGGGCAAGCGTTAGAGAAGTGGGCGGTGGGCGGAGCACCCATAACTCCATGCTAAAAACACTGTAGGGCCGTATGACCAAACCCTTGACAGATATGGCATCATATATTTCCCCCAAAATTATTGCCATGTCCACGGCCACGACCACCTCTGCGACCACCACGACCACCGTGATAACCACGACCATTGAGCTATAGCGAATGATTGGGAAAGGTCGACTAAGCCCCAAAGGAAGAATTGCCCGAAAGAAGCGACTACAGTGCGGCGGCCGAGACAGTTGCCTGCTGTCCACCCACATGTGGCCCAATCGCTACCGTGCTGTGGCTAGGGCTAGCCATGCCGAGGCCCGCCAGGAAGGCTAGATGCTACGGAGTCTAGCCTAGGGAGGCCAGCGACGCTGTGGAGGAACCACCGGACTGCTGGCCGGTGGAGGAGAGAGGGAAGTCACGGCCGGCCGAAGAAAAGAGAGCTAACGGGTTCACAGACGACTCCTTGTGACCTCGGTAAATATATTCCTGAGTAAGCAAAAGCGACTGGAGATCCTCAAAACTTATCTTGTCCTTGCGAGCATGAAGAGTAGTAGAGACGTTGAAATTTGGGATGAAGACCTCGAAAGATATACGCCATAAAATCTTCATACGAGAGAGGGTGACCGGCAGTGGCAAGATTAGCCACAAGAGTTTTAATCTTGCCAAGGTAGGTGGAGATGGAGGAATCCTTTTGCCGACATTCGAGAAGTTCCTCATGAATTTGTAATGCTCTGGAGTTCGAGGGATTAGCGTAGACAGTTATGAGGGCACTCCAAATATCTGTGAATGTCTCTTTTCCAACAATCACAGGGAAGCACTCCTCGGAGAGGGACAAGACGATAATAGTCTTCACGTGGTCATCGTTTTGCTTCCACAAAGCGAAATTAGGATTGACCATTGAAGAGGGCTGATCTGTAGAAAGTATAGTGGAGGGCGGCAAGGAGAAGTCCCATCAACAAACCCTAGAAGGGATTGGCTTGAGAGAAAGGGATGGATCAAAGTATGCCAGTAGAGGTAATTGTCAGGTTTCAGTTTGAGGGTGATGTAGTGGTGTGCGTGTTTCACAGCATTAATGATAGAGAAGGGGGTGGAAGAACCGAATGTGGAAGAGGCCGAGGTAGAGGAGTGATCATTGCCGGAAGCCATAGAGTAGTGGCGGCGAAGCTAGGGTTAGGGTGGCCGAAACTAGGGTTAGGGTTTGTGGCCGAAAAAAGAGACCCTAGCTCTGATACCATCATAAAATCTATATTAAGATGTTTTTTCCCATTCAAAAATTGTGCACAGTTTTTTATGTTATTTTGATTGCAAAATATTGATTTCTATCCATAACATTCCACCCTGAATTGAAACAAATTAGAATTCTCAATTCTCTACGATGTCTCGGAGATAGAATATTTTCCGGAACAAGCAAATCATAATGATTTTTGTTTCTATTCACAAGCATATTGCAGTGTCGTGCAATGGATCCATTAAATTTTTTTTATCAACATATCTATTTTTTATTATGCATTTTTCATTAGTTTGGCGCTTATTCTTATCAACCAATGAAACACCTAGGGTTTGATATATAATATGTTTTCCGTCTTTTTTCATAGATAGACGAATTGGTTCGATAATAAATATTCCCCTTTTTATTAATTCGTAAGAGTTAGGTCTTTTGAATCAACATTACATACATATGCATCCGGGTCACATGGTTCAGAGCACTGTCCGAAAACCAGGGATGCATTGGATTGTTGTGACAACTCGGGCGAAGCGCTAGAGAAGGGCTGTGGCGGAGCACCCATAACTCCATGCTAAAAAACACTGTAGGTCAGATGACCAAACCCTGACGATCCGCATCATATATTTAAAATTATTGCCATGTCCATCCACACACCACCTCTGCGACCACCACACCACATAAATTACCACCATTGAGCTATAGGAAATGATTAAGTGACTAAAAAGGAAGTTGAAGCTGAAAGCCAGAATGCCTCATTGCACATTGAAGCACGGAGCTAGGGCTAGATGCCGAGGCCCAGAAGGCTAGATGCTATGAGTTCAGCCTAGGAGGGCGAGCGAGGGAAACCACCGGATCACCGGGCCTGGAGGAGAGAGGGAAGTCACCACGCCGAAGAAAGAGAGCTAACGGTTCACGACGACTCTTGTGACCTCAAGTAATATATTCCCGAGTAAGCAAAAGCGACGGAGATCCTCAAAACTTATCTTGTCCTTGCGAGCATGAAGAGTAGTAGAGACGTTGAAATTTGGGATGAAGACCTCAAAGATATACGCCAAAAATCTTCATAATGGAGAGGTGATCGGCAAAGGGCAAGATTAGCCACAAGAGTTTTAATCTTGCCAAGGTAGGTGGAGATGGAGGAATCTTTTGCCGACATCTCGAGAAGTTCCTCATGAATTTGTAATGCTCGAGTTCGAGGGATTAGCGACAGTTGTGAGGGCACTCCAAATATCTGGAATGTCTCTTTTCCAACAATCACAGTGGAAGCACTCTCTGAGAGGGACAAGACGATAATAGTCTTCACGTGGTCATCTTTGCTTCCACAAAGCCAAATCGATTGACCATTGAAGAGGGCTGATCTCAGAAAGTATAGTGGAGGGCGGCAAGGAGAAGTCCCATCAACAAACCCTAGAAGGGATTGGCTTGAGAGAAAGGGATGGATCAAAGTATGCCAAGAGAGGTAATTGTCGTTTCAGCTTGAGGGTGATGTAGTGTGTGCGGTTTCACAAAGATTAATGATAGAGAAGGGGTGGAAGAACCGAATGTGGAAGAGGCCGAGGTAGAGGAGTGATCATTGCCTAAGCCATAGAGTAGTGGCGGCTAGGTTAGGTGGCCGAAACTAGGGTTAGGTTTGTGGTCGAAAAAGAGACCCTAGCTCGATACCATCATAAAATCTATATTAAGATGCTTTTTCCCGTTCAAAAATTGTGCACAGTTTTTTATGTTATTTTGATTGCAAAATATTGGATTTCTATCCATAACATTCCAATTCCGGGAATTGAAACAAATTAGAATTCTCAATTCTCTACGACGTCTCGGAGATAGAATATTTTCCGGAACAAGCAAATCATAATGATTTTTGTTTCTATTCACAAGCATATTGCAGTGTCGTGCAATGGATCCATTAAAATTTTTTTTATCAACATATCTATTTTTTATTATGCATTTTTCATTAGTTTGGCGCTTATTCTTATCAACCAATGAAACACCTAGGGTTTGATATATAATATGTTTTCCGTCTTTTTTCATAGATAGACGAATTGGTTCGATAATAAATATTCCCCTTTTTATTAATTCTGTAAGAGTTAGGTCTTTCTGAATCAACATTACATCCATATGCATCTCTCCTCTTTGAATTGAGGATATAGCAATTTCCCTTGGATCTATGAGTCTAAGTAGAAGACAATATACCTTGATATTATTGATCATTCTTTGATTCAAGGGATCATCCCATCGTAATTGAAAAAGAAAATATTTTTTCAGGAAGAAATTAAGTTCTGCTTCTTTCTTGCTCTTGAATTGTTTTTTCTTTCTACCTTTTTTAATGTCTGCTCCCGTGTACTTAAATTTAGTCCTCTAGCCATTACACCAAAACTCAGTTATGGTGAGGATCGAGGATTATAGTTTTATATTAATTCTAACATGCCCTCAGGTTGAACGCCTTTTAATGGGTCAAACTGACTCACGCAATGTGTCAATTTTTAGAAAATCCGCTTTAAATTGTGGGTCGGTGGGATTCTAACCTGGGTTGCTCTGATACCATCTTGAAATATTTCCTCTGTTTTGATTAATCAATCATATGATAAAAGGTCCCTATATATACCATCTATACAAAACCCTAATTAGGGATAATTACAGCATATGTAAAATTACAACTAGGGACATAATATTTATCTCAATAATGCTAATTTGTAAAGGTTGAAAAGGCTCACTAGCAGAAATGGATGAGGTTAATCTACTTTCGGCCAAATTGGCTCAAAAGCTCTATCATATTTAAGTCATGAGTCTAAGTATATTTAACCATCTATTCTACTCTCTTTTCCGCGTTAGACTAAATTTAATCTCATGTTTTCTTTTTAACTGCACCTACACTCAATCGTAAAGATGTAAAACACTCTATAACACATCGTCCCACCCAAAGAGATATTTACTTTCAAAGTTTTGAATATATCTTCAAGTTTGCTAATCGAAGGTAGACTTTTTGGGTGCATCATGATACAATGTATGAAAGCTACTATTAGTTTCTTCTTTTTGTCCGAATGAAAAGTATGTGATGATCCCATCTATTGCATTATGATTAGGCATGTCCAAATAGGTCGACTAAAACTCGACCCGACTCAGATTTGGTCCTAGGCAAAAGCCCCACTCGGTCTCGAGGGCCCACGAGGGGAGATGCGGGCCGGGCACCAGTCACCAATTTTTAATTTTTAACTTGTTCTTCTTTTTGCAAAAGAGATTTTTGTTAAAATGGCAACTGTAGTAATTAAAAGATGCAAAATTTTAACAAACAAATTCAATCTTATTATTACTCCTTATATAATTAAACAACTTGTATTTCATAGAAATTAAATGATCAAAATAAATTCTTAATATTAATCACTAAGAATCATAATATTTTTGGAAATTATCGCGATCACAATATATTTTAGGAGAACAACTCCTAAGAAATCTATTGTGATGTGATAATTTCTAAACAATATTATAATTGTTAGTGATTAATAATAAAGAATATATTTTGATCATTTTAATTTCTATGGAATTGTAATTGTAATTATATAAGTGATTAATAATTAAATTAAATTTTTGTTAAAATTTTGCATCTTTTTTTAATGAAGTTCCCATTTTTAACAAAAATCTAAATTTTTCTTTTATTTTAAAAAAATGAACAAGCTAAAAAAAAGAAAGAAAAACTGGTCCTAATGGTTACGTAGGGAGCCGTTTGGGCTCCCTAACTCAATCCGGGTCCGTAATCTCGACTCGACTAGGTTTCTGGGCTGCATCTCCGGCCGACCCGACTCGCACTGTGGTTTCTCTCTCGCCGACCCCCGCAACTCCGTGCCGGCTTCTCACGACGTGACCTAGACTCGGGCCCTATTGTCCGGGCTTTTCATGGGTCCGGGCCAAAGCCCAAATGGACAAGCCTAATTATGATGCACTAAAGGCATATCAACTCTTAGATCAATCTATTTAATGTAGTAATTGATATCCATTTTTTTGCCACTAATGCAATGCATCTGTATATTTCTACTACTATTGGTGGATAAAGTTATTTCATTCATGTTGATGGTCTAAATCACAGAGTCAATTAATAATGAGTTTGAAGATGATTAAGGTCTCTTATCTCCCTTGATGGTCGATCCTCGATGAACCACGTGAGTCACTTAAAACCGAACACGTTAGAGGACCGGAGTTTGGTTCTCCGAGTTTTTCCTCCGATGATCAAGTTGGTACTTTGAGCTTGAGTGGAGAAGTAACCAAATAAACTGAAGAGTTCTAAGTCCTAAGTGTGCAGAGTTTGCTCAACTTGGTGGTGTTAACAGTGCCTCTACTTATAGTAGTTGTAGAGGGGACATTCCGTAATTTTGGCTGAGTTGAAGCAAACAGTTTAGTCAACAGTTACTTTACACGTGTCAGCTGCTGTGTGGAGAGAGTCACCAATGATTTGATATGATGGTGATTGATGAGACGTGGTGGGTGGTGAGTCATGGGAGCTTTTGGGGCTAGAGTAATGATGACTCTGACAATGCATTTAATGTGATGATGACTGGCTATTGGCGTGGGGCTCGAGGATGACCGCCTTTCGACTCAGCCTGGCTGGAAGGGACGTCTAAGCCTGGCCGGGTGGACGACTAGCCGGGTGGACGACTCCTGTTGAGAAGGGTCGTGTGGGCCGGTGGTGATGACTCCCTGGAAGGGTTGTGGGCCCGGCCGTGGACGATCGGGCCGGGTGGACGACTCCCGCTGGGAAGGGTGTGGGCTTGGCCGGGTGGACGATCGGGCTCGTGGATGACTCCCCGAAGGGTCGGGTGGGGCCGGGTGATGACTCTTGTTGGGAAGGGTTGTGTGGGCCTGGCCGGGTGGACGACTCCTGTTGTGTGGGCCTGGCTCGATGGATGGCTCCTCCCGCCGGTGTAGGTAGGCGGAAAAATACTTACAAGATCCCCAAACCAACTCGCGGACGAGAGTCGGCGAATGACAACCCATCGAATGATACAGACGCCGAATCGTTAAGACGCCGAACCTTACCAAGAAACCCAAATCACAAGCACGTTTAAACCGGACTTGAACGTGACGATCGGATTTCAGACCGCTGAACCGAACGAACCAAGAACTAGTCCCGAATCAAATACGCATGCAACTCAAGCCCGAGAGATGAAAAAAAACGAAAAACGACGGAAAACGACGAAACGGCGAAGGGCGACCCCCGCCAACTTGGTCGAGGGCCTCTACCAAGTGGTCGGCGGCTCTACCACTTGGTTGAGGAACTCGCCAAGTGGGTAGTCAATGCCACTTGGCCGAGCCACCGCCAACTTGGCGCAGGTGACTCTACCAGGAGTCAGGTGGCTCGCCAAGTGGCCGAGCCACTAAACACCACCCCCATTTGTATAAATAGGGGTGTCGCCTTCTTGAAGGGGCTTCGACGAGATTTCGGGTTGGATTTTAAGCGCGGATTTCGGAGATCTCTCAAGAATTTCTGCAGATCCACGAAGGGCCGACGCACGGTTCCGGAAAGCACCGCGAGCACAAGTTCACCGACGCCGATCTACAAGCCGAAGGTAATCAATTCGGTCGAACTACGATACCCTCTAGGTTAAGCCGCCTTAATCTCGTGGATAGCCGCGGATTTCTCCTAGTAGATCTCACCGGCCCGCGATCCTCTCCTTCGCGGAGGTGATCCAGCGATCCTCTCGCGGAGTGTGTGATCCCTCAGCGCCTGCCTTCAGGAAACGAGCCCTTTACGCCTCAGAAGTTCCGCAACCCTGCCCTACCGATTGAATTGCGCTGGTCCACGACACAAAAGTCCCAAGACAGTAAAGAACCCACGCAAGCTTGTGACCTCGATATAACGAGATCCGTGGTTTGTTCAAAAGGATAAAGTTGTAATCTTTTTGATTTTCATTGTACTTTAAAATAAAAGCATTTCTTTTGAATTTGGTTGTAGGCCAAAGAAGCCGAAGCAAGTTCAAATCAATGACAATCAAACCGACTTTTACCGCGAACAAGCCGGGCGTAATTACAAGGGAGCCACCTACCAGACGGAGAGGTCGTCAGTCGTACCGCCGATTCCTATCCCGGTGGAGGAAGAGGTCGAAGTTCGAAATCGCACAGAGAAGTTCGAGGAGTACCTATCCTCACCCTCCTCCGTATCCACCCCCGCCGCCCAAGAAGGTCTCCGCCGCGAGAACCCGAGGGCTCCGATGGTGAGCCCGTGACGGCGAAGTCCAACTCCCCGCCGCCAGCAGGGGAAAAATCCTTTGCCTCGAAGTCCGCATTAACGGGCTTCGATTAACGCTTACGACGCTGGCCTTCGCGATTCTCAAAGCGAAGTCGCCAGTTGGGCGACGGCCAGTGATGCGCGAAACGCCAAGGCCATGCAATCCGACGGTCCACGGCCAGGCGATCGGCGATCCGCATTGCAAAGTCACTGCTCCACGCCTATCCGCCAACCATATGGGTCCGCATCAACCCAAATCGCCCACACCAGATCCAGAAGCAAGAGGATGATAACCTTCAACGCAACGCGTAACGGATGCCGCGTCGAGAACGAAAGGCAATCAAAGACCAGAGCAAAATCAACTCATTGATTTCGCAAGAGGTGAAGAAATATTTGCGCCCATTGCGTGGGAGGGGAATCAATCCCATGCCACCCCGCCAGTTTTTAATAAACTTTACAGCGACCTTGAAGGGCCCCGACCCAGACTTGATTACTTTTCCTCCGCCCACCCGAGTCATAACCCAAACCAACCGGATGGTTCGGTCATTCGCTGGTAACTCCGGGATGCCCGATGGTACCGCCGCCCAAGCCGTGGAGCATTCACACTGGACGACATGGAGTCTAGCTTCCTCACCAATTTTTCGACGACGATAACCGGCATCGATCGACATTGCTCGACGAGAAGCAAAAGACTCGAGAAACTGTGGATATCTTTGTCAAACGATTCGAACAAGGCAATGAACCGCCGGATCCAATAACGTGAGGAGTTCATCCTCCGTGCCAACAACAACTTGTCGATGATCGCTCGAGGCAATGGGGACAGCACCGCCTATAACATGGAAGGACTTGAAGGTTCCGAGAGCAAGTCGAAAGATTCCTCAAAAGGAAAAGGCGAAGAGCCCACCGACAAAAGTCTGCTTAACTTTATCCCACGCAAAGGGAAAGAGCAGCCAAGACGGGCGGTTGCGAACCAAACGCTCCAACTCCAACCCCAGCAAAGCAGCTGAAGAATAGCAAAGAATAATGCGCCGCGAATCCGGGCACAATCAACGCGGGCAACCCGGCCACGTAAACGAAGGCCCTCGAGCCGAGATTCCAAGTCCTATTCCTTTAGGGATCTAATGAGATTCCCTTCCTTCAAGATCTTGTCGAAAATAACAAGATCAAGCCCCTCCCATTCTAATCAAGAAGAAGCAATGAGGACTAATGACCCAAAATATGCAACAGATCACGTAAGCAATTCATCACCCCACTAAACTCGCTTCACCTTTAAGGATAAAATCCGTGCTTTAATTGACGTAGGGTCATCACTATGAAGCCGCCCAAAGAAAAGAAGGTCTGAGCAAATGTGGTGTCCATAAGTTTTGGGTCGCCATTGACATGGTTTGAACCTAAACCGGTCAAAGTCGCAATGAAGACGGTGAACCATTTAATTCACATAAGCAACGTAAAGGACTTGTATCATATACGCCCAAATGGCGTAAGTCTCCGTGATCCACCCGCACTCGCTTGAGGATGAGCAATGGGTAGCCTCTTCTTCATCGAAGAAAAATCAAAGCGAAGGGAAAGGCATGCCATGCTACTCCGCACTCGAGGGAGAGGATCGAACAGTGGTAGCATTCCGCTTGTCCAAGGAGAACTTGAAGCCCACCACCGAGCGACACGAGTACAAATACAAGTACCCTAAGTCTCCGACCCTAATGCTAAGACGCCGCCGAACCGGGTGCCAACGATTCCTCACTCGCGACCGAAGGCGCACAGCGGTGGTCGCCAAAGAAGCCACAACCGGCAGCCACAAGAAGTTCAACTCGGCAGCCTCGCTCAATCACCCGATTAGAAGAGACAAACCGAAGCTCCAACACCCCATATCGCTCGATGTTATGGCCCAATTGGCAAACATCCCGCCAGATAACTTCTACGAAGGTTCGATTGTCAAAGGAAACCCGAAGCTCTACAAGAAGCTCGGCCGACTCCTCGGTGTTTTCACTGGATCAAGCCGATTCTAAGAATCGCTTCAACAATGCAACCTTATGGGCTAAACACTTTCGCATCACCTTTACAAAGGAGGATATGCGACAAGGAATTAAGCACGATAGGCCGCACTTCACCGGGTATATTGGCTCTAGTGATAACCGGATCCAAGTCGATCCCGTTCCACAGAGCATCATGCCCTCATACCATGTATCACCTTGGAATTCCTCCAAGAAGCGGCATCAACAGCACAATGATTTATGGATTTAACACCAGCTGTCTCTACTGGTAAGATCCTGATAGTGCCAAATGGGGACTTAAAGTCCAAGTCACCGCTATGTGATTGACGCAGACTTCTATAACTTATTGTGGGTCGATTCTCGATCCACAATAATCTATAGTCCCGCCCACTTTTATCTGTCTCAAATATGTAGACACTAATAATGAGGTCAAGATCGGTCGCGACAAACAACCGCTTAAGGATGGAGAATTATTTCATCGATTCTCTCCTCTACCAGAATGAGTCCAAATCAATCATCTACCAAGGCACGGACAATGGAGAAGCCGATAACGGGCCGCTTGGTTATAGTGGAGGTTTTATTTAAATGACATTGTACCCTTGTAATCAATCTTGACGATGAAGAATCGCCGATGAACATTGTAATCGGGCAATCATGAATCAATAAATGACGATTAGGAGTATCCTTTGTCTTTGAATGATGTAATGACAGCAGTTTATACAACGATCCGAGTTGCACCTACCACCCGGGTCATTTTGCTTACACAAAAGCAGCTCCGAGATCTCTTTGGGACAACTCTCGCCATCCCACCTAAGATCAAGTAGTGAGAAAGACTTGGTTTACTAAAAGGAGATGCGCCTAACTTAATCATTTCTTTGAAGAAGACTAAGATGACAATGGACCTATCCTCCACATTCGATATAGTCCAAAACACCGGGTATCATGAAGAAGGGTACAACTTGACACAAGGGAAGGTCTATGTTTTGGGCTTAGGTCCTCGAGTCCCTCCTAAAGCGAGATATGTCCCAAGAGGGAAGCCTGATAACTACTATGCATTCAAGGGATTGGGATACTTAATCCTCCTGAAGATGAATGCTCATGGTCGATTGATGATAATCCACCCATGAGAGAGACTCGACATTCGCCCGATTCTTCTGGGCTGATTCGACACTGCCTCTGAGAAGCTTTCAAGGCTTTAATGTCAAATATGGCTTCAGCATCCTGCCATCGTTGAGAATGATGAAGACATGCCAACATGGAAGACCCATGGATCCATCAACTCCAAGAGCAGCTGGGGATAGGTTCAACAAAGAGAACCCCCACTAAGGATGAGGTAGTCCAAAGAATACGGGTGATGAAGAGCATCCTAAACTCCAAACACAAGAATACTCTCCCGAAGAAAAGGAAGAGTTGGTTGCCCTAATCGTGGAGTATATCCATGTATTCACTGAGTTACGAGGACATGCCGTGACTCGACCCTAATGTGGCAACACATCACCAACATCAAGGTGGACGCCAAACCCGCCAAGCAACAAAGAAAGACTGCCATTCATAAATATTGGAAGCAATCATGACTAAGGAAGAAACTCATAGAATCGGATTCATCGAGGAAATTCAAAGATCCGGATTGTGGCTAATATAGTCCCTGGCCATGAAGAAGAATGGTTCGATTAGGATCTCGGTTTACTACAGACCTCAACCGCTTATTCCAAAGATCTACTTTCTCTACCAATCACTGATGTCATAGTCGACAATACGTGGATTTGAAAGAATGTCGCTCATGGATGGTTTTCTCGATACAATCGACAAGATGCACCCCGATGATGCCAAAACAATACCGCTCAACGCCCATCTATATATTGTTACGCTATGCCGCTCGCCCCAAAAATGCCGGTGCCATATCACGATGATGACGAAATTTTCCAGACCATTCTAAAACGGCCGATCGCTACCGACGACTGGTCGCGGAAAGAGCGGACAAAGGAGATCACATCAAAGATCTTAGAACGGTTTCAACTCATGAGCCCATCACCTAAAGATGAATCCTCGCCAAACCTTCCTTGGGATGTCCGCTGGCAAGTTCCTTGGCTTCATTGCCACAACAACAAAGGAATCCATGTCGATCCCGATAGCAGTATGATTCAAGAATTGCAACCTCGAAATCTCGAGAACTCAGGTTACAAGGGCGACAGCGATATCCGATGGTTCATATCAACCTATCCGAAGTGCCAACCGCTCTAAGTTGAACAAGAAGGGCATGTCATATATTGGGACGACAGCCGTGAAGGCATTCAAGAGATCAAATCTTATTCGCTAAACCTCCTGTTGTTGTCGCTGGTCGGAAAACCGCTTTTGATCTACGCCAAGGCAACGGATCACTGTTGCTTTTACCGCAAGCAAGACGACACATACGCCGTCACTAACGTGCCGTGATCAATTCTAATGGGTGATGAAGAGCATCCCAACTCATAAACATCGCTAATTCCTCCTAAAAAGGAAGAGTTGATTGCCCTAATCGTGGAGTATATCGATGTATTCGCCGAGTTACGAGGACATGCCAGACTCGACTAATGTGGTAACACATCGCCAACATCAAGGCGATGTCAAACCCGCCAAGCAACAAAGAAAGACGGTTTCATCCACAAATATTGAGGCAATTGTTGACGGCGAAGAAACTCATAGAATCGATTCACGAGGAAATTCAACATCCGGATTGGGTGGCTAATATAGTCCCTGGCCATGAAGAAGAATGGTTCGATTAGGACTGTGGTCGACTACAGACCTAAACGCCGCTGTCCAAAGGATGATTTCCTCTCGCCAATCACCGACGCCATAGTTGACAATACATGGATTCGAGATGTCCTTTATGGATGGCTTTTCGGTATAATCGATCAAGATGTACCCCGATGACGCCAAACACACAAGCTCGTAACGCCTATCGCAGATATATTGCTACACTGGCCATGCCGCTCGCCTCAAAATGCCTACAACATACCACGAGCAATGACGATTTTCCAGATCATCTTCGTGAAAACGGCCGAATGCTACGCCGACCATTTGGTCGTGGAAAGCCGCGGACAAAGGAGATCACATCAAAGATCTTAGAACGGTATTCGAACTCATGCTAACTCATCAACTAAAGATGAACCCCGCCAAATCCTTCCTCGATGTCTAGTGGCAAGTTCCTCTTTGTCGCCACAAATAAGGGCATCCACGATCCCGATAAAGTGAAGGCATTCAAGAGTTGCAACCTCCGAAACTGAGAACTCGTGGGGTTACAAGGACGACATGACATCCGACGGTTCATATCGAACCTATCTGGGAAGTGCCAACCGTTCTAAGTTGAACAAGAAGGCATGTCATATATTTGGACGACGCCGCCGTAAGGCATTCAAGAGATCAAATCTATCTCGCTAAACCTCCCGTTCTGTTGTACCGCTGTCGGAAAACCGTTTTTGATCTACGTCAAGGCAACGGATCACTGTTAAGCGCTTTACTCGCGCAAGACGACGACAGCGGTCACGAACAGGCCAGGACTCGACCCTAATGTGGGTGATGAAGAGCATCCCAAACTCATAAACATCAGCAATACTTTCCCTCCGGAAAAAAGGAAGAGTTGATTGCCCTAATCGTGAGTATATCGATGTATTCGCCGAGTTACGAGGACATGCCAGACTCGACCTTAATGTGGTGAACACATCGCCAACATCAAGGCGGATGTCAAACCCGCTAAGCAACAAAGAAAGACGGTTTCATCCACAAATATTGAGGCAATTGTTGACTAAGTGAAGAAACTCATAGAATCGATTCATCGAGGAAATTCAACATCCGGATTGGGTGGCTAATATAGTCCCGCCATGAAGAAGAATGGTTCGATTAGGACTGTGGTTTCGACTACAGAGACTAAACGCCGCTGCCCAAAGATGATTTCCGCCAATCACCGACGCCATAGTTGACAATACATGTGGATTCGAGGATGTCCTTTATGGATGGCTTTTGGTATAATCGATCAAGATGTACCCCGATGACGCCAAACACACAGCCGCTCGTAACGCCTATCGGGCATATATTGCTACACGGTCATGCCGCTCGCCTCAAAATGCCGCACGAACATACCACCAGCAATGACGAGATTTTCCAGATCATCTTCTTCGAAAACGGTCGAATGCTACGCCGACGCATTTGGTCGTGAAAAGCCGTGAAGGAGATCACATCAAAGATCTTAGAACGGTATTCAACTCATAACTCATCAACTAAAGATGAACCCCGCCAAATCCTTCCTTGGGATGTCTAGTGGCAAGTTCCTTGGCTTTGTCGCCACAAATAAGGGCATCCACGCCGATCCCGATAAAGTGAAGGCGATTCAAGAGTTGCAACCTCCGAAATGAGAGAACTCGGGGTTACAAGGACGACATGACATCCGACGGTTCATATCGAACCTATCCGAAGTGCAACCGCTTCTCCTGTTGAACAAGAAGGGTGGTCGCTTATTTGGGACGACGCCGCCGTAAGGCATTCAAGAGATCAAATCATATCTCGCTAAACCTCCGCTTGTTGCACCGCTGTCCGAAAACCGCTTTTGATCTACGCCAAGGCAACGGATCACTCGTTAAGCGCTTTACGGCGCAAGACGACGCATACCGGTCACGCAATGTGCGTATTACCCGAACAACATTGGTCTGCGGCCGAAGTCCGCTATCCAATGGTCGAGAAGCGCTGCCTCGCATTAGTGTTCGCATTCAAAATGCGCACTATTTAGCTCGACAGACGATTTATGTTATTCTAACGAAACCGTCCGGATATTTATGACCCACCGCCTCAATGAGTTGGCCCGGCTAAATGGGCCTTACTCTTGTCCCAATATGACTTGCACTTCAAACAACAAGTCGGTCAAAGGACATTTATATCTCTTGGTCGCCACCACAACGGATGCACTTGAGCTATATGACGATCTTCCGATGAAGTTCAAGAAGTCAACACTACATCGCACCAATAAATATGGCTAATGTATTTTGACTCGAGCCCTCGAGCTACCAATGTGGCAAGTACCCCGATGTTCTAAGATTCTCACGAGTCTGGGTTGTCTTAGTTTCCTGAAATCATGTCATGCCCCGCTTATTCACTCACCTAACCTTGTTTCCAATAAGAGCCGAATACAATGCGCTACTTATTGGACTTAGTTTCGCCAAAGAGCCGGGGCCTAATATCTCAAGCCGCATGGAGATTCACAATCGATAGTTAAGCAGTCCGCGGTGACTACGGTTAGGAACTCGACCGTCCCCTATCATCGTAGTCGAAATGGCACTCTCTTGAAGAATTCTTCATCGAATATATCCCGCGACGCATGCATGCGGGCAAGTATCGGTCATTAGCACAACCTCCGAGACCGAAAGCAACTAGTTACTACCAGACTCACCACTCTTCTAACCAATATATGATGGGGTACAAGAAGACAAAGGGATAGTTACCAAAGAGGTATGCAACCCAAACCGCTCGAGCCCCCGATCGGGCGCTTCCTATCATCGACACGCCTTACATGGTATTCGCCGTAAGACGGAGAGAGAGAGAGTCAATCCGCAAGAGCTCCAAGATTCTTTTACGACACGTAAAACCCGTGATGCTATATCGCCGGGTACGATGGTTTATTCGATGCCTCTCAAACAAAGAGGCGTAAGAGGTCCTTCGAAGCACACGGAAGGTGAATGTGGTGCGCACTCACCGGGTCCCAAGCTCTACGATCAATCGTAAGAATGGGCTACTTTGGCCCACGATGATTAATGACGCCGAAAGCACGCCGGAAATGCCACGCGTGTCAAATTCACGCCGAATTATATGCATCGCCTCCCTCGAAAGTAGCTGCATCCTTCTACCACATCCCGCCATTCGAGACATGGGGAATGGACGCTGTAGGTCCCATTTTTCCTCCGTCACCAAAAGCTTATCGGTTTATTCTAGCGATCACCCACTACTTCTCCAAGTGGGCGGAAGCAATCCCGCTTAAAGAAAGTAAAGGCGAAAACCGCCGTCAATTTATCAAACACCATGTCATCTATCGACATGGTGTCCCAAGACGGATCGCGGCATGACAATGGTCCCCTAATTCATCGCAATTCCTTCATCGTTTTGCAGAAATTCAAGATACAAGACGCCTCCAATGTACTCTATAATCCAAACCGCGAAATGGATTAGCCGAGGCGCTCAACAAGACGCATTATCAAGATCTTGTCAAGCTTGTGAAAATAACAAGCCAGACCGACGATAAACCTGAGAAGCACTCGGCATATCGCACAACAGCACGACGCCTAACCGGAGAGACCCCAGATTCTCTCGGTCTACTGTGAAGCGCTTCTCCTGGAGATCCAGATCCTCGCCATCAGACGCCTTTCAACGAGATGACGATCAAGAACAACATCAAACGCCTTCAAGAGCTCGAGATGTTGGATGAGAAGCTCGAAGCTCAACAAAGCATTGAGTTCTATCAAGCTAGGATGTCAGGCTTTCAACAAGAAAGCGACAACGAGTTTCAAAGAAGGAGATTTGGTCCTCGCCGACGACCGATAATCCTCACTTCCAAGAAGAAAGGCATTCGAACCTAAATGGGAGGGTCCGCTTATAATAGAACCGCCTACTCTAATGGTGCATATCGCCTAATAACACAAATGGCGACCGCAATTAATGCCGATAATGGGAAGTTCCTCAAGAAATACTACCCTAGTATCTTCGTGATAACCCGCTTCAACGAAGTTCTCGTGGGATGTGTTACCACTTTCCTTGAGGATAACCCTAGATTTATCCTCCATCTCCCTCACCGACCAAATTCCTTGACCGGGCCTACAAATTTTATGGTACATTGCCACAATCTCCTTTGATTCCTTCTATGAACAAGAGGCCCAATCAAAATCCTTTTACGAGATAGAATATAAAATTCTCCAAGCTGCGAAGATCCTTTTCATGATAAACGGAAGGGTTCTTTCCATCTTCATCCTAGGTAGCTACCGACCAAGGTAAGGCCGGATTTTCGACAAAGTTGTCCGACCAAGGTCGCCTCGAAGTCTTTTTCCTGAGTGGAGATCCCACTCTTAGTTCCATCTCCTAGGTAGTGCCGATCAAGGTATGCGCCGATTTTCGCACGTTGTCCGACCAAGGTCGCCTCGAAGTCTTTTCGGCTTCGGTGGAGATCCCACTTTAGTTCCATCTTTCATCCTAGGTAGCTACCGATCAAGGTATGCGCCGATTTTCGCACAGTGTTGTCCGAATCGGTCGCCCGAGTCTTTTCGTTCTCGGCGGAGATCCCACTTTAGTTCCATCTTTCATCTTAGGTAGCTCGACAGGTATAAGGCCGATTTTCGTGACGTTGTCCGACCAAGGTCGCCTCGAAGTCTTTTCGCTCGGCGGAGATCCCACTTTTAGTTCCATCTTCATCTTGTAGCCGACCAAGGTATGCGCCGCGATTTTCGTGACCAGTTGTCCGATCAAGGTCGCTCGAAGTCTTTTCGTTCTCGGCGGAGGTCCCACTTTAGTTCCATCTTTCATCCTAGGTACAATCGGCCGTATCGCAGATTTTCGTATCAGTTGTCCGATCAAGGTCGCCTGAAGTCTTTTCGGTTCTCGGCGGAGATCCCACTTTTAGTTCCATCTTTCATCCTAGGTAGCTACCGATCGGGTATGTACGGGATTTTCGTGACTGTGTTGTCCGATCAAGGTCGCCTCGAAGTCTTTTCGGCTCTCGGCGGAGATCCCACTTTTAGTTCCATCTTTCATCTTAGGTAGCGCCGATTGAAGGTATGCCGGATTTTCGTGACCAGTTGTCCGATCAAGGTCGCCTGAAGTCTTTTCGTTCTCGGCGGAGATCCCACTTTTAGTTCCATCTTTCATCTTAGGTAGCGCCGACTGGTTGCATAAGGCCACATTTTCGCACTCAGTTGTCCGATCAAGGTCGCCCGAAGTCTTTTCGGCTCTCGGCGGAGATCCCACTTTAGTTCCATCTTTCATCCTAGGTAGCTACCGACCGGGTATAAGGCCAGATTTTCGACTGTGTTGTCCGATCAAGGTCGCCTGAAGTCTTTTCGGCTCTCGGCGGAGGTCCCACTTTTAGTTCCATCTTTCATCTTAGGTAGCCGACCAAGGTATGCGCCGATTTTCGTATCAGTTGTCCGATCAAGGTCGCCTCGAAGTCTTTTCGTTCTCGGCGGAGATCCCACTTTTAGTTCCATCTTTCATCTTAGGTAGCTCGACCGGGTACCGGATTTTCGTGACCAGTTGTCCGATCAAGGTCGCCTCGAAGTCTTTTCGGTTCTCGGCGGAGATCCCACTTTAGTTCCATCTTTCATCTTAGGTAGCTACCGACCGGTATGCGCCGATTTTCGTGACCAGTTGTCCGATCAAGGTCGCCTGAAGTCTTTTCGGTTCTCGAAGTGGAGATCCCACTTTCTTTTCCCACCTCAATCAATCTTTATCCGGGTTTCACTATTCTCCCAAAAGAAGACACCAAGATTCATCTTGGGGCATTTTATCCCAAGCCTAAGAAGGATAAAGCCAACGCCTCACACGCTAAGCCGTTTAGTCTTTTTCCGATTGAAGAAGACACCGTAGATCGATTCTCGGGCATTTTATCCCGGCCTAAGAAGGGATAAAGCCAACGCCACACGCTGCCGTTTAGTCTTTTTCCGATTGAAGAAGACACCGAGTTCGACTCGGGGCATTTTATCCCAAGCCTAAGAAGGATAAAGCCAACGCCTAACACGCTATTCGCTTAGTCTTTCCCCATTGAAGAAGACACCGTAGATCGATTCTCGGGCATTTTATCCCAAGCCTAAGAAGGATAGCCAACGCCACCACCTGTCGCGTAGTCTATTCCCGCGGATAAAAGACGGTTTACGATTCAACATCGTAGCATTAAGTCTAGAAGAGTTTCATTCTTTTAGCACAACGTGTATGTAGAACGGATTTAGAAAATCTACATGCTAGCCCAACTCAAACGGTAGTTGGTAAAGGCTAATCAAACCCGCTGAAGGTCGGGGTTGGCCAATAACCCTAAAGTCGACGTTAACACGCTGCCGGCTTAGTCTTTTTCCGATTGAAGAAGACACCGTAGTTCGATTCGGGTATTTTATCCCAAGCCTAAGAAGGGATAAAGCCAACGCCACACGCTGCCGTTTAGTCTTTTTCCGATTGAAGAAGACACCGAGTTTGATTCTCGGGTATTTTATCCCGAAGCCTAAGAAGGATAAAGCCAACGCCTTACACGCTGTCGGGCTGGTCTCTTGCCCGTAAAAGAGTACAAGCCTATGTATTCAATATCATAGCAACAAGTCTAGAAGAGTTTCATTCTTTAGCACAACGCCACGCATGAACGGATCCCCGATAATCCGCGACGCCAGCCCAACTCAAACGGTGGTTGGTAAAGGCTAATCAAACCCGCTGAAGGTCGAGGGTTTGCCAAAATCCTATAAGTATTATGGTTAATTATTTCGACGGCAAAAGAATCATAATAAACAATGAAAGGGATGGATCTTATTCATTTGAAGCAAATATAGAAGGAGCTACAACCGCTTAAACATCAAGTCTATGACAAAGGATTTGTTGTTCGAAATGGTGACACTTCACCATTGTAAGCCCGGTGGAGTTCTTCCCCGCAACTCGCCCCAAGGACTCCTCATCGGTGTTCGTCTTCGTGGTTGCCTCCTCGAAGCTCACCGCCGCTCGACAGATCGAAGTTCCCTAGACGCAACGGTGAGGGCTTCTTCCTTGGCCAGCCCAAACCGCCATCCTATCTTCCTCAAGATGGAGCTCTCCCCGAGCAAGATATCCCTCCGCACTCGCCACAATATCACCGATGTGGCTTAAGGAAGAATATGTCTCAACAACACCGGAATGATCGCGCTGCTTCTCCATCCGACTTCGAGCCCAAGAAAACACGCATCGCCATGCCTCTAAACGCCGAACCAGATGAAGCTACATATGAGGAAGCCCTACCACCAGAACTCTTGTAGTCTCAAGCTTTCCTCCGATGGGCTAGGTCATCAACAATGGCTCGAGCCAGCCGGATAACCCATATCCCGTGATCAAGGCCATCCGGATCAAGCAGTCTGAATCGATGAAGAGAAAGCCCGCCATGAAGGACCTTTTCAATCACCTGTGAGAAGAATGAGCCGCATTTCCAAACGAGATAATAAGATGGGATGGATCTTCATCCAAAGATCAACGCCTCACCAGATCATGGAGTCGAGATGTAGGCTCTACACGTAAGAAGAGAGGATTTAGAATCTTCAACAAAAAATTGGCTTAAAAATTATTTGGCTAAGGGACTCTTACCCGCCTCCTTCTGTAGTTTCGTGAGACTAGTGGTCTACCGAGGCGATCTATCACCGATGTCATTAACCGCAATGAGCCCTCGGTGCTCATCTATCTCAACGGTCGGTAGCCGATGCCGAGAGCACGAAAGAGGAGTCCCCGCCACTACACAAAGGGAACGCCTCACTTTTAATTATAGTGGTATTGGCCAAACGGTGGTCCTATAATTAGTCGAAGAGAAAATTCATACCTTCTTCGTGGATGGTAGCTTCAGTAAATCTTCACCGAATGCATTGCCATCCCGTGACCAAGTGCGCATCAGTCATCCATGGAAGTATTGCCGATAAACCAAATTCCACTAAATCTTCCATTGAGAAGTCCTGAAAAGAAGGCATTAGGAAAACGAATGCAACTAAGAGTTGACGAACACTAGGTAAAGCTACTTACCTCCTACAAGGAATTAGCTTGCCTAGCCTCGGTTCGCAGATTTGTCTCCCAATCCTTCTAAAAGAGCAAAAAGCAAAGAGACAATTAATGGGGTACGATTCGAAGTCGCTCAATTCTCGTGATTCGCCATCTAAAAGAGGAGTTTTCGATGTTAGATGTACTGGGTTCACCGAATCGTCCTACATCGGCCTCCTCCGCCATAGCTCCATACATCTCTGCTGAGTAAAACTTGGCTCAAGATGAGCGTAACGGGCCCAGAATTGTGGGGAGGAAAATCAAAACCGTAATCATAATCTCTAAAACCCCTGCATGCAAACGAGAAACGTTAGTCTCCAAAAGCCTAAAACTTCGTGTTACATCATGGCTAATTGTTACCTCCGCCGACCGATCATCGCTGGTCAAGTCTATATCGAAGGACCGAATTCACCCGAAGTCTTATGGGCTAATCTCTTTCGCTTAACCCTCGAAGGTCGAATTCTCTTCTCCAGAGGTTTTCCCGAAAGTTCGCTGGATGAGGAATCCAATAGAAAGGATGAGAAAACGAAGGAAAAGAGAGAGTACCAAGGTTCGCAGCCTCCGCTTGGTCCTCTCTAAAGTCCCAAAGACTGAGTCGGAATTCCCTCACCAATCGGTGGATGAGATTGCCGCTTCCTCCGAACTTGAGCGCATCTGGGATGTCCGAGTGTCGGCTCGCAACGATGCTTCGCCACCAGTTCAGATAGCCTCTCACTGGACCGCTCGCTAGCTATAGCCAGCCACAATGAAGGAATGTCGACTCCACCGACGGTCTCGATCTGAGATCAATCTAGCACCGCACATCCCATGACGCCCACAACCATGCTCAAGGCCATCCACAAGTCCACCTCGAAGTCCGAGCCGCCGGTTCGGTTCCCAACATAAAGTTGGTCGTGAATCAACCGGGCGAAAGCAAAACGACAGGGAAAGTAAGGCTCATGAAGCATTCCTCCTTTACTCGAAAGTGAGATACCTCGCCTCGATGTTCACTAGCCGCTTGAAACAACCAATGTCAAGTGAAGTTCCAGGTTCGCGACCTCCTCTAACCAAGGACTCACCATACCACTGTGAGAATCGAGGAAAACATCCGAAAAGATCCACCCCTTATGAATCAGACTGCTTTTTGATCTCTCAGAAGCCACGCCCCTTCCATCCGCAATCCTCTACCAACCGCAAGAAAGGAGTAGACTAACTCGGAACCGGTGCCGACATCATGTCGGGACGATGAAGGACCGTGCCATCAAATAGGTATATGGGAGCTCCACTGACGAAGGAATACGTGATGATGGCTCGCCCTTTCTCTCGAGTAAACGCCGGACTATATGCCGCAATCCACGTGAATATTGGCCACCATTACCGAAGGAGAGAGAGTTCCTTCTGTGAGCAAGCCGAACCGTGGTAAAGGACCTCCAAAGGCAAAGCATCATCGATTGATATGGAACCACACATTTTTTAGCCGATTGCAAGATAGCCGGCTAGAAGAGTTGTCGCTAGATAGGCTTTACCGCATGCCACGTAAAGGTTGCAAACTTGGTCCCCGGGGAAAACCATCTTCTACGAGCCATGATAAGAGTTAGCCTCGACCTCTCGATCAGTTCATTAACCTTCAAGGAGTAAGCGGTGATAGTTCACATATTTCCTATTTGTCCTCCAAATGCCGAACAAGTAATTGGCAAATTGCTTTCACTCACTTGCGATTTCCTTTTGGCAAGGTGATTGGGCCGAGCTATATGATAATGACAAGTGAGATCCCACAAAATTTTGTGACGATCGGTGTGTGTCTTCACCACTCGCCTCGATTGGAAGGGAAATACTCTTGATACAAAGATCTTCCCATGGGTAAATCGGAACCGATACATCTCATGTAGAGCCACCCAACTCGTTTCGGAAAAATGTATTTGAATCTGGATTGTAGAGCTCAAATAAGGCGTAAGAAATGATTGACGCTGATTGAAGGCCATACATGGTGGCACTAATCGCCAATACGCACCGCAAGCACGGTTCCCCATCCCATCTACCGACGAGTGGTCGCGACCCCACCAATGTTTACCCGACGAGTGAACCCAACCGTAAAATCTATGACTAGATGACGCGCATCTCACCCCAGCAGAAAATGCATTCTTCGTGAGTCGCAGGCAGAACAAAGAGCTCATCACGGGCGGTGTCCACTACAATCCCGTGATGAAGGCCGATGACGCGATTCGCTGGAACCCGAACCCGGTGCCGGGTAATAAATCCGCAATGAATATGATCACGCCTTGGTCGACGCCAGATGCACGTATGCGGTCACGGCGGTGTCCAAATCGCCAATGAGCCGATGAGGTATCCGAGAATATACAAGGGACCTCCGCCGCCTTGGTTCAACCACCGCCGCTCGACAAAAGTCGATCCGGATCCTTAACCGAAGTCAATAAATAACTGCCGCAGGTTCGTGGAGCCGGTGTCTTTACGAAAGGGCGATCGGTGACCAATCGTCGGAGAATGCGGAACTACCCTCAAATACTGATCGCTCACGATGTGCCGTGCAAATCGAGGCGAGATAAAAATCGCGATCATCACATGTGGAATAATAGTCACTATGACGCCCATCAACCGTAAGTCGGAAAAGCTCTCGAGGAATAATCAACCAAATCGCTAGTAAAAGGCGCTGAATTCATCTTACATAGATTGAGTCACGACCTTATAACGGTATGATGATTTCACCCAGATCGATACCCGAGAACGATAAATATAGTCGCAAAACCCGCGCAATATATTCCGCTCTACGAGCAAGGGTACGGTATGAAATCGCCCCGCTAAAGACATCGTGACGGTGATGACCAAGCAAACCAACTGAAGCCGGTCCCCACAAAGGAGGTTTCGCTCTTCCCAATCGCCACAAAGGAGAGCTGCTGGGTCATAACGAGGTACACACTGAAGCGCCGGTCCCCACAAAGGAGGTTTCGCTCTTCCCAATCGCCTCACAAAGGAGAACGGCGGGATACAACGTATATAATGAAGATAATAATGGGCGCACCACCAAAAGAAGGAGGCGTGCATTCACGCCGCAGCGAAGTTGATCGACTTCTGAGCATGAGATCTTCGCGTTACATCGGAAACCGCAAAAGGATAAAATAAAGTCGATATGCGCTTGAAAATCACTTCAAAGAAAAGAGGCCCGTTGGTCGTCAGCGTCGCCAGGCCACGACCGGAGGCACCAACGACGCTCGCCCAACCAAAACTGCGTGCACGCCAGGCCAGCCGGCTGGCCGCTTGAGACCGAAGGCCGCAGTGCGCCGGTGTGGTCGAGCGCCCGGTTCGGCGTGGTCGAAGGGCTTCGCCGCCGCCGAGACCGAAGCGGCTCAGCGCTGTCAGCCGAAGGCCGCGCTGGCCGACCGAAGCGCCGCCTGGCCAAGGTCAGGCCGAAGCGCCCGCTGCCGCCGCCGGCCGCACCGCCGCCGCCTCACTGATCGTGGCTCTATCCTTCTCCTCGGTTCAAGGGGCTCGCGACGCACAAAGAAAGAAAAAGAGAAGAAAAGAAGAAAAAGAATTTACAAAACCCTCGTGCACATACCTCGCTGATCGAAGGAGACAAGACGAGAGACTAGACCTAAAACAAAACAAAAAGAGCCAAAAGGCGCCTATGTCGTGAGAAAAGGAGGGATTATGGGTATTTATAACAACCCCATATGAACCCAATCCTCTTTGAACAAGGACTCCTATTTGGCAAGAAGTAGGAATTCTAATTGGAGCCCAAATCAATTCTAATTAGGACTCTAATCAGCCCCTAATTAGGAGTCCTAATTGGAACCTTATTCGGATGACAAAATAGTGCCAAATCAGTCCGTTGATTGGCTCCTACTTCCTCCGCTATATTGGGAAAGATTCTGAAGGTTTATTCGGCAGGATAACACCTCGCGAATCCCATCGACGCCGATCAACGCGTCGCCCAATCCTACTCCAACTAGGATTACGAGTATAAACTGTTTCCTAAATTGTCGAGAAGTTCCCGGAAGGATATTCTCACAAGAAATATTCTTAGGATAACTCGATCGTATGGATTGCACCGACGAAATCAACGCTGTCCGCCTAATCCTACTCCAACTAGGATTACGTAGTATAAACCGTTTCCTAAATTGTCGAGAAGTTCTAAGGATATTCTCACAAGAAATATTCTTAGGGATAACTCGATCGCATGGATTGCACCGACGCGAAATCAACGCCACGCCTAATCCTACTCCAACTAGGATTACGAGTATAAACCGCTTCCTAAATTGTCGAGGAGTTCTAAGGATATTCTCACAAGAAATATTCTTAGGGATAACTCGATCGCGGATTGCACCGACGAAATCAACGCTGTCGCCTAATCCTACTCCAACTAGGATTACAGTATAAACTGCTTCCAAATTCTCAACGAGGAGTTCCCGGAGAATAAACCCATATTCTTAAGGATAACTCGATAACCCTTAATTTCCTCCCACCATAATATCCAAGAGAGGAATAATCGACGAAAGGAGTCATGACGACACCGACAATATGTCCAAACCAAGAAACTTCACCCACCGTGGATAATCATATCCCAACAACGTCAAAGGCCGTGACTCGCCAACCGGCTAGGATGATGGTTGAAAGCCAAATGGTCTCCTGTTTCAACAAGGAATCTCTGAGGATATCTCCATGAAAAGATCAGCCCTCCGCTGTGGTTAAACCAACAACACATGTGATGATGGAAGAATTAGCCGATTAAAGGTTATGAAATTCCATGTATCCCAGACAACCAACGGTCGCCAACAAGGAATTCACGACATACCTGATAAGTCCAAAAGTCCGATGGTTAGTCAAACAACAACCAACCGACACGAAGTTACAAACAAAACTCACCCACCACCAATCAAGGTTTTAACAAGCGGTCGCATAACAAATGCAGACCGCGGATCTTATCGTAAATCCTACAAAGAACCGATGGTCTCGAAGAATCAAGACTTGAAGCTATCTTTTGGGACCCTCCGATCAAGGTCGAATCATCATGTCCAAAGCATCCTGCACTCATCAAGAATCGAGACCGAGACGCTTTGGAGGGGTATTCAGAGCGCTGAAAATACTTACAAGATCCCCGAAACCAACTCGTGACGGGAGTCGGCGAATGACAACCCATCGAATGATACGACGCCAATCGTTAAGACGCTTAACCTTACGGCAAACCCACAGCGCCACAAGCACGGTTTAAACCGACTTGAACGTACGCATCGATTTGTGACCGCTGGAACCGAACGAACCAAGAACTAGTCCCTAATCAAATACGCATGTAACTCAAGCCCGAGATGAAAAACGCCTAAAAACGACGAAAACGACAAAACGGCGAGACTCGCCAACTTGGCTAAGGTACCGCTGCGGTGTCAAGTGCTCGCCACTTGTCGGAGCCACCTACCACTTGGCGAGGAACTCGCCAAGTGGCCGAGGTAGCTCGCCACTTTGCCGAGCCACCTCGCCAATCTCGAGACTCTACCAGTGGTGGTGGCGGCCACCATGGTCGAGCCACCTCGCCATCATTAGGCGTGGCTCGCCGCGGTCGAGCCATGAAAACACCGCATTTGTATAAATAGGGGTCGCCTTCTTGAAGGGGCTTCTGACGAGATTTCGGTTGGATTTTAAGAGCTGGATTTCGAGATCTTCAAGAATTCTTAAGATCCACGAAGCGCCGACACGACGTTCCGAGCACCGGCGAGCACAAGTTCACCGACGCCCGATCTACAAGCTGGTAACCGAATTCGGTCAACTACGTGATACCCTCTAGGTTAAGCTTCGCCTTAATCTCGTGGATAGCCGTGATTTCTCCTAGTAGATCTCACCCACTCCGCCATCCTCTCCTTCGTGAGTGTGATCCCCAGCGATCCTCCTTCAGGAGGTGGATCCTCAGCGCTTCGCTCTTCGTGGAACGAGCCCCTTTACGCTCAGAAGTTCGCACCCGGTTCTACCGATTGGAATTGCATGCGGTCCACGGACAAAAGTCCCCGCACAGTAAAGAACTACGCAAGCTGGTGACCTCGATATAACGTAGATCCTCGTGTTTGTTCAAAAGGATAAAAGTTGTAATCTTTTTGATTTTCATTGACCTTTAAAATAAAAGGCATTTCTTTTGAATTTGGTTGTAGGCCAAAGAAGCCGTAGCAAGTTCAAATCAATGACAATCAAACCGACTTTTACCGCCGCAATCACCGGATGGATCGACTCGTAAGGGGTGTGGGTCACGTGGTGATGACTCCCGGCTGAAGGGTCGTGGGCCTCCGGGTGGACAACTCCTATTGTGTAGGCCTGGCTGGATGGATGGCTCCTCCTGGCTGGATGGGTCGACTCCTTGTTGTAAGGGTCGACTCGTACCTGGCTGGATGGATGGGTCGACTCCTTATTGGAAGGGTGACTCCTCCTGGCTGGATGGATGGGTCGACTGTATCGCCTTTTTAGTCAGCCTCGCAAGTTATCAACCCATTGCAGGGGAGTCGACTGCATTTTGGACATGTTTGATTAGGAGTGGGGCAGACACGTGTCAGCCTCTCAAAGAGGATCAACACTTAGCTCAATTGTAGGCTATAACAATTCATAATGAATCAAAAGATACCCAATATTGGGACTAATATGTTAGGACTATGTCCATGCAATTGACCTAGTTTAATAAATAAAAAATCTTCATATTGGTCTAATATATATTTGAGATGTTTTATATAGGTTACAAGAAATTAGAATCAAGTTCGATATTGAAAAGAGTAAGATGATAAATTAATCACAACTGATTCTGAAAAATATCAAGAGTGAAAATTATTTTTGAGAATATGGGAGTGTCCTTCTTGTTGTCATGAATCCACAGGAAGAAACAGAACTCAATTTGGAGATGTATGGCTCGAGATATGAATATTTTAGTTAAATAACGTCGAAACAGTTAGCAACAGGATTGAAACATATACCGAGACTAAAACTTGCATGGGCCCTAACCGTTGACTCGGTTATCCAAATTGTTATTATAATATCTTTTCGAAAAGCTCTCAATCTGATATATCTAATCATCGATGGTAGGTTGAGCTCATCAATGTTCTACAGTGACTTATCGATGGTCTATAGTTACACATTGATATTTTCTAGAGAGTTGAACAGTAACCATTGATGGGTGAACAGTACAATCCAGGGTTAAGTCAGACCATCGATGGTTGTTTGCCAGACTTGTGATTTTTTATCTTTTTTTAGCTCAATATTAGCCGTTCATTGATGAGGATATATAGGCTCTTTCCTCGTGATTTTTAGAGATATTCTTGACCTAATTGAGAGAGAGAGAAAAAGGAAGAGGAAGAGAGAGCTAGGGTTCTAAGTTGGTGAAATGATCTTGCTCAGGCTTCTCAGAAATCACCATCGATGTCATTCTTCCTCATCCGATCGTCAGCCTTCAAGGAGTGCTACCCTTGGATCTCATCATCATCGTCGTTCTTCCAAATCTCAACAATAAATCATTTGGAGAACTGATCATCACATTTTATTACACTTTTATACCCTCATTATCTATTTTATTTGAGTAAATATATCGACTAAGAATGACTTTTTATCTTAATTTGTAGGTAATGGAGAATTAATGAATAAGAGCACAGAAGAACCAAATTCTCTTATTTTTCAACCTTTTATTGAAGCCCAAGATCGAGCCAAGAAGCCTACTTGAAGGCGGAGTCAACAAAGTCAATAAAGTTTGATACAATTCTATTACAAACTAATCGATGAACGCATTGATGAGCTCATCGGTGAGCCCATTGATGAGCCTATAGATTAGCCCATCGATTAAATTGTAACAGAATTTAATGAATGGTTGATTTTGATTTTCTTAAAACTCAAGAATGATCCAATGGCTCTTGTTGATTCCAATAGGCTATATATAGGGGTAGAGAGTGAAGGGTTTGGGAGTGAAAAATTTGGTAAACTCTATTTAGAGAGGAGTGTTACTCTTAATTGAGAAGACCTTCCAAAATTATAAATTTTTATTTGCAATAAAACAAATTTCCTTCTTTTAAACTATTTTTCTTCTTTGAAGATAAAAATAAAGATTTGCCTTCAAGGGGCCAACCCCTTGCAATGTAAGCTTTCCTTTTCTCCTTTTATTTTCTTGTTTTAAAATTACACGGTTTATGATTTTATTTTCTTATTTTTATTTCACGTTTGGTAGATTAGATTTATTTCATGCTTGTATTATAATGTTTCCTCATGCTTTGTAGAGTAGATTTATTTCCTTGCTCTTTTATACTTTGATTTTCTATTTCTTTTTTTTATTACTTGTAGTTTAGATTTACCTCTTGTTCTTTTATGCTTACTAGTATAGATTTTATTTTATTATTTTTATTTTGTAAAATGAGTAACTAATTATTGTAGAAACTCTAGGATTGTATAAAACTAATTTGATTTCTTTATGGTTTATGGATTGCTCTATTTATGCTTAAAATAATCATATTTAGGATAATCAACTGAGAACTAATTGGTAGAATAAGAGTTTAATAATCTATGCTTGTCTTGAGTGGTTTAATAAGTTATGCTTATTCTAGGATTATTATCTAGTTGCTTATTCTTTTATGAATGGGAATTTTACATGGATGATAATTTGATAGATTATACTTTCTTTAAGTAGTTTGATAATATATGCTTAGTAAATCTAAAGTAACATATGATACAAAGAGAGTAGTTCATAAATCCTAATAGAAATTAACTGGAAATCAATTTTATATTCCTAACTTCTCTACTTATTTTTCCTCAATCTTTCTTGATTTGATTTTTCTCTTTCTCTCTTGATTTTCCTTTTCTTGATTTTATTTTGTTAGTTTTTCTCTTCTTCCTACTTTCTTCTTTTTTATTTCCATTTTTTTACTTCTTCTTAGTTCCTCTTTGTTTCCCTTGTATTTGTTTCTCCTTCTCTCTTTCTTCCCTCTTGTTTTAGTTCTTTTATTTTTGTGACAATCTCTCTCTCTACATCTCTACATTTTCACTCTCACCTTTTTGTCCACACTTTTCTAGGACCAAATTTAGAATTTTCAAAGATACACCCTCGTGGGTTCGACATCTATATTGTACTATAACTTGATAGTTGTGCATTTATAACTTTGTATTATTTACACCCCTAACAAGTTTTGGTGCCATTGCTTAAAAGGTGCTTGTAATTAGGATTTTTCTATTTTTATTTTTGATTTGTGTGTTTCCTTGGGAAGGACTAAACAAGAAGAAGAAGATTGAAGATTGAAAATTAAAGAAGAAGATTTGCTTAAAAAGTAATCCTCTTTCTAGTATTTTTAATTCCACCCTCTAGTTAGGGTTTTCATATTAGAGATAATTAGGAACTTAAAAAGAAATAAATTTTTTTTCTCTTGTCGAAGTTTAATAAAATCCATCATCCACTTGAACAAATACTAACAAGATATGAAATTCAAACAAGAACTCTCTTTCTCACATTTATTTGATTGTTGATCCTAATTAAAAAATATTTACTTTTGCATCCTTTTATAGTTCCTTTCAATTCTTAGGGTTGCATTGCATATAGCTAGTAGAAATTTACTAAAGTGATTTGAGCATTTTGATTTGAACACTCACTTGAATACACTCTTAAAGGCAAAAAACCCCCTAATCAACATAAAGTGATGGATTTCATCACCCTTACCTTAGCAAACAAATCACTAATCCTCTCTACACAAAAGCCTTCTAAAACTCATTAGACATTGGCTCCTAAGGACTCGAGCTCATTAAGGAATAAGAAATCCTTAAGTGAACCGGTTTAAGCTTACTTAAATCTGTTGGTGTCTAAGGCAAGGTTTAGAGGTTGCATAAAGCGCTCCGCAAGAAAAAAGGTACTAAATTGGTCTTTGGCCTCCCTCTAGTACTATCCTGCCTAACTGATCGAGTAAACTTTAATCTTTTCACTCAAGGAGTTTTTGGTTAGGTGCTGGTCTAGTTGAGTCTAAGCTTAACTCTAAAATTAAGGGTGATTATTTCAAAGTGGTTGTTCTTGATTTGTTTGCTTATTTTTTCTTTTATCCTTCTTCTTTTCTCTCACTAATCTTTTAGGTATTTTAGTTTTGCTTAAAAAATTATAACTTTTGTCTGTCTTAGATTTTTTTTCTAATTTCCTTTTAGTCATATAAAAATAAAAATAAAAATCTAAAAGAATTTATTTCTGTATGCAAGTTTAGATTAGAAATAATACCAATCGCTTAATCCAGATTTAACCAATTTTAAAACTAAAGAAATGGCAAATCCAAATGCACCCGCTCTTCAAGACATGTGTTATTCAACTAGGAATGCAATCTCGTCTTGCATTAGGCTTCCGATGTTAATGGAGCTAATTTTGAGCTTAGACCTCACTTCATAAATATGCTTTCAAAGTTTTTAGGAAATGAATCCAAAAATGCTTATATTTTTCTATCCGAGTTTGAGGAAGTTTGTCTTATGACTAAGATTATAGAGTTATCTCGATGGTGCATTAAGCTTAGATTTATCCCATTTGCTCTTAAGGACAAAGTCAAGTGACCGTATAGCTGCACAATAAATTCTATCTCAACCTTGGATGAATTTGTTATAATTTTCTTAAAAAATTTCAATTCATAAAATGTTAGGAACAAGACTTAATTTTAAGATAATTCTAGGAGTCATTCTCAAAGTATTTTGATAGGTTTAAGGATATTCTTATCCAATATCCTCACAATAGTCTAGAAAAGTAGCTTTATGTCAAATCATCTATGAAGACTTAAATTATTCTTCAAAGACATCATTAGGATCTATGTGTCAAGGGGATTTTATGAAGAAAAATGCTAATGAAGCTTGAAAATTTTTAGAGAGTTTGTCTAAGAAAACCATGCAGTGGGAACACTGTGATGAAAGAGTTTCATCAGTTTTTCGAACTAAATCCAGTTACCTTTTTCTAGATCTAAACATAGCCTCTGAAGTAAAGATGGCTACAATCTTGTGTCGGTTAGAAGCTCTAGAAATCAAAGAACGAGCCCCAGCTCAAATCAACCAAGTTTCTCTAACAGGATGTCATAACTGTTTATCACCAGCCCATATTTCAGAAGAATATCCTCTTTTAGGAAACAATCAACTATTAGGTCAGGTAAACGCTGCATTCCAGCATCTTAAAAATGATTTGTTTTCTCCAACCTACAATCCGGATTGGTGAAATCATCCGAATTTTACATAAAATTTCACTCCCACTTTAACGCTATAATTTTCTAGAGGAAACACAGTTCCATCCAACATGCCGAACCATTTTTCACAACCCAATCCTACATACGAAAATCAGTCTCTTAAAAATCAACATGTAAATCCTATTCCACCGAATTCTGATCATGAGATACGTTTAAGTATCTTAGAGCAAGGTTTAGAGGCAATGATTAAAGCTTCTACACAGATCGCCAACATGTTGACTCAGTCATCATACACTCTGAATTCCTTCATGCAGACAACCAATCAAATGCTCAATTCCAACACTCAAGCCATAACTAGGTTAGGAATCCAACTTGGTCAACTAGCAAGTGCCATGAGTAAAAGAGAGCAAGAAAAATTTTCAAGTCAACTTGTTATAAACCCTAGAGATACTGGATCGAGTCCAAGCTACCCAGCTCAAGTGAATGCAATTCACACACTACGATCAGGGAAATAGGTCAATAATCAAGTTAGAATGCCTCCGGATCAAACTCCATTTTCTTCTTCTCCTATTCAAAATACTAACCTAAACAAGCTCTCTCCTTCTGATAACTCTATTCAACAATCACTCTTTTCCGATGATTAAGAAATCGAAATTGAACCTGAGCTCAATCTCGATAGGTTTAACCCCGTTGCTCCCTTTTTAGATAGACTCAGGCCTAGGAAAATATCTTCCAAGGTACAAAAAATCCTAGAAACTTTTAAGTAAGTCAAGGTCAACATTCTTTTTTTAGATCCCATCCAACAGATCCCGTTATATGCAAAAATTTTAAAGGATTTGTGTACTAAGAAAAGAACCACTAATATTCCCAAGAAAGTCTTTCTACCTACCAATATCAGTGACATTCTTTTAAAGCCCACGCCTTTCAAATATAAGGATCCTGATTGTCCTACTATCTCATGTGTTATAGGAACAACCTTCATTGATATGACTCTTCTAGACTTAGGAGCTAGTGTGAATTTCCTTTCCTATTCAGTCTATCAACAGCTAGGAGTAGGTGAATAAAAACCTATCAGATGTTCCCTCCAGTTAGCTGATAGATCTATAAAGATATCCAATAGAGAGATCAAGGATGTTCTAGTTAAGGTTGAGGAGTTTCTTTTTCCTGTTTATTTTATTATTTTGAAAACACAGCCCATTTCCAATCCTAAAGGCCAGATACCTATCATTCTAGGAAGACCATTCTTAGCAACTTCTAATGCTCTGATCAACTGTAGAACTGGTCAAATGATGTTGTCATTTGGGAACATGACTGTTGATCTTAATATTTTAAATTTAGGGAACTAGCCGACTAATCCATCAGATCTATCCTTAGAAGTGAACTACATCCAAAAAATATCAAGTGAATAGTTAGAAGGGGAGGGTGAAATAGATTTTACTTACTTGAATTTTGAGGAGATCATTAATGAAGAGATCAGGTTTTTTGATGAAGAAATTAAATTTCTAGGAAAGATAGACCAATCAGCTCATCAAGTCTCAATCATGAACCATAATCTAGAGGATATTTTCAGTACTGAGATTGAGTTCTTTGAGGAGTTAGAACAATATTTTGATCTTTGGTCCAATTCTGAACCCAACATTTCATCGGTGGAACTGCGCGTCAACAACATACACATTGATTTTGGTTTGACTGATTACTCATTGCCAACTACCATAACATGCAGTAAAAATTACTGAAAACCCCAAAGAGAACAGAATTCAAGCATATAAGAGAGTTCATCATTTTACACTTCTTTAAAATCCGAGGTAGAATTTTCAAAGAATAAGGTAGGATTTGATGTAAGACTTGAGCTTTTCATTTTAAAACTTTTATTCTACATATTTACTCTTTGTCTCATAATAAAAGAATAATAAAAAGAATTAATTATTCTCTTGTTTGAGAGTTTTTCTTCTTTTAAGAAAAAAAGAGAAAGAAAAGGAAAAAAGGAAAAATGAAAAAAAAAAAAAGAAGAGAAAATTAAATTTTTTACATCCTCCTCATACCAATGGTAATTATAGATTTTTATTATTTTATCATTATTCTAGGTCGATCGAACAAATGTGAGTGCTTCATTTTCTATTTGCTTTACTTTGTGCATCATATAGTTTGCATTGAGGACAATGAAAAATTTAGGTATAAGGGTAATGAGTAGTCATATTTTCTCTTTATTTTATCCTTTCTTTTATTCTTCTTTTCTTTCCCACAAAATATTACTTGCCAACTTGATAAAGTTAATTAATAATTGATTTACTTGATGAATTCTAAAATCTCCAGTTATTAATTAGTCTTATACTCAAGTTAGCCTTTTATGATAACTCTAAACAAATTTATAATAAATAATTTTAAAATAGTATATATTATCCTAGCTCTAACTTAGGACTTTATTTAAAGTAACGAAATTTTTCATGTTTAACTAAGAGTGGATAACAAGCTCTCAAAGTCCTCTTGATCTAAAAATTTTCTCAAGTTATGTGTGTGAGTATATATATATATATATATATATATATATATATATATATATATATATATATATATATATATATATATATATATATATATAGAGCGCTTCAATTATGAATAATAATCTCCATTCAATAGCGCATAAGTATCCCACATTAAACATAATCAAAAGCTGTGAAGTTGACCTCCTCATTAAATAGATATATATATATATATATATATATATATATATATATATATATATATATATATATATATATATATATATATATATATATATATATATATATATATAGATATATATATATATATATATATATATATATATATATATATATATATATATATATATATATATATATATATATATAGAGCTTCAATTATGAATAATAATCTCCATTCAATAGCGCATAAGTATCCCACATTAAACGATAATCAAAGTAAGCGTGTTGACCTCCTCGCATGTCGAGTATATATATATATATATATATATATATATATATATATATATATATATATATATATATATATATATATATATATATATATATATATATATATATAGAGCTCAATCATCAATAATAATCTCCATTCAATAGCGCATAAGTATCCCACATTAAACGATAATCAAAGGGCGTGTTGACCTCCTCGCCGTTCGACCCCACAAGCGACCCACACGACCAACTATTCGGCCGACATCCGCCAAGTCGATTTAAAGGCGAGCATTCTCACTCTACCGACGGAGTAGAAAGGCAATGGCTACCTCGAGCCCTCACGACAAATGGTCACCATCATGTTAAATGCATGATCGTAACTATCATTTCTCCATTACCAATGTCTTTATGACACATCGGACAACGCTTCATTCACGCCGCCCTCAGAATTCACATTAAACGCCAAAGTAACTCCCTCTACTCGGCAACGAAACTCAGAAGTAAATGCCGACTACCCTATACCGCCAAAGTTACCAAACCACCCTCTATTATTACTATAAATAGGAGGACTATTCTCAAGATCGAGGTAAGCAATATCTTCGCCACAAAGAACTTCTTCAGCCATCACTTCCTTCCCCATTCAAGCAATTTATCGACTTGATCGCCGAGGAATAACCTGAGAACCAATTTCCACCCTCTTACTGCTCTTGCATGTGCAGGGAAGAACAAATGCTCTAGAATCTGATATTTAGAGGAGTTAACGGACCCTTAACAACTCACACTTAATTATCTGCTTGATAATCAACAACAGCTTAAGGCCCATGGGCCTTCTTTCTTCTTCGAGCAACTAACCTGGTCCCCGGCTTAGGCCTGATCATACTATCCCTAAAACACATCCTGCTATGTCACTCAAGCCCACCGAGGAGTCCTCCCGGATCTCCCAATCCCTCCACTGCCAGCTGGCGCTCACTAAAGAACTCCTCGCCGGTTTCTCCCCACAGCCCGCCACTGGCCGCCCCTCCAACATCGGAAGACCAACCTTCTACAACCCATCCTCCGCTTGAACCCCGACTGTAGTCCTCCTCGACTCTACATGCCGCGCCGTGCAACAAAAGACCACACCGCACGCGGTTCCTCCGCCACACCGTTCGGCCGACTCGCGACTCCCATCTAAGATCACCTTCAATATGTCGAAGCCTCCAATGAGAGCCCTGGCCCTAGTCGCGATAGGGAGCGCGCCATTGGAGGAGTGCCACGAGACCCTTAGCATCATCATGCCACTGCAAGCCCCTCAACTACCAACGAACTGCCATGATCGACTTACCACCGCCGGGCCATTGGGGAACACCCTCAATCGACGACATCATGAATGCCATCTGTGAGAAATTCAAGATGCCTCCAGTAGAAAAATACAAAGGCGAAGGAGACCCAGCGGAGCATGTCCAAAACTACTATGACACGATGAGCATGCTGCAAGCGCCTGAAGCCATCATTTGCAGATGTTTCCCCATCACTCTGTCGAGAAGTGCTAAGCTCTGGTGGAACGCTCTGGAGAAGAAGTCCATCGATAGCTTCGAGCAGGTTAGCCAGAAGTTTGTTCATCACTCCCTGGCTGACACCAAGCAAAAGTTGTCTCCTCATGAGTTGATACAAATGAAGCAGGAGCCTGGAGAGCCTCCAAAACTATTTCAAGAGGTTCCAAGCGGAGAGACTGGAGGTTGATGACCCGCTCGCCAAGAAGCGATGCTTCACCTACGAGCAATTGATGGCCAAGGCCCATGGGTATATGGACATGGAAGATGCCCAAGCCTACAAGAAGGCGCTGCATGCGTAAGCAATAGCAACAACGCCGGCAAATGACCGACACCAAAGAACCCCGCCAGCCGATGGCGGTGGTGACCCCAATGGTAGCATCAAAGGGAGCTAAGGGACCCCCACCAAGATAGAGCTCTGTAAGGGATCCTCCTAGAGCCGACTCGCTCAACCGGTCGCACCGGCGACCAAGGAGGGAACCCAACAAAGCCAGCCTCATGCCTCAATGCCACTCTCACTGATGCCCTCTGTATGGTCTAGAAGGAGGGAAATCTCACCTCACCCCCTTCTCATATGATGTCGAATACTCAAAATTGAGATGCCCGACAATATTGTCGATATCATCGGGATCACGACCATCTCACCAACGATTGCCGAATCCTCCAGAGGGACACCAAGGACTTGATCCAGAGAGGATACCTTCAGAAGTTTATTTCCCCTAGGGATAGAAGATAGGCCACCCCAAGCAGAGCTGATAGAAGGTCCCGTTCCCGGTCGCCATGCCCCAAGCCACAACCTGATGGTCGACCCCCCGAACCCCGCCATAGGGGGGGGTCATCAACACTATCAGTGACGGTCCCACAGTGGGAGGCTCGTCCAACAACGATTGGATGAGATATGCTAAGCGAGCGTTGCGAATAGATATGTGTGACAAAAAGCCCAGGGTGGAAGAATCCATTTCCTTCAGCGATATGGACTTGAAAGGCGTTGAGACGCCTCATGGTGATCCTATTGTCATCACAGCCGGGATTGACGGCTTCCAGGTGAAGAGGATTATAGTCAATACAGGAAGCTCAGTTGACGTCCTGTATATCGATGCCTTCAACCGCATGGGTATTGACAAGTCCGTGCCACTTTGCCTGGCTCGCCATTGGATTTATCGGTCATGCCCTCCTACCGTGAGGGGATGTTCACACTCCCTCCGACGACGGAATATCCTACAACCACTGTCTAGGTCTAATTTTTAGTGATGGATCTCAAGTCGCCCATAATGTTATATTGGGCAAAACCGCCTCTTCATCTCTTACGGGTCAGCCCTCTACATATCACCAAATATTGAAATTCCCGACCCCTAAAGGAGTCGGAGTTGTCAGGAGCAACCAACAAGAGGCTAGATCCTGCTATCTACTCTCGACAAAGGGAAAGGGAGTGCCAGAGACCCTACCCATCGAAAAATCTTGCTTTCAGATGGAGAAAGCATTGGAACGGGAGAGGATGACTTCCGTAGAGGAACTTCAAGAGATATCGATCGACCGAGAAGGAATGAAGAAGGTCAAGATCGGATCTAGCCTCATTGAGCCTCAGCGAGGAGCTATGATTACATTCTTGTTGGCTAACGCCGATATGTTCGCTTGGGGACCCAAAGACAAGCCAGGATTCCCTCAAGTGATGAGCCACGAGCCGGCAACAATCGACACACCGCCGGTTCAACAAAAGAAGAGACATCTCAGACCCGAGAGAGAAGGGTCATGATGACGCCAACCCACTCCTTTGAGCCGTTCATTTGAGAAGTCCAACTCGAGTGGCTATCCAATATGGTGTTGGTAAAAAGACCCTCAACAAGTGGAGGATGTGGACTTCACCGCCTCAACAAAGCTTGTCCCAAGGATAGCTATCCTCCCGAGGATTGGTCGCCTAGTGAATGAAAGCACTGACATGAGCTACTCATCTTCATGGATGCCTTCTAGCTATAATCGATCCTCATGGTCGAAAGCATGATTAAGAGAAGACCTCATTCATTACTGACCAAGGAACCTATTGTTATAAGGTGATGCCCCACGGTCTCAAGAATGCAGCCACATATCAAAGGTTGGTCAATAGAATTTTCAAGCCCGTGATCGGCCGCAATGTGGAGACCTATGTGGATCTACATCTTAGTGAAGTCGGCAACCATCGACTCCACATATCTCGATCTTGATGATACCTTTCCATCCTCCCGCTGCATGAAGCTCAATCCGCCAAGTGCTTTGTGGTGTACGAAAGTTTCTCGTGTTCATGATCACCCGTAGAGGCATTGAAATCAACCCCAGAAGATAGCCATCATAGAGCGGCTACCCGAGCCCCGCACATTGAAGAACATGTAGAGGCTGAATGGGAAGATCGCCATCGGCTGCCTTCAAATCGGCCGAGAGAAGCCTCCCATTTTTCAAGACGCTAAGAGGAAGCAAGGAGCTGAAGGAGAGTAAGAGCTGGATGGCTGAATGTAGCGCAGCCTTCAGAGACCTCAAGACATACTTAAGCACTAAGCCACTTCTAAGCCAACCTAGAGAAGGGGAGACCTTGTACCTATATTGGCCGCTCTCCCAGGTCCGCACCTCTATTTTGATTCGAGAGGAAGAAAACACCTAGCTTCTGCACTATGTCACCAAATCTTAAAGGCGGTGAACTCAATTACCCTCTCATAGAGAAAGCTTCCTTCATCCTCATCACCACAGCTAGGAGGCTTCGCCCCTACTTTCAAGCGCACTCCGTAATTGTGCGGATGAGCTTGCCTTAGAAGAAGGCACTCGGCCATCCCACCACTTTAGGGAGGATGGTCGCCTAGTCGGTCGAGCTCAGTAAGCATGATGTACAGTTTGAGCCAAGGACAACAATCAAGGCCCAAGCCTTGGCCGACTTCCTCATCGAGTAGACCTCGCCGGATGACAAACCAGCCGCGCCATTGCCGCGAACTCAACATGAGCCTTCGAACAGGCTTGAAAAATACTTACAAGATCCTCGAACCAACTCGCGGACGGGAGTCGGCGAATGACAACCCATCGAATGATACAGACGTCAATCGCTAAGACGCCAACTCAACGGCTAACCCATGGCCACAAGCACGGCTTAAACCGACTTGAACGGACATCGGGTTTCTGAGACTGAACCGAACGAACCAAGAATTAGTCCCGAGTCAAGTATAGACGAACCAAGCCCGAGATATGGAAAACGAAAACGCCGAAAAAACGACGCAAAACGGCGAATGGCCGCTTCTACTAACTTGGTCAGTTATTCTGCCAAGTGAGTCGGTTCGCCACAATGGTCGAGCTACCTCGGCCAAGTGGTCGAGATGCCGGCATCATCGGCCGAAAGCCACCTCGCCAACTTGTCGAGGTGCTCGCCAAGTGGGTCGAGGAGGCTCTACCACCATGGCCAGCCACCTCGCCAACTTGTCGAGGTGCTCGCCAAGTGGCCGAAGCCGTCGATGCACCCCCTATTGTATAAATAGGGGGGGTCTTGTTGGTTCAGGGGGATTTTTTTGGGGGCTTCTTCTGGGGATTTTTCTTGGACTTCTGGCGGGACTTTGATCGGATTTTCGGATATTCTCAAAGAGCTCTTGCGAGATCTACAAGCCGTCGACGATAGTTCCGAAAGCACGGGCGAGCATAAACCCAAATGACGCCGATCTACGAAAGGAAGGTAACTCAATTGGTCGAACTACAGATACCCTCTAGATTAAGCTTCGCCTAATCTCGTGGATAGCCAGGATTTCTCCTAGTAGATCTCACCCGCCAGCGATCCTCTCCTTCGCGGAGTGTGATCCTCAGCGCTTCGCTTCGCAAACGAGCCCCTTTACATCCAGTAGTTCCGTAACCCTGCCTCCACCTGGATTGAATTGCGCTGGTCCACGGACACAATAAGTCCCCAAGACAAAGAACTCCACGCAGCCGGTGATCCGATATAACGTAGATCCTCGTTTGTTCACTAAGGATAAAAGTTGTAATCTTTTTGATTTTCATTGTACGCCTTTAAAATAAAAGGCATTTCTTTTTGAATTTCGCTGTAGGCCAAAGAAGCCGTAGCAAAATTCAAATCAATGACAATCATCCCGACTTTTACCGTAACAAGCCGGCGACCACATTGGGAGCCACCGCCCGACGGAGGTCGCCGTGACGCAACCGCGATCCCTATCCCTGGAAGAAGAGGTCGAAGTTCGAAGTTCACTGTGAGAAGTTCGAGGAGTACCTATCCTCACCCTCCTCCGATCCAGCCCCCCGCCGCCCAAGAAGGTCTCCGCCGCAAGGAGAACCCGATGGGCCTCCGATGTAGAGCCCCGTGACGGCGAGTCCAACCTCGCCCAGCAGTAGCGAAATCCCTTCGCGCTCAAGTCCGACAGGTCCGAGATGAACGCCGACAATGCTACCGCACTCTGCGAAGCTCGCCAAAGGCGACGACAAAGCATGGCCGCTAAGCTTGCTAAGGCCATGCAATCCATGGATGGGGTCCGCTACGGCCGGATCTAAGATCCAACTCACGCAGAGGCTTCAAGTGATCGACGGTTTATCCAAGCCGCCAACCGACGAGTGGGTCCGCGGTCAAACGGAACCGCTTCCACACTTCAGAGCGATCCGAAGCGCCGCTGCACTTGGCGCAAGCACGAAGCTGGTGCAAAGTGCTCGCGGAGTTGAAGAAGGAAGTGGCAAAGAAGCCACCAACGCATCGCCAGTTTGAGGCCCAAGTCTAATGGTGCCCCAACCTCGCTGCTCACACTCGCCTCTCGACCTAAACCGGCGATACAGCGCGTGCATCCAACGCCAAGGTCCAAGATTGACGACACTCAAAGTCAGCGTCAGATCAATCAGCCGTGAAGCCAACCCCGCCACCACCACCAAACCGACTATCAAGGATCGCCTCGTCCTCGAAGAGAATCACGGGTCACCTCATGTGAGGTCGCACTGCTCCAACAAGGACAAGAAGATTCCGCAGCCTCCTATCGGATTGAAAATCGGTCCGAGAGTTCACGAGACTACCACATCGGGCGAAAGTCTAGGCGAAGTCACTTTCTAAGTTTCGATGGATTGACCCGCCCTCGAAGGAGACGCTTCATCCGACGATGAGGACGCTATACCCGAAAGATCACGACACGGCAAAGCTCCTGCATACACACACCGATGAGCCGTACTACCGCAAGAGGTACGAAAATCTCGGCGACCCCAAATTGACGCAGCCATGCTTGTGCTCCAAGCTCATTAAGACGATGCTCGAGTGCAATTGCCATCAAGAAGCTCCGTAAAGGGTGTCGGCCTTCCAGACTCACCACGAGATGCCGAGACCTAGGTCAAGGCGATTCCAAAAGGATGATCTCCCGAGAGGGTGAGCTGCCGAGGTCACTAATAATATGACCAAAGAACCATCGCCACGGCTATTCTGCAAGATCGCAACGGCTAACTCGCTTGCGGTCCGACTATCCGACGGTCCGTGATAATGATAAACTTCTGAAGGATTCGAGGATGATGCGCCGATATTGGTTCCGCAATCGATCCGATCATAATCGATCTAGCTAAGGGAGCCCCAAGAAACACTTATGATCGCATGCATCAAGTGGCCAAAATGTTAGACTAAGCTGAATAAACAACGGAAAACTTCGTTAGAAATGGAGTTGGCCATGCACGATGAGAGAAATGCACCACCAATGATCCAAGCTTTAACAAAACATCAAGGTGAATCGAAGTCGGCCAACGCCGATGAAGATGATAGCGATTCGCATCGAGGAAGCACAAGAAGATGATAACCCTCCAACCCCGCGAACGCGGGCAAAACATAGATGTTGCTGTCAGAGCCAGAAGATCAAAGACTTGGAGAGCAAAATCAACTCATTGATTTCCGCCAAGAAGTAAAAAGACAGTATTCCTTGCCCATACCCGAGGGAGTGGGAATCAACTGCACTCCACGGGTTTAACTTAATAAACTTCACACCATTTGACGGAAGGGTTCCCCGACGCAAAGACTTGATTTATTTCAAGTCACACCTCTGAAAGTTATTTCGCAACGAACCCTCGATGGTTCGGCCATTCGCTGGCACCCTTCGGGTCGCCTTCATGGTACCGCCTCAAGCCGGAGCATTCTACCGGGACGACATGGAGTCTAGCTTCCTTACCAATTTTGATGACGATACCGAGGTATCGATCGACATTGCTCGACGAAGCGTAAAGACGGAGAAACCGCGGATATCTTTGTCAAACGATTCTAACAAGGCAATGAACTGTCGGGATCCAATAACGAGGAGTTCATCCTCCAAACTCGCTTACAAGAACTTATCGATAGATGTGCTTGAAGCAATGGGTACAAAGACCATCGATAACGGGAAGGACCAAGGTTCGTGGAGAGCAAGCCGAGAGGTTCCTCAAAAGGAAAAGGCGAGAGAGGTCACCGACAATGGAAGTCAAGCTTAACTTTGTCCCACGCTGCAAAGGGAAAGAGCAAGCCAAGACGGGCTAATGTAACCAAACGCTCCAACTCCAACCCCAAAGAAAGAAGCAGCAAAGAAGAACAGCCCGCAACAGCACAATCAACGGGCAACCCGGCCACAAAACGTAAGGCCTTAGAGCCGAGATTCCCAAGTCCTATTCCTTTAGGGACCACGAGATTCCCTGTCTCTTCAAATATCTTGTGGAAAATAACAAGATCAAGCTCCTCCCATTCGTAATCAAGAGGAGGCAATGAAGACTAATGACCCAAGATACCGTGGCGCACTAGTGGCGCTCATCACCCCACTAAATCCTCGCTTCCTTAAGGACAAAATCCGTGCTTTAATTGATGTAGGGTCATTACTATGAAGCCGCCCAAAGAAAAGAAGGTCGGAGCGAATGCGATCCATAAGTTTCGGTCGGTGCCGCTGACATGGTTTGAACCCGAACTGGTCAAAGTTGCGTTGAAGACGGTGAATGACTAACCCACACAAGCAACGCCGTAAAGGACTTGTATCGTGATACCCCCAATGGCAAGTCTTGTGGGTCCACCCGCACTTCACCGGAAGATGAGCAATGGGTAGCCTCTTCTTCAAGAAAGTCGGGCTAAGGGAAAGGCATGCCATGCTACTCCGCACTCGAGGGAGACGATGAACAGTGGTAACATTCCACCGTCCGGCGGGGAACTCAAGCCCACGCCACCGTGAGTGGACACGAGTACAAATACAAGTACCCGGACCTAAATGCCAAGACGCTTATCGAGCCGGGGTACCAACAACACCCTCACTGCGACCAAAAGGCGAAAAGATAAAATGCCTACGAAGTTCAACTCCGGCAGCTTCTCGATTCACCGGGATTGAAGAGATAAACCGAACTTCAACTCCCCATATCGCCGATGTGATGGCAACACTGGCAAATATATCCCAAGGATCACTCTATGAGTTGCTACTGCTATCAAAAGAGACGAGAAGCTCTTCAAGAAGCCCTCCATTCAAGTCTTCCTCACCCGCATTAGGCCGAGTCCAAGAGTCGCCCAACAATGCAACCTTGCGACTAAACACTTCCCCGTGATCACTTTTACAAAGGAGGATATGCGACAAGGAATTCCAAGCACGATAGGCCGCTATACTTCACCGTATATTGGCTCTAGTGAAGTTAACCTGATCCAAGTCGATCCGGTTCCACTGCGGAGCATCATGCCCCCGCTCCATGTATCATCTGGAATCCTCGCCAAGAAGTTAGCATCAACGGCAATGATCTACGGATTTAACACCCGGGTCCCGCCACTTGGTAAAATCCGGATTAAGTGCCAAATGGGGACTTAAAGTCCAAGTCACTTGCTATGTGATTGACGCAGACTTCCTATAACTTATTGTTGGGTCGACCTGGATCCACAATAACGTTATAGTCCCGCTACTTCTTCATCGTCTCAAATATGTAGACACTAATAATGAGGTCAAGACGGTGGTCGCGACAAACAACCGCTTAAGGGATGGAGAATTATTTCACCATTCTCTCCTCTACGGTAATGAGTCCTAAATCAATCATCGCCCAAGGTACGGACAGCGTGAAGAAGCCGATACCGAAACCGGCTTGGTTATAGTGGAGGTTTTGTTTTA